>JADMNL010000032.1:38737500-39337500 GCA_016271365.2 Neoceratodus forsteri
TGAGCACGTGAGATACAAGATAACACACTACAGTTCCCAATCTAAAGCCCTGTTTACACAGTCACATTTGCACTGGAGTAACCCGATCGCTCGGGTTGCTCCATTGCAAATGCAACCCTGTGGACACGTACCCGATCGCGGTAATCCGCCCATTAAGCTGGTCCCATGGACCCTCTCAAGCTGAGGACGCCGACCGGAGTGAGTGACTTGCAGTGGATTAAACCGCTGTGTGGACTGTCTGCGCCAACGTAAGTTGTCCACTCTCTCCTTGCGGTGGCGAGTGACAGTCCAGCCCCCCGATGCATGGCTCCTCATCAGCTCAGACTGTAGCGGTGCAGAGAGGGGCCATGTGGACAGGCAGTTTGCCACTTGCTGGTGCCCGGGATCACACTGCTGCAGTCGGAAAAGAGTAAACACAGCTTTAAGTAACTGACATGTCAGCTTGGTTGCCATAGCAACTGAGCAACGTGACTTTAGGCATATTCCACTGATCGTGCCAAAGCAGCCTAATCCTTACCATAATAATTTTTATTTTTCCAAAAGGAAGAAGTAAAACAAAGCAGCCTACGCCAAGCCACTCTAATCCACAGGGTCAGTTTTTGAACCCCCTTTTTTTTTTGCATGCTTGGGACCAGATTTCGAGTGAAAGACAACTGGCGTATTTCTTTTTTTTTTTTTAAACTTTATGTTTATTTTTTAGATAAACAAACATACAGTTATTACACCTTCATTTAACATTACCAATGCATAACCCCATGAGGGCTCCACTCCTCTTAATACATTAATTATCAGTTAAATTATAAAAGATATGTCAGTGGAGGGGATAACCTTAAAAAAAAAAAGTATTGTTTAAAGTTTCATTGCTGCGACAGAGTCCATGAGCGGCATGGTATAGAGAAATTGATAGTCTTTAATATTTATAGTCCAATGTCCTGCCCTATAAATAGGACCTAAGTCACCATGCTTAATCAAAATACTTGCACCTGATAGTGCTAAACGAAAGGAAACTATAGAGTTCAAAATTGTACAGTGTCAACCACTACTGATGGGGCCACAGTTCCTAATTTAAGATAGGCGCTAAAGAATTATACCCAACCATGTATACATTAGGTACTTCTTCGAACAAACCCAAAGTGATTAAACTACATGGAACATATAAATAGGGCATACATCAGAACTGAACAACCCAAATTGTTATTTATTGTACAAACTCACTGTAAAAAAGAGGAAAAAGAAACAAAGCATCTTCAGAGGGTTGCTTTTGCTCAGATTGTTTTCCAAGCATAATCATTTCCCTCATGTTCCATCACTAGTGTAATCTAAGGGGCACAAGCAAACAGTAACGTCTCTCAGGAAATGTCTTCTTCTGATGATGGATCATCTTCCTCCGTTTCTCTCTGGTGGGAAGGAGCATTACGCTGACTCCATTTAAGGGCCTCCGCTGGATCAGAAAAAATAAAAACCTTATTCCGATGCACAATCCGCAGGTGCGCTGGGAATAGTAGACCGTGGGGTATTCCTGCTTCCCTTAGAATCGCCCTCACACTGTCAAATCTCTTCCTCCTCTGCCTTGTGGCATATACAAGATCTGGGAAAAACCTAACCTGTTGACCATCACAAAGCAGAGTCCTCTTTCTTCGCGCCAGTGCCAACATGCAATCCCGCGATCCAACTCCGTCCATCACCATCACAACTGTACGTGGGGCTTCTGGGTTGTCCTGATGGCCTCGAAAGGTGACTCGGTAAGCCTTCTGAATTTTTTGTACTATCGATGCCACCTCGTCTCCTAACTGTTGTGGAATCCATTCTTGTAAAAACAGAGTTAAGTGATCGCCTTCACAGCCTTCTACCAACCCCAAGATCCTGATATTGTGAGCCCTTGACTGGTTCTCTAGGGTTTCTATGTGAGACCTGAGGTGCGTATTTTCCTTTATGACCGTATTTACCACCCCCATTGCAGCACCAGCCATTTTAGTTGCTGTAGCCGATGCCAGGGTGACTGATTCAAGAGTGGATTCCACAGTCGCTACCCTCAGTGTGCGCGAGTCAAACTTTGTAGAAAGACCCGCTACTGAGGAGATCAAATGATTTATCTTGATCCCCAGAGTCTGCAAAGTTTCTTCACCCGATCCATCCTCGTGGCTGGGTTCGCGGCCCTGTACCGCCTTCAGAGTGGATGTTCCTGGAGGAGCCTTTGCTCTGGCTCTGTCCCCTGTATGCTTGTCCTTTCGTGGGTTGCCCATTGCTTACTTAAGAACTGGCGTATTTCTTAAAAACAAAACAAACAAACAAAAAAACCAGGGCCATGTTTTAGAAGATTCAAACCCAGGATAATGTGAGATAGAAGAGCAACCACCATGCCCCATTTACCCTTATTAGGGTGGCTTTACTCAGCCTTAAATGATTTTCAGTTTTAAATCAGACAGGCAGGGAAGGTGCTGAATCACAAAGAAGCTACAACAAGCTTTTGAAGAACTATGTAATCCCCACTTCAAACATTAACACAGGAAAATGCTGAGGTTATTTAATCACTGCCGAGCCCAACAAAGTACAACTGTTTTTTAATGTTTATTGTTATAACACTATGTAACTGGGGCTCTGTGAATCAATTAAAGGAGAACTTGGTTAAACCTCATAGGTCTCTGTATACTTCTCCAAAGCACATACATACACATGCGCTAAAGCCTCAAATCCAGTGCAAAGCATGATAGTGTGTGTGTGTGTGTGTGGGGGGGGGGCAGGCTAACAAGACTTCCCCAAAACAAAAGCAACCATTTAAGGGCTGGCCTGCCGGCGCAGTGATAGCGCTACCGCTTGCGACGCTGACGACCAAGGTCTGGGAACAAGCCCGAGTTGTCGGAGGGATGGCCAGGGGAGGGTGGGAGCAGGATCGGGCGTTGGCTCTCCTCTCCCAGGGGGGAGGGTCGCCCATCCGTAGCCCCGCCGCCACCAGATGGAGGTCCGGTGGCAGGCGTAGGTGGTAACGTAGCGAGTGGTCGGTGGGGGGCATCCCGTAGTGTGTGACATGCATGTGCCTCCACACGCGTGTGTCACGTCCGGGATGCAAGTGGACTGGGATCAGGGACACAAAACGTGTGTTTATGCTGTTGGAACTCTTCAGTGCATTGTAAATCATGACATTGCTCTCGGCCAAGCAGGACTGTTTATTTTAAAACATTCCAAGTACTCCTTTTTTCTGCTACAGATTGAGGAGAGCTCTCCTGACCAATTGCAGCGCTCCTTTCCACTGCGTGTGAGACACTATTATTTTGTGAAGAACGCCTCACAAGTAAGCTGCCCTGGAAACGGGCACGTTTGGGTAAGGTTTTTAAAAAATGAACATATTATTGATCGAGCTGGGTCAATAATGTACTAATACTGCTACCAAGACCATTCCTACGGTTGTAAGGGTGGACCTGGCGGTGGTATTAACATGCATAAAATGTTCTCATGCAAACAATTCTAAACCTCTGCAGTTCTAAGTTTGGTTAGCATAGTCAGTTTCATCACACAGGGGTTTCTCTACAAGTCAAACAGTTTTTTTTTCTAGTTTCTACCAAGTAGAACAGTTTTATTTTAAAGCTGCATTTAAAAAAAAAAAAACAGAAATCTTCAACATTATTTATATGTTTATATATACAGTTCCTGTGTCTCTTATCGTTATAAGAGTTTCTCCTCAAGTACTTTGTGTACCAGAACTTCTCAGCTTCACTTCACAGTTCTTGCACCCAAGGAACTCAAGAATGCACTCTTATAACCACAAGAGACACAGTGACTGCATATATAATTATAAGGCAGTGGATTTCCATTAGCCGATCAGACAGGAGAATGGCTATACCTCTTATTCCGTATACAGCCATCTCCTCGCAATGTGTGTTTGATGCACTCAGCTCAGAGTTTCCTTTTTTTGCACTTGCCTTTTTTTCTTTCACCAAATCCTATGGTCTCCTCACCAGCACCACTGCCAAAACTTCCCCAGAAAGTATCACAACCCTAAATGTTTTCCATCTCCTCCCACCAAAAAGTAAATTCTGAAAATGTTTCATAACTGTCCTACAGCCTTGTCACCACTGATTTGGCCCAGCGGTAGGGATTCTGCATGCAACATCAGTGACCCAGGTTCAATACCGAGCCCAGGACATCGCAGGCTGGCTGGGGGGAAGGGATCAAGTGTCCTACAGAATGCTGTCATTATGCTTCACTGCAGTACCGCCACCTGTGTGACCACAGGTGGCAGTACAGATGGAGATGCTTGACGGCGGGAGGACGCAGCCTGTCTTCTAAGCCCAGTCACGCAACTGCGTACACATGTGCACAATGGAGTCCTTGCTTGCTGTGTCCGGGGGAGGGAATGAACAGAAAAACCCTGGAGTGCGGCAGCATGATGTTGCACACTCTGGTCCCACCACTCCAACTGGCCACTGTCTTCTACACTTTGTGGACTGGAGGGGGCACTTCTCTGCCAGGCCCTATTATGGGGGTCATATGGTCTTTCACCTCAACCTAAGTCAGTTACCTATCAAAGGCTTTGTAGAGCCAGGAAAGAATGGTGATTGACATGGCAGAGGGGACATGTTCTCCCAGAAAATGTTTAAACAATTATATAGTTGGTGCCTTTTTGGGTTTCGTTCTGTTATATGCTAAATCAGAGGAAACAAACAGGCATGAGGAGCCAGGTAACAGCTCTCCTGGGCTTTCAGTTTGCCAGTGGGCATGGGGGGTGACACAGATGATTTACAGGTGTATTGGCAGCACAGAGTTAGACCATGGTGCTAATAACTGCAAGGCCATGCATTCAAGGTCCATACGGGTCAAAGAAGCTTTCTTTTTCCATCAAGTTCAGTGACTGAAGCACTAAAGCTGTGAACTGCAAGATCAGAAATGCAAATCTCAGCTGGCCTGTCAGCGCAGCGGGAGCACTACTGCTTGCGACAATGGCGACCTGGGTTCGGAAGTGAGCCCGGATTGTTGGGGGCTGGGCGGAGGGGAGAAGAACTGAGAATCCCAGAGGACACTCTCCTACGGGAAGGGAGGGTCTTCATCCTCCTTGCAACACTGCCACCTGGATGACAAAAGGTGGAAGCACAGCTGAGGACACTGCGGGAGGGAATGAAGAAAGGCCAGGCACCAGAGCTTGCACGTGCGCCTTGGTCCCTTTGAGCTATTCGGCATCACTAATGGTCGGGGAGAAACTAAGGAAATCCCCTAGCTGCGCAGGGTGACTCTCCACCCGGTTTGCAGCGCCCCGCACCATTGACTGTGGCTTTCTCTTCCTCCTCTCCACAGTGCTGGCATGATTTGCCTTAAGGGGTCTCATAAGCCCTCTTGTGACCCCAATGAAACAGCCATGCCATGGGGGTATAATGGAAAAGAGATCCCAGAAATAGCAGGTAACATGGATGGAGATGAGACAGGCAGAAGAAAGGGTCTGGCTGGTGGGAAGGAAGGATTAACAGAAATAGAAAAGCAAGAGAGAAATTCAAATCTCATCCTACTCAATTCTATGACCCTAAGTATGTTACTACTCTCACCCTAAGGGAAGCAGTATAGCATAACGGTTAAGAGCACTGAGCTACGAATCTGAAGAACTGGGTTTGAATCCCACTGCCATCACTTGCATACTGAGTGACCATGAGCAAGTCACTTAACTTCCCTGTGCTTCTAAGATGCACCTGGAAAGAAGCTTCTGCTTAGCTTGTCATTTCTAGACAAAAACGGTAAATAAATAAAATCCTTCCAGGGTCACACTAGAAAGACAAACATCTTAAAAACTGCAGTTCCCTCAGTGAATACATTCATTTAAAAAATGTCTGCAGTGATGCCGTCTCGGCAGGGCTGATTGAGCATCCAGGGACAACTCTCCTCTTCAGGGTGGGGAGACAACATGCTCTGCTCCATGACTGCCACCCGACTGAAACTATGTGGTAGCACTGCCCGAGATGCCAAGCTTGGGGGGGGGGGGAGCACTGCAGGATGCTTTCTGTGCATGGTAGGGTGTGGCACTGCACATTGGCTCCCTCCAGGAGAAAACTGAGTGAAAAACTCCCAGGCTGGGAAGATGACATTGTTCACCTGCTGGCCACACACCACCAACTAAGGCATCCACCATGAGGTCTGGGGAAAGTGGTGGGGTCAAATCCTGGAGAAGGTAGGAGATGGGGCAGGGAGAGTTGGCAGAAGAGAGTGAGCCAGGATGCAAGATGAAAAAAAAACCCACATATGCAGAAAAAATGTTTGCAGTGGCAGCGTGTTACATCACCAACTGGGAGACCAGGGTTTATGTGTGATCGCCAACTGGGAAACCAGGGTTTATGTGTGATCGCCAACTGGGAGACCAGGGTTTGTGTGCGATCCCATGAACCACTGCAGTGGTGATGGCCCATGACAGGATGCATCCCAGAGGCAAGGGGCTTGGCTCCCAGGCACTGGTGCACCCCCTGCTGGTCAACCAAGGAATGGCAGCCAGCTTGTCAATACAGCAGTAGCGCTACCAGTAGTAACACTAAAGATCCTTGTTCAGGAATGGGCCTCGGTTGTCGGGGGCCAGCCAAACGAAGGAGAATCAAGTTGTACCAGAGGAAGCTCTGCTCCACCGGGGACAGAGGACAGCAGCACCTTGCTCTGATACCGCCATCTATGGATGCAGAGGTGGTAGTGCAGAAGACGTGGTGTGGGTAAGGGAAAATGCTATTAGGCACGTGGCAGGGGCAGCTCGGTCTTGCGTCCTTGTGACCATGGCCCCACGGAGAAAGGAAAACTTAAGGGGTACATCCTTTTTGCCACTGCATCCTGACAGCCTCCATGGCCAAATGGTGGTACAGCTGCTATGGCAGCACAAGGAGCAAACAAAATTTGTTAAAGGAAAACTGTGCAAATCGAGTCCCCGCTCCCCAAAGGCTTACCCCCCGATTAAGCTTCCCCCCGGAAAAGCCCTTATTTAACTTGCTGCAGTTTGCTGTATTTAAATTTTTAACGTCTTGGAATTGAGAATATGGCTAGCATGGCAGCGCTCCATTAATGCAAAAGTGCGGCGCCACACCACTGAAGGCGAGCGGTGTGTCGCCACTCTGCACTAAATGGACGCTGCATTTAGTCCATATTCCCGAGGGGAAGCGGGGACTCGAAGATTTGCGCAGTTTTCCTTTAAAAACAATAAGGTGACTTTGGTGCTTGTTCGACGCCAACCCGCCTGCCCAGAGGAAGGATGCTTGACAGGTTTGTTTAACAGACAGAATGGAATTTGTATTTATATTGATTTTATTGTGTGTTCTGTGATTTTTAACAATTGTTAACCTTGTGATTTTATACCGCAGTGCCCCGAGTCTCAGGAATTGGGTGCTTCATAAATAAAATTAGCATCTTATCTTATCAGGTTTGGGACAGAAGGGGGTGCGGTGACACAAAATGTTACGAGTTCCCAGCACAAAATGTCACAAATTCCCAGCCTCCAGTTTAAACTGGCAAAATCAGTTTACACGTGGATGCTTTATACACAGTCACTTGACATCAGCTGCACCATTGCTCAATGTCTTCACAACAGCTTTCATTGTTCATTCAGTGAAGCAGGTAAGCCCCGCTTGGTAGTCTGCTGTTGTGTTCAGTACCCGTACTCTGCATCTACACTGAACCTCTGTTTACACTAACACAGGTGGCACTCCAGAATGATGGTCGCGTCATCCGGAGGCGTAGGGCACAGTTCACTCTGCCTTTGTCTTCCTCAATCCTGCAACATTTCTCTTGTACAAAGCACTTGAACGTTTGCCCAGGACGGAAGAAAAGACTTTCAAGAGAAATGTGAAGAAAACAAAACAAAACATATCACTCAAGTGCCCACCCCCACAAGGAAGACAGGGTTAGACTGGTCAAACTAATATTGCAGGTAAGTGCATACCTTCATGTTCAACTTTCAAATGAGGAGGCTGACCTGCTGAAGCTTACAGAAGACATGCATTTTACCATTTTTCTCACAAGGATTCATGTTTCCCGTACTATACATGAATACGATCCACAGACAAGGGTCAAGTGTAGATTTTGTTGTCCGACCCAGGATCAGCCAGAGGCTGCACACATTGCAGAGGAGAAGCATTAGCTTCTGGTAAAGGAGGGCATGTTTTTTTTTTTTAGTTTAACCAGGAGTAGCACACTAAGCTGAAAAGCTTTTTTACAGGTACGACCTGGGAGCACAGGGAAGTTAAGTGACTTGCTCAGGGTCACACAGTATGCAAGTGGAAGCTGTGGGATTCAAACCCAGGTCTGGTCTGCTGGATGTCACCAGATTTGCAGCTCAGGGCCTTAAACCACTGCACAATACTGCCTCTCAAGGATCTACACACTGTCCAGTTGATTGAGGCAATGGTGTTGATACCTCACCTGCTATATCAGTCGGAGACCATGGTATGGTATGGTATAAAAAACAGAGCAGGGTCAGACCGGTCTGTCGGTGCAGCAGTAGCGTTACCGTTCACGACACCAGCGACCCAGGTTTGGGAACAAGCATGAGTCACTGGGGCTGATGGGGTGGGGGGATTGAGCATCCCAGAGGACACTCTCTTCCTCCAGGGAGGGTGGGTTGTCATCCTCACTACAATACTGCCACCTGGGTGACCATAGCTGGCAGGGCAATAAAGGGCATCGTGGGTGGACACATGCAGGCCGGAGACCATGCAACAGTATGCTCTGTGTGTATACGCGCCTTGGTCTTCCTAGTGTACCTGCATCTGAGGGGATTGGGAGAAAGTGTAAAACCAAAAACAAAGCAAATAAACAAAAAAAAAAGATAACCATACTGTCTGAGGACGGAACATCTCCTGACAAAAACAATGCCGTTTCGGGGGTATACTCCTCCACCCCAGTCCCTGCCGGGGGGGGGGGGAGAGGGGGCAAACCGAGCCAGCCGCGTGGCAATAGGCAGCTAAAGTGGACAGGTCTAGCACAGCCAGGTACTTATGGGTTTCCAGAGTGAGTTCAGCCAGTAGAGTAATGGGTCATTAAAAAAAAAAAAGGACGAGAGAGAGAGAGAGAAAGAGCAGGGTGAAACCCAGGAGAAAGTGTTCGGTACACAAAGAACAAAAAACAGCCTGGCCCAGTGAGACACGTGGTAAACCTGAGCTCCAGTCGCAATCCAAACTCTCGGCCCTAGGTTACTGGAGTCCTGGAAGCACTACAGAGGAAGCACTCTCAGCTTCTTAGGGGTGGAGGGTTATCCTCACGCTGCTTCATTGCCTTCTATGGAAGGGTACTGGGAAACACTGCTTGTCTGTAGCCAGGGGGTGCTTGCTCCATCCCCTACAGAGCCAGAACTTAGTTAAGACACATGTTTGTTGGGTGGGTCACTAAGGAGAAGACTGAGGTTTCTAGCACCTTTTTTCTTGTATATGCTGTGCCTCTTAAAATGTTTTAACTCTTATTAAACCATTTTAAAAGGGCTGTGTCCCGACTGTAGCATGGTATAAACTGTGCTACAATCCGCGTTCTAAAACCATGCTACAACCCTGCTCGGAGCAAGGCTTTGGCATGGTTTTAGACAAACATGGTTGCCTTAACCCATGTTAACAGCAATGTGGACGCTATCTGTGTTGCAACATGAGTTAAGGCAACCCGACCTAAAACAAAACTCCTCTTAGCCTGCCAGAAGCAAACCAAAATTACTTGTCATATAAGACTGAGCTCCTGATGAACTCCCGATTTGCATGGAGTCCTTTTTACCGTAAACGAGAACGATGCCCGATCATGAGTACCCCAACTTGTACTACGGCACCTGCCATGCTTTGCACTGGTGTCAAGATTGTGACTAGGAATTCACTCTGCCTAGCACGGCGTCAGAGTGCAGAGTGAACACTCCAATAACCGTGCTAGCGATCGGATACTAAAAAGTTTTTTAAAACATTTTTTGAAACACTGCCCAGTGTGTACAGGGCCTTTGCCATCATCTGCTGGGTACTCCGTAGTACTGCAACCTTATTCTTTGACAAAATAACAAACTCGGGATGTGAATTTACGGTCTTCTATCTACCAACACAGTGATTACCAAACCAAACGAGCAACTCCCCTAAACTGAGCTAGTAGGAGAACTCTCTACTTCAGTCCAATTGCTTAGTCCTGCCCCCCCCCCCCCGTTACAGGAAGAAAAACCTGGCTGCTGCCAATGTTGGGCATTTTTTTCCACTGCCCCCACCCTCCCAAACTGAGAGCGTATCTGCATGTTTTGTGCAACGATTTTGCTTAAAATGTAGGCGTCTGCACAAAAGGCTGGTGCAAAGTGGGGTTATTTACACAATGTGGTGTAAATAGTGTTTTCATGAAAATTTTACTCCCATGTGCTGGTTTAAATAAACAAAATTCTGTTATTTTCTGGTGTTTTCCAGTGAAAACGGAAACTCACTGGCCTTACATATATCCTTGCTCTGTTGTCATATAGCTGTTCCCCTAGACCTCAGGAGGTGACTATAACCTAGGACAGGGAACCCTCACTCCCCAAAATAGCGGAGCATTTCAGCAGATGCTACATCCACCTCCTGATGGCCCAGAGCGACTACCTCGACTTGGACCACGAACCCGGGTTATAATCACTTAAAGTTCAACTCAGCTGCAGAGTACATCTTTATCACAGTCACCCTTGGCCAAGTCAAGAATGTAACAGTAGGGAGCATCTATCTACCTCCGAATCAAGCGTCCTCCTGTGCCGAATTCCTCGCTAGTCTGGACTCCCTCCCTAAGGAAGATACCATAATATGCAGTGACTTTAACCTGAATTGGTTTGGGCTTCTTAAAACACAGTACCAAGCTGCCCTGCTGGATGCAAAACTGGAGCTTTTTGCAGCTTATTGTTCATTAAAACAATTTTCCAGTTGAAGTTGCAAGAGTGTGAGGGAGCACACTAAGTTTTTAGTCTTCCCATGTTTGGTAAGGGGACTTGATCAACACTGGATGTTGAATTTTTTCTGTTCTTTTCGGTATATTATATGTGAACCGACCCCATCTCATGTGGAAGTGTAGCTTTTGGGACTTTTAATGATCAGATTTACAAACTGAGTTGGTATACCCCCAAATTCGAAAACTAGATATCTAGACTGCACTACAATGTCTTTACCTAAACTTTTTCTATATTAATGAGATATGTCTGATTTCTGTATTTTAACACTATGTGTTTATGTGAAACAATAAACATAAAGTTCAAAAAAAAAAAAGGATCTTCCCCCAATCAATGACAGCAAAAGGCTCCACACTATCCTCACTTATGGAGATAGCGGCAGGGCTGAATCACTTCTTTACGGACCATGATACCTACAAAACTGACCTTCCCGTTAATTGCCCTGTGCCACCAGCTAGCCGCCCAGAATTTCCACACTCTCTTCCATTTAAAAACTACCTCCTGAAAAGAGGTCTTTAAATTGCTAAGGTGACTTAACCCTGACAGCTTACCAGGGTTTGACTCCCTATCACCCACATTTTTTAAAATAGGTGCACCTGCACTTGCCTACCCGATCTCCTTCCTAATCAATAGATCCTTCCTCACCCAAACCATCCCAGAGAAATGGAAAACCGCAGTTGTTGTCCCATTACATAACAGTGGTCTGATCAACCTTATTGAAAACTATTGACCCATATCTATCTTGTGTCCAGTTGCTAAAATCCAAGAAAGAATACTTTATAATCAACTATCATCCTACCTTGACCAGACCAATGCCCTCACCACTAACCAGCATGGCTTTCAGAAATCGCATGGAACAGAAACTGCTCTCCTGAGGGCCACCACTGATGTAGTCCAGGCTATGGACCGGGGCAAAGCCATTGGTGCAGTCTTTGTCTACCTAATGAAGGCATTCAACCTAGTCAACCACTTACCTCTCATCTGTAAGCTTCGCCACCTTGGTCTTGACAAAAACTCTCTCTCTTGGATCTCTAACTACTTAAAGAATAGGTTTCAATATGTCAAATGGGCCGGTACCATCTCAACCTTATCTCCTATCACTAATGGGGTTCTCTAGGGATCAATCCTAGGGCCTCTCCTATTCTCAATATTCATTAATGACCTTCCTCTGAATTGTGGAGGGGCATCAGTTCAGCTATCTGTGGATGATGCCATCTTATATAGAGCCTCCTGTGATATCTCAAGTATTAACTCAGACCTAACAAATGACTTTCAGACTCTAGAAACATGGTTTAAAAATAACCTACTAGTTCTGAACACAAAAAAGACTAAATCCATGTTGTTCCAACATACCTGCTTTGACACAACCTCACAGCCCCCCGTTATAAAAACATCCCCTGACATTCAACTTGAAAATGTTACCTCCTTTAAATACCTGTGTGTAGTACTTAACAAGCATCTATCCTTCGATAAGCCATAACCTGTCACTAAGGCTACTAATTAGAAACTAGGCCTTCTATATCGCACTGCTCCCTACCTCTCAAGCAGTGCAAGAAGCACTATTGCCTCTGCCACCCTTCTCCCAGGCCTCTTCTACAGTGTCTCTATAATCCACTCCTCTAAGACTACACTCCTGAACAAACTCAAAATGGCCTATCACAGAATTGTCCGATTTGCTATTAGGGCCCCAGTTTGCACCCATCACTGACGTGCTGAACAATTTGGGTTGGCCATCTTTCACGGCCAGACTTAACCTCCCAGTATACTGCGCCACCTTCAAGCTAATACACCTCCCACTTCCTCTGGGTATATCTAACCTACTAACCCAGAAACCCTTCCCACGAACACTCAGGTCCTCATACCTCCCAATGCTGGGTCTGCCCAAGACTCGCCTAGCTGTTGGAAGAAAATCCTTCTCCTTCGCAGTACCACAAAAGTAGAATGACCTCCCACACTCACTACTCTCATGCAAGACCATTACTCTCTTCAAAAGACAATATATGGAAATATTTTACAAGCCTCCTGTCTATGGTGGGAACTGTACCTAATCTTCTCTAAACTTCTCCACCTGCTTGCCTATACTCTCCTGGTGTGTATGATCAATGTCTAGGGCTATGAGTCTGTACACAGCCAATTGTCTGTACTCTGCACTTATGTACTAATTGACTTTACTACGATTATATTGTATGTTCATATCACCCTTACTGTTTGTTCACCTATGTTGCAATTTATATCTGTAATTTGTACTGTCTCCCAATGAATAGGATGGCTAGTCTAGTCCATGAATATATGTAACTGTCCAATGATATTTGTACGTAATTATCTGTATCTGTACTGTTTTCTTATGCTTGGAACATTTGGTTCCCTGGGTCGCCCCTGAAAAAGGGACTTGACTGTCTCAGAGAGCCTACCCGGTCATCAAAATGTAAATAAAATAAAATCACGGCACGTAGCTCCCCCCGCTGGGACACATTCCAGCTTTTATTAGATTGCCTTTATCAGACACATTCCAAGATGAATGATAAAAACTGCACAGTTTTGAATATCAATAAAAGTCAGTCAGATAAACTTAATTCTGGTGAATTCCATAAAACAGTATTTATTCTTTCTGCGTATTAATCCTTTATAAACATTTATGGTGTCACTCCTGCTGTTAATAGGTTTCAACTGTCCCATACTTTGATATGGCATAATAGTAATGTAGCAAAACTAGTGCACACTTCACATGTTTTTCCCACCACATGTGAAATATGGCAAAATATTAATGTAGCGAAACCATAGCATGCTTCATATAGTCTGTCCGCCATGCTTGATATATGGCAAAATATTAATGTAGCTAAACCATAGCATGCTTCATATAGTCTGTCCACCATGCTTGATATATGGCTAAATATTAATGGAACAAAACCATTGTAAACTTTCTATAATCTGTCCACCATACATGATATACGGTATAAGCGTAATCTACCAAAACACCAGTATGCTTCATAGGTCAGTCCACCGTACATGATATATGACAAAATATTAATGTAGTGAAACCATTGCATGCTTCACATAGTCTGTCCACCATGTATGATATATGGCAAAATATTAATGTAGTAAAATCACTGTATATTTTCTACTGTCTGTTGACCATACATGATATATGGTATAAAATGAATTTATCTAAACCCTGGTATGCTTCATAGAGTCTGTCCGCCATACATGATATATGGTATAATGGTAATGTAACAAAACAATGGCATGCTTCATGAAGTCAGTCCACCACACAGGATGTGGCACAAGAATAATGCAATAAGACCACTGCATGCATCATAGGATCTGTTCGCCATACATGATATGGTGTAAGAACAATGTAACAAAACCATGGCATGCATAAGGTGCAAGAGTAACCTACTGAAACCATGGCATGCTTCATACAGTATAAGCAACATACGTGATACAAGGAGTAAGAGTAATCTACCAAAATCATGGTATGCCTTATATAGTATAAGCAACATATGTGATGTACTGCATAAGAGTAATCTACCAAAATCACGGCATGCTTCTTATAGTATTATCAACATACATATCTATGCCACCAAAATCATGACATGCTTCGGATAGTATAATTAACGTATGTGGTGTGAGAGTTATGTAGCAAAATCATGGCATGCTTCCAAGGGTCTGTCCACCATACATGATATAAGGCATGGCAGTATGCAAGGTGCACCCTCCCACTGGAAGGCTACAAGCTGCATGTGCCCACACCTTCTGTGGCCTATAGCCGCGTTAAACTACACTGCCTTGACCAGGACATGCTGGAGAAGGAGCACACATCAGCTTAGTACATTTCTGTTTATCCTAATAGCCCTACATGGTGAGGCTGTGGAAGCAAGTACTGTTCAGACTTTCTTCAGGCTTTGAGATTGAGGGTTACACACAGCATGAGCAGGGCAATCAATGCAGTTGATAAGCTTGCATGTATGTCCATTATTAGTCAAGCTGGGTATAGCCACTGCTGTATACAAGAGAGGAAGACCAAATGGACCCTTAGACTTTCCGTCACAATACTATGTTTTTTCCTGTCAAATAGTCTTTTTTAAACTCAAATTTTATTAACCATTTGTTATACTACACTTAATAGGTTATACAGTGAGACCATGAGAAGAAGCTGCATACCTGTGATATCTCCTGTTTTTGCCTGGAGACTCCTGTTTTTTTCACTGAACTCCAGCCCTGCCGGGAAACAAAATCTCCTGATTAAGTAAAATTTTGTCAAAAATATATCTATTGATGTTTTTTTTAGCAGATAAAGACACATAAAAAAAATAAATCCGTGCTCAGCAATGTAACTGTAACTTTATATAACTTGTTGTTGATTCTTTTTAGCGCTTATTCTTGACAAAATAAAATATATTAAATGTTTTTAAATGCTTTTTTTTTTCTGGTTTTTGATGTCATTTAAAGGGACACTGTCAACCCTCTTAGGCCTCAAAGTGTCCCTAGTTTGAATAACAGCTGTTCTGATTGTTCACATTCTGTATAGGCTGCTCCTGTAGCTGGTTGGTTGATTCTGATTTTTTTTTCCTTTTAAAAAGTGAAAAACAGACTGCCCACCATACTGGTGTTCCGCACAAAAACATGTTTGTTTACATTCCTTGATCAACTCCCACTGCATCTTTACTGGACTTGAGAATGCCTCCAGCCAGGACTTCAGTTAACTCCATTTTTGGAGTATCTGACTTTCAAAAATAAGGCAAACATTTCCAAAATAAAGAGGGAGGAAGTCATTGACTTCCAGATGTAAAACCAAAAATTAGGTGACTTCCAAAATTGCAGGCTTGGAAGTCAGAAATGTTTCTGAACTAAATTGTATTTTACTACTAGTATATTATATTAACATCCATCAATGTGTTCTTCCCAGAATATTGACTTCTAAAGGTGGGACTGTGGAAGTATTTTGACTTCCAAAAAATTGGAATGACTTCCAGATTTTGACTCTTGGAAGTTTTAGACATCCACTGAAAATAAATTACCTGAACCCTGCCTCCAGCACAGTCTAACCACTCATTATGCAGTGGGAGTTTAAGAGGCTATTGTATCGTGAGTGGCTGCACTATTTGGGGATATTTCTAATGTTCAGGAAGTATTCACTAAGAATAGATTCATATCGGTCCGGTGGTGCTGAGGGCTGAGGCGCTGGACGCCACACCTCATGCCACGCCGACGACCCGGGTTCGGGAACGGACCCGGGCGGTCGGGGGGACTGAGCTGCCTGGAGAACTGCTCTCTCTTCCCAGGGAGGGCTAGGAAGCGACTGTAATGGTGACCTCTGGCGGAGGCTGGGGGTAGCCCGAGCGTCGTGGGTATACAGGGTGAGCCGCGGGCGTCACGTTACCTTAGCAGGGCTCTACAGGGGGCATAACTAAGAAAAATACCTCCTCCTCCTCTGATAGGCGGCGCCCACCCAAGGACCACACTCCCAGTAGTCGGCACGACTGTCTCTTTACTCTGCCTCCTCCGGTCCAGTTTTAACCCTATGAGAAAGAGCGCTCTGGGCAGGGTGGCTCCTTGAGGGTAGATCCGGGGGATTCCTGGTGCTGGGGGGAGAGGAGATAAGCAGAGTGCCACATGGGGAAGTAGAGTCTTGGAATGGGCGGTCGCCACGGAGAGTTCGGTGGGACTAAGTAGGAAGAAAAAAATAGAGTTTGAAAAAAAAAAAGAACGGATTCAGGATTTGAAACAAAACAAGTGTGTTTATAACTATACATTAGCATACATTTCAGTTTTACTAAGCAAGGAGGCAGACATAACAACCAGCAACATCAATGCATTTTACAGGAAGTAAGCAATCATAAAATGTGTTTTTTTAACTATAAACAATATGATGCAAAACAAGCTGACAGTGTCCTTTTAAGGACAAACTCGTGACGTTATGAAGTCACCCTACTAGCTGGCCAATCTCCCTACTAATCTGACCCAAATCTCCCTCTTAAGCAAGTTGGAAATATCACAGGTATGAGCTGTCTGATCTTAATAAACTGGTACACATCATTCCATGGGCTGCTGCAGTCTTTTTTTTTATTTGAAGTTTATTAGGGTTTTACAAGGAAAACCAAACACAGCATATATATATAGTACCATGTGTAGGGTCATTCGCCACAGTAAAACGAGTAAAAACTGTAACCTAAACTACAAGTATACAGCAGTACCCTATGACAGTAACAGTCACTCACCCCCCCCATTCAATAGGGAAACATATGTTAAAATGGAATGTTAAAACTCAAAGACAACATCCTGCAAGAGATAAACAGAAACCTAATAGGAGAGGCTATATATAAGTAGGGTGTGTCACACCCTATCACTTAGGAGCACGCTTGGCTATCACATTCCTGTTCTTGCAGAAATTATACTTCAGCCTAAGACTGGTACACAATCAGCAGCAAAGTAAGAGGTGGTACACTAATATATGTCCAATTTCATTTTACGAACTTCCGCTGACGTCACCAGGCTAATGCCTGCCTGACTTCAGAGCTCCAACCCTCGGTCTCGTACAAACCATGTCAAACCAGCGCTACTTCAAAGCTACCCCCATCAAACATTAAGGAGAGGTACTTGGAACAGCAGATGAAGTCTTCCAGGAACAAATCTGAAGTCTTGGCCATGGATGCTGAAGGATCGGTGGCTGAGCCCTCAGACTCGGCTCTCTCGTAGGTCTCGACTGCCACACAGTCCCAGATGACAGATCCCCAACAGGCATGCAAAAAACAGAAGGGGAAGAATCTGGACAAGATCATGATAGAGATCAAGACTTTCTGAGCAGAGTTCCTGGAAATACTGGCATCGATTTGAACCAATTTATAAGCACTAAACACCAGGGCGGTAACTACCAAGCGGCAGACATCCACTGCCTCTACCCACATGGTGGACCATGAAACGGCACTGCTACAACTAGCAGGGATACAGGAATCCATAGTTGAATGGCAGGAAGATGTCAAATGCAGGGCATGCTGCAAAAATATATAGCTATGTGCATCCCCAAAAATTCGGAGGGTGTAGACATGACAGCTTTTATTGATGGCTTCTTACACACAGCCCTTACACTGGATGCAGACTTCGTCTTGGATACAGAGGGGAATCACAGGCCTCTGGGCCCCAAAACACAAACTCCAGGTGCCCGCCCTCGCTCCATATTGCTCCAATTCTTCAAATATCAAACTAAAGAAACTGTTTTGCAAAACGCCTGGGCTTAAAAACAGCTCCTTTAGGGTACGACTAAAATCTATGTGGATAATGATTATACCCCTCTCACGATGAAGTGGCGATGGGAGTATATTCCAGCCATGCACCTGCTGAGACAACATAAGTTAAGATTTCACACTCCCTACCAAGCAAAACTCATCATCCAGTTCCCTGAAGGGCAAAGAACATACCACACAGCTGCAGACACAATCCAGGCCTTGGCAGATCGAGGACTACACTTACCACACAGGACTCCACCACCACCATGCGCACAGAGGAGCCATTCCACCACATGCAGACCAATGGTAGGGCGGAAGAAATTACAACATGCCCAAGATATTACTGTAAAGATTGCTGCACAACTCCATGCCACGAAGGATGCCTCCACCTCAAAGACTATGCAAAACCTCTTGCCAACAGCCTTAAGTAAGTGACTGGGGGTTTCTTTAATGTTCTTGGGGAGTGGGTGGGCTAGGGGTCGGGAGATGCCACATTCAACATTGATTTTATATATGAAGGGCACCTCCATGATCTGCTAGGTGCCAGCAAACCCACTAAACCAGACTAACAACCGATACTTTGCATGGGGGCTCCAGGGATGGGTTGGCTGTGGGCTCCAGGGATGGGTTGGCTGTGGGCTCCAGGGATGGGTTGGCTGTGGGCTCCAGGGATGGGTTGGCTGTGGGCTCAGGATGGGTTGGCCGTGTTTTGGCTGGGTCTGCCTCCTCAGCATCCTTTCCATACACATTTCCTAAGACTCCTACTCCTATCCTCATCTACACCTCCAGCTGGGCTATAGTGCAACCTCTCCTGGTATACCTAGGGCGATGTGCATCCTCCAAATCTTTGGGGTGCAGGATATAGTGTACAGTGACCTTATACTACAAGTGGAGGCTATTTTCCTTTTCTGCTTTTCTTTCTCCCTCTCCAATCTGTGCATGTGTACTCCCTCTATCCACCCTGTATTAGTTCCCTGATCCAAATTGCAGTGTCGAAGAAGGACCAGGTTGCAACCTGGCTGTGTACTCCACTCTGCCCCCCCCAGGCCCCCACACCCCTCATATGTACTACATGCTTCCACAGACTTGGGATTACTCTCTTTCTTCTCCAAACAGGGGTTCACACAGGAACTCTGAACAACTGTCCTGAGCCATAAGTCTCTGACCCACATGAGTTCATACTAGGAGTTCATACTAGGAAATTTATTACAATGACAGAAGGCCATAAGCCCATAGCGTCCTCCTCCCAACAAATGGGTCAGTGATCCCCACCTTTTCTATAATTTGATAACAAATGATTAGCCAATCTAGACTTAAAGGAACTGAAAGTGTCCACGTCTACCACAGAACTGGGTAGGACATTCCAATGGGAAATGATACGCTGGGTAAAAAAGCTACGCCTAAGGAGTCCCTTAGAGTTGGTCAACATTAGCTGTTTTTAATTATTTCTCAGACTTGTTTCTCTATGGTTAATGACCAAGCCCAATTCATTGCATAAATCTTTATCCTCCAAAATTTTATACATTATTAAGAGGTCTCCTCTGAGGCGTCTAAGTTCCAAGGGATAAAGCTCCAATCACAGCACATGTATTGGAAACCATTTATCAACTTGGTTATTCTCCTCTGCACCCCCCTCAACTCTATCAATGTCCTTCCACAAGCAAGGACTCCACAAGGGGGAACAATAGTCCAAAATAGGTCGAACATACGCCTGATAAATAGGAATAATGAAGGCCCTATGTCTACTGGAAATTGACCTTTTTATACAACTAATAATCCTGGCTGATTTATTAACCATTTCGGGAACTGATGAATGGGGAATTAATGACTGATGTAAAGACTCTATCTTATAGCTAGACACCCAGAGATGTTTATACTCCTTTTCCCTTCCCCATTCAGTACAGGAAGGGACCATTACTGTTTTTGTCTTGCAGGACGTTTATGTATTCCTATGCCATGATTCTAAGCTTCCATATGCCATACTCTCAACCATATTGGGGAGGGGGGGGAACGCCCTAAGGACTTCGTCACAACACTTGACTGACCGTCCTTATTACCCACTCCCACTTCTATATTGCCCCTTTTTCTTTTGCATTTCTAATCTTACCTCCCTCTATATACAAAGACTGCAGAGTTCTCAAGGGAACCCAGTCCCATCTGGAAATCAGAGCTCTCCTACGGCAGTGCCTGTAGACACTGCTGGAAGGGAAGGTATATTTACTGCCCCCAACCTTGGAAGCACACGTTTCTCCCAGTTCGGGGGGGGGGGGAGCGACAGGCACCTGTCCTGTTACTGTACAGGCTCAGCCATCACCAGCCCTCCCCTTGTTGGCCCAGTTGGCCTTGATCTGAAGGCCCCCCATTTGGCACTCAGACCACTCAAGTTCATTATCTTTCAGGTTTTACTTCCTTTTCTCTAATAGTAATCTGGGGTACCATATTTGAAGACTACCAATGTCTGCCTCAGGTGATCTGGGAACAGTCAATTTACAGAGGGATATTCAGGATATGACCTTCCTCCACCTCTGCAATAGGGGATGGGATACCGGGTGACCTCCAAAGAGGCCCCCAGTTTGAGCTCAGTAAGAATGCTCATCCCCTTTAGTCTATGTTGGTGTCTGAGTCTCAGATTATATCTCACAATATCAGTGGTCTGTCCAGCCTGGTCAAATGGTGAAAGATTATTAGAGCCCTCGAGAAACAATGCCTTCAGCTGCTCCTTCTGTAGGAGGCCCACATCAATAGCTCGGAAGACCAGAAATTGTTAAAATGTTGTTTCAAGCACATAGTGGAATGTGAACACAAGAATGACAAACAGCAGGGAGCAGTAATTTTAATCCCCCACCAGTCCCCATTTAAACTGGAGTCATCCTATACAGACAGAGAGAGCTGTTTAGCATTAGCCATAGGCACCCTCTATGACACACCTTTAACTGTCTGCAACCTACCCCTTCCCCCTAACAGAGATGCCTCTATGCTGTAGCCTCTAATGGATGTTATCCTCACCCACCAATCAGGACACTAATTACAGGAGGGGACCTTAACCTTCCACCTGAACCCTATGGTAGATTCCAGTAATCCAAGACCAACCCTTTCCACCATGGGCCAGAGACACCTGTAGGTGCCTTTTAAAAGACATGGGGCTAATTGACACCTGGCATCATTTACACCCAAGAGATAGGAAATACTCATGTTATTCAAATTCCTATCACCACTATTCCAGGTTAGATTATTTCTGTATGAGTGGAGCACATACAGACTGGGTAACTGGCAAAGCTACTGATACCATACTCTTACAGGATTATGCCCGTATCTCCATCCAACTCTTCACTCCACCTGATAAGAAACAAACATAGTTGAGATTTAACCCCTCTCTACTCTGGGACCCCGCCTTTCAGGCTATGCTGCGAGAGCATCTACCCAGGATTATTCAAAAAAAAAATGACACCGAAGATACCAATGATCTGACCTTTTGGAAACTATTAAAACAGTCTTGCGAGGTAAGATAGTGGCCTTTGCAGCCCACAGAAAAAAAGAAAGAGAGGAACAGCTAATACAATTGCAAAATAAGTTGCAGTGCTTCCAGATGGTCCATATGCAGGGAGATAACTCTCTCCTTGAATGGATAAAACTGACCCAAGCTAATAGCCAGGATCTTCTCACTTACAAAACTGAACAGGCTTTACAATGGCTATGGCAACTCCATTACAAAGGGGGCACGCAAGTGGCCAAGATCTTGGCTTACCACCTCCACATGCAATGTAAATTAATCACTATAAGCAAACTAATAGATCCCAAAACAGGCAGACACCACAGCCAAACTAAGGACATTCTTCACATGTTGAAACAATATTATACATCACTATATACCCAAGAACAGAAACCTCTTCCAGACCGTCCTCAGCCTTCGTGGCAGATTTAGCTCTCCCTTCCCTCATGGAAGAACAATGTGCATCTCTAATCCAACCAATTACCATGACAGAAATCATTAATGCAGTTAAACAGTCTAAAAATGGTAAAAGCCTTAGCCCAGATGGGTGTAGTACCGAATTTTATAAGGCTACGATAGACTTATTGCCTCTTCTAAACACCTTCACAGCATGCCAAAGCTCAGCCCAGTGCCCCGATTCCTAGCATTATGATAACATCTCTGCCATACTGAAACCACAGAAAGCAGTTATCCACAGTGATTCTTACTGCCCTATATCAGTTTTTAATCAACTATAAATGTTTCACTCATATCATGGCCCCTCGACTGGACAATATTCTCCCCACCATCATTCATCCAGGCCAATACGGCTTTATACACAATAGAAGAATTACTGATAACATTAAATGGATGCTACTACTGATAGATCAGGCAAGTAAAGAGCATACTCCCCTGTTAATTCTGAGTTTAGATGCCCAAAAGGCATTTGACACGGTCTCTTGGAGCTTCCTGCACAAGACCATGGAAAAATGTGCCTTCCTGGAAGAAGTTCCTAGTGACCAGCCTACACACATCTCCTCTGGATATGATTAAAGCCAATGGATCCTATTTATCCTGATTTCCACTTACTGAGGGTACCCACTAGGGCTGTCCCTATTATAGTATTTATTTCCCTTGTATGTGGAACCCTTGGCGCAATACCTAAGCCAGCAACAAGAGACCGGAGGTCTAAAAATAGAGGACTGTATGCATAAAATAGCCTATTATGCGGACAATCTTTTCCTTTATATTACGAATCCTACTCGATCCCTCCCAGCTCTCATGTGCTGCTACCTTTATACCATGGAACACATGGCAGGCTACAAAATTAATGACAACAAGACAGAGGTACTGCAGATCCACTTCTATCCCGACACGTCTCTCAAATCTACCCATCCATTCAAATGGGACAAAGCTACCATCACGTACCTAGGAGTCAAATTAAGTGCCCACATTCCAGACCTTTATATACAACTACCTGGACCTCGTGAAACGATTTAAGGAAGACTAAACAGCAATGGAAGCCTTTACCCGTGACCCTAATGAACAGTACACAATCTGGTCAGGTATTTATGTCTTCTTCAGACCATCCCACTTATGCCCCTGACCACTGAGTTCCAGAAAGCAAACAAGTCCATCTCCCATTCTATCTGAGAAGGGGGAAAGCCCAGAAAAGCATACAAAAAACTACACTTCCCAAAATCCAAAGGCGGTCTGACACACCTAGACCATGCTCTCAATGCTCTGGCCACACAATTACAACATGCCCTGACCGGGGACCTGACTATGCTCACAGACCACAGTGGGCGGAGTTAGAAAAAGAGATCACCTCAACAGCTTTTTTTTTTAATTAAAGTTTAAGAAGCATATCATACATGACACATACATAAAGGGGTCCTGTGTAGCTGCAAGATCTCCTTGTCCCCTACCATCCGGCCCAGGCACTCCATTCTGCCGGGGGAGACCTCCTGGGAGTTCCCAGGGTTAGGCTGTGGCATTCTGGGGACAGGGTGTTCTCGGTGGCCGCACCTACCCTGTGGAACTCTTTGCCTGGTTATCTGAAGGAGGCTCCCTTGGTGGAAGCCTTTAAAAAGGGTCTTAAAGCATACTTGTTTCACAAGCGTTTTATTGATTAATGTTTTAGATTTATTCTTTGTTTTATATGAGATAGATAGATAATTGTATGCTTTCAGTTATACTCTGTTTATGTGTATATTTGTGCATGATTTTAAATTGTATGGTTTTATATTATATAGTGCCCAGAGTCTCTGGAAATGGGAGCTTTAGAAATAAAATATCTATCTATCTATCTACAAAGCTATCAAATCAACCATACATACATTCATATTACATGACTATAACAATAGGCCTACAAGAAATCCACATGCAAATATTTCATTATCTATTGAAAGGACTATATGGACCTTGAATAACCCACATTATCGCATATCAAGTCCTTCTGTCTTGTGTTTGGTCCTCTGCCTTGCAGGCCCAAGTGATTACAGTCCTAAAGTATAGCATATTTCCTGTAAACATAACCCTACAAAAAAACCTAATACATTTATTTTTTTATACTTCAGATTTTATTTCCACAAGTATTCAATACAACATTGTACATAAACAGAGATCAAGTGTAAAGTGGTAACAATTGGATACTAGCACTATTAAAAAGCTCTCAAGTTGACAGGAAGTTCAACCTCACATTGAATCTCTAAAAAACAATAAAAATGACAATAACATTGGGCATTTTATATGTCAAAGACATAAAGATGATTTAACTGAAAAACTCTTCATAATTAATAACATGGGGATGAGAATACCTGTATTATGAATCAATTTCATGGACGTTAGGGGAGGAGAAGGGAAGGAAAGAGACAAGGGGAAAAAACAGAAAAAAAGGGGGTGAGGTAAAGGGATCTTTTGAACGGGGGTGTGTGTGTGGGAAACTCAATCCTTTTGGAGGACTACAAGGTCTTTTATACTGATGCGTCCACTAAGTTACTCATCTGACAATTAAAAGGACAGTACATCTCTTGGTGCTAAATCTGGTCTAGGTACAGTTCCCACCTGGTCCATCGACAGACAAATACCTCCATTCTGTTGTGTAAGGAAAAAGATAACTGTTCATTATGATGAATGTTTAACAATAAAGTTTTCCAGTCTGATAGTTCAGGTGGGTCAGGTTGGAGCCATCTCTTAGTAATTACTTTATAGGCAGCACATAATAAGATAGACCAGAGGTATAGACCATCTTTTCCCTTCACTCCCCTAGGGGGTATACCCAGAAGGCAATTTTCCCCTGATATCGGGGTCTCAATATCTTAATAGGCATGCAATATGGTGAGTCAGTATGAACCAAAAATTGTGTAGCTTGGAACACAAGAAAAAGATGTGACTATGTGTGGCCACCTGTTCTCCGCACCCTCTCCAACAGCTTGATGGGGCTCTCGGGACTCTGCGAGCTACCACCACTGGGACTAGGAAAAATCTAATACGAAACCTCCATACAAAGTCCCTCCAGGATGGGGATGAGGAGGTAGAGCAAACCCATATCTTAGGCCAGTCTGTTGTATTTATTTCTATACTGAGTTTCTTTTCCCAACTTGCCTTAACCGGTTCAGCGTAGTGGGCAAGTAGGAGGGTTAGGAATTTGTATAATTTAGAGATGGCCTGTTCGCCCTGTAGAGATCTCCATATTTGGATGTAAGGGGTTGGATCCTCCCAGATTAGAGTGTCTGACTCCTGTTTTTTGAGATGCTTATTAATAAAACTTCTCATCTGATAATAATATAACTTTTCCCCAATTGTCCAACCATATCTTCTCTGCCCTTCCTCAGAAACCTAATACATTTTACACGAAAACACATTCCATCAAAACTACATTGGAATCTAGCTATCGTTAGCTTCTTTTGAAGGGGATAGACATTCTTGGCAAACACAGGAGTATAAATATATTGTGTCCCATCAGGGACCATGCCTCAACAACTTTATCTCACGCACTCTTCTGCTACCCTATCAGATCTGCATTATCTTGTACTCCTTCAACATTGACATGGGGCTATTTAAAACTTGGGGTGGTTTATTGTCCCAGAGACAAAATAACATGGTGGCCAGATGGCTCTGTAGACCAGTTGTAGATCCCAGATTTCTTCCAGCCCAGCTGGACTAGAAATTTAGACAATGGATGAATAAAGAATTGGCCCATACCTACCAGTTTTTTAGTAACAGAGTTGTTAAAATGTTTGAGCAGTTAACCGCAGAATTTCAGCTGCGCAGAAGGGATCATTATAGACACTGGCATATAAGAGCATATCTTGTGGAATACATTGGCCTCACAGTAAACATGGCAGAGATCCTCCCAATATTCACATTTCCCAAACAAACCCTGAGAACAGTGTACACGTCCCACTTTATTTCCCCCTGCTACCAGGTTCTCTTGGCAAGGGAAAAAACCTTTACTGACAGTAGGCAAGGCAACGTCTGTTCCATTCTTAACAATGTTCCCTAATCCTTCTAAAGACAGGGGATTTTGCCTGATCTGTTCTTATACCATTAAGTTACCAATTTTAATGGTGGGGGTAGTATTTTAAAATTCCTTCCAATTTTCTCAATTCACTTGGGGGTTGGAGTCGCTTAAACTTAATAATGTTTCAATTATTAAAGTATCTAAACATATAACATTCCATTTTTGGTATATGGAACTGGGCTAAATTTTCCACATCCCAGTTACTCAAGATTAAATGTTTAGATGAAAAAATGGCTATGGTGAAAATCTGACCTTATTTTTTATCCAGATTCAACAAGGAACTATCATTGAAAATTAAGGTTTTAGGATTTAATGGGATTGGTCTTCTCAACATTTTCCCTCAATTCTTGTGCTGTTATTTGCCACCAATTTTGAATCGGAGGACATTGCCAGGTATTATGTAACAACCTTCCTTTTTGTTTGCAACCATGCCAACAAAGAAAATCCTTTTTATATCCCATTTTACATAATCTGTCAGGTGCATAATATGCTCTTGCTATTATATTCTGCTGGATTGATTTATTTTTGACAAAGGGATTTGCCAACTTGTAGTATGCGTTCCTATTGTTTTCCATAGTGTAATCATTTAATTCTGCTTGCCATTTATACATTTTTTGTTTCCTTTAAATGTTGTGTCATTTGGGACTTTTACAATTAGTTTGTAAAGTTTACTTAATCTTTCAGTTTCATAATATTTTATTATTTCATCTTCTTTGGGTTTTTTCCTGTCCCAGTCAATTTTTCTTTTGTTCATTACACCACTTTTTAAGTTATTAGATGGTATTTTTAAAACGCTGTATTCCCACAAGTCAATCTTTATTATGTTATTAATCTCATCTCATTTCAACAACCCATCTGTGTTTAATAACTGATAGGCTGCTGCAAGTTTTAATTTTTAATTGACAGCTGTGTTGAGCAATGTAATGGGATTTTGCTATCTGTAGTACAGTAAATCCGGCACATAAAGCAGCAAAAACAACTGACCACAAACACAAAGGTTTATTTGGGTTGGGTGATTTGCTTGAACTTAAATTTTTATTTGCCATTCGTGAATACTTCTCACACACTTCAAAAGGAAATGCGTCTTGCATCATCTGGGGGAAATGTTTAACAAACATAGGAGAAACAGAAAGACCTTTGTCTGATGGCTCTACAGTACTGAACATTGTATCATTTATAGCAAAACATCCAGTCAGCAAAACCACATTTCTAAAATAGTTCGCTGTAACCAAACAGTCGGGGTCTATTTCTACAAGACAGTATTCGACACCTATTAAACATCATCACATCACAGAGACAAAAGAGGGTCTTCCAACTGGCCATCAGTATGGATACTGCGAAGGTCTTTAATAGGGTCAATGTGGCCTTTTTTGCATCAGAACCTACACAAATTCAACTCTGGGGATCAATTTATTACAGCTATTTCTTCACTTTACCAAAGCTCAGAAGTGATGGTGCAAGTTAATGGACGTGTCTCCCCAAGGTTTTCCTGGAGCAGGGTCATATGTCAAGGATGTCCCCTTTCGCCTTTGTTGTTTGCCTGAGCTTAGAGCATTCAGTGACAGACATCGAACTAACCAGGGCATCAAGGGAGTGATAGCAGGGGTACAGAACAAAAAAATGTGCCCTTTAGTCGGCCCGGTGGCGCTGAGGGTTGAGGCGCTGGACACCACACCTTGCACCACGTCGGCGACCCGGGTTCGGGAGCGGACTCGGGTCATTGGTGGGTCGGCCGGGGGGAGATAGGCTGGAGCGCCCAACGACAGCCCGCCTTTTCGGGGAGGGATTTGGCGATGCCCGACACCTCCATGACCCGAAGCGAGCTCGAGGAACTGCAAGCCCCATTGGGATGGCGGCCACTGAGCAACATGGGCGTCGGCGGCCGCGTCATGATGTCGGGGGAAGTTACTTGCTGCTAGGGGAGGGAGAAAACGCGGAAAACAAGCCTGCCTCAGCCGGGAAGATGGGAGGACCATGGCCGTGCCCGCGATTTGTCTGTGCCTGCCCAGCAGACCTCAGACCGACGAAATGTAAGTTATGGGGTTTGAGTCCCCCGCCTCGTCCCCGCCCGGGGGGTAATCCGCGGCTCCATGGGGCCTTGGGGTCTGCTTGGGTAGGGTTCCAGGCAGTGGGATGTCCAGTTGTCCCCCCTGAAGGGTTGGAGGTGGCAGGCTGGGGAGGAGGAATAAATAGTAATTTCAAAAAAAAAATGTGCCCTTTACGCAGATGACTCTATGTTTTTTCTGGGGGATCCGACCCACTCCCTTCTCCATCTGTTAAGCACATTAACTAGGTTTAGCACCTTGGCAGGGTATCAGATTAAATATTCCAAATCTGAAACTATCATACTGAGTGGGACCTCCCTCCCCAACAATTCAAACAGACTTATCTATTTGCCTGGGCCAAGTATAACATAGTACAGTACTATGGGGTCTCGGTGTCACCGGACACTACCAGGTTATTTAGGGATAACTATCAGATATTATTTGACATTTTCCAGAAAGACATAGCTAAACAGAAAATAGGCATACAGACTAAAGGAAAAAAGCACACATGGCTGAGGTGTTGTAGATAAGACAAAATATAAATAAAACAAAGCAATCCAGCACTCTCCATCCATATAGAAAAAGACGCTGCTTACCAAACTGTTCAGTGCCCAAAATATTTATTGAGGTGCCAGATAAAAAAATTTATCTGGCACCTCAGTAAATATTTTGGGCACTGAACAATTTGGTAAGCAGCGTTTTTTTCTATATGGGTGGAAAGTGCTGGATTGCTTTGTTTTTGTAGATGGGAAAATACTTCCTTTAACTCTTTTTGGTCATATTCAGGTTATTAAAATGAACACCTTGCCACGGATTTTGTTTCTGTTCCAGGCTCTGCCACTCTCAATTCAAACTTCATTTTGGAATAAATTTTTACAAAAAATCTCTAGATTCCTCTGGTTGGACAAAAAAACTCAAATTGCTCAGGATATCCCATAACTTCCAAAATAATAGGGCAGCCTGGGCCCCCCCCCATGCTTTAAGAAGTATTACCTAGCTAAGCAAGCTGCTTACCTGGGAACCTTGGTGAAACAAAGATATGACTTGGTGTGGTACACTACAGAAGAAGTAGTTACGTCCAGTATCCCATTATGGACCCTTCCAACCAGAGAGATATCGCGGACCCTGGTGTGCAACACTCATAACCCTTGGGTAAAACCTACTTTTAGGATATTGGTTAAAATTAGGAAAAAGCTGAATTCCCTGAACTCTTTAGCACTGCTCTCTTTAATTAGACATCACGGTGCCTTCTTCTCCCTTCAATCAGATCTTGGTTATGGCTATAACTCGACAAAGGCATCTGAGTACCTCTAATTACTCTAAGTCTGCTCCCCTCCCCATATCTCCTCCTACCCTTCCTACCTTGACCATTCCTCCAATGTTTTGTTTTTTTCCTGTGATGTACTGTATTATACTGGCTTAGTGAAACCTTTATAATTTGCTGAGCATTCTATGTAACATGGCTTGTTTGTTTGTACATTGATGACGTGGAACCTTTGTAAAAGAGCCATTGGCTCACAGGTAATAATTCCTAGAACAATACACTAATGCATTCTGGGAGTATAGGGGCCTTACCTGCTTTGAACAATGTATAATCTCAGAATAGATGCATGTCTTTTTAGGAGTTTAAAGACAATTTTCACTTATGCTCAGGGGATCACGTCAGATATCTGCAAGTCAGGCACTTTATCTTAGCTCCAAATCATTTAGCTCTTATTAACCAGCCTCAGTCTGACCTAGAACAACTCTTTTACTGGGTGGTGATACTGAAAGTCAAACTGAAATTAATTTCTGACCTATGTAAACTTTTAAGTAAACCATCCCATCCACCATTAAACAAAGTGAGAGTGAACTGGGAGTGGGCCAGTGGTGTGGAGATCACACCGGAGAGGCAGGATCGGAGACTGTGCAAGGGTTGGGCAGTCTTACCATCTCCCACCTGGAAGAATTTAATTGGAGAATTCTAGTTAGATACTTCCAGACCCCCACCCCAAGATCACTAAACATTTTCATGCCACCTTTCCTGATAGCTGCTGGAGGCTATGTGGGGTGAGGGGGGACACACTTCCATATTTTATGAGACTGCCCAATAGTTCAGTCTTTCTAGTGAGCGGTAAATGCTGAGGTCCAGGGGTTTGGGTCTGGGGCTCTCCCACACACATTCCAAGATATGATTCTAGGTCTTCTGACATTAGCAAATGGTCCCAGACATTAATGGAGATTAATCCAAATGCTAAGGATAGATAGATAGATAGATAGATAGATAGATAGATAGATAGATAGATAGATAGACAGACAGACAGACAGACAGACAGACAAATACTTTATGTTTATAACGCCCCTTTCCAGGGACTCGGAGTGCTTCACAATTAAAAAAAATACAACTTTAAAACATACAATACATTAACAATACGGATTTGGAGCAAGTAGCAACATGCATAAAAACGATCTATTTATATAACAAAATCAAATTCAGAATATTTATCCATTAAAAGCCTGGTTAGGGGTGCTGTGGAGCAGCAAACTGGCAAGATGCACTTACATGCAGCTCTGCACATCTATCAATTTAATTCACTAAAAATCACAGTTTGCTGTGGAGAAAAGTGAAATCTAATTGCAGCAGTGAATAGTTGAAATCACTCGGTGTTGTGGGGTACCAGATGGTCATGGGTCGCAATCCGAAAGCTACAGGCGGCGGACCTAAACATGCGGCGGCAATGACTGAGCAGGCCGTGGATTCCCCAACAACTACTGCCAGCGGAGAGCCCTGTGGAGAGCTTTACAGATCTCTATGCAAGTGATCGACTCCAAAATAGAGTCGATCATCCAATGTTTTGCTCAGCAAGATGTTAAATTGGAAGCAGTCATTCAAACGGCTACAACTGCAGAGAAAACGGCGGTACAAGCTCTAACAACAACAACCAAGCTTGTACAAGAAAATGCTCAACTGCGCTACAGATTAGAGGCGCTGGAGAACTCTAACAGGGCATCTCACATACACTTAAACGGTCTCCCAGAGGGTAGCGAAGAGGAAGACCTCCTTACCTTCCTATATTCGTGGCTACCTGCAGTACTGAAACTATCCCAGGGAACTCTAGAGGGTCAACTCCTTAAAGCATTTCGGATTACACCTTGAGCTGTAGGACCATGTGGTGAGGCTCCAAGAGTGGTTCTGCTGGTGACCACAAGCTCCAACATCAGGAATCACCTACTACAGACAGCAAGGTCTTCGGGAGGGCTAGCCTTTAACGGATCCACTGTCCATTTGTTTCCAGACCTCTCTTTTGCGACACGCACCAGACAGAATAAGTTCGATGCGGTGAGAGCTCGGCTTTGTGGGTTAGGAGTGGCGCACTCTCTCTTGATGCCAGCCCAGCTACACATCCACTACAGTGGTAAGACTTTCCAGTATATTGATCCTTTGGAAGCGGGTAAAAAAGTGGAATTAATAGCCCAGGAGTTTCAATCGTCTGAAGGCTGTAATATTACTGATTCGGACTCTGACCAAGAAACTTGACTGTTAACTGTAATACCACTTTGGAACTCCTCATAATCACACCAGCTCTTGAGCTTATTATTTTTTAATATATGGATCTTCAATTTAATAGGTCTGTAAGGCATACAGAAAAATTCTGGTAATAGCCTGAAAGGTTCAGTGATAATAGTATTGTCAATCACTGGTAACAGTATTGTCAATCACTGGTAATACTATACTTTTGTGCTGACAATAGTATCATTCCAAGCTTCTGAAAAGAAACCTCCTGCCCACGCGTCGTAAGCGTGCCTCCTCATTGGCCATTTTTCCTGTGTGGGCAGGCAGAACAGTTCAAAAAAGATGGCGGCGGTTCTCCTGAAAGCTTGCAAGAAGCGAGAACTCCAGTCGTCGCGCTTCTTCATTTTTATTTTATGGTTTTCCCTCAGGAAATAGAAATATCTGGTTGATCTTGCCGTTGCGCTCCTGAAGAGCAGGTAGGATCACAAACATTTTAAAAAAATGGACAGGGGGTGGGAACCGTCACGAGCAAGCACACATCTGAATCCATAGCGTAAGACACTGCGGTGGTCGACCAGTAGAATGTCAGTTCACTGAAACGGTCGACCGCCCATTCGAAATAAACGATAGGTTTGTTTGTCCATTACCAGGGAGTACTAGCATCTCGAGGTTCTGGACACATTGGAACCTCTCGAGCTTCGCTCTCGAGATTCATGTGTCCAGAACCTCTCGATGCTATTACTCCCTGGTAATAAGACACAAACCTATCGGTTATTCTCTATATTTTTCTGACATATGCAGAGGGAATTATCTGGCTTTTCCTGTAGCTTAAGAAAATCTTGACTTGATGTGTGGATTGCAGCATTATTAGTGCTACTTATTTTAGGAGTACCTTTCATTACAAGGAATGGGGGACATATCAGCACTGGTTGTTGAGTTACAATTTTTGGACTCTGAACATTTTGGACTTGACCCAAAAGCCTTAGTTAGCTGTGGCTTATTTAGTTATATCATCTGACTAAATGTTTTATTTTGTTTTCCACCCTTATCCTGAATCCAAACTGTCTAGGCTCTGTTTATCCTACCTTACATTAGATGTATCTGTTAAAATAAATTGATACCTGACAGATGATTGTACAATATGCAAATGTCTATTGTAAAAGCAATAAAAGAAAGTTTAAAAAAAAAGCCTGGTTAAATAGCAAAGTTTTTAATCCCTTCTTAAAGGCTTCCACTGAGGGTGCCTTCCGCAGCTGTTTAGGCAGAGTTCCATAGGGTAGGTACAGCCACCGAAAATGCTCTGTCACCACAGTAATGCAACCTAACCCTGGGAACATGAAGGAGGCAACCCTCGGTGGAACGGAAAGCCTGGAAATGACGATGAGGCACAAGGAGATCTTTGCAGGTACACTGGTCCCCTCTCATGTAGGGCCTCGTGTAAAGACAGCCGCCCTTAAATGCATCACCCTGAAATGGCTGTCTCTAGACCCTCCTACACTAGACATGTGAAAGGCTAACATATCTGAATTAGAAACCATGGAAAGAATCACAGCCTCCCTGCACTCCACCTTCTAGAATTTCTTGAGTTGTGGCAGCCTTGGCATTCTAGTCAAGCATAGCAGGTAGGTGATTACATTCCAAGGACTGTGGGGGGGTATGGAAAGGGAAACGTTAACCATGTAAACTGTTTTCTCCAGATATTCTCACTCCACATTTAATTGGGATGAGTTTAGGGTAGTGTTAGTCGTGCTAAAACCTGGAAATGAACAGCCCAAGTTATTACTGGTTATTTTTTCGTTACTTCTGTAGCCCAAATGTTAACATATTTATAGTAGTTGGGATAACTGTAACCCAGAGATGTTCAACATGCTGAAGATTACCAAACCTCTCTGGCAACTCAGAAAACTATACAGATATTGTTTGGTAATACTGTGACCAGAATACGTATGTTGATGTATCAGATGTATTTACTTGAATAACAAGAAAGTTAAAAAAAAAATTCCATTTAGACAGAACAGTGGTGATATCATCACATGGCATGGAATGCATTACGGCTGTGTAACATGTGCTGTGGGAAGGCACAGAGAACACAGCTATAGCATATAAACCCTGGAACCTTTGGGGACTAATGTTCTAACTCAAGAGGATAAACATTCCCTGCTTCTCATCAACACCGTACATTACAAGCAGAATTTTGTACACTACAGTTAGTAGTCTAGTGGAGAAAAAGGCTTTCTTTCAATGTGCACTTATTCTACAAATTCTAAGTGCTTTGTGCCATTTAATGAGGGTCACCGAGTACCAAAAAAAATAAAATATGCCAGTCTGCATCAGCAGAACTCCGTTGCATAACATTCTAAAAGACTAAATTTCAAGGCATCAATTTTTTTTAAATCATTAAGGACATCAACATGAAAACGGAATCTTTGTCCCTGCTAGGTCACTTATTTTTATTTATTTTTTAATCTATGATTTTCTTCCCCTTCAAACCCCCAACACATGGTTCCCTTAGGACCCCCATGGCACTCCTTGACCCCCCCCACCCCACACTTTTCCAACTCGCACTCACCTGCTTCCATTCAGCTGTGGACTGTCCCTCAGGTGGGCGCGGGGAAAAGGACGTACCCAACAGTGTCTATCTGTCAAAAGTGATGCGGCAGAGGCACAGTGATTGGATATGCCAGAGTCCATCGTCCCTCAGGCTTTGGGCCCATTTTCAATGTTTTCTGCCCCCCGTGACACCGACTTCATGATGCCACATGCGAACGCCCAAGCAGAGCATGCAGTGAGGCATCGGCCAGTGTCTTCCCACCCCTAGAGGCACGTCGACCATCACCACCACGTGTGGTCACCCAGGTGGTGCTGCCATGGTGATGTTCGACAGTCTCACTCCCCTGAGTGGGAAAGCACACGCTGGGATGCTTGATCCTTCACCCCCCCCCAGGCCAGCCTAACTGTTCACTTATAGAGCAGGCTTTATTCAGGACATGAAGTCGTTACCTGCTGATTGTGACATCACAGTCCATCGGTGTGGCAATGACTAAGATGTCACAAGCAGGGCAGTACTGAATCCTGACACAGCCTCAGCTAAAAGTAAACTGTAAAGGGCAAATCTCCTGTTTTCATGGCATTACCCTTGTACATAATAACAAAAAGCTGAAAGGTTTGACATTCAAGGTCTTTTGGGGGTCAAACAGCATGACAATTCTGATTCTTTTGTTGGTGGCTGAACACCCTCTATATATTCACAGTGTTGGGGAAGTTGCTGTTAAAATAGATTGCATAGAGAATAATGCATGGGCAACCATGCACAACAAAGTTGTGATTCCATCAAGGGGTTGTGATGACACCATAGGATGCGCAAGAGCAGAAAAAGAAGATTTTGTTTTAGAGGAAGCTCTGGGTTCTGTGTGTGGGAAAACATCTTAGTAAGAAAGCAGGCAGTATAAGTTTACATTCTAATTTAAAAGCTGCTGTACCACAGACAGGTATCATAGCATTCTATGACCTCTGACCTGTGGTACAACAGCTTTTTAGTTAGGATAGAAATCCATGCACAACAAGGTAACCATATACCACAGCAAATGAATCTTCTAGTCACAAAAAACCTGCAATATATTACAGTGGTAGATTTTCTTTTTTAGAAAAGTAATAAGTAATATTAATGCATATTAACATACATGTAGAACCTAATCATGTGCTGAACAAGGTTTAACATCGCCTTTTTATTATTTTGTTTTTGTCCTGCTCCCCCGAACCTCCATTCAGAGGTCAGCCCTGCCCTGCCTGCTGTCCCCCCATGCCCTGGCTGGGCTCCCCCTCCCAACAGACACTGTTGGCAAGCTCTGGCTTACCCTCCGGGTTGGGGCCACAGGAGTGGGACCCCCCCCGATGGACACTGATGGCAAAGGAGACGGTGGCAGAGCAGGGGTCATGCCCCGGGGGCTGGCTTTTTTCACGAATGGTGGATCCCTGGGGGCAGGGATGTGCAGAGGCATCCAGCTTCTGCCCCGCCCCCCCCAAGTACTCCCAGCCTCCACCAGGGGTCTGTAAAGTGCCAGGTACTCTTTCCCCCTCCTCCCAGAGAAGGAGAGCAGTCCCCAGGATGCTCACTCATTCTCCCCCAGCCGGCCCTCCAACTCCTGCGTCCGTCACTGAACCCTGGATGTCGGCACTGCAAGCGGACATCTTGCTGCTGTGCTGGTGGGCCGCCCCCCCCCCAAAAAAAACTTTTTTATTATAACAGCAATAAGGCACTCCCAGGAGTTATGTTAATGGTCGGGTGATCACCCTCTAGGGACATGTGGCACTTGGTTACACCTTGTGCAACATTACACCCCAGAGGGCGATTAACAGACATTAACATAACCTCATGTCATGCCTTATTGCTTAATTACTTTTGATGTAACTTTATATTACATATCATCATGTGTCTTCTGCAGATATACATCTGAGTTTTACTTAAAGGAAAGCCGTAAGTAATCTACACTGGGCTTTTTGAAATCCATATTGTATTACCTTGCCCCTGCGATAGTCTTCCGGTGCACAAATTATAATTTTGTAAACTGCCCCCTTCGGAAGGGAAGGGATCATAATTTAGTATGAACAGACAGCCAGCCAATCCCTTCCCCTTCCCAGTCTGCTGGCCTCACCCTCGTGTTTAGATGTTTAACCAGGGAGAGTGTGGGGGCATGCGCCAAGAAGTCTGCACCATATAAATCTATGGGGTGATTTTACCACATTATTTTATATAGATTAGCAGTGTATTCCTCTGCTGCAAAATCCGTGCTAAGGTAATGGGATGTTACTTACATTAATGTATGTCATTTTTCTCTTGCCACAAACTGCCTAGTGCATTAGTGTACCCTCTATACCAGGCTTAATTGGCTCCCCCCAAACTACTCCGGGATCTCACTCTGTGTGATAGTATGTGCAGTATCGTTGGTAAGTAGGTGCCCAGGTCCCTTGCCTCTTTTCTCACTCAGTACTTTAGTGTATCCCCCTCATGGTCCTCTGATCTGGCTCTTCTCCATGCATTTTAGGGCAAGTAAAAAATGTGCAAGGGCTGCATCTGAAGCCCCCTGAGGAGAGACTGAGGGATCTCAATATGCACACCCCGGAAAAGAGAAGGGAGCAGGAGGATATGATAGAGACCTATAAATATCTCACAGGGGTGAATCAGGTACAGGAAGGGGGTATTTTTTCGGAGGAGAAGGTGTACAAGAACAGGGGGACATGCAATGAAGCTTGGGGGGTTCTTTAGTTGTTGTCGACTGGATCGGTACGCTAGACAAAAATTTGTCTATTTTCAGGCACGATCCAGGAGAGTTACAGACAATAAAATAAAACAACAGTTACAATGATACAAATTCAGGAACAACAGGATAGGCTAGTAAATATATGATGAGCATGAACAAACACAGGTATATGAACACACACAGTCTGTGCAATTGTTAGGTAAGACCAGGTAGAGCAATTAACAAAGGATTATTTACATGTGCACTTATCAGTAGAAAGGATGTGCTTGCACAGAGCTTTTTTTAAAAGCCTGGTGGGACTTACAGCATCTTAGCAACACAGGAAGGGAGTTTCCGAGTTTGGGTGTAAAAGGGATGTGAGGAAGTACTTCTTCACTGAAAGAGTGGTAGATGCCTGGAACAGTCTTCCAGTGGAGACAGTGGGGCCAAAACCAGTGCTGGGCTTCAAGCATACATGAGACAGGCACAAGGGAATCAATCAATCAATCAATCAAAATCTTTATTTTCCCAGGCGATCACCATTGAGTAAACTCATTTACAAGGTGGACCTGCAGTTTGCAAGGATGAGGGTACAGAATAGAGTACAAGTAAAATATACATAAAACAACAGTAGCAAGACGTATACAACAAAATATATACAGTGTAGAAATAAAGGTAAATAATATATACAGAGATGCCTTTATAATCCTATCCATCAATAACATGTTCATAGCCTGTAAAGGAGTCCCTGGGATATGGAAAAGTGCACGCGTAGGAGGCAGGGACACTGGCAGAAAGATTCTGGGATACTAAGCAGGTGGTATCAGGGCATAAGAGTGGGCGTTGGGGGGTGTGTTGCAGTGAGTACATAGTACCGGAGGGACTGGAATGGACTGAGGTGAACCGGTAGTACCGGTGGGACTAGAATGGACTGAGGGAGGGGGGAGTAATCTTGGTAAGGGAACACTTAGTTTGAAGGGGAAGGACTTAGATTGAGTGGAAGCGTCAGCTGGACAACTAGGAATGGTGGAAACAGTTACAGAGCTCCACAAATGTTTTGGCATACAGGGTCTTGAACATAGCAAGACTAACAGGAGCTAAGTCTCAGCGATTTCTGTATCCTATTCCAAAGCGTGGGCAGGACAAAGCTTATGGCTGCTCTTCCAAAGGGTACCGAGCCCTAGGTACTTTCAGGAAACCACGAGTGACTTCTCAAGGCATAATTCCCAATCAGGCTTAGTGGAGACAGTCAGCAATGTATTGCGGGAGTTTGTTGGTGATGGCGCAGAGCATCCAGAGGGCTCCATTTCTATACCGCCTGTGTTGAAGGGAGGGCCAACCCACAGCTGCATATAGTGAACAGTGGTGGGTGGAAAAGGGGAGGCCTGTTATAAATCTCAGAGCTCTATGATACAGTACGTCCAGTTTAGCAAGGTGTGAGGCTGGGCACTGGCCATATATGAAGTCAGCACAGTCAATTAGTGAGAGGAACGTGGATTGGACGAGCTGTCTTTTGGCATCTGCAGTCAGGAGGCTATTTATTCTGAAGAAGAGTCCAAGCCTCTGCCTCAGCTTTTTCAGCAGTTCTTCTATATGTTCCACAAAGGAGAGTTTGCTGTCTATCCAGACACCCAAATACTTGAATTTTGGTACGTATTCAAGATGTTCACCTAGTAAGGTGGAGATAGAAGGTAATGGACCAGCAGTGGCAGAATATGCCCCCTGGCCAGTTGGGGAGAATAGCATTGCCTTGGTTTTCTTGGCGTTAAGTAGTAGCCTTTTACTGAGGAGCTGGTGCTGCAGGATGTTAAAGTCGGTTTGCAGGTTGCCACAGACAGCTTCAGGAGATTCACGGCTTATGTAGAGCAAACTGTCGTCAGCAAACAGGTGAATGCTTGCTTCCTTAATGCCTACATCCAGGCTGTAGATATAGATAGCAAACAGTAATGGTCCCAATATGGACCTCTGAGGGACACCTCTTTTTATCAGTTTAAGTGAAGAAAGCTCCCCTTCAGCCTTGATTTGTTGTTGCCTACCAGTGAGGTAGTCATGCAACCAACCCAAGGAGGTTCGGTCTAGGCCTACTGTTTGTAAAGTGGAGAGGAGCAAACAGTGGTCGACGGTGTCAAATGCCTTACTGAGATCCAGGAAAACTGCACAGATTAATTTTTTGTTGTCTAAGTCCCATTGCTAGTCTTTAGTTACTTTTGCCAGGGCCGTAATGGTACTGTGCTTTGCTCTGAAGCCTGACTGCATAGGGTTTAGTAAGTTTCGAGTTGTGTATGAAAGATCTCAGCTGGGTATCCACAATTTTTTCTAGAAGCTTGGAGAGTATGGGGAGGAGGGAGATTGGCCTACAGTTATTTAGGTCACAGGGATGAGACTGGCCTATAGTTATTTAGGTCACAGGGATGAGACTGGCCTATAGTTATTTAGGTCACAGGGATGAGACTGGCCTATAGTTATTTAGGTCACAGGGATGAGACTGGCCTATAGTTATTTAGGTCACAGGGATCCCCTGATTTAAACAGGAGGATGGCGTGAGCAACTTTCCATAACTGAAGGAGGGAACCTTGCGATAAGGACAGGTTGAATAAGTGAGAGATAGGTGCGGCAAGGATGTGATAAGCAATTTTCAAGTAATATGGGTCGAAGAAGTCAGCCCCAGCACTTTTTTTAGTGTCCAATTTTAGGAGAAGATCTTCAACTTCCTTTACGGAGGTGGGTAAGAATGAGAAGGTTACGATATTGTTACTCGGTTCCGGGAGCTCAGTGTTGATCTGTGGGTGTAGTCTGCTTACTGGTGCGTTATCGAATGCTAGGCCTGCAGTGGCAAAATGATTGTTGAAGTCCTGCAGGATCTCGTTTCTGTCACTGATTATAGCATTGACAGTGGTAATTCTGGAGGGAAGCACATTTCCTGGAGAATGACCAGTCAGTTCTTTTAGTGTGGACCAGAACTTGGTAGGGCATTTCGACGCAGAATCTAGCTCAGATCGGTAAAACCTGGCCTTGGCCTCTCTGACCATCTTAGCGCAGGCATTTCTAGCTTCCTGAAGAGACACCAGTCTTCGTCTGTGTGTGATTTGCAAGCCTTTTTCCAGAGTTGATCTCTTTTTTAGTAAGGCAGCCTTGAGGTCCGCTGAGAACCAATGACATGTTCTAGCTTTTATACGTGCTTTTACCAGAGGAGCATGGTTATTTAGGGCATTGGCTATAATTTCATGGAAGATGTCGTAGGCGTTACTCACCGATTTAGCAAGGTAAAAACTCTGCCAGTGCAAAGAGTTTTTTAATTCATTGAAGTATGCGAGAGGATCGAAGTTCCGTCTGGACCTTTTAGTGGAAAATTTAGATGTTGGTGAGGGTTTAGCGTCAGTTCTTATACCAGCAATAAAGCAGTGGTCACTAACATCAGCTGAAAAAATTCTGGCATAGGAAAAGGAATATGGTTTGCTTACGAGAAGGACATCCAATAGGGTGCTGTTCATTGGGTTTTTCTTGTTAATGCGAGTTGGCTCAGTAATAAGTTGTGTGAACCCGTGGGAATCACAGAATTGCTTCAGGGGTAATGAGACCTTAGTCAACCAATCATAATTAACGTCTCCTAGAATAATTGTTTCAATGGGGACAGAGCCCATAATAGATGACAGATGGGACAGGAGCTGAGGCCCCACGGCTGGTGGTCTGTAACAGCCTATGACACGGAAAGCCATTTGATGGGGAAAGTTCAACTTTAAGGGACAAACATTCAAATCCACCTGCACTAGAGATAGAGTCTAGGATGGACACTGAAAATTGGTTTTTGACGTAGATGACTACTCCGCCTCCCCTGGTCTGCCTATCGGCTCTAAATAGGAGGTAGTTAGGGATGTTAACCTCCCTATCTGGGGTGGATGCCCGAAGCCAGGATTCAGAGAGCACAAGTACGTCACAGTGCGGTATGAGTAATCCATGCCTGGACTGATGTAAATTTCTTTAAAAGACTGCAAACATTTGCGTGCATAAAGCTGACTCCTTTCAGTCTTGTAAGGTCGGATGGAGATGAGAGAGCTTTTGTGGGACAGGGTTGAGTTCAACATTACTTGAACACAAAAGTAGTAGGAACACAATTTTCCTTAGGGCAACAAGGAGTAGTTTGAAAGCACAAATCTTTCTGCATCTAGTATAAGTTTGAGTGCAGGGGTCCGGAGTCCAAAGTTTCCCCTTGTGCTGACCTAGGGACGTGTAGCCTATGGTCCATCCAGTATAGCACCAAGACGTGTAGGTTTTGGGTGGGTGTGTTGAGGGGCCACATATTGGTAACAAGGTAGCGGTCCCACCTCGAGGAGATTCCACAAAGTGAGAACGGTGCAGAGTCATGTGGTGGCAGCATAAGTTATACGTAGTATTAATATAAAGGCAGTCTAGCAGTGGTAGGCATGACTCTATGGTGGGGTCAATTCTGCTTGAATGGTCTGTCACGTGGGGTACCATACATAAGCAGGTAAGTAATTGAAACCACACGAGGACTGCCATTATTGCCCAATGTGTTAACAGGGTGCGAGATGCACCAAGACTCACTAGCCAGGTTCCATAAGTCTCAAGGATCACTGCTCCGTGTTAGACTAGCTAAAAGAGACAGGGATCGATGGTACGCAAAGATACATGAAAACAGCCTGACGGCACAGATGTCTTTAAGGATTTATCTTCAACAGGCAGGGGTATCCTACCGATTACGCTTCATGAAGAATATCGGGGAATTGCTTAGAGGAGACAAGTGAGCTCAAGAGAGGATCACCCCTTTAAGAAGTTACAGAAAGGAGAGCCCCTTTAAGCAGGAATCTTGGTAGGGAAGCTGGGGGGAGGTAGCTGGACAACAGACAGAGTCTATGATGTCAACATAGGTAGGGAAAAATGGGCAGACTGCGTGGGCCAAGCGGTCCTTATCTGCCGACATATTCTGTGTGTCTATACTCCGAAAATAAGAATGATTACTGGGAACTCTGCTTTCACCAGTATTGCCCCTACATTATGGAATTAATTCCCCTCGAGATATGAAATTGTCTGATGGCACAGCGTTTCTGTACTGCTTCATACAGACTCTTATCGAATGTCTTTACCTGTGACTGTTAATTAGTCTGGGTTGCTGAATCATTGTGTAAAATGTTTGTTATTTCTATGTTTTACCTGTGTTTAAACTTTCATAAATGCGCAGTTTTCAACTACACTTTACTGTATTTGTAACCCCTAGGTGGCGCTACTCCTAGAGTTACACCCCTGCCTACTACTTAGGATGTAGGCTGAGGGGTTTAGGTTCCCAAACTTACATTAGACTAGTGCTTTTCTGTTAGGTTCTATAATGCGCAGTGCCTCCACCCCCAGTTTAACTTTAAAGAGGGCTAGCTGTTACTTGGTACAACCCCCGGGGATGTTATACCACCCACAATTACCTTCTGCCACCCCAACACATGACCCATTAGCATTTCCCCACATTTCAGACATCTGGTAATTAAAGACTCCCTCTAAATATATGCTCACGACAACCATTTGCAAAAACAGTAACAATAATATTTATTTAGAGGCCATTTAGGGGAGTTAGGATTAGGGAAACAGGAGAAGCAGAGGTTATGCATTGCTTAAATTTACAAAATGGCCGGCCCGTCGGCGCAGCGGTTGGATTTCCGCTTGTGGCCTGGGGACCGGTCGGGAACGGACTCGGGTCGCTGGAAAAATAGCGGCGAGAAGGGAGGACGTCCTATGGACTGCCTCTTCTCCAGGGGAGGGTGGGACAGTGCTCGAGCACTAGTGACCCCTGGGCGGAGGGCCGAGTCACACAGCTACCGGCACCACAGACTCTGGAGGCCAGGAGTGGACGTCTGGCGTCATTGCACGACCCGCCTCCTCGGCTCGGAAAATGGGCGGCTGCCGGCCGCCCTCCATGAAGCCGCCCGCGGCTTTAATTAGCCCCCAGGCCAGCCTCCGACCTATCCCGGTCTCTCTGGGGATGTCTCCCCTCCTCCTCCCGCATCCGCAGCCCCACCGTGGGGGTAAGCCGCAGGTGTCGGAGGGCCAGAACGATCTGGGGGTGGAAGCCTTCGGCCCGTGACCGGGCTGAAAGTACCGGGCGGCCAGCAGCTAGGTGGCGGAAAAAATGTAAATAATAATAAAAAAAAAATTTACAAAATGTACAATTGATTTGGTTTGTGCTGATGAAACCCTCCAGCTGGGTGAGTACTAGATTAAGCAGAAAATAAATCACATTTGACCAACCAGAATGATAGCCAGAGCCCTGGCTATCTAGACTGCATTAGATTAGATGTTACACATTTAATTTCCCCACCACTGGTACCAACCCCCAGACATGTATGAAACCCCGCAATTTCACACTATACCCTGGGTACCCAGATACCAAAGTCCTGGATGGTGTTGCAGTTGGTGGCGTTGGCCGGAGATAATTTTTAAAGAGGAAAGGATTAACTTAGAAGACAAATTAACAAGCAACAGCGTTTGACTTTTGGCAGAAGTGCAGGGCTTGTTTTGGCAGTGGAGCAGGGATTGCCCTGCATGTAGCAGACTGAACAATTCAGGCAGAGATAACCAGCCGGTTACATCGGTTAGAACTTGAAGATGCAATCCTGAATAATCAGCACATTTATACTTTTGTCACATCCAGTACATTTATATGTCAAGACATAATCAAGTGGGGGGGGGGGGGGAGACTTTCATTTCTACATTGTATTGGCCAGTCCGACTTAACTTCGGGGTCTCAGTACATTAGTGTGGCAGTGCAGCTATGTCTGGTGGCTCCACAGGACATCCCAATCGGATAACTAACATAAGTACATCTCAGCACATTTACTAGTCTATCCGGAGCTCTCACTGGGTACCCCCAGAACAGACACAGTCAGCAAACAGTTCTACTAAAGGGGTCCACCCACGCTGGGCTAAGGTTATACGCAGCATTAAGGTGCCAATCCAATGGACAGTCTCACATCAGAAGAAACACTTTAACAGACGTCCACCCGCGCTGGGCTAAGGTTATACACAGCAGTTAGGTGTCGATCCAATGGACAGTCTCACATCAGAAGAAACACTTTAACAGACGTCCACCTGCGCTGGGCTAAGGTTATGCGCAGCTGTAAGGTGCAGACCCTGGAACGTGGTCACTTGAAAAGTCACTTGGGCAAGACAGCCCAGATTTACTAAGATTGCTTTCTTTCTTGCACTGGGGTTACAAGAGTACTTACTCAGGCTCCTCATGGTCGATCCCCGCTATGAAGGCTCCTGATGACCTTCAGTTCTCTCACAACTGAGGTTGTTCATCTCTCTCACAGCTGCTTGCTGTCACCTGTTCAGGTTCACGTCTTTTCCTGACATGGAAGGGAGGGCTAGCACCAAGGGAACATTCTGGTAACCCCATGGCTAGCAGATTCAACATCAACTAAATTATTTTAAACTTTAACTGCATGAAAACAAGAAAAAACCCTCCAAGATGGAGGGGCATAGCTGGATCACCAGGCCCATTTGCTCTGCTGGGGGCCTGAGCCCCAACCCCTGTGGGGCCTTCCGTTCGACTCTCTTGATCTGGCAAAATGCTGGAAAACAGTCTCTTATAGAGCTCTCCTGAGGCTCCTGATTGGCTGGAAGCTTTTGGTTGCAAGGCCTCCATTTGGCTGGAGGGCCCGTCAGCCAAGGAAATGAATTATGCATGAACCTCGCTCGATACACTGTTGGTTTGCTATTTTAGCACCTGAAATTAAGTCCCTGCAAGTCCCCATGAGTACTTGGTGTTTTCCCATGAGCTTTGGCTAATGTCCCACAAGTCCTGGCTTTGTTATCCTGGCTTTCCGATTGGCTGTGGCTGCTTGCAATGGCTGCTTAACCCACAGTCCCTAAGCAGATCAAGTGTAGTCTCAAATTAAAGTCCTGGTGCAGCCAGAAATAATCAGATATTTGCCCCAGTGCCCCACAGTCCATAAGCCCTGAATGTGTACTTGCTGTCGCTGCACAGAATTAATTAACTGCACAGTCCATTTTCTTGTCGCTGCTGATATTTTAGCTCCCTGACAAGCAGCAGCAGACATGCTTTTTTTATCTGAGTCCCAAACAGAACTGGTGCAGCCAGGGGCAGCATTTGTTTTATTTAATTAATTTGCCCCTTGCCAAACATTTCCCCCTTTCACACAATGCAGTTACAATATTTACTTTATAACCTTTCTATTCCCCTGTCAGCCACAGCGGAAATACAGCTTCCCTGAGAGCAGACAGACCTTCATGAATATTCAACAGTGACTGGGGCTCGGGCTCATTAATATTCATGAGCCGCAATCGGAATCACTTCGTGGATCCTTTTATTTTTAAAGTAAGTGGCCGCTCAGGGCCCTGTCCATGGTCACCGGGTCCCACTTAGCTAATGGGGACCCCGGGACCAGCGGAACACCTCTCAGAATGACCACAAGTTTGAGCGGTCGAACTTCAAAGGCGCCGCTCATGCCTGTTCAATCCTCGCTGCCCTGAGGGCATGGCTAAAGCAGGAGATCATGGTTTAAACTTAGAGAGCCCTGCAGGGCTAGATTTACCTCTGGGGCCAGACTGGCACAGGAGGCAAAGAAAAGAACCTGGGAGACCAGAAAAAAATTTGCAGGCCATATCGGGAGGTGCTCGGGAGAGAGGAGGAACAGGAGTTGCAAGGTGGCAGGTACGCCCCCATTTGGCAGGGGGGTTACATATATTGCAGCATTTTTGCATGGTTTACTCCTGTGATGTATATATATCTGCTGCTGCTATTTTGTTCATACTCTGTTTCTTTGTGTAATTTGACTGTTATGCCTCTGCATTGTTCTACTGTTTTCACTGTATCCTAACGGGTCATGCCTGAAAACAGGCAAACTTTGTCTAGTGCAACCAAAAATGACATAAAATAAGTTAACGCAGCCTTTGACATACATTACCGCCAACGCTCCACTAACTAAGGCCTTGGTGGTGACGTAGTAAGACTTCAAGAGTGACAGAGCGAAGAGCAGCCACTGGCGAAGTGTCTCCAAGGTCACTTCAATGAGTATGCATGAAAAATGCTTCCAAATATTGCCCTTGTTGCATACTTGATTTATGCAACGCAGTTTGTGTTTTAGGCATTGTCTGATTAAGTATATGTACTACTGATGATTTTAAAGCAGCAGCACTGGATAACCAGGAGGTGGTTATGGAAATTCTACTTTTTGCCTCAATTGTTTCAGCCATAATTCTGGTTTCAGGTTATATTGTTTTCAATGCCCCATGATCTGTAGTGTTTGTAAAATAAATAAAATTTTACAACTGTTGTGGTACCACAACAAAGATGGCAGCTGCCGTATTTCACTTTGTATTTCTCCCGTGCTTTGGCTCGTACGTGCAATGTTTACTTCCCCTTGTCCCCATGGTTGCGTGTTCCCGCTAACTGTATCGCATGCCGCCAAATGCCTAGTGCTGTTGCTGCAGTATAGGAAAGCATCTTCTGTTTCAGTATGCTATCATTGTTTGTCTCACTACTCATGGGTGTTTTGGTGCTGTTATTTTGTTTTAATCGTCTGATTGCTGCTCTTCTGGGACACTGCCTTGCATTCTCAGCAGTCATTTTTCTTGCTACTTGTCACCATGTTTCGCCTGGTGGAATTGGTCTCAGGTTACATTTAATCAGTGTACATGATGTCGGGGACTTGAACTACGACCGACAACTGTACCCCGGAATCGCAATAAGCATACTGTTTATCGAATTCTTTTATTAATTCATATAAAAGAGTTGCACTCACCAACAACAACCAGCTGAACGTTTTTGCACCAACACTTGCCCCCTCCCATGCAGTCTTTATGGAGTCATAAACAGACAGTCTGGGCTCCAACTAGCCTTGATAGGTCCCCCTCCAAAGTACAAGTGGAGGATGTCATGGTGAATTATGCCAGAGAGCTGATCTACATGCTACTGCAGCTTATCGGAGACCGCACAGCAAAAAATGGAAGAGAAGGGACGTGGGGTGACTGAGGGCTACCCAGAATGCCGCTCGATGATGTTTGCGACACAGCTACTGGCTGATAATTGTGACAGCAATGTAAACAAACTGCTGATAAAAATGTATAATTTTTAATAAGAAAACGGGCGTTCCAGACCAAAACAGACACAGAGCAGTACTTCAGGGATCGAGACCAGCAACCTGAATAAAAAAACAGAGGTATTTGTTAGCATGTACTGCTGCTTTAAACAAAATCCATAATTTATCAGTGCTGTACTGCTGTTTATACCAGTTATTATATTGGTGGGGGGGATGTAGAGCCTTCTGACTGGTCCACATTATGCTAGAATCTAATTGTGATCAAACAGCTGCTTCAGGGAGGGGAGGGTACTGACATGTGGAGCATTTGGATTAATGTACACTGTGGTAATAAACTGTTTATTCTTATTTAGAATGTAGAACCTGGCCAGACAAACTATTTATTCTGTATTTTTTCTCTCAAGTACATTGTATGTCCACGGCTCGAGTGGCAACTGAGGCAGAAAACCCCTGAAGCTGCTGCATAGTGACACCAGGACCCTCAAGCGCTGCCTCTAGCCCGCTCTGGGGGATGCTGGGGGGGGGGGGACTAGATTAGCATCTTGGTCCTCCCCCTTGGGGTTAGGGGAAGCCCCACCGTGGGGGGGTAAGCCACGGTATCCCGGTCTCCTCCGTAGGTCTCCAGAGCCAGCACAGAAATGAATCTGAAAGGGGTGCACTGGCAGAGATGGGGTATATCCTCAGCTTCCGCTAGGAGAATAAAATAAAATTAATAATAAAAAAAATGCATTGCATAAATGTTTTTTTGACTGTATATAAACCAGTGGAGATAAAAATACCTATGACTCCTAAAACAATTCAAAATATCATCTGTTCTTAATTTAGAAAGCCAGATAACACCAGTCAGTGACAGCAGCAATGAAATACAATTTTGTTCCAATTTAGCCGCAGCCTGTGCAAATGTTCCATGCACTTCAAAACAGAATCCCAAAGAAACCAAGAGCAGAAAGTGCCACAAATACATAAAAACACCAGTTGTTGCTTTAAAAAAACAAAAACAAAAAAACTCCACTCACTACAGTCGTTCCATTGACCTGCTTTTTCTACCCTAGGTGTGTCATCAATGACACTGTCGTTCAACTTTACTAGACAGCTACAGTAAGATGATATTGCAGCGACTGAAAAAGGTCAGCACTCACAACAGTAGGGGGACAAACACTAAGATTAAGTGCCGAAGATTCCTTATAGTTCATCCACGGGAGCAAAAGTGTCTGATATAACAAACTGGCGTCCAACTCCCGTAGCATTCAATGCCGTTTCACCTCTATACCAGAGGCTTTGTCAAGACTCTTGACAAAGCCCCCAGTATAGAGGTAAAATGGCTGTTGAGTGCTACAGGGAGGATCCATGATGTCGGTTCGACAACAAAGTTGTCGACCTACATTACAGCGACGGATTTATGTCAACTGCAATTGCGGTCGGCATAAGTCCGTCCGAAAAAATTTGTTGGGGCTCTGCCCTCCACCCTCATAATTCATATAATCAACTCCAAATTGGAGCTGATTCAGGGAGGGGGTGCAAGACCATGAGAAAGCAATGTTGGGGTCCTGCGGTGACAGTAAGCGACCCGTCACTATGTCACTGTATTGTCATTCGTGGTACAGGTGTCATTAAACTGTACAGTTTGCATCTGTCGATAAAATAAGTAGGCATTAAACCATGACAGATCATGGTTCTACTGTGGAATTAATCCATGGCTGGGGTGGGGTGGGGTGGGCATGAGGCCGCGGGCCGAGTGCCTCCAACCACCCAACCATGGATTAATTCCACAGTAGAACCATGCTCTGGAGTGGTTTAATGCACTTGTAAATACAATAAAACACTGACACAGATACAGGCAAATGCTTACTTGTAACATGGGGAAGAGAAAGGGTTGCACCTGACTGGAAAAACAGCATGCGGAACAGAGAAACATAGAAACATAGAATTTGATGGCAGATAAGGACCACTTAGCCCACCTAGTCTGCCCATTTCCCTACCTGATAGCTAAGCTGCAGATTCTAGTTAATCAATAGCTTACTTCCTCCTACCCTCCACTAGAATTCCCATATGCCTGTCCCATGCATTCTTGAATTCTCCCACTGTTCCTGACTCCAAAACCTCCTCAGGAAGGCTGTTCCATGCATCCACAACCCTCTCTGTGAAAAAATACTTTCTAACATTACCTCTGAGCCGTCCCCCCTCTATCTTCGAATACTGCCCCCTTGTTCTTGCACATCTCTTCTTCTAAAAGATGCTACCCTCTTGTACTTTGTTAATTCCCTTGAGATACTTGAAAGTTTCTATCATGTCCCCCATCTCCCTCCTTCCCTCAAGGGTATACATATTAAGCTGCTTTAGTCCCTCCTCGTATGTCTTCTGCTGTAGACCCTGCACCATTATGGTTGCCCTCCTCTGAACAGCCTCCACTCTGTCTATGTCTTTGCGGAGATGGGGTCCCCAGAATTGCACACAGTACTCCAGATGGGGTCTCGCCAACTGTCTGTACAAAGGGATAACAACTTTCTGTTTTCTACTGTTGATGCCTCTCCCTATGCATCCCAGTATCCCCCCAGCCCTCCTTACTGCCTTCTCACATTGCTTGCCCACCTTTAGGTCATCTGATATAATTACTCCTAGGTCTCTTCCGATTTTTGTTATTGTGTTATTAACTCACCCCCCTTGTGTACTCTTCCCCTGGGTTTTTGTTTCCCAGATGCATTACCTTGCACTTCTTTGCACTGAATCTGAGCTGCCACATATTTGACCATTCCTCCAACCTTGCAAGTCCCTTTTCATCCTTTCCACCCCACCTTTTGTATCAACCCTGTTACAGATCTTTGTGTCATCTGCAAAGAGACATACCTTTCCTTCCAGGTGCTCTCCAATGTCACTTATAAAGACATGAAAGAGGACCAATCCCAGTACTGAACCCTGCGGTACCCCGCTAGTTACCCTCCTTTCTTCACTGTGGATTCCATTTACTATTACCCTTTGTGTCCTGTTGTCCAGCCAGGTTTTTATCCAGGTTACCACCTTGGGACCCACTCCAAGGCTGGCTAACTTGTATATTAATCTTTTGTGTGAGACTGTGTCAAATGCCTTGATAAAATCTAGGTAGGCCATATCCACAGCCCCTCCGTGGTCTACTACTTTGGTCACCCAGTCAAAGAAATCTATTAGGTTCATCTGACATGACCTTCCTGCTGTGAAACCATGCTGCCTTGGGTCCTGTGCCCCACTGGCCTCTAGGTACTCAACAATTCTTTCCTTCAGAAGTGATTCCATTATTTTCCCTACCACTGAGGTCAAACTAACTGGTCTGTAGTTTCCTGCCTCTGCCCTGCTCCCACTTTTGTGAAGTGGAATCACATTTGCCCTCCTCTAGTCCTCAGGTACCACCCCATCCTCCCATGATTTGTTAAAGAAAGTAGTCAGTGATGTTACTAGTTCTACCCACAGTTCTTTTAGAATTCTTGGGTGAATCCCATCAGGCCCCACTGCTTTGTCCACCCTCAGTTTCAAGAGTTCTTTCAAAACCCTTTCTTCTCTGAACTGACTGGTATCAACACCCCTATTCAGAGCTTCTCTCTTGTTTGGTTTAGGTAACTCCCCCTCCTCTTTTGTTGTGAATACTGAGCACAAATATTTGTTCAGTATCCCTGCTTTTTCACTGTCACCCTCTGCCCACGTTCCTTCCCCTTTATTAAGTCCCTGTATCCCTCCCTTGGTCCTTCTTCGCTCCCTAATGTACCTATAAATGGTTTTATCCCCCTTCTTAACAGAGTTGGCTATCTTTTCCTCAGTTTGTGCCTTTGCAATTCTGATGGCCTTCTCTGCCTCCTTCTGCTTTAACTGATAAAGTTCTCTGTCCTGATCCTTCTGTGTTTCCTTATATTTCCTGAATGCTATCCTTTTCTCCTTAACCTTCCCTTCCACCTCTTTTGAGAAACATACTGGTTTTTTCCTTCATTTTATTTTGTTGATTTGCTTCACACAAAGGCCTGTTGCCTCTGCGATGGCTGTTTTGATTATTCCCCTTTGTTCCTCCACCCCTCCTCCTAGCCTGTTTGCTACTGCTTTTCTGAGGCACTCTCTCGTTTTCCCAAAGTCAGCCTTCCTAAAGTCCAATACTCTTGTTTTTGTATGGTTTGACTGTATGGCTGTGTTTATTGTGAACCACACTGCTTGGTGGTCACTTGTTCCCAGATGGCTACCCACTTCTAAATCTGAGATCCTTTCTCCTTCCCCATTTGAGAGTACCAGGTCTAAGATTGCTCCCTCCCGAGTGGGTTCAAACACTAGCTGTGTGAGGCATGCCCCCTGTAGGGCATCAAGAGTGACCCTGCTCTTGGATGTGCCTGCAGCAAAGGTACTCCAGTTAACATCTGGCATTTTCAGGTCCCCCAGCAACAATATCTCCCCCTTTTCTGCCATTTTAAGGATGCCTTCTATCATTTCCTTGTCCATTTCCTCCCCTGAGATGGGGTCTGTACACAACCCCCATGCGGATTGGGGTGCCATTTCCTGTCTCCAGGGTGACCCACAGTGACTCATCAACTTCCTGTTTACTCTTTAGTTCTGTTGCTTTAATCCCTTCCCTTATATAGAGAGTTACTCCTCCTCTTTTACCCACCCTGTCCCTCCTGTAGACTGTGTATCCTGGTATGTTGACATCCCAGTCGTAGTTCTCTGTGTACCATGTTTCAGTGACTGCCACAATATCCAGGCATCCCTCTTCCATCAAGGCCACTAGTTCAGGGATCTTGTTACACATACTGCGGGCACTGGTACTCATCACCTTCCTTTTTTTTTTTTTATGGCCTTACCCCTTTTAGCCCCATTCCTATCCTTATTGCCTTTTTCTGCATTTACTCCTGTCCTGCTCCCTACTGACTTCTCTACCTTGGTGTTTACCTCTCTAACTACTGTGTTTTATGGGGGAAGGCTGGGATTTCCCTGCTCCTTTTCAGTGCCTCCCCCTTGGCTAGTTTAAATGCTTGCCAATGAAGCATTTAAACCTATCACCTAGGATCCTGGTTCCTCCCCTGAACAGATGCAGACCATCGCGCCAGTACAGACTGATTTCTTTTTAATATTGTGAGTGCAACAGTGAACAGTCATTCAATTACTGATTACATGTAGATGTGATCAACATTTCAGAATATGTACTCAATTTGGCTGTCTTACTTTTGTGAACTGTGGAATTGTCTCCATTTTTCTGCTGGGTTTGCTGTTTGGGATTTGGCTGCTGTGCGTAATGGGAAATGCATATATCTACGTGCACAGGAGATTTGAGTTCTGGTAGTTCCTGCAATTCCCTTGGCAGGCCAACAGATGACTGTGAAACAATGCTAGCAGCACAGCACTGTTTTACAGCTATTTTTAGATCAATCTGCAAATGTACTGAATTGAGCCAATCTGAAAAAACTTTCACAGATCAAGAAAAAAAAGAGCCCACATTACACAGCCATATAGATGTGCTTAAGCTACTGCAGATAAAGATTATGACAGGGGGAATATATATGGTGAGCACTCTATTGTAAAATGGGGAACACATATGGTGAGCACTCTACCATGGATTAATTCAGAAGGAACCATCATGTACAGGATGTGACGCTCTGCCATCTGCTTACTGTTATATTGTATAATATTTGTGTTTTAAATAAAATGTGTATGGTATGTGACTACCTGCTTAAGGATAGTAGTCAGTGTAAAGAGATTTGACCTTTGACCTCCAATGTGTCAGTGTTGCTGAAGTAGCATGATGTTAAACTGACCAGGGGAAACCCCTAACTAAAAGCCTTCCTTCCAGAGGGACAGTTTATTACCCCTTATAACCTGTTCCTGCTTTTGAAGTTGGAAACTAAATATGAATTTTATGACCCTAGCAGGAAGGGAAGTCAGTTGGCTGATCCCTTTATGATTTTCTCACGTAGCAGAGAACTAGTGACAGATTGTGGGGTGTAAAACCTCAAAAGGGAATGTTCTGATCAAGGAGACTCATATTTTGGAAATTGCTAGTTGCTGACTTTCACAATAATAACACACATCCTTGTGGATATTTATGCTAAGAAATTAAATCTATGGGAGGATCAAACTGTGAGCTCACCAACGGGGGTGGGGAGAGGATTTTAAAAGGGTCAGGCATCTGAGGGAAACAGAGCTTTTTATTCTGGACTCGAGACATAGCTCTCTGGACTTAAGAAGGCACTTTATGGTAACATCTAGCTAGGCAAGAACTTTTAAGTATTTGGGGTAGGCGTATTTGTGTTCTGTAACCTCCCATTTATTTTATGTGATTGTAAGTTATTGATATAATTGTTCTGTGTTTGATTTTACCTGTTTTACAATTTTTAGTAAACAGCAATTTCTTTAAAATACTGCCTATGCTTTTTCTTAGTTCTTTTGCATGTGAATGTTGAACTGTGTTTAAGTCTGACAGCTGTTAAGGGCTTGAATGTGTTACTAATCTTGCTAAATGTAAGAATATACCTAGGTCTCATATTGAGTCATAAGGGTACATTTTGGAAACCTGGCTAGGTGCCACTGGGTGAAGGACTGTACTGCATTCCTGAAAAGGGTACATATCTGAGCCGGTTAACTGGGTGCGCTAACATACAGTTCACATCTGACTCCCAGGACTTGAGGCTAGTAGGTGATTCGGACCCAAAACAGACAGGAGGGTTACCCTGTCTGTTTCCTGTTCACACTATTGCACTTTGAGGGTGGCACTGTGGGAGCAGAGGGAATTACCTGCGGAGTGCGTTTGTGACACAGGAAATTGAAATGGAGAAGAGATATGGTACGAACTGTACCATGGATTAATTGAGAATTACTCCATGGCCACCTGATGCAGTTTCTCCAATCAGGCGTAACCCTTTCTCTTCCCCATGTTACATAAGAAATTGTCAGCACTTAACCTTTATGTCTGTTTCCCTACTTTTGTGAGTGCTGGCCTGTTTTTTCACCGAATTGTTCCTTTGGTCACAGAACACCATGTTCAGTGGTGGCCGTCATACCTTGTTTCTCGGCATGCCTTGGATCGACAGGTAAAAGCTGCCTGTCAGTACTGGATAACTATATTCTCACAGTCAAATCCTCCATTCACTTCTCACACAGCTGGTCTGCTGACCTTGTTAGAGTGCCTCACTTGCTTTTTAATTTATTATTAACAACAGCCCAAAAAAATAGCTTTAAAATTCCCCCATAAAAATGTGGTTACCATACTTGTTTAACCAGCTGAAATCCACCCACTTTGAAAAAGTTTAGTTGCTTTCACAAAAAAAACACTACTGGAAATAACGCCAAACCATGAAGAAAAACAGCTTTTGTTGATCATTTCATACAATCACAGAAATCTGATGGCAGAAAAGGACCCCTCTGGCCCATCGAGTCTGCCCCTAACCCCCCCCCCACTCATCACCTTTGTCAAGGGACCTCTCCTTCCTCCCTCCACTGGTCAACCCCTTATGTCTGTTCCATGCCCTCTTGAATCCCTCTGCTGTTTTGGCCCCCACCACTTCTTCAGGTAGTTTATTTCAGGCCTCCATCACCCTCTCCGTGAAGTAACACCCCTCACTTTGCCTCTAAATCTTCCTCCTTCTAATCTTAAGACTATGACCTCTAGTTTTAGCATCCACTTTCCTTGTAAATAAGCTCCCTTCCCTCACCTCATTTATCCCCTTCACTTACTTAAATGCTTCTATCATGTCCCCCCCCTTCTAGTCTCCAATGGGTACAGATCCAATTCGCTCTACCTCTCCTCATATGGCTTCCCACACATACCGTGCACCATCTTGGTTGCCCTTCTCTGAACCCTCTCAATCCCATCTATGTCCTTGCATAGGTGTGGTCTCCAGAACTGGACCCTGTACTACAGGTGAAGCCTCACCATGGTTTTATAAAGAAGCATCAGTACCTCCCTCCCTCCTTCTGCAAATTATGCTCCTCCCTATGCACGCTAGCATTCCAGTTGCTTTGCCCACCACTTTACTGCATTGGTTACCTACCTTAAGGTTGTTTGATATTATAATCCCCAGATACCTCTCCTGTTCAGTTGGCTTAATTACACCCCCCCCAACCAAGTGTAAGCTGTTTGCGGGTTTTTACACCCTATGTGCATTACTGTACACTTTTGGCATCGAATTTCAGCTGCCAAGTTTCTGACCACCCTTCCAGAATCTTCAGGTCCTCCCTCATGGCCCCACCGGGGTGTCTACCCTATTGCAGATCTTTGTATCATTTGCAAATAGGCACACCTTCCCCTCCAGCCCTGCCACTATATATCACTGATATAGATATTAAAAAAAGGTGGGGTCCCAGTACTGACCCCTGGGGCACCCCGCTCTTCACCCCCATCTCCTTGGAATGTACCCCATTAACCACCACCCTCAGGCTTCTGTCCTTCAACCAGTTTTCCACCCACCTAGTTATTTTCTGTCCCATCCCTAAGCTTTCCAGCTTATTTACCAGCCTTCTGTGAGGGACGGTGTCAGAGGCCGTTCTGAAGTCCAGATAGGCCACGTCCACCGCCCCTCCCTGATCAACCACCTTCGTCACCCAATTGAAACACTCTTAGGTTCGTCTGACATGACCTCCCATTTGTGAAACCATGCTGCCTATCATCCTGCAATCCCCTGCCACAAGGTAGTTTACCACCCTTTCCTTTATTAGTACCTCCATCACCTTACCCACCACCGAGGTGAGGCTGACCAGGCGATAATTCTCCACTTCCTCCTCCTTGCTGCCCCCCCTTATGCAGTGGTACCACATCAGCCTTCTTCCAGTCACTTGACACCCACCCTGAATCCAGGGACAAGTTACAGCCTCGTCAGCGGTGCTGCCAGCTCCCCCCTCAGTTCCCAGAGTACCCGCAGGTGCAAGCCGTCTGACCCTGTTCCCTGTCCACCTTTATCCCGCGCAGTTCCTCCCTTTCCCTGTCCACCTTTATCCCGCGCAGTTCCTCCCTTTCCCTGTCCACCTTTATCCCGCGCAGTTCCTCCCTTTCCCTGTCCACCTCTATCCCGCGCAGTTCCTCCCTTTCCCTGTCCACCTTTATCCGCAGTTCCTCCCTTTCCCTGTCCACCTCTATCCCGTGCAGTTCCTCCCTTTCCCTGTCAACCTTTATCCTGCGCAGTTCCTCCCTTTCCCTGTCCACCTTTATCCCGTGCAGTTCCTCCCTTTCCCTGTCCACCTTTATCCCACGCAGTTCCTCCCTTTCCCTGTCCACCTTTATCCCGTGCAGTTCCTCCCTTTCCCCGTCCACCTTTATCCCGCGCAGTTCCTCCCTTTCCCTGTCTTCACTGAACAGGCTAAGATCCACCCTTTTGTTTTCCCTTCCCTCTCCCTCCATTGTGAAAACTGAACAGAAGTAGCTGTTCAGCACCTCTGCTTTCTCAAAGTCCCCCTCCACTTGTATTCCCCCATCCCCCTCACCCATACTATCCCCTGCCTCTCCTTCCTCTTTTCCCCACATACTTAAAAAAAAAAGTTTTATTGGGGGGGTGCTAGAGAGCCATCTTCCAGGCAGGTCGCACTTCTTAGTACCTTCTCACCTTAACAAAAATTGTAGAAAAAGTTATTTTTTACTAAAAACAAGTTTTGGAATTCGACACAGCAGACTGTCCTGAACAAACGGATATCATTCAGGGGTCTGCCAAAGATCCACAACAACCAACAAGTAAGGCCTCGCATGACCGGTGGGCGCAGTAGTGTGGCACCCCAATGACGCCGAGGCCACGCTCCATGCTTGAGCTCATGCTAGACGCCTTGGACTCCAAAATTGAGAAAATACTCCAAAAATTGGAGTTGCATGATGCAGTGCTACAGAAGATTACTGTAACTGTAATGGAGGTGGAAAAACGATCTCCACACTGGCAACAACGGCTAATCTAACTAAAGAGAATGGGCAACTACGTAGCCATTTGGAAGCAACTGAGAATGAACTCTGCTCGGGGAACATCAGACTGCTGGGGGTTCCTGAAGGAGTGGAGGGGACAAAACTGTTGTCATACTCAGTGTCCTGGATGCAAGATAACCTTGCTTTGCCAGAAAACTTCCAATGGTCAGTGCTGGTGAAAGCCTATCATGTGAACCCGAGGGTGCATCCATCGATACCAAATCTACCATGCACCATTATCCTAAAATATTCCGCTCAGAGATCTGGGATGAAGTGATTCACGTGGCCCGAGCCGCTTACCCTCTAGAAATTAATGGGTCTGATGTTTGTAAGAAAAGAGTAATGTGGTAGCCATGTTAGTCCAGTCAACAATGTAGAGAAAAAATACAACAAATATGTTGCAGGAGGCCGGCCCGGTGGCGCTGAGGGTCGAGGCGCTGGACGCCACACCTCGCTGCGCCAGCTGACCGGGTTTGGAGACGGACTCAGGTGGCGGCGGGGAGAGGGAGGATCGGCGTCCCATGGATGCTCTCCTCCCTCAGGGCAGGTACCAAGGCGCATTGCGCTCTGCATTCCTTCTGTAGCGGTGGAAGCACCGGCAGTAGGAAGGATGGAGGCGGCTAAGCAGTCGGAGCTGGGGAGGGGTCATCGAGCAACATGAGGATCTGCGTGCGTAAGCACGCCACCACTCGGGACGACGTCTCAAGCGCAGGCACCCTAGGGGAGTGGGGACGTAAGGGGAGAAAACCGGAAAATCCCCTCCGGCAACCCTAGATGAAGGCCGCCCTAAGTCCACCCGGACCACCTACAGGACAGACCCCACTGTGCGAGGAGAGGAGGATGGGCACTCTAGGGGCAGATCCCTAAGGTAGGTACCGGGGGACATGAGCGGACGGAAGGAGGGAGCACGGAGGTAGGAAGGAGGAGGATAAGATGAAAATAAAAAATAAAAATATGTTGCAGGTGATACCTTTTATTGGACTAACAAAATTATTTCTTAAAATAATTGTGTTAGTCCAATAAAAGGTATCACCTCAACACTGAAAAGCAACAGGCCTCCAAAAATTGAGACGCAGAGAGGAGGTCTGGGAAGACATTTGCTCCCTGGTCAGTGATTAGCTTGTGTCGTGCTGGATACAGAATTTGGGACTTGATATTTTTACCCCTCAGCTGCTTGACGATAGGCCATAGCGCTTTCTGGGCTTCTTGAACGGCACTTGTGTGGTTGTTATCCAAGGTAATTCGGTGGCCTTGGAACAGGATCTCACTTCGCTGGCAGGCCAGATGCAGTAGTTCTTCTTTAGCCCTGTCGTACGTCAGTTTGGCAATCAGGGAGCGCAGCCGTGCTCCAGGGTACCGGGGCTTCGGGCCCAGCGATCTATGGACATGATCCATGGAGATATCCAGTTCGTCTGGGAGGGAGAGTACATTTTTCAGCAACTCCTGAAGGAAAGTTGGTACATCTTTATGCTTGTATTCTGACCCTTCAGGAACTCCATAAACTCGAATATTCTGTCTTCTGCCCTCAAGATCGTCGAGCTGGTGGGTGAGCTCCCTGTCCCGGGCCAGCAGATAGAGCAGAAGGCGGTCTTGTCTGTCAGATTGTTCCACAACCTGCATTAAGCAGACCTCCAGTTGCTCCGTCTTATGTTCAATTTTGTTTATATTGGAGCGGAGCTCTATTAGCGATTGATCTATCGTGGCTACCGTTTTTGCTGTCTGAAGGATGGAGTTGATGCGGTCTGACTGATTCTCATCATCTGACTGGGAGTCCATCACGCAGCCCTTCCCATCCTCGCAGCCCGATAGGGACTTCGATTTATCTTGATTCAGAAGGTTTCTTAGTTTTTGTGCCAGAGTATTTGTGGACTTCCCAGTCTGAGCCTTGGTTCTTTTGCTTTTTGTGGGGGAATTCATTGTTTTGCAGCAGATGTTTAAGGATTCTGGTCGAGGGGTGAGGAGAGCTCCGAGGCTAGGCTGCCATTAGGGAGCTGATGTCACCAGAGGTCCTGCTCACTCTGATTCTGATACGGAGGACTGAGCCATGAGTAGTGAGTTGCAACACGATGCAGACTCCTTAAGTGCCACAAGACTGCTGATGGCCTGCCATCTAAAGAAGTGGATTTACGATCAGACTGTTTGTTTTATATTTCATAGGTCTCACTTAACTATGTGAGGGAAAGTATATGGGGTACATATAATTGCTATTTCACTGCCTTTTTTTTTCTCTCAGTGGCACTCACAATTGAGAGTGAGCGTGGGTTTCCCGCCATTTTGGAATGTTACCCATAAATTATTTTCCTACATAGGAGGTGACTGCTTTAACCATATATTTTCTGGTTTTATACCTAACACAAATACTGTTTTTTTATGCTGCGTTGTTTCTGGAACGCACTTAATTTTGTTAAACTGCAAGGGTTTTTAAGGGTCGGTATGAACCGTGGTTTAATTGGTACAATGGGGAGAAGGAGAGTTACTAGGGGGTCTAATATTTCCATCTGATGTATACCTATATGATTGAACAGGTTAAATAACAATCTTATGAATGTATTGTCTTTTCTCCCTTGATATTCTCCCTTCTGGACGAACCTAATGCCGTTGTCGAGGCTGGCAAATACTGAACAACTTTATGGACCTATTTAGTTGGATTCCCCCAACTCCTTTTATACCAGCCTACAGGGTACGGAGATATATGTTCTCCATATTAATTGGTGTAGTGGCAAATATGCGTTCTGCTGATGTATTTTCTATGTGTATGAGTGTTGTACTAGTATGATGCATGCTTGTACAGAAAACTAATAAACATAAAAAAAAAAAAAAAAAATGTTATCCCCCGGTTGGCCTGCCTAGTAATTCCCTCCTCTGTGTCAGCTTTAGCCCTCCTTATCTTCTGCCCTGCCACCTTCAGCTTCTCCCTGTAAGTCTCCCTGTCCTCCTTCCTCTTGGTGGTCTTACACGTTCCGAATGCTATTCTCCTTTCCCTAATTGTCCCTAACACCTCCCTAGTAAACCAGAGTGGCTTCCTTCTTTTTTTGGTCTTTCTTACATTCTTTATGCAAAGTTCAGTGGCTTTCCGTAACCCCCCCTTTAATAGATTCCCACAATTCCTCCACGTCTCCTGTATTCCCCTTCCCCGTCATTTCTTCCCTAAATATCTTCCTCATTCTGGTAAAGTCCATCTGCCTGAAGTCCATAACCCTCGTGCTGGTCCGATTTGACTCGCTCCCCGTCTTCACTCTGAATCTCACTGTATTGGGGTCGCTTGTACCTAGGCTATCTCCCATCACCACCTCGTCCACATGTTCCCCACTGGTGGGGACCATGTCCAGTATGTTATCGCCCCTAGTGGGCTCCCTAACCAGCTGTTGAATGAAAGTACCTTGCAGTGACTCTAGGATCTCTCTGCTCCTAGCTGATGCTGCCGTCGGGATTTCCCAGTCTAAATCGGGGCGGTTTAGGTCCCCCACTAGCAGTAGCTCCCCCTTGCGAGCCATCTGTTTAACTGCCTGCATCAGCTGCCTGTCCCCTTCTTCTCCCTGCGTAGGAGGTCTGTAAATCACCCCTAGTCTTAATGATGCTCCAGTCCATTTATCCAGTGTGACCCACAGCACCTCCACCTCCCCTTGCTCCTCCTGCCCTTCCATTGCCCTAATATCATCCTTGATGTACAGTGCTACCCCCCCTTTCTTAAAGTCCTGTCCATTCTAAAAAGTCTGTACTCCAGGATACCTGTCTCCCAGGTATGATGCTCTGACCACCAGGTCTCAGTTATAGCCACAATGCCCTCCAAGTCCACCATTTAAACCACAGACTCAACTTACCGTTGTAACAAAAGTACTGTTAAAACATTCAGACAAAATAAAAACTGCCCACAGTGGTCTAAGTCAATTAATTGGAGAAAAAAAAAAAAAGCTTTGCAGTTTTCATTTGTACAAGAGAGGCTGTCCAGCAGGCGGAGGCCCTGAGTTGCCTACCTCTTCATCTTTGTACTCTCTCTATACCCTGTCACAGAACATAAAGAACAAAGTACACCCACATGTTCTTAATAAGACTATAATTACTGGTTACATATAATTACAATTTAAAACTAGTATGTGTAAATCTCCATTACACCCTCACCCCATCATACATGTACATGTGTACTGGAGATTACCTTGTGTTCCACATCAGCTGCTCCGAGGTGTGCGATAAGCTGTTTGCACATCACTGCACAAGGAAACACAAAACCTGTAATCATATAAATTAAAATCTGGGCAACAGTCAAACTTGTTTTTTTACACCCTCGGTGTATGATACCTGAAACACATTTTAGAACCACCTTCGTCTGAACAAGCCTAACAAGGGCAAATGTTAGGGTTCTGGTGGATAGACAAAGCGACTCTGGCCAGCAGAATGACGCTCGGTACACTTGGGCAGCAGGCCACCTCCTGTATTCCTCTATTTATTCCTCCACTTATTAGTGCTCAAGGGGTGGGGCCTGCCCCTTTCAGCCCCACGGGGCGGGAGGGTGATCCAGGACGTTGAAAAGGAGTGCTACGGGTCAGCTCAGCTGATGACACTGGGTTCCACTTCATTATAATCCAGCTCAACTGATGCTACTGCACTCTGGAATTGCTAAGTAATTTTAAAAAATTAATACTGGTTGTGATAAAGGCTGAATTAATGTGTGACTATTTAAAACAAAAACGCAAACTAATACACTGGGGTGCTCAAACAGACTTCATGTGTGCCAAAATTTACAACAACAGGTTTTATGTTCCCTTTAAGAAAACCTGTTGTAAGCCGGCCTGGTGGTGGTGAGGGTTGAGGTGCTGGACGCCACACCTCGAGCCACGTCAGTGACCTGGGTTTGTTCATAAGCTTGGGGCACCGGGGGTCGGCTGGGGGGGAGGGGGAGGAGCTGACTGAGCTGCCGGATGGTAGCTCTCCTCCTTGGGGAGGGCTCTAGGGTCTCCTCGTCGCTTGGTGAACTTCTGGTGGAGGCTTGGGGGGGTGGCACCATGTCCGAGGAGCCCTGGCATTAGGCTGGGGAAGGGCAGAAGGGGCTGGCACTGGAGCCGTGGCTGGGCATGGGCGCCTCCACGCGCATGTGCTACTGTGTTCTGCGGCCTTGGAGTAATGGGGAGTAAATGAGGAAATACAGGGGCTGCAGCAGGATGAAGCCTCCGGGCCAGCTCCGGGGGATACTCCGGGGCATGCAAGGCATCTACAAGACCCTGAAAGACCCCCAGAGTCAAATAAGAGTGGCCAACGTGGGCAGCAGTTCACTGTGGAAGATAAAAAGCAACATGGAAAAAAAAAATACAAAATAAAACCTGTTGTATATGGAATATGTCACGAGGTACAAGGGAACTAGTAACATGACATTATGAGCAGAAAAATACCCTGTGGCCTATTGAGTCTGCCCAACCTTATTGAATGTTGATTTTTTTTTTTGTTTCTAGTCCCCTTTTTGCTCCTCAACTAGTCCCTTTCTTCCAGGTTCCCCAAGGCTGCCCGAACTCTGCCCCAGGTAACTCCCGAAGGCACCAGGGGACCTACCCCCATCCGCGTTGTAGTCTGCCCCCTGGGCGGGGGGAATCCAGATCATCCCCCCAGTTCATTTTGAATGCGTCGGGTGGTCTGGACAGTCCTCCTAGGAGCCTGGTTATGGAGTGTTGGTGCCGGGGCCCTTCTACTGGTGCTAGTGCAGGGTATTTTTCATAGTTTCTGTGTCCCTGCCCCAAGGGTGCCATCTCGTAGAAAGATCCAAGGAGGTGCGGGCATGTAGAGATGTGCCGTCACTCCAAATCTCAGCCAGCATCCTCCCTTCCCAATCTCTCTGCAATCTCACTGCACCACCATCTGTGGTTGCCCAGGTGGCGGTAAAGCAGTGGGATCCGCAACCCACCCTCTCTGGAGAGCAGCCCTCTGGGCACTCAATCCCCCTCCCCCCGGCCGGCTGTCCAACAACCCGGGCTCGCTTGCAGCAGCTCTACCGCTGTGCTGGCGGCTCAGCTGCACTTATCGAATGTTGACTTTGTGAGGGCCCTCATGCTCCATCACACCCCTATTCCTTCCTCCACTCTTGTGACCGTCTTCACCAGCCCCCCCCATATGCCTATCACACCCATGCTTGAATTACTAATTTTGCAGAGACTACCTCCCTTGTCAGCATATTCCACCCCTCCACCACCTTTTCAGAAGAAATGTTTTCTGATGTCGCTCTATTTCACCCCTCCTCCACCCTTTCCGTGAAGAAATGTTTTCTGATGTTGCTCTTAAATCCCCTCCCCATACCAGTTTTACTGAATCCCTCCTTGTGCTGATTATTTCCACTTAACATAAACAGCCTGCTACTGTCTACTCTGTCAATCCTGTAGAGGTATTTACATGTCACTATCACCCCCCCCCCGCCTCCAGGATGTGAATGTTGCAGTTCGATAACCTCCCCGTGTAAGTCTTATCCTGCTGGCCATGGAGCACTCTGGCTACCCTCCTCTGCACTGCTTCCACCCTGCCCTTATCTTTCTTCACCTGCGGGTTCCAGAATTGCACACAGTACTCACTACAGGTGAGGGCGAACCACGGACCAAATACACTTGTAGAATCACTTTGCTCCTTCGGCTACTAATACCCCTTCTTTTTTAGATTCTTTTTCCCTCCTGATCATGATTCCAGGAGCCTCTCTCAGGCATCCAACCTGAATCCTGTCCTGCCTGAAGTCCCCTCGCTCGAACCTTCCTCTCCTCCACCCTGCCTCGCAGTTGGCACCCCCCAGCTTGACCCCTCTGGGGTGGGGCCGCCCCTCCTACCTTGGGTGCACTTGCACACGCAGTCTCCAACTGCAGACGTGGGCCCCAGGAAGAGGATCCATGAAGGTCGGCCAGGTGGGACCCGGCATTGGGAATGGGAGTTGGTGCCGTCGCCTACCCCTGGAACCAGGTTTCTCCAAGTTCTGCAGTCCTCACCCCGTGCGTGGGCATGCCCCGACGCTCTGGTACACGGCAACCCTGCCTGCCTTGGCCACGCTAGTACGTGCTGCCTGGCTTGCTGCAGTGCCCCCCAGTCTCCACCGGGGGGTCCCTGGCTCGCCAGGACAACCTATCCCCTGAATCCGAGGAGGAGAGCTCCTCACGGGCGCTCAGTCCTCAACCCTTCCCCTGCCGACCCCTGGCGCCCGAGTCAGTTCCCAAACCCAGGTCACCGGCGCGGCACGAGGTGTGGCGTCCAGTGCCTCAACCCCCAGCGCCACCAGGCCAGCCACTAATACCCCTTCTTACACATCCTAGCATCCAATTCATTCACCTCACTGCCTTACTGCACTGTGCTTTTCAAGCTGTCCCATATTACTTCCCTCAGGTCCCTACCCTCTGTCATAATCCCCACAACAACCCACTCTTCTCCCCATTTTGCAGTCAGTCCTTGGATCATACTAAGGTTCGTACTAAGGTATAAGGAGCTGAAAAAACACCACAAGCCCATGACTGCTCCTATCCATTACCCATAATAGTCTACGTTGTTTCCACCTAAGATATAAAAATCTTGTTTCCTCTTAAACCGGTTCTTATTTGCACTACATATGATTTCCACTGGTAGCCTATTCCAAGGGGTCACCACCATCTACGCAAAGATCCTGTTCCTATGTGCATTAACTTGCACTTCTTGGCATTAAATTTCAACTGCCAAACCTCTGACCACTCCTCCAGACTTTCCGCATCGTCTTTCATACTTCTTAACCCCCTCCTCAGTGTCTACCCTTCCACAGATCTTTGCATCGTCCACGAACAGACAGATCTTCCTTTTTTTTTTTAAACTCAGGTTTATTCAAAGATTTTAAAATACAGAGGACACTGCAGCATTTACAGTGCCTCAGGTCATGAACTTATAACTCACTCAAATGAAAAAAGAGAGCAGTTACCACTTAGAAGTTAGGCCATAACCCAGCTGATACAAATAAAATGATAGGAGAAGAATTCTCCAGTACAATGCCTCTGCCTACACATCTTACAAATAAGAAAAAACTCTCTAAATTTTGAATCAAACCTGAATCCATCCTGGTTCAGCTCACAGGCCGTCTTAAAAGACAAAAAAAAAAAGGTCACTTATTTTAAGTCTTTAGTAATAAAATTATAAAGTGCACTGCTCAAAACTGTGGTGAGCTGCAGTTCATGGGAAACCTCTCACTTTGGGAGACAAAGACTACCTGAAACATCAAAGGAAAGGGAGGCCCTCAAAGTACAGTTACGTAAGAACTTACCGTAACAGTAGATCTTGAGAACAGCTCTTGCAGCAGGTTACACCATTAGGACTGAAGCCGCGCAGGACCCCACGGAAAAATTCTAGCTAGCTAACTACAAAGGGACCACTGACGGCCGTCCGGGCCTCACGCTAGGCGTGGTAAGGTAAGGGGCGGTCCTGGCCAGATTCCCCAGTTCTCCGCCGGAGACTTCTTGCTGCAGGCTGACATCAAAATGGGAGACCTAGGATTGGCGTCAGAAGACAGAAAGATAACAATTCCTGCTCAGAAAGACTGAGCCATGCTTCCTCCAAGGGGAAGGTGGATGGAAGGTACCTGCTGCAAGAGCTGTTCTCGAAGATCTACTGTTACGTAAGTTCTTACGTAATCTGGTACTCATCTTACTTCGAGACACAGCTCTTGCAGCAGGTTACACCATTAGGACTGATTCCCACAGTAACGCTTCGTCAGAAAAATCCGGGAGGAGGAAATTAAAGGATAAAAACCAGGTCCTGAACCTAGGACAGGAGACCCTGAAGTACGGCCAAACCAAAACCAGCCCTTCGCCGAGAGGCGATGTCCAGGCTATAATGCCTGATAAAGGTATGCACAGAACTCCAAGTGGCTGCAGCGCATATAGCAGAGGTGGAAACATTTTTGAGCGCTGCAAAGGAAGCAGCCACCCCTCTAGTGGAATGACCCCGGACTGTACTCGGGAGGGGCTTTTGTTTGATACCATAACAGTGAGAAATACACTGGACAAGCCAGCGAGAAAGGGACTGTTTGGATACTGATTGGCCCATCATTCTCTCAGAGAAGGAAATGAAAAGCTGCTCAGAACTACGAAAGGACTGAGTTCTGTTGAGGTAAAACCTCAGGCTGCGGTGAACATCCAGGGTATGGAGCAGAGCCTCTCCTCTATTAGAGTAGTCCGGGAAGTAGACCGGAAGGTCGATATCCTGGTTCAGAGTGAGTGAAGAAACCACCTTAGGAAAGAATTTAGGGTTCGTCCTCAGGGATACTCTGTCCCGGTGGAAAACTAAATAAGGCTCTTTGCACATGAGAGCGTGAAGTTCAGAAATTCTTCTTGCCGAGGTAACAGCAACTAAAAACAACGTTTTCCACGACAGAAAACGTAGCTCGCAATCCGCGGCAGGTTCAAAGGGGGGAAGCGTGAGCTGTTCAAGGACAAAAAGCAAATCCCATGGAGGCACAGGGTCTCTAATAGGAGGCCTAAGGTGCAACACTCCCCTAAGAAATTCCCGAGAGGCGTCCACCTGAGCCACTGTACGATTTCCCACCGGGAGGTGGTAAGCCAAAATGGCACAGAGGTGCACTTTAATAGAGGAGTAGGCTAGACCCGAATGAAAGAGGGAGAGCAAATATTCTAATATTACTCCCACAGGACAACCTAAAGGGGAAAGGTCGCGTGCTCGCGACCATACACTAAGCGGCGCATTTCATGGCGACGTCATGATGCATGGCTTTCTGGCTGCAGAAAGGACTTCTGCAACCTCTTGCGAGACCCCGTGACGCAAAATGGCTATGTCTCTAGGAGCCAAGCATGCAGGTTCAAGGAACGTAGGTCCGGGTGGACAAGTGAACCCTTCTCCTGAGACAGTAAGTGGGAGCTGAGCGGCACCGGGAGCGGGGGTTCCCGAGATAGTTGAATCAACAAAGGGAACCAAATCTGTCTGGGCCAAAATGGGGCCACTAGGATCATTATTGCGTGCTCCCTGCGCAGTTTGAGAAGAACTCTCTGGATCAACGGGAAAGGAGGGAAAGCGTAGAGGAATCTGTTGGCCCAGGAGAGGGATAATGCGTCTCGCCAGAAAACACCAGGCCCTGGATCTAGCGAGCAAAAATTGGGCAGTTTTGCGTTGGATGGGGAGGCGAACAAGTCTAGATCTGGAGTTCCCCATCGAAGAAACAGATCCTCTGCTACCTCCTGAAGGAGTTCCCATTCGTGGACTCTGGCCTGAGAACGACTCAGGCCGTCTGCAACCGTGTTGTCCACTCCGGGAACGTGCACAGTGATCAGATTCGCGCCGTGTCTGATTACCCAATCCCACACTCTCATGGCCCCCTGCAAAGGGGTAAGAGGTGTGCCTCCTTGTTTGTTGAGGTAATACATCACCGCCGTGTTGTCTGTCTGAAGTAGAAGAGTACGGTGGGATAACTGACTGAAAGGCCTGCAGGGCATAGAGGACCGCCTCATTTCCAGCACGCTTGATGTGAAGGTGAGCTTCCATCTGGGTCCACGTACTCTGGGACTTTACCCCGCCCAGGTGTGCCCCCACCCAAGACCGGAAGCGCCTGTGGTGAGGGTGACCTCGGGACGGCGCAATGAACGGGACGCCTGATGAGAGGCGACCAAGGGTTAGCCACCACTGCCAGTCTTGAATCACTGAATTCGTGAGTCTGACCGGATGCTGCAAGTGGTCTTGCTTTGGTCCCATTGCACTTTGAGCATCCACTGAGTAATGCGCATGTGGAGTCTTGCGAAGGGACAGTAGGAATGGCCGCAGCCATGTGTCCGAGCAAGCAAGGACCGACCTGGCAGGTACAACCTTGCTTAGTGATAGGTCCTTATGAGGGATCTGATGCGCCCGCTCTGTCGGCGGAAGAAAGGCTCTTCCCTAACAGTGTCCAGAACTGCTCCTATGAACTGCAGTTTCTGCGACGTACCAGGAGAGACTTCTGAATTTATGAGGATGCCCAGGGATCGAAACAGATCCTGGGTGTCTCTTGATTGCAAGAAGCAACGCTCTCTGGAGGCGCCATGAGAAGCCAGTCGTCCAGGTATCGGAACACGTAGTGGCCCTGTCTCCTCAGAGACGCTGCCACGACTGCCATGCACTTGGTAAAGACCTCGGAGCGGAGGACAGTCCGAAAGGAAGGGCTCGGAACTGAAGGTGGTGGTCGAGAAACCTCAAGCGCAGGAACCTCCTCAGCGCCTGAGCCATAGGGATGTGCAGATAGGCATCCTGCATGTCTAGAGACGCTAAAAAGGCGTCCTGTTTGAGCATGGGGATAAGACCTGGAAGGGTCACCATGCGGAATCTCTTGTAAGTGACCGACACATTGAGGTCGCTGAGGTCCAAGATTGGACGGAGGTCCCTGTTTTCTTGGGAACCAGGAAGAAGTGGAATAGTATCCTAGTCCTCTCTGGTTCTCTGGGACGTACTCTATCGCTCCCTTTCGTAGTAGCGCGAGTACTTCTTGCCAGATCAAGGCTTTGTGCTGACCCTGATACCGGGAGAGCAAAGGAGGCCTCGAGGGTGGCTTTCCTGCGAATTCTATAAAGTGGCCTAGACTGACCAACTGAAGAACCCACCTGTCGGTGGTAATGGCCTGCCATCCCGGCAGGAAGTTCGCAATGCGACCCCCGACTATAAACTCCCGTTGATCCTGAGGGGCGGGGGCCGGCAAGGAGTCAGGCTGTGGCGGCAGATGGACCCGCTGGCTGGGCCTGCCTAGGAGAACGCTGGCCTCGGCTGGCGGGGTGTTTGCCCTGGGCTCTCGAAACCAGAGCCCTCTGAGGTGCAGCGGAGTGGGTCTGTTGCCTCCGTCTCACACGAAAACGGCTTTGGTTCCTACGAAAGGAACCAAGCTTAGGTCGGTACATGGCCTGAACCGACCTTACCGCCTTCCCGGCCTCTTGGAGTTTGGTAAGGATCTTTTCTGTAGGATTACCAAACAATACTTCTCCCTCAAAAGGGGCGTCCAAGATGTTCTTTTGGACGTCCGGGGTAAAACCGGAGACGCGCAACCAAGAGTGTCTCCGGAGGCAAACGCCAGAAGCTGCTGCTCGGGCCGATGAGTCCGCGGAGTCATACGCGGCCCTTAGCACTTGGGTCCCCACGTCTGAACCCGTACGAGGAGCTGAAGCATCTCCTCCTGCTCACCTTCGGGCATCTTTTTCAGCCGCCCAGACCCTGTTCCCACAAAGCGTTCTGGAACTGAACCATGTGGGTTAAATAGTTCAGGGATCTGATGGCGCAGGTAGCGGAAGCATACGCGCTCTACCCATGCGCCCAGTTGTTTGGACTCTGGGTCCGTGGCAGGGTGCTCAAATGTTGTGGCCTCTGTGACCGGTCATGAGAGCTGTGATGACCAGAGAATCGGCCTGAGGATGCTGCGTCATGCTACTGCCCTTAGAGCCTTGTACAAGCGATCAGCTTTCTTGGTCTCGCTGGGAGCGAGTGTGACGCCCACGCAGCCTGGTGACGCCCACGAAAGTGTCAACCAAGGGTGGTACCACCACAGGCTTGGGGTCCTTTTGCTCAAGATATTTGGCGCAGTCGCACTCTTCGGGTCTAAGTCTTCAGCATCCCATCCCATGTTCTCTTGTATATGTCTCATAATATCAAGGAACGAGGGATCATCCGAGGAGATCTAGGCATCTCACGTGGGTCCGAGAAGGGATGGAGAGTGGAGATGGGGATCTAGAGGTGGAGTAGTCTGATCCCGTGTCCTCCGTTGAAGTGACGTCGGCGTCTCCTGGATCTCTTGGGGCTGGGTGATCCAGAAGAGGATTTGACGGAGGTCTCCGTTTATCAGGTCTCCCCTGGGAGGTTCTAGGCTCCCGGGAGGAGGAACACGACCTGCCACCCCGATGGCGAGGGGGCAGGAACCGAGTAGGAGGAGGAGGAGGAGGTAGGAGGAGGAGGGAACCATGTCTTTTTAATGGTATCCCACCAGTAGGTGAACAGATCTTTCACCTCCACTAGAGAGAGGCCACGGCGGCCCGGTGCGGTGGGCGGTCGTCGGGTCGGCGTCGGCTCCACAGGGGCTCTGGTAATGGCGAGGATCCCTGGGAGTACCTACGGGACCGGGGTCGCCCGTCTGGTCCTCGGGCTGCTCTAGGTCCTCCTCCGATAGAGGCTCCTGACCGATGTCGGTCGGAGGCAACAGGGCCTTCTTCTTTCAGGAGGGGCGGGCGTCGGTCCTCTACCGGCGCCCGCTGGGATGTAATGACGCGCGCGGTCGCCGGGCCGACGGGCGGCTCCAGGGAAGAAGGGCGACGGCTGACGGCCGTCGAGCCGGCGCCTGGGCCACAGGCCTTTTAAAGGCGTGAGCTCCAACGCCTTGGGCGTGGAGGCACCGACGAAGACCTGACGCCGGGTACCGAGGAGCGGGAACCCGACTTGCGGTGGTGATGGTGTCGTTCCCCGGACTTCGCCAAGGCCCTGGGAGGGGAGGAAGGCCTGGCGGATTTCTCCTGAGATGAAGGTTTCTTGATTGCAGCCGGGGAGATTTCGAACCGGAGCTACGGGACTCCGAACCCCTAGAAGGGACCTGGAAGGGCCTTCTCCCTTCTCTTCTCGCGTGCTTGTGGACCCTGGAGCTTTCCCTTGGAGGACATGGTCTTCAGTTGTTCCTCCAGAAGAAACGCCTGAAAGCCCTCTGGCGCCCGGATCCTGGTAAGGCTGTTGAACCCTTGGCAAGAAGGACAGGCCCGGTATCGTGGTTCAGCCCAGGCACCGACGAGGCCGTGGGGGTCCTTGAACGGGATCTGCTTTCCACAAGCGCACTTTGAAGGATGGCCGAAGTTGGTGATGACATCAAGATCTTGCTTGAAAGAGGTCTGAAGAGTTTCGAAAATTTTATCGAAAAAGGAACTATTCACTGTCAGCGCTTAGACTGGTAAATCGAAGGGTCAGGTAGCTGTCGACGGGCGGAAAAGAACTGGGGAATCTGGCGGACCCGCCCTTTGTACCACGCCTGATGTCGGAGGCGGACCGACGTCGATGGGTCCCCTGTAGTTAGCTAGCTAGAATTTTTCCTTGGGGTCCTGGCGCCTGGCGGCTTCAGTCCTAATGGTGTAACCTGCTGCAAGAGCTGTGTCTCGAAGTAAGATCAGATGGATCCATCCAAGGACAATCCTCTATTTCTTCCACCCTAGGTGGATCCTCCCACCTCTCTTCATACCTCCCACAATGTTCAGGGGCTCCAAGCCTCTCTATGTTTCTCCTCCCGTAAATGTAACCGAGTTATTGTTTCCATCTCAAAAATATGATTTACTCTATTACACCACTCTTTGAAAACCGGGGGATCCTCTTTCAACCAATGAGCAGTTATGCATTTCAAAGCTACTACTGAAAACACCAGAGCCAATTTCCTAAGAGAGAATGGCAGTTTTATCACTGTAAGGAAGCCCACCACCCAGTCAGTAAACCTATCAGGGATGTCCAGCTGTAATATCTGTTGGACTGCTTCCCTTACCTCTACCCAGAATTGAGTGAGTTTTGGGCACCCCCCCCCCAGAAAACATGCCAAAGAGACCCTATTCCCCTCCCCCCCCAGCAGTCCGCAGTATTGGTTGCTTGAAAATGCTTCGTTACTGTGGGGGTACAAAAAAATGAACTAAAATTCTCCAACAGAACTCCCTCCATGTTGAGGAGGAGGTCACCCACCAGCCCACCTTAAATCTCAGGTGTCAATCCTCTATAGTTATCTTACAGAGGACCTCCTTCTCCCAAGCGGATTTAACCCCCTCCAGAGGTGCAGGATCTACACAGATCTTCCAATCTGATAGAAAATGCAATGTATCTTTAAATATATACAGTGTATATCTAAAAGGAACATGCAAACAGAAATCCGATCCCGCGCAGCTACATGATTCACAGATGCCTGTTAATGAGAACACATGACACTGGGCCTACAGCCTACATCACTGTTTACTTGAACACAATGTTACCTGAATGTTTACTTCTCGTATATAATCAGAGCACCATCTGGCCCTCACAGCGTTGCCATGGGGTGTTTTTCCATGCTGCAGTCTTTAAGAAGGTTTGATCATGAATATGTACTTTGGGATCCTACGAAGCCAAAAATGGCCAGTAATGCTGGCTCTTGCCAAGATGTTTGTGGCAATTTAAAGGGGAACAGTTAGCACTGAGAGACTCACACACGAATGTGGGGCTGGTTCCAGTTTGCACTTTATGTGCAGAAACATTGTATCAGGCTGATTCTGCCAATGTGCAAGCTGACATTTTCTGTCACAATAAATCCCAGCATTCCCTGCAGCTGACATCAGAGGAGGCATGCAGCAGGGGGAGACTCAATAGCTTGTAGTGCATGTTTAGAGTTTTTATAACTTCTTATCTTTTGTCTGCTGCTCCCACTGTCCTCTCTGGGCTACGTACTGCCCCAGAGGACTGTACTTAGCCCCAGGAGAACAGCAGGACTGACAAAGATCTGATCGGAGCTTATAAAAGCTTAAACCTTACATAAGAAACTCCCATAACCACCAACTGTACTTTTAAACTTCATATTTAATAAAAGAGGAAAAAATAAAACAGCTTATCCTGAGTTACCAGTGTCACAATCAAAACCCCTGCGTTTTGGGAGCGGGGAGCTTTTAAGTTGTAGTTGCACCCAAAAATTACCCTCCTTTCCAAGGCTTTGGTAAATAGTTTTTTTTTTCTCTCCACTGCCATCTTTCCAACTGCCATCACCGGAAGAAGGGCCCTGTGCTGACCTGGAAGCTGACGTACTGAAACTTATACGTTAGTCCAATAAAAAGGCACCCACCACGTACTCTGTCTTCTCACCGTTATTAGAGACAACTTGCTCTTGCAGAATCAAGAATACCTTCTCTCTATTTTATAGACTACTGCTGTTCTTCAAGAAAAGAGCTGGCTAGTCAGGACGCTCATAAACTGGTTGGCATGCTGAACGTGTTCGTTAACTAAAGCTGCAGCTGAAGTTGTGAAATCAATGTTTTTTTTTGTAATTGGAGACATGGCAGAGATCACTACCAAAGTGCAGTTCCATACATACAGGAATAGATAACTGGCAAATGAAGAATTCAGCCAGGGGATACTTCTGCCATTTATGTTCTAAATACAGAAGAACACTTTTGTATGAAACGCCAATTTGTCAGAGAACCAGTTGCCTGCATGATGGATCCCCGCACATGAAGCACAATTCCTTTAGCTCCTTTAGTGTTTATTTTTGGAGATTTGTCAGGATTAAAACAGAGAAAGAGAGAAAGACACACACACACACACACACACACACACACACACAGATGGAGAGAGACATGAGAGAGTTCATTAGTTACATTTTTTATCGGTGGCCTTGACCGTTAAAGATGACCTGCAAAGGCAGTATAGTCTAGAGGTTAGAGTAATGAGCTGTGAATGAGCACGATTTATCCAGCAGACCTGGGTTTGATTCCCACAGCCTTCACTTGCATACTGTGTGACCTTGAGTAAGTCATTTAACCTCCCCAGTGCTCCCAGGTCTCCCCTGAAAACAGGCCTTGTGCCTAATGAGTCTTACCCGGTAACTAACAGAATTTTTTTTTTTAAAGTTACGTTTATCATCAACTCCCATGTAAAGTAACTTACTTTGCCTGATCAGTTCCTGTAGTCCATTTTCATAATTGTGTATGCTGTCTTTAACAAGTTATTTTAGTTTGCCAAGATTCGGCAAATGCAGAAGCGGCATAGAACACACGTGGATTCTGGGTACACTCCCTGTTGTAGTGACGTTGATCATGCTATACTAGTAGCATACAAAGTGGGAAGTGGGCACTACTTCGGCTCTACGATGCCAGTTCGACAACACTTTTGTCGACCAGCATCACAGCAACGGGATTTATGTCGAACGCAAGTTGCAGTTAACATAAATCCCAATTGTCTCCCAGTTCGTTTTTCATCGGGGCTGCCCCCAAACCCCCAATGCAGGGGGCACACCCCACACTAAATATACACTCCACCACATAGGTCTGTCCCAAGGACTTGTCTCCTGGTTTACCACTTACCTCACAGCTAGATCACAATGTGTCAAAATAAACAACAACCTCCATGCCAGTCCGCTCTGGGGTTCCCCAGTGCTCCATCCTCGGCCCTCTATTATTCAGCATCAACCTAAACACCTTGCCCAATTCCTGCTCCAGCAATTTACTACTCTATGCGGATGATAGGGAATTTGTATAAATCGGTGGGAGGGTTGAAGTCTGATTCCACTGAAACAATTCTGAACAACTAGAACAAGGAGTTAGAACTGGAAGTGGATTATGAGCAGTGAGGGGCAGCGGCTCTCTCATCGACCAAAGTGTCCACATCTTTACTTTGGAGAGAATTCGCATGGAAATGCAGAAATAGGTATTTCCACCCTCCGGCAGTCTTGACAAAATATTTACAGGATAGTTATGGGCACTGCTGGAGAAAATGTGGTTGTTCAGTGGCAAGTCTATGGCCCATTATGTGGCAGTGCCCAGCTCTTATGCCTTTTTGGTGCTCACTCCAGGAGGAACTGACTGATTGCCTGGGCGAACCAATAGAGTTGACAGGGGAAATGGTGCTTCTCTCCATCTATCCAGACCACTCCCCACGGTGGACAAAAACATTGCTACCTATTCTCCTGGTGGCAGCAAAAAAAGCTCTTACCAGGAGGTGGATGAGGGAGCAGGTTCCAACAACTGGAGAGTGGAGAAAAATCATCTCCACAATATACCAAATGGAAAATCTGACTGCTAAACTAGGGCACAGGAACCAGGTGTTCCAAACAAAATGGAAAAAGTGGGTACTCTATCAGCTCAAAGTTGACCCTGAATTCATTCCATGATCGCTTAGTCGGACATGAGGAAAGGAGGGAGTAATTTATCTGAAAGACTTAAGTGAAAATATGAATAGGACCCTTGATGTTTAATGGGGGAGGATCTATTTTTGAAACTCTAGCATACAGGGGACAGGGGGAAATGTGTAGACCGTGATCATTAGCAATTGCATGCTTAGCTCCTAAGTAAACTATTAACGGTTTATAGCCACTAAACTGATGCTGAAAATGTATGTAAAAAGAACGTGAAAGTGATGTGTGTAAAAAATTACGTTTTGAATAAAAAGAGATTAAAAAAAAAAAGAGGCGTCGGTCATAAGGATGACCGTCGGCTCGGGGCAGACAAATGGGATACCCTCCTGCAGATGAGCTGGGACAAGCCACCACTGCAGGCTGTCCCACATCTTCTGGGTCACAGTTACTGGCTGGTCCAAAGGACCGGTGCGCTGAGACCATTGGCGCGCCAGCCCCCATTGCAGGGGACGCATATGCCAGCGGGCCCAATGGACCACGCTGGTGCAAGCTGCCATGAGACCCAGAAGGCGCAGGAAGTCCCGGACAGGGCGTAACTGCCCAACCTGAAGTGACTGGGCAAAGGAGGAAAGGACCTCGGCCCTGTCTGCCAGGAGCTGGGCTCTGGCTCGAAGAGAGTCGAGCTCCGCCCCGATGAACTGAATGACCTGCAATGGCATGAGTTCCGATTTGGCCTCGTTGATCAGGAAACCAATTTGAGAGCAGACCTGGAGGGTCAGATCTCTGGGCCGCTCCACCTCCAACCTGGAGGAGGCTGCTATCAGTCAGTCGTCCAGGTAAGGGTACACCCGGATCCCTCGGCACCGCAGGAATGCTGTCACCACTGCCATGCATTTGGTGAAGTCCCTGGGAACTGGAGAAAGGCTGAACGGCATGGCCCAGAACTCGTAGAGGGATCCCTCCGCTCTGAAGCGGAGGAATCGCCGATGTGACGGACGGAGTGGGACATGAAAGAACGCGTCCTGAAGATACAGAGAACAAAACCACATGCCTAGTTCCAAGGATGGTATTATCTGAGCCAGAGTAACCATCCTGAAGGTGCACGGCCTTAGGAACTTGTTCAGGTCATGCAGATCGAGAATGGGGCACTAGCCCCCCATCCGTTTTGGGACCAGGAAGTACCTGGACACAAACCCTGGGCTTGGAGGAGGATCCGCCACCTGCTGATCACCTCCTTTGAGGAGCAGAGGCTGGCGTCTGCCCGACGAGCCGACAGGAGAGGCTGCGGAACCGTAGCCTCCCCGAGGGCGACGTACTGATAGGGAGGGGTCTGCTCGAATTCCAGAGGCAGACCCCTGCCGACCACTTCCAACACCCAACAGTCTGTGGTGATAGCGGACCAGGCAGAAAGGAAGTGGCTGAGCCATCCCCACACGGGGGGACCCAGGGGAGGAGTGACGAGGTTGGGGGCAGCACCCCTCAACCCGTCACTGTGCAGGCTTGGAGGAAGGGCCGGCCGAGGAGCCGCTTGGACCTTTCCCTCCAGGCTTCCTGCTGGAGGAAGCAGCAGGCTTGGCCTTGGGGCGCCAAGCGTGAGCCTGCTGGCCATGCTGCTGGTGCTGCTGGGCCAGACGTGCCGCAGGGGCGGAAGGGCGAAAGGGCTTACGCTGTTGCTGGCAGCCTTCGTTCTTCTGGGCAGACGTGACTGAGTCCAAGGTGGCATTGGACTTCTTGATCCTCTGGAGATGGCCCTCCACCCTGGGCCCAAACAAGTTGGTGCCCAAGAAGGGGACGTCTGCCAGCCTGTGCTGGGTATCTGCCGTGAAGGTAGAGATCCGCAGCCAAGCTCTGCAGCGCATGGCTACTGCGGCCTCTACTGACTGGGCACAGAGTCTCCGATGTCCAAAGCAGTCTGGAGCTGCTGCTTGGCCACCGCCCTTTCCTGATCCCGCACCTGCTTGACCATCATTTGAAAGTCAGCCGGGAGATAAGGAAGCACCTCATCCAGGGAGCCCAAAAGGGCGTGTGAAAAGTGTGCCATCAGTAGAGCCGAGCTAGCCTGTCAAAGGCCTAGGGAGGAGGCAGCACAAACTTTGCGCCCGGAGTAATCCAGCTTTTTGGACTCCTTGTCCGGAGGCTTCTCTACGTCCCTGGCTTTTCTGGAGTGCCAGAAAATGCTATCGGTTACCAGCCCTTCAGCCGAGGGGTGCTCCAGAAAATTGGAGAGGGAACCAGTCGGGACTGTGTAATTGCAGGCCATTCTGGCTGAAGGTGCAGGACAGGAGGCAGGCCACAGCCACAACTTCAAGGCCGGACCAACAATGGCCTCAGCCACAGGGAAGGCCTCCGCGGGGGAATCCCCTTGGTCCAAAATCTCCGTGAGGGGATATCTGGCCCGTTTCTGCACGGGTTCGAGCTGCATCTCAGCAGACTCTGAGATGAGCCGAAGAATACCAAGGAACGAGGATGGGCTCTCACCCACCGACAGACCCCCGGAGGATTCCAGGTCGAGGGGCCTGGAATACAGGGAGGAGTCATTGGACTCCGAGGAGTCCGCGAACAGCTGCCGAGTGCCTGAGTCACCCTCCACTCGCCGATGCCGATTGAGGGTGGGGGTGACTGACAACCTGTGGGGCAAGCCCTGACCCAACCGAGAATCCTTGGTCGGGGCCCCAATCTTCAGTTGCAGGGGCGGCGGTTCCACCACAATGGGTGGAACAGCCAGTTTCGGCCGAGCAATCGATGCCGAAGTTGGCTCCTTGACCAAGGAGCCGAGGGCGAGAGGCTGCTTCCGCCGTTCGGACGACAGTCACTTAATTGCCGGGAAAGGCGAAGGAGTCTGCTTGTTGCTGGCCAATAAGAGCTGCTACCACATCATATCCTCATAGCGCTGACGCAACTTGCGCTAGAGCCTATCCTCCAAAGAGGAAGATGAGGAAGAGCGGCGGCGCCGCTTTCCGCGATGTCGAGACCGAGACTGCCGACATCAGTGGGACTTACCCAACACGGAGGAGGACCGAGACCATCGGGGTCGCCGACAGTGGGTCAAAGAGGGGGTGGGGGAAACCCGCTCATCCCCCGTCTCAGGGTCCTTGACCGGGGACTTTGGCTCGGGAGGTCTAGGCAAGTCCTCGGTAACCACCGGGGGGTACCAGTGAAAGGGGGTTGTCGGCCTCTCCAGTCGACAGCCTGTCCAACAGGTCAAGAAAAATCTCGACCGCATCGATGGGTGTCTTGGCCGACTGACATGACGGGGACACCGAAAAGCCAGCGACCTTAGCCGCAACTTCGACCGAGGTCGATAAAGGACGTTCCGAGGAGTGAGATCTCTCCTGCTCCCACGAACGTCGATGGTGGGACCTACCTTTTGGTTCCTTCTTCTTTGACCGACTGAAGTGATTCCCTGAGGGCCCCTCTCCCTTGGTGGAGAGGGACTGACAAAGCTCCCGAAAGGAAGCAGTACAGGAGGAGCCCAAGAAGAGTGGGATAAACACCGATGCCCAGGAAGAAGAAGAAGAAGACGCAGCCTGGCCCACCTCCTCCTCGATGGTGATTAACTACTCCAGCTGCTCTGCAGAGCCCGCAGCCACGGACACCGCCCAATGGTGCCTCCTTCGACTTCACCGGCCCGGTAGCCGTTTTTCGGGGCGCCACAGTTGGAGTTGGGCAGCGCGGTCTTCAAGAACCAAAGCAGAGAAGGACTTGCAGAGATTGCAAACCTGCGAATCATGGTCAAGCCCAAGGCAGTAGATGCACGTGGCGTGTGGGTCGGTCCGAGACATCTTCTGCCTGCAAGGGCACCGACGGAAGCCGGGTGTTGATTTAGAATCCATTGTAGCCGCACGGGAAGGAGAAGACTTAAGTCTCGTAAATTTAAGCACGATTTTCGGTAAAACCGAAGGTTTAGGATACGGGCCTATAGACGCAAGAGCGTTAAGGAGGGAACCTGAGCTTCCAAGCGGTAAGGAAGATCTGGCATCATGGGGCGGAGCCGAGGGTTCTTCCACCCGGGTGGGTGGGAGGAGCCAGCTTGAAGACTTTCCGGCACATCTTAAAGCAGCAAGGTACCTGCCAGACAGTGTGGATTGAACAACATATCCACGTCCCTAGAATCTATCTCTATGCTGTTTGAAGCTCCATGTGCACCTTAAATGGCAACAACATTCTCTCCCCTACCTCTTCTGGACTGTAAAGCACTTAGGGATACAGTCTGTATGAAAGGCACTACACAAAATTAATTTCCTGTCCTTCCGTTTCTTGTTTGAGACTTTGGAAAATGTGTTGCCATGCAACCAGGATTTGCACAGCTCAGAACTACATATGAGTGGATTTGGCTGAGCCCCTTTTTCCATTATATTGTGTTTTCTGTTACACTTTTTTACCTTGTCAGCCTCCCCTTCCCCATCCAGCCTAATGCACTGCTCCTCCAATTCACCTCCTGCCGTAGGTTTTCTGTGACTTGCCATTTACGGCAGGGCCTTTCTAGTGCTGTCCCCCCACCTGCCCCCACCCATCGTAGCATGTACAGTAATAGTCAGAGCCAAGGTGTGGAGACTAGGAATGGCGTGGTCACTCGTTCACAGCTGGAAGGTATTTTTATCTTTAAGAGCCCCTGCAATGCATGCGTGGGAGTGGGGCTCCAGCACACACCTGTCTCCCCGATTTTCCACCTATCCCATGCCTGGTGGTTGGCTGTTCTACTGCACCATCAAGGGGGAAGTCATGACTAAGCCCCCGACTAGAGGAGGAGAACGCCCATTTGAATTCCACATCCCCCTTCCCTGCTGCCAGCCTGCCACACAAGCCCTGTGTATTAACCTTATCTGACAGGTGCATCCCTCCAGTACAGGTTCGCATCAGCGGCAGATCTGAACTGGGGGGGAATACTCTAGTTTCCAAACTACTTTCAAACGGATTATAATATAATTAATATGAAAATTCTGCATACTGAACCACTTGATTTACGCTGCAGCCTTAGAATTGCCCAGATGGAAGGTGCCAGAAACTGCTGAGCAGTACTTCTAAGGTTCCCAATACCACTAACTGTGTCGTGATTCAGACACACGGACCAAGGATGCAGAAGGCAACCAACTCGTGTGCGAGGGGGGCAGCTGATGTTTACCATAAAAACTCTCCAAGCTCTTGGCTTTCAACCAGTCTGACTGGATGGCCCTTGAGCTGAAAGCTCTTTAGTATCCAAATGGGGGTTAACGAGACAACTACCTGTACTGTTTGCAGCATTGCAGTTTTGACAATATGTTCTGTAAGCTAGAAATTGCGCCCCGTAACCATAAGACTCATCCAGAAGCAGAAGAGATTAATTTTAAAGCAGCTAGTAAAAACAGAAATCCACCTTATCTGAAAACAATTTGAGCTTGACATGTGCAGCTGTTTTTAGTAATGTTAGCCCCACCCCTTTTTACCTTTAGCCCCAAAACGCATTTAGCTTTTGTAATTTTTTTAAGTTAAAATTAAGTTATTTGATATGCAAAAATAACAAGGAAGAAGCATGCCTCTCAGCGGTCCCACACTACAAGACTGTCCCTCTTTTTATAATTCAGAAGCCCATCGAGAGGGTACTGTTCCCCACTGTAACCTTTTTTTGTGCCCCGTTTCCTGGACTGCATGCTGTTCCCTGCTCCACGCTAAGATTTAATAGAATGTTAATGGAGTTCAATAAAAAACAGCGAGCCACAAACAACCAGCATGCAGTATAGAAGGAATAATGTATGGGTGACCATGCACAGCGAGCCCATGTTTCCATTGAGGAGTTGAAATAACAGCACATGGACATCGAAAGCCAAGCTTGAGAGGCCCATGCCGTTATCTCAGCCTCAAGATGGAAACGCAGGGTGAGTTTTTGTGGGGTCACCCTGTTTTGTCTGTTATTACATATGGGGGCTGACCTTTTTTTTTGCTAGTATGTTTCTTCTGTCTCAGTACAGCCCTCATCTGGAGGGTGCCCCCAGCCCCGCCCCTGGTGCCCACCAGCCGGCGCTGGCACTTACCCCCAGGGCTTGCCCCCCCCCCGGTGGGGTTCCCCAACCCCCAGCCAGAGACCGGATCCAGTGTGGCCTAGCACCGTGGCTAGCTGGGAGTGGGGCTTGCGAGGCATCCTCTTTCATCCTACTGCACTGTCTTTTCCCTGTTTTTGGTCCCCTTTGTGGGAGTGCGGCGTGTAATGATGCCTGCGACAGGGTTGCGCACGCTCCCATGCGCATCCATGTCAAGCAGCTGCTGCGCTCTCGCCCTGCACTGTTGCGGCACCGTATCACTGAGCTCCAGCCTCCGCTAAGGGTCAGACGTGCAGCGACTGCTGGTTCCCCCCCTCCCCGGAGATGGAGAGCAGTCTGTTGGATGCTCGATCCATCTCCTCCCCTGCCAAACCACAGCGGCCTGTCCTCGTTCCTGAACATGGGTCGCCGGCATGGTGCGAGGTGTGATGTCCAGCGCCTCAACCCTCAGCCCCACTGGGCTGAATGCTACCCTTATATGAATGAGCTGAGTGCTGCTGAGAAAGTGAAAGCAGCAGGCGTGAACATGGTTGGGGTACCGTGTGAGTGGAGCTGTGCGGAGAAAACTGAAAGCAGCTGGGGCAACTGCGAGGGGGGAAACATAGCTGAGTTAACACTTGAATGTGCACATCATCTTCAGAATGTGCACAACAACTCTGAACGTGCACAACATTTTGGGGGGGAGGCTGATTTCCATACACGTTAAGCCCTAGCTGTATATTATATGGTAATAAGGTACAAGGTAGAATAGTGTGAGGTAAGCAGGTACATACCAAATGCATGTAAAAGAAATAGGTGTGTCAGCTGGAAAATGCTGAAAAGTTTCACACATTTAAAAAAAATTTTTTTTCCAGTTTCTGGCAGGAGCAATACAGCAGCGTTAATGTTACAGTAATACAGACAGGTCACCAATCCACATGCGTAACATCTTCCAACAAAAACATATTCTTGCACGCAAGCATCATCATAAATTCAGCTGTCATACCACAACTTACTATTCCCAGTCAGCAATCCCAAGGGTCAAAATTAAGTTTTGCAGCCACTAGCCAGCAGGGCTAGTGACTTGAGAAATCCACTGGCCCTACAGGCATTTCCACTGGCCCAGTTGGTGTACCTACTGAAATACTGCCTTCTCCAGTACAAGCCCACAGGGCTAGTTAAATGAAAATCTTACTAGCCCGATACAAAATCTACCAACACTTGGCTAGCAGGCCGGTGCCAATTTCAACCCCTGAATCGCACTTCATCTCTCCTAGGGTATGTTGTGTGTGTGTCTATACGTCTAGCTCCCTCCTGTCCTGTGTGACCCCTCAAGGGGTGATGTCTGGGTGATGTCCCATCACCCACAGCAATCAACCATTCCAGGCCGAATTAAATTTTTCCACACTGAGTGCAAAGAGTGACTGTGAATTTTTCCACTGTCTAGATTTGTTGCACTATAAATTTCCACTCATTCTGTGCACTGAGTGTGTAACCATTTACAGGTTAATGCCTTCATGGCTTCGGTAAGCCATAGGCCTTATTGTGCCCAATGATGTTTTGCTTTAATATGATGAGGCACAAGTAAAGGAGCGAGCTGGGGTGTAAGCCTCCCCATCATTGGGAGCATCTCCGAAATGGCTTTCTCAATTTTGAGCCAGAATTAATGGATGATTGAGCAATCCCGGAGGATGTGGAAATGCACTGCTGACACATATCCACACACTGCCTCCAGCATGATGCCCCTCTTCGTGTATCGTATTTACCTGTGACATGTGGAGTACAGAAATACCTAATGATGGCTTTCCACTCATACTAAGTTTCACACTTTCACAGCAGAATAGGCAACAGGTATAGTTTGCCAGTATTGTCCACTACTATAAATAATAGGGCCTCCGAGGGGTGTCTCTTATGGTTTAAGAGACTGCAGTCCAGCCGTTTACTCAACTCTTTACAAGGGGGAAGGACAAGTTGACCCAGCACCATTCTTTGACCACTTACAGATACCCACACTCGCTCATGACGCCAGGGAAGACTCAGATAAACCCATCTCTTGGTCAGAAATTCAAAGCAAGGTCAAGAAACTTAAAAGCATGAAATCCCCTGGCACAGATGGCATGCCATCAGAATAGTATAAGCACTACTCCTTGATATGGGTAACACACCTTACCAAAGTATTTAATGCAGTATTAGAAGGGGAAGAATGCCCATCCCCCCCCGCCACGTTTGCAGAGAAAAGCACAGATTACTGTGCTCCATAAGGCAGGGAAGGACCCCACAGAGTGTGGTTCACACCACCCCATTTCACGTCTCTCTAATGACATGAAGCTCTTCATAGGCTTACTCACACGTAGACTTCAGGAATGCAGTCAGACCATGAACCACCCAGCCCAAACCAGGTTCACCAGAGGCATATGTATCCCAGAAAATATTAGACGTCTTCTTAATATCTTCTCTTCACAGGCAGGCAGCTGTAACACACAGCTAGCCATTTCAGTGGCCAAGGCTACCACTATCTCCACTGCTATCTGTAACAAGCCTAGATCATCCAGCACTGGCTGTCCATCAAAACCCAAGGATTACAGGTATATGAGTAGGACCAGAGGAGTACAAGATATCACTTTATGCCAATGACTCCAAATTCTTTTTTGACAGATATTGAGACATCAGTGCCGCCGCTTCTGGATATGCTGACAGAATCTGGTAGATTATCCGGCTATAAACTGAACTATTCTACATCACAGATCACACTGGTCAGTGGCAGGTGTACGCCAGAACGTAACAAACTTCCTCCCTTCCCATAGGCTAAAAACAACCAAATAAGATGCCTGGGTGTACAGTTAACCCCAGAGATCTAAAAAATCTTCACTATTAATTATTCTTCCCTATATAGTGTGATGCAGGTAGATGTGACTCACTGGAAACTTTAACCATTCTCTCTCTTCTGGGCCAAATCAGCACATTTAAAATGAATCTCCTGCCGCACTTATTTTTATTCCAGATGCTCCCCATATCAATCACACATCCGTTCTGGATGAGAACTGGCAAAGATCTCTCCAAGTTTATGTGGGGAGGATACAAACCAAGGATGAGACATGAATTTTAACAGCCAGAAGAAGTTCCAAATGGTAGCTGCCGCAACTTAAACGGTACAGGGTTGGTGCTAAACACTAACAGGCAGCCAGCCCATGAAGAGAACAGACTAAGTCCAAAAAGTGCAGCACACCAGAACCAGGAGTAAAAAAGCTCCAATGACTGCAGGATGAGATGTCAAAATATTTATTTAAAGTAAACGCTCCAAAGTTTCCACAGTCCAAGCTACGGCTCTCTGCCCCTACGCTTCGGCTACCCCAGCCTTCCTTAGGGGGCACGTCCCTAGAGAAAACACCTGAGCTCTACATAGCCAGTTCATCATGACATCATAATTGTTTCAAAATTCTGGTGAGCATTGACCTTTGACCTCCCACCTTAATTTGCACAAACCAGTTTATATAAGTCCTAAAGTAAATATATCATAACAAAGTAACATGAATGAAGTACAAAACATATTCTTTGGTTATATTACCCATTATCAAATTAATTTTGAACTTATTTATGTTTTATACAAAAAAATATAAAAATGAAGACGAACTGGTATTCTTATCTCAGGTCTATAATAAAGTCCAAATAAACCCACAACAAAACCTAACCATATAATATGATAGGCAATTGCAAATACAGTAGCTGCATACTTATTAATTTTATGGTATAAATCACCTACAATGTGGAGTACCATATTTTTAGAACACCATCTTTTTGGACTAGATTGTGCGATAACTCTGCACAGAAAGAAAGAAAGGGTCCTTGGACTTCACCCAAAGTGCAGTGGCATCCTGCAGTCATTTGAGTTATTTGACGGCACCGGTTCTGGTGTGCTACACTTTTTGGACTTAACAGCCAGAAGATAAAGGTGGGGGGAGACTGGCAATGCCAGATTTAAAATGATACTATCTGGCGGCACCAATGGCATCACTGACTTGTGCAAAACAGACACACAACTCTCAGTGGTATAAAATGGAAAATAGCCAAATTCCACTCCACTTTTTGCACTCTTGTCTGACACAGTCTTCCACTCACTATGCCGGCAACCCAGGTTCAGAAGCCAGCCTAGGCCAGTGGGACGGGGGCGGGTCGACTGTCCCAGAGGATTCGCTCCTCCTCGGGTGGGAGGGCAGCCTGCTCCAGTGCTAGACTGCCACCTGTGTGACCCCAGGTGGCAGTGCACTCTAGAGTAGCTCAGCTGGCAGGGAGATGCCGCTACGTGACGTGCACCATGCTTGCGTGCTCGTGCCACTCCTCAGGCTGGTGTCTCGGGGACAGGGTCCAAAAAACAGAGAAGAAAAAATAGTAGGCCCGGAGCACAATGACAGACTGACACCTTGTATGTCCCACACCAATGATGTGGGAGCGTCCTCCAAAAACCGTATCCCTGAAGTGGCAGTTGGGGCCCTGCTGCACCCTGCCGCAGGGGCAAGTCATGTAGGAAGACAAGGTATGAGATGTCGGGTGATGAGGCTGGAGGGGTCCATCCAGATTGGGGGGGCACATGCCTACCAGAAAGCCAAAAACCAAAAAAAGTTTCAATGCAGCAGTAACCCCTGCTGGCAGCCCACAGAGCATGCTCTTTCAGCTGGGGAATGATGTGTGTGCACAAGGTCGACCAAGATCCTACCCATGCCAAGGGGAGAAGAAAGGACCATAGGAGAAAACCCAGCGAAAAAATATCCCTGTGCCATCTACATGATAGCTATAGCCCAAACAGGGTACAGCCCTGTCAACCAAGGGTACATCCCTGGTAAGTGGCAGGGCAGAGAGTAAAATACAGGGCAAAATCTGTGACAAAAATGCTACAGGTAAACATGGGAGACCTAGCAAGATACCTCTCTAGTGATAGGCATTGCGTATAGTGCTATACATCTTACACCAAACTATGCCTTTTCTCCACAAAGATATACTGAGGTTCCATATAATGTTGGCAATACTGTATTTCCAGACACAGAAACCATTAAATAACGAAATTTCCTGGCAGCAGATTGTGATGTCACTAAGTTAGGGTTATGACTTCAAGCGGGGGGACTTTCGGTGATGTCTTGCCCACAGAAGCCTCTTGAGCTGTTAGCTCCGTCTCCACCAATACTCACTTTCAACTAAAATCAACCCAAATTCGAGACTAATCCGACTCCGCTTGCCGTAAGGATGCCCCAACAAAAACCTGAATTATCAAAATCTCCTTCGTACTCTGTGGATCCCGACGGATTATGTTCCGACAGTGACAGCTCGCAGATCTCAGGCTGCAGTGATCCACCAAAGGCCGACCTCACTAACTCCCCTAATATTGCTAGGCAGATGGACATGGTCTTACAAGAGTTTCGGGACTTTAGAAAAGAGACCCGATCCACCTTTGCTGCCTTACGAACAGATGTCGGGAAGATAGAGAGGAGGCTCGATTCCCTGGAGGAGCAGACCACACAAGCAGACGCCTGCATGGACTGTGCAGAGCGCACCATAGTCCAACTTCACCAGGCACTCCAAGAACTTCAGGAGGGCCGAAGATATGAAGGCGTGAAACCAAAGAAACAACCTCAGGGTTTCGGGCTTCCCGGAGGGTTGTGAAGGTAGCAACCCGATCCAGTTTCTGCAGCAATTTTTAAAATCTAAGCTAGACCTACTGGAAAGCTGCACCCTCGAAATGGATAGAGCCCACCGTGCGCTGGGCCCTCAGTCATCTAACTGCCCACACTCGATGCTTGTGTGCTTTTTGCGCTTCCAAGAAAAAGAAATAATTTTACACAAGTCATGGCAGCAAGGGAACTTAACATATCAGGACCACCACATTTAAGTGGAAAACAATTACTCGTTCTCAATTGCGGTGTGACGTAGAACCTACGCTCCTATCCTGAAGACATTAAAGGAGGCCAAAATAAAATTCAGAACCCCATATCCCTCGAAGCTTGTGGTACAACTTGCTGAAGGGCCCACAAGCTTCGAGAATGCAGAAGAAGCTGCACAGAAACTGTCTCGACTAGGCCTGGAGGTCGTGCTGGGCCAGAAGCGGGCCAGTACATCCCTCATGGCAAAACTGGCACAGAAGGTCTGGAATAGAGTACTGCAGAGGGAGCAACGCTGCAGAGACGGCACTTCGGCTATCCAGCAGATCGTAACGGGGTTAAAGAAGGAAGCAGCTGACAACCCAACGAAAGAGCTATCCATCCAAGTTGTTAAATGAATAGACTTAATGTCTTACTGACAACCTCTTTTTCCACAGGTAAGCCAGTTCTGTCTTCTCCCCCCTAGATAGGTTCTGCCTCTGCGATTCCCAGGCTCGCTGTCCCTCCTCTGTGTACCTCCTCCTCTCGCCCGCACTGCAGAGAAGCTTGCTCAGGGCTTGTCCCCCACAACTTAGCCTGTAGCTCTATTACCCCCCCCCCCGGGCCTGTTGGCGTCGGCCTCCCGCCACGGTGGTGGCAGGACTTCCCAATGGGTTTCACATGGAGGCGCAATCACCCCCTGGTGCAGCGTCGGGGGGGGTTGAGGGATAGGGTCTGGGTGGTTGCGGGAGGGGGTGGGGAGCGGACTGGCTCTTCATCCAGCCCCCCTGTGGCCTTGAAAAAGGGGCCTGAGACAGGTCAGTGGCACCTATCGAGAGTAGAATTTGCACAGCATGTTTTAGGTGCAGGCTAGCTATTGCATCCTTCACTCTGTGTGCCACGAGGGGACAGCAGCCATTCAGAGTGTAAGGGCCGCTGGCGGATGCACAGGACCGCGCTCCGGGGCCCCCCCGAACCACGACAGTGGTTTGGGGTGGAGACAGGTACCACACTCTCCAACCTCTATATATAACGGGCCCAGTGTTCCCCCACTCTCTACGCCACCCCACCGCTGTACCAGGGCGGTTGAGAAGTGGGGGACTGAGGTTCCCCTTTTTTTCTTCTCCTCTTGCCACAGGTTAGGCGGGGCTGCTCTTCGCCGCACCCCAGTCCAGCTCAGCCTGCCCAGATAGTCTCTTAGCAAATGTTAATTCATACCTAACAGTTGAGTTTAGAACTGCACTAAATGGATTAGCCTACAGCCTTGGTGGAGCCAAGGCATGACCGTACCCCTCCCCCCCTTCGTAGACGTTTACATCTGGTCCCTTTTTTGAAGGGCCAAACCAAGACTGGCACACTCTGGAAACAAGTTGCTCTTTGGCATCCTACCTCATGGAAGCCAGCAGTAGTTTGGCAGACTCCGTCCAGTTGGCAGGAGCCTGCGTAGGTTTGTTGCTTTTCTTATTCCCATTCTTTCAGTCAGTTTTACACCCCCAGTGTTTGATGTTAGAAGGGGTTCGTATCCCTCACATTCCCTCAGGCAGTCACAATCCCTCACTACAGGGCTTGGATCCTACAGCGAAGCCAGATCTGGGGTCCAACACTGAGCTTTTGCAGAGTTCCACCATGCCTTCAGTTGTTTTAAATGGCTAACAAACCACTTAAAATATATTCTTTAAATGTGAATGGGTTGGGTAACCCTATTAAAAGATCGAGAATGACCTGGCCCAGTGGCACTGAGGATTGAGGCACTGGATGCCACACCTTGTGCTACGCCGGTGATCTGGGTTCGGAAATGGACTCAGTTTTGCCGGGGGGATGGAGGATTGAGAGTCCCAATGGATGCCTCCTCCTCCTCCTGGGGTGGGTTACAGGGGTGCCTTGTGCACCCGCGCTCCCTGGGGCAGTGGCTGCAGGCTTTCAGAGGCAATGGTGGCTCTCCAGAGCCAAGAAGGGGAAGACGTTGTGGGTGCCTGGCAACAGCGTGCATCAGCACGTTGTCTGGATTAGGACGTATGTCCTTCATGCCAACATTCTCAGGGGGTAACGGGAGAAAATGGGGAAAAATAGTATACACCCCCAGCCCCCCGAGCAACAATGAAACCGGGGAAGGGGTAGCCTTGACTAGCCCAAGCGGATGGAGTAGGAAGGGTTACGAGGCCTCCTGCGAAAGCTGAGGGAGCCAGGCAAGTACAAAAAAAAAAAAAAAAAGATCGAGAATGATATCCCTGCTTAAGAAGAGTCAGGCTGAGATTGTGAACATGCAGGAGCATATGTCTACCAATGAACACAAAAAACTGGCCAGTAGAGGTTTGGTTCAGGTTTTTCCCTCCGCCTTTGCTGAGGGGAGAAGGAGGGGGGTCGCCATACTGGTACCCGGCCACACCCCCTTTCAGGCAACCCTAGAATGGGCAGTCTCAGAGGGCCATTTGGTTATTGTCCAGGGTCTGCTACAAGATAAGGAGGTAACCCTGGCAAACATCAACCTTCCCCCGGGATCAAACACACCGACAATTTGATACCTCCTGAACAAAATACTGGAATTGACCAAGGGGACCCTAATTTTAGCAGGTGATTTTAACATTGCCCCAAGCCCCAAATTAGACTCCACTAGCACGTCCAGGGTTAGACAACCAGCCCCACACACATTTTTTAAGCATTTTGTCCAGGAGGTGGGTTGGATGGATGTGTGGCGAACCGTCCATCCCAGATATAGAAGATACACATTCTATTCAGCCGTACATGGAACATATACTAGAATCGATCATTATTACACTCAAAAGACCTGGCTTGCATCACAGAGACCTGGCTGGATGAAAATGCCGCTCCTGTCTTGGAAGTGGCAGTGCCAGCTGCGTACTACGTGATACACAGCCCAAGGAAGGATCGCAGAGGTGGGGGGTGGCCATTTGTTTTAAATCTGACTTCGGTCTCACCGAGTCCTTTAAATGTGTTGCCGTGCGGGGGGTCCTGGCACGGGTTACAGGATCCTCCTGCTCTATCGCCCCCCAGGTAGGAAGGGGGAATTTTTGAGGAAGATAGGGAAGCTTGTCACTGGTCTGGTGCTGCAGTCCCTGAGATGGTTAATTCTTGGGGACTTCAATGCCTGGGTAGATGATGGGCTCTCCAGATTTGGTAAAGATCTCCTAAGGAGCATGGAGGGGCCGGCCTGGAGCAAGATGTTACTTCAGTGACCCACTCACGTGGCCACACACTGGACTTGGTGTTTTCATTAGGTCTTTGGACCACTGACCTTAGAGTTGATCCAGTAGTTTAGTCGGATCACAGCACTGTGAGGTTCAGGTTTGGGCCCCCCCCCCGAAGCCCTTGCCTCTGTGGAAATGGTCCGGTACTGCTCTTTGCGGGGTTTGTCCCCATCAGGGCTACAGGCGGTGCTGGACCTATCGAATGTGGGGACTGCTTGTGCAATTGGAATGGAGGAGGCGGTGGCGGCATATAATGGTGCCGTCACGGCCACCTTTGATTCAATCGCACCTGTTCGTGTCCGACCCTCATCTACTCATAAGAGACCTCCCTGGTTTGATGGGGAACCCAGGGAGTTAAAGATTAAGGGTCGGAGGTTAGACAGATGGTGGAGGAGATCTGGCCTGATGGAGGACAAATTGTCCCTGATATCCCATTATAAAGATTATCAGGGGGCAATCTCCTGTAAGAAGGCAGAATTTTTGTCAAGGAAGATTGCTGCAGCAAGGAATAGACCGGCTCAGCTCTTCTGCACGATGGATAGGTTATTACATCCTGCCTGCCTCTGTGTGAGGGGAGCAGGTTCAAGCATTAGATGCGAGGAGTTTGCTCTGTTTTTTGCCGACAAAGTGTCCGCTATCAGAGCTAAGATCTCCTCCACTGTCACTCAAAGGGATTGTGGAGTCCACTCTGAGGTGTTGCAGAACACTCCTCCTATCTGGGTTGAGTTTGATCCAATTGTGGTAGAGGAGGTGGTGAGGGTTGTCTCGAGACTGAAGCCAACATATGGTGATCTAGACCCAGGTCCAACACAACTTTTGGTTGGATGTATGGACCCGACTGCACCCGTTGTAGCTGAGACTGTCCAGAGTTCCTTGAGGAATGGGGTCTTCCCACTGACCCTGAAAGAGACCTTGGTTTGACCCCTATTAAAGAAATCCTCATTGGACCCAGACTGTCTCGCCAGTTACAGGCTGGTTTCTAACCTCCCATTTTTAGGGAAGGTTATAGAAAAAGTAGTGGCAAGTCAGCTTGGGGAATGTCTTAATTCCTCCTCCACCTATGAGATTTTCCAGTCCGGGTTTAGGGCTGGGCATAGTATGGAGACTGCCCTGGTGAAGGTGCTTAATGATCTCCTAATGGTGAGAGACAGGAGAGATTGTTCCTTCTTGGTCCTCCTGGACCTCTCAGTAGAGTCTGACACTGTGGACCACGAGGTGCTACTTGACCAACTGCAGTTTTGGTGTGGCCTATCTGGTAAGGTCATCAAATGGTTCACGTCATACCTACAAGGTAGAGTGCAGAGGGTAGTGATGGGGTTAGCCTCATCTAGCCTGAAGCCTCTTACCTGTGGTGTTCCGTAGGGGTCGGTCTTGTCGCCCTTGTTGTTCACAGTGTACATGCTGCCATTGGGAGACATTATCAGGTGGCATGGGCTGGGTTTTCACTGCTATGCAGAAGATACCCAGCTATACCTGTCCTGTGTACCAAGTAACCAGATGGTGGACTCTGTATTTAACAGCTGCCTGTCTGAGATCCGAACTTGGATGTCCCATAACTGGCTGAGACTCAACCCAGACAAGACAGAGGTGCTGGTGGTGGACCCAGGTCATCGTGGGGGGTGAGGGTTTGTGGAGACCACCTAGTCTTTTACTGGGGGGTGCCGCTGACCCTATCCGAATGGGTGAAGAACCTGGGTGTGATCCTTGACAGCGACTTGACACTTGATGCTCAGGTGTCGGCCGTTAAGAGTGGATTTTATCATCTGAGGAACTTTGCCCGGATTCGAAACCTGTTACCTCCAAGGACCTAGCCTCACTAGTACATGCTTTTGTAACATCCAGGCTGGTTTACCGCAATGCCCTATACCTAGGGCTATCTGGAGGTAACCTCTGCCGACTGCAGCTGGAGCAGAACGTGTCGACAAGATTATTGATGGGTGTGCGTAAATATGATCATATCACACCAGTCCTCCGCGAACTGCACTGGCTGCTGGTTAGGTGGAGGATTACCTTCAAGGTCGGGTTACTGACCTATAAAGCCCCTACATGAAGAGGGACCAGTCTACCTGCAAGATCTCCTTGTGCCTCACTGCCCATCCCGGGCTCTCTGTTCCACTGAGGGTTGTCTCCTGGATATTCCTAGGGTGAGGCTGCGCCACTCGGGTGATCCGAGCATTCTCGGTGGCTGCACCTACTCTGTGGAATCTACTACCTAAACAGCTACGGGAGGCACCCTCGGTGGATACCTTCCAAAAAAGGTTTAAAAACTTATTTATTTAACCAGGCTTTTAATTTTTAGATAATTGAGTTTACTGGGATTGATTAGATAAATAATTTTATTTATTGTATCTGATTGGATATCAGTGTTGATTTTAATTGCATTTTTGTATACTTATAAAATGCTGTATTGTACCGTTTGTGAAGCACTCCAAGTCCTTGGAAAGGAGCGCTATACAAATAAAGTATCTATCTATCTAAAAGGAATGTTTGGGAGCTCTTGGGGATGCCGCCATGGGACATATCGCCCATTCTGACCATGCCCCTTGATCACGTCCTGGGAGCTGGGACTCAAGAGGCGTAATACCACCTGCAGACTTAACCCAGTCCACTTCAAAAGTGTACTCTTCTGTGAGTTTCTGAATGATAAAATGCAAGAGATTTGGGGGGATAATTCCAACTCTGGGATTCCCTCCTCCATCAGATGGGATAGTTTAAAGCGATCTTGAGAGGTCACCTAATACAACACTCTGCTACCCTCACGAAGCAGCGGAGGGAAAGACAAATACATCTGGAGCAAACTCTACACTTCCTCCAAGATGCCCATCAACAGGGGGACCTTTCGGTCACTGCCCAACTCAAACAGGTCAAGAGGGAACTGGATACAATCTGCACACAGCAGACAGAGATAGCACTGGCCCTTTTGAGGCAGAAGTATGGAGAGATAGGCCCACGGGCCTCCCGACTCCTTGCCTTCCGACTGCCTAAACAGCGTGGCTTTCAACCATAGCAGCTATTGGGAACCCCAGTGCAGGTACCCTCCACACAAAACTGGGGCACATTACCCAGGCTTTCTGTGACTATTATAAGGCCCTATACACCCCCGATCATCCCTCAGACCCCACTGCCATTAATGCCTTCCTGTCCCCGTTGGAACTCTCCATGCTCAACCAGGACCAACAAACCAGTCTGATCTCCCCTATAACTCAAATGGAGCTAATTGCAGCTATCTCCAAATCTAAAACCATGAAAGCCCCTAGCCCAGATGGGTACGGGTCAGAGTTTTATAAATGCCCCTCACAGACAGTTAGCCCACTCCTCCTACAGGTCTACAACAATGTGCTGCAGGGTTTCTCTAGCCCCCCCTTCAAGCTGGTCGTATGCAGCAGTCTCTCTTATACGAACATACAAAATTTGCCAGCAGATAAAGACCTAGAGGTCTATCAAGTCTGCTCGAATGTGCAGCTAGCACCCTTATTCTGCAGCTGCCCCTCCCTTCCACCCTTCCCCTTCATTAACCCTCCCCCTTGCCCTGTCCCATCCTCGTCTGAAGCAGTCCACTGTTCTACTGCATACCACTTCAGGAGGTAACGCATTCCACCCAGCCACCACCTCTCTGTAAAAAATGTCTCCTCATCTCCTCCTGAACCTTCCTCGCTCCAGTCTCATATCATGGCCCTGGTGTCCCTCCCTCCCTTACTTTGAACAGCCCTCTGTACTTGTCTTGTTTATTCCTTTCATGTATTTAAAGGTTTCAATCATGTCACCCGCCTCTCCTCTCCTCCAGTGAGTACATGTTCAACTCCTTCAACCTCCTCGATGATAAGTCCCCCAGCCCTTGATCATCTTTGCCGCCTGCGCTGCACCCTCCAGTAACTTAATGTCCTCTTCAGATACGGACGCCAGTACTGCACGCAGTACTCCAGGTGTGGTCCAACTAATGACCCATACAGTGGCAGAATCATCTCCTCCCTCCTCGAGGATATACCCCTTGCAATACAACCCAGCATTTTGTTGGCCTTTGCAGCTGCCTTCCTACATTGTGCCGAGTTGTTCATTGACCCTGTAATGAGCACACCCAGATCCTTCTCCTCCTCTGTCTGGGCTAGCTGCACTCCCCCTAGCTGGTAACTCCTCCTTGGGTTCTTCATCCCAAAATGCAGCACCTTGCACTTTTTGGCATTAAAGCCCAGTTGCCAGGTGTCTGACCAGGTTTCAAGCTTTGCCAGATCATCCTGCAACCCCTGCCATCCCCTTAGGTCATCCACCACCGCGCCTACCTTGGTATCATCAGCAAACAGACTGACCTTGCTCTTGATGTCCCATGATATGTCTGCAATGAATATCCCAAACAACACTGGTCCCAACACCGAGCCCTGTGGAACACCACTCGTCACTGCCCTTGGGTGTGAGAGCTCTCCACCCACCACCACCCTCTCCTTATCCCTAAGCCTGACAAAGATCCCCTCTAATGCAACTCGTATAGTCCAATATCGGTCCTCCTACATGTAGATTACAAATACCGTATGTCCATCCTGGCCAAGCGACTAGACACTGTCCTTCCCACCTTAATTAACCTGGACCAGACAAGTTTCGTCAACTCCGATCCATAACGGACAACACTCGAAGAGCACTCCACCTGGTCCAGGAAATGCAGACATGCAAAGATTCATCTGTCCTTCTCAGCCTAGATGCTAAGAAGGCATTTGATAGGGTCTCATGGCCCTTCCTTTTTGCCACTATGTTCAGGATGGAATTTCCTGTTTCCTTTATTTCTATGATAAAAGCACTTTATTCATCCCCCCAGGCCTGTGTTAAGGTCTCTGGTCACCACTCGGCCTATTTCCCCCTATCTAGGGGAACCCATCAGGGCTGTCCCCAGGACTATTTGCCATTTTTATTGAGCCACTGGCCCAGGCTGTCAGACTCTCCCCTCGAATACGAGGGGTCCAGATGGAGGGCATGGAGCACCGCATAGCTCTGTATGTGGACGATATTTTACTTGTCCTATCAAATCCCTAACAGTCCGTCCCAGCTATCTTTAAAATCCTCAAGAACTTTGGATCCTGCTCAGGGTATAGGCACAACACATCCAAAATGGATACACCTGTATTCCACTTTGACCCGCCCCCCAACATTTAAGCAAACTTACCCATTTCGCTGGGACCTTGAAAAATTGAAGTATTTGGGTATCTCCCTTTCGCATAATGTAGAGAAAGCCATGTGAAACAACTATGATCCCTTTTACTCCCAGCTCCAACTTGACCTGGCTAGGTGGAGCGTCCTTCCTCTTAACGTCCTACGGAGAACAGAGGTTGTTTGGATGGTGACTCTGCCCCGGGCCCTTTACCTCTTTCAGAAAGTACCATTACCAATTCCAGCAAAGATATTTCATACTTGGAATAAGGCTATCATGGGGTTCATATGGGCCGGTAAGCGTCCAAGAGTGAAATGTTCTACCCTCTCTCTCCCCAGAAAGAAGGGGGGGGCTAGCCCTCCCCAATCTTAAACTGTACAATTGGGCCTCTCATCTCTCCTTTATTGCCACACGTTTCATGAGGACCAATCCCACCATTTGGAGGGAGATTGATGAGGGTCTCCTTCCATTCAAAGATTTGGTCAAGACGACTCCATATCAAAACCCCCATCTCTTAGGCCTGATGCCCACTGGCCCATGGATCTCACACCAGATTAGAACCTGGAATGCGATTCACAGGCATTTCTCTCTTTCCCCACACCTGCTATTCCTATGCCCGATTGCCCTCCTGGAAAGTCTTCCTCCAGCCCAATCTGGATCACACCTTCGGTTCCTGGGACCACCTCCGCCTCACAATTCTCTCGCAATTCTTAAATGGCAACAATTTTAAATCCTTTCAGGAATTGCGACAGGCTCATGGACTAAGGCAGTCAGATTTTTTAGGTAGCTACAATTGAGACACTTTTTCTATTCCCTTCCACCTGGAACACAAGACCCTGATGACTTCCAATAACACTACTTCAGAAGCTCCTCCTTTCCACTGAGATGCCTCATCTAACTCTGTCTTTTACCAGGCCCTTAGTGAAACAACAGGGGCGAACACCGAGGGGACACTTGAGAAATGGAATGCGGAGCTGGGCTTGAACACTACGCCACAGCAGTGAGACAGCAGCTGCTATCTGTCCTCTAAACTCACTTATTCCCATAGTTACAGATTACTCTCATGGCAACTGCTGCTAAGATACGTCCATAAGCCAGTCATAACAGCTCAATTTTTAGTAGCCAGAACAGCCAAATGTTGGCGCCAATGTGGTGACCTAATGGCACATCACTCTCATGTATTTTGGTTATGCCCTAAAATACAATCCTTTCTGACCTCCCTACAGCTAGAACTGGAGACCCTATTTGGGCATCCAATCCCCCTTACAGCCGACCTCTTCATACTGCACATTTTTCCCCAGGGATTCAGGGACTCTCATTCATGCTACCTTTTTGGGATAACCCTCATGGCAGCAAAGAAAGTTTTAACCAGATGTCGGCTCACAGCCCAGGTTCCCATGATACCTGAATGGAGAGAAACTGTGACCCATATTTATAGATCAGAGAGAATCTCGTTCCACTTAAATGACTGTGCTGAACTACGTTCTCTAAAGTGGAACAGGTGGATTTTGTACATCATGTCCAAGGACCCAAACTTTGTTCCCTAAGATCACAGATCCCTTGGAGGGCGAAGTGGGGACCATATTGAGGGGGGAAATTGAGGGATGACACACCCCCGGAAGAACCGATGGTGGGGTGAGGGGGGTTCTCTTGTCTGAATTGTTGTATTGATCTGCTTATGTTTAATTTCAGGGATCGAATCTCATGGACTCTGTGCCGATTTGGCCTGATGTCCTGTATAATTTAATATATGTGTAAAAGATGAATTTGACTGCCAAAACCCTGTACCTTGTTATTGAAAAAATTAATAAAATTATATTTACAAAAAAATTACTTCAAGCGGGAATTCAATGAACAGCAGGAGTCGATGAACATAAATCAGTTTTATGTCAATATCCTTTTCTAGAGGCAGCAGTTGCTCTTTATGCTGTCCGTATTTCATCAACCCCCGCCCCCTCAATTCACTGCTTACAAAAGCTTTGGTGGCCTACATTTCTTTTTTTTTTTTTTTTAACTTTATGTTTATTATTTCTGATAAACACTGAAGATCAATATACAAGCAGAGAAATAACAATTGTTGTTACATATATTCCACTGAGGGCGCACCCTCTTAGTATAACAGTTCAGAGATCTACTGCTTAAAGATACGTCCATAGAGAGTAGTCCAACATCTGTAACTAACCACATTGTCCAACAAAAAAAAAAGCTGTAAATTGGAGACCATGAGCTGCATAGTAAAGTTCCAAAAAGTTCATCCTTCTAGTTTCTTTAAACTCTCCTTCTCCAAAAGAGAATAGAGATAGTCCCCATGCATTTGTCTTAAATGTGGGCACCCACTGTGCCATATTCCATGTGAATTAGTGTTAAGACTGAAGCAGGTTAACTTGGATTAATGAGGCTAGAAATTAAACAGTCGCTTCACCTCTAGCAACATATCCACCACTAGTTTACCTTTTAGTAGTACAATTGTAGTGTAATAAAACCGATATGCAATGAAGCAGTAAAATTGTGAACTTGAAATATTTTGCAACTCAAACTAACAGGGAAAAAGGAAGGTCTAAGAAAGTGTTCCTCAGAAAGCTAATATGGGTAACAGTGCCTTGGTCCATCAAATAGGAGGAACGAAAAGTACTTCAGTTTTACCCGCCATTTAATGTCATCTTCCAGCCACCTATATATAGAGAAACCATTTTAATTTTTTAAATCCAGATTTTTTCATGACTCGTCGTCTTCCTCCGAGGAAGAGTCTCCTTTGTCAGCACTCTTCCTACTCCGAGGGACCCATCGCTGGGCCCACTTCAAAGCATCCTTGGCATCAGAAAAGATGTAGACCTTGCCTTGGTAGGCAATTCGGAGTCATGCAGGAAAAATAATACCATGCGGCACGTCCACTGCATGGAGTAAAGCTCTCGTGCCATCAAACTGCTTGCTTTTCTGCCGGCTGGAAAAACTTACATCAGGGAAGAGTTTCACTGTTTGTCCCTCGCAAAGGAGTTTTTTTTCTGTTGAGCTAGCGCCAATGAAGAGTCCCTCATACCCACTCCATCCACCACCTCAATAACTGTACATGGGGCTTCCGGATTGTCAGGCCTACCTCGAGGAGAGACTCTGTAGGCCTTATGAATGCTCTGAGCACAAGCAGCAGCTCTGTCACCTAGTTGCTGCCATAGCCAGTCCTGAAGGAACAGGACAAGGTGGTCCTCCTCACAACCCTCCGGTAGCCCCAACAGTCTTATATTGGAGGCCCTTGCCTGGTTTTCCGGGGTCTCCGGACGCATCCTGAGATGGCCGTTTTCTTTAATTATATTGTTAACGGCGCCCATTGCTGCATCCGCCCATTTTGTAGCCTCCTCGGTCGCTGAAGTAACTGCATACAATGAGGACTCCACACTGGCCACGCAGTTGGTGAGACTGTCGAACTTGTCAGCGAGCCTGGTCACGGTAGAGATCAGTCTGGTAATCTTGTGGCCAAGGGATTGCAGGGTTTCTTCGCTGGGAGTTTCTGCTGCTGCACGTTGAGTCTGAGGTATAGACCTCGTGGACTAGGTGCAGCCAGGAGTTCCTCCTTTACTGCCCTCAGCTTGGTTCCTTTCTTTATGAGGGCTGCCCATCTTGGCGAGTTTTGCTCACTGCACCCGTTATTGCCATTTAGGTAAGATAAAATCCCCGAAATAGTGATTTTGTTGCTTCGGGAAACTCTGTGTTTTACAGAGCACTAACTTCAGGCTGCCATCTTGCTCGGGCTCCACAGTGCCCCCCCACCCGTGGCCTACTCAAAACAAGATCAGCAGGGTCACTCATGCAAAAGCTGCATGGGAGCTCGACACAACTGCTTGCAGTTTTAACCACTGATGTGCAGGGTGTGCCTGGACAAATCCATTTTATTTAAAAAAAAAAAAAATGATGTTCCTTATATAATGATGCCTTTTAGGGCCACTCGAGGGCCCAATGGAAGCATGCTGCACTTCCGGGCCAGACCAGCGACCTGGGTTAAGGAGCAAATTTGGAAGATGGTGCTAGTCCAGCCAGACTTGGAGAAAATGCAGCCAAAGGCAGTGTGTCCCAGCTGGGAAAGGGTGGCGGCATGATCCAGTGGAACAGTGGCTGATCCGGTCCCACAGCACTTCCTGCCGGTGGGCCGGGGAGCTTCTTCCCTGTATGTGCCGCCTGGGGACTGGGAACTATAAATGAAAGAAAATGCAGAATGAAGACTTGGCACCCTGCAGGCTTCACACTGCCAACCACAGCTCTCATCTCTTCCCTGTGATCCTGACCCTGGTGGCGTGGAGATAAAATAGCCTCTGCCGATTGGGGGTTGGGGGGGATCTTCAGAGACAAGGCTACATCCTGGAGAAGGAGGGTGTTGAGGTTGCCAGTCTGAAGGAAGCAGGTTGGGCAAAGGAAGAAAAAAAACCCTCTGCAAGAAACAGAAGGCTTTTTACAAGCTTCCAGTTTAGAACATTCATCTCGGGATTCCATGAGGCCAGCTCTGCTGGATACCCTGAAATAAACAGAACCACTGCCAGCCAGTTGTGGTCCAATCAATACTGCTTCCTTATTTTGGTTACAGTCCAAACAGTAAGGTACAAACTGATTTCCTGTGTGGTCTCCAAGCTTACATTTGTCCCAGGCTGATGTCCTCTCTCTCTCTCTGATGGTGAAAATGACCGATTTGCTTGGGGAAAGGGGAGGTCTTTCCTTAGTACATGTTGAAATCTTTCTCCCACAATAACCAAACAAGGCAGACAGAGACCGCTTTTAAAGTCTGCTGAAAAACATTCTCACTGTAGGAGGGAGGCCACAATGTACCATATCATATAGAAGATCTTTTTTTTTAAATGATTACTGCAGTAGTACTGCACTATAACAGTTATGTGCATTCATGTTCTTGCTAGGCACAAAGGGAGAACTCACAGAGTTTACCTAATAAAAATCGCATCAGTATTCCAACAGTAAATTGCGCTCTGTTTATGTGTTTATTCATGTTATGATGAAGCAATCACAACAATTCCATTTGATGGCGTCAGACACTGCAGCTTAATTACATACAGTAATAAGGACCCAGAGCATGTTAGCAGCAGACATTACTGAGACGTACACATGGTACCACATACGGGATAAATCCAAACGTTCATAAGATCACCTAAATTCCAGGACGGCTTACTCAGCCATGATCCATGGGTAAAATGCAGTTAAGAAAATACGTAGGCAGACAGCAAGATGTGACTCCTGCAGTCACTGTACCCACACGAAAAGTCAACAGAACGGGTAAAATCTGGGCACTAAAACAGACAATCCAGAAGATATGGCTTAAACAATGCTGTTATCTGGTTGAGACACAAAAAACATCCGCATCACTGGTAGAAATATACAATGTTCCCCCCAGTTTTACTATAATTTGTTTAAACAACATACGTGGATCGAGAAGTTTCCAGAGGACAGAAATGACCACACGTGTACTCAGATCTCATTCTGACGAGTGAGATTATGACAAAAAAAACAACAACTGAGGGGATCTTGTCTGGATTGCAACACTCAGTCTCTTGTTTATCAGGCTGTAGACCTTTCGAATACACCACCACTAAGCTGATGCAGGAGTGAAGCGCAGCTGTTAGCTGTAGAGATTAAAACCCCAACTCAGAGGCAAGGCTGCCTTGGAGGTAACAGTGGTTTAAAAAAATCTGTCTCTTGCAGCATCACTGGATCAGTGAGCGACTAAGTACAGAGAGAGAACGGCGCTTGCGCAACTTAGTACGGTATTGTTAGGATACTTGTAACGGAAGTTCATTTGTTTGAGAAGTCTGGATGTGTATGCAACCTATTTGTGTCCACTCGTGCTCTCTGTCCCTCAGAGGAGAATATCAGCCTTTTGGAGTACCTTGAAGGCACAGGAACCTTCTTGAGGAGGGTTCCACCCCTGGAGGCGCCACAGAAATGAATTTCCTTTAGGTTAAAGGTAGCTTACAGAAGGAGCCCCAGGAGGAGAGAGAGAGAGAGAGAGAGAGAGAGAGAGAGAGAGAGAGAGAGAGAGAGACAGACAGAGAGAGAGAGAGAGAGAGAGAGAGAGAGAACTCCAGAAGAGGAGGGTGGGGGCAGAGAAAGTGAGCTTCAAGAGTAGGCTTACATGCTTCCTTAAATTGCTCTGGAAGGGTCACGGTAGAATCACTGTCTGCCCCGCTAACCCCATTTATAGCCTTGTGTCACTGGCTAACTAAGTACAGAGAGAAGACAGTGCTTCAGCAACTTAGTATGTTCTTTTCTTTTTTAATACTTCAAGTTTATTAAAGTGTTATAGCCACAACAACACGTCAGACAATACAAACATGTACATGACCAAGTTGTGCAGAGTGCAGCAACCTTAATCCACAAAATAAGATATACACTGAAGGGTTTACAAGTAGCCCTCAGAAAATGTTCACACAAGCCTGGAGAAAGCAGGAGGGTTCTATCCTAGAGGTGCTTTTGGAACGAAATCCCTTTAGGCTAAAGGTACTTGAAATTTTCACAGACTTGAGGAATGGCTTCCATAGGGAGAGCAGGAACGGTGAATGATGATGGTTAAGTTCATGGCTGAAAGAGTGTGAGAAGTCACTATGCAACCACCGAACTGGAATATATAGGACCACCATCTAACTCCTTCCGTCGCAGAATTAGAAAGTTATGTCATATCATGAACTCTAATATGGAGGAGAGGGAAACCCCTGTGGAGGACACCTCTTGGGGAAGCAATGCCTTCATCATCATCCCTCTTGGCCAGGCTACTATTTATGACCACTGCTGAATCTGGAATCCAACTGACTGGAAGAGTTTAGATGGGAAGGCTCTTGCTGTATCTCTCTAAAGGGTTAACGCCGTGATGGGGTGCCAAGTCGATCTGCACAGAATGAGGGGCCCATTCCAGCTGCAAAGAGGGCCCAACCCTCAAGGCACTGGGGTGAAGAGAGAGCGGCAGCTGGATGACTTTCAGCTGACCTGTGACTAAGGAAGATGACGTGGGGACTAAAAGAAGGGGAATACGGATGAGACCAGATGGGTCGTACGCAGATGCTGGGAGGATTACACTAAGAAATTCACTAAGAAAAACAGGCACAAAGTAGGCAAGAGCCCATGATTGCTCCATCACATTCTGGTAATAACTTAGTATCGCTCTATCCAAAATACGTTTATCAAGTCTAGTTTTGAATTCTAGTTTGTCTTTGCTTATGGTAGCAAACCAATAAGCAGGAGGTCTGAAGTAAGCTAAAATTAGATCTGGCAAAGCAGCCAGGGCATCTCTGTGAAGCTACACTATGGAACTGGCTACAGGACACAAACAGCACGACTGAGCAAAGCTGGTAAGTACTCATAGAAGACATTATAACTCACTAACGTGATTTCAGCCAATCAGCGCACAGAGTCACTGCACCTCTTATTCAGTGTACAAGTGCACTCTTGTGCAGGAGCATTAGGAGGGAGCAGTCCACTTCAGTGCTGAGGGGGGGATGGCCCAATAAAATAAAAAGATTTTAAACTTATTATAAATCAAAGGAGCTAAATTCAAGTGTTTTATAATAAAATAATAGGTCCTCTGAAGGATGTCTCTTATGATATAATAGACTCTTCTTGTGAGGTTTCGGCAGACAAAACCGCTCAGCTTCACTGTGCGGACCTCTCACCCGAATCTCCCACTCTGAGTCTCTTCTACCATATGAGACATCCCTCAGAAGTCCTATTACGTTAACAAATGCGGCTGAAAGAAGAATGTAACAGACAAAAGGAAAGAAGCATATAGTTGCAGCCACAGCTAAGTGAGGTGGAAAGGAACAACAAAGGAACAATGCCTGACAGGGTGGGTGTTATGCTGGGATAACAACCCACCTCGGGTGGTTGGGCCCAAGGCCACCGCCGAGGGCGCCCAACACCCGAGAAGGGATGTTATCCCAGCATAACACCCACCCTGAGGGCATTATTCCTATTATACAATGGCTCATTGTTTTATACAGAAAAAATAATTTTAAATATTTTTTTTACTGTTTACAAATATTTTTTAAGAAAAGATGCAAACAATCATCAAGTGAAAAAAGAAACTATCTATGAGGTCGTCATCTAGTTGCTCAGCAGGGATGTTATGCCAGGATAACATCCCTGCTGTGATGGCCAACTGACCAATTAGGAGCCAGGATTCTTTCTTGCCATTGTATAATGGAAATAACATGGAGAAAAGCAGACTTTAGAAGTAGCAGATAGATGACAAAAAAATCTCCAAAAGGTAAAGAGAACATGGTTAGACACAGCTGAAGCCAAGAGGGAAACAAGGGGGGAATCAGCAGCAGCAGGAGTACAGCAACCCAGCAGCAGGACTGCAGCAAACAAATGAGCCTCCAGCAGAGGCTTGAGCATGCTCCCTAAAAAGACCTTGGGGGCGATACAGAGTCTCTCACTGCATCACAGAATGCCATTCTGAAGCCTTGGAAAAATTCTTCTGCATTTTAGATGTATTTACTTATCTGAAAAGTTTTAGCAGTGAAGATCTACTGAGCTGTGAACAGCTAATTTCCTGGGGCGTTCTGGGGAAAAGGTAGACAGTAAAAAGTAACAAAGCGATGTAATAATGTACTACGCCACAACACAGTATAATTAGTAGGTATAAGAGTGCAGTATCGAAACACAGTGTGGCGGGCATATGAGAAAATCTGAAATCCGTAACAAAAGGGCACTCACAGCAGGAGGTCCAAATGTATTAAGCGAACTATGATATTACAAGGAAGTATAAATCTCTGCACATGTTGGCAGCCACTGCTAAACAAAAAATAACACTAGGGAGGAAAAGAAGCAAACAAGGAGAATCATAGGGGATACACAGTCTCATGTCTACAGAATCATACATTTCTATAGAATCATAGGGGATACAAAGCCTTGTTTCTTAAAGAATCTTAGGGGATGCAAAGTCTCATTTCTATAGAATCTTGGGGGTTGCAAAGTCTCATTTCTACAGAATCCTCGGGGTTGCAAAGCTCCCCTACTGTGACATTTTGCACAAACTATGAAAACCTTGTTGTAATGGACATCACAGGAGTTTAGTGATGGCAGAGAAAAGCTAGACACATACTCTGCCCTCAAAGAAAAAGGACCACAGCACAATTTTCAGTTAATCTCTTTACCAAAGTGCAAAAAAGTGGTCTTAAATCCAATTTTCTTTCTGGGCTCCTCGGTCCAGTGGTTTTCAGTGGAAGGCACAGTAGGCAGGTAGTGGTACTGGTCAGATAAGGACTAGGTAACGCATTTTGAATGTTTTTCCTGCATGAGTAACTGACAGATCCTTGGAATCCTTTATAGTAACAAAAAGGTTAAGGTCAAATATGTTACCCATTTTCATTGTGCTACTACTTTAAGAAATGTTTAAAGGCTGGTCCGGTGGTGCTGAGGGTTGAGGTGATGATGCCACACTTCCCGCCACACGGCGACCTGGGTTTGAGGAGCGAGCCTGGGCACGCTGGGGTGACAGGGAGAGGAAGGATCGAGGCGTCCGGAGGACAGCTCTCCTTCCTCGGGGGTGTGGCCAGGACCATGCACCAGCACAGCAGTGACCTCCGTGGAGACCAGAGGTACTGCAACGCTCAGGGTTTGTGTAGAGGGTTGCGGAGCCACGACAGGACATTCCCTGGTGTCACTGCATGTCGGGGCTCAGCTCGGGGGGCAGGGGTGAGGGTGGAACCAGAAAACGGAGAAAATCCCTCTACCTCCTGATAGGTGATGGAGGGTTGATGGGGGTCAGTCCACCACGCCCAATGTCGGGCCCTTCCTCTCGCTCCTGTGCTCTCCACTGCCTCGCTCCACTAGACTAGATTGAAAGATAGAGTGCCAGGAGGAGTATCTCATGGTCCTGCCTCGGGGGACTCAGAGCCAGGGGGGCCGGGTGGCAGCGAGAGTAGTTGGAGGGGCGAGAGGGGGTTTCAGATGGGCGAGATCAGGACCAAGATCCCGAGTGACCACTCCTGAAAGAGTTCAGGAAGGTGGAGTGCAGAAAGAAAAGTAAAAAAAAAAAATGTTTAAAGGAGATGTACTGGCCAGGGTGCTCGAGCCACTGGTGCATATATTGTGGCTCGAGCACCCCGATCCCCCCTCAGACTCCCAGTATGTGACTGAGCATATTCTTACCTGATCGTTCACAAAATTTAATTCTCCCACGGGTGCAGCCGGCATATTGGGAACCGGAGTACTGCCCCGGGAGATCGCGCTGGCCAATACCATGATACAATGACATGGTGTTGCCTCTTCCTCCCCATTTCCTCTATGTAAGGAGCTATTAAAATCTCCATTTTTAATATGCCGGGCGTTATTTTTACAAGAGGTACATACATGCCGCATATATGTATCTTTTGTAAAAATAATGCTCGGCATATTAAAAACAGAGATTTTAATAGCTCCGCACACAGAGGAAATAGGGAGGAAGAGGGAAAACTGCATCATCATATCGCGATATTTGCCAGCTCGATCTTCCAGGGAGCAGCGCTCCGGTTCCCATTATGCCAGCTGCACCCCAGGAGACTTAAATTTTATGAGCGATCAGGTAAGAATATGCTCAGTCACATACTGGGAGTCTGGTGGGGATCGGGGTGCTCGAGCCACAATATATGCACCAGTGGCTCGAGCACCCTGGCCAATACATCTCCTTTAATTTTCAGAAAGTTGTGTTTTAATCTTTTTTTTAAGGAATGCTTCCTCAGTGACACGGGTGTGGCAGATGTTGCTTTTGTGGTTTTACGTGTGTTTACTGAGTGTCAGGTGTTAATTACTCATTAATTACATGTAACTACTGGTGTGAGTAATATGTTTACGAAGTTTAAAGGAGAGTTGCATTAAACAAGTAAAAAACAGTTTTTCCCCCTACAGATGCTGTTTTTTTAAGTAGGGAGCTCAAATTCACTCATTCTTCACTGGCATTTTAGTAAACTCAGTGGGTGTTGCACATTTATTTACACACTGGTAGTAAGTAACATTTTAGAACTGTATGATGTAGTTTTTGTCCCTTCTAGGCAGAGTTCTATAGTAGAACATGCCTACATAATGGCAGCAATTTCAGAGCTTAAAGTAAAGGTGTGAGATTTAGTAGCAGGCTTCATAGCCCACTACCCTGGAGCAGTGATAGCCCCTCTGTGTTAAAATTGTAAATTTTATTTTGCTCTTGTAAGGGAGGGAAGAGATCATAACACTGGCTGAACTGCCAGCCAGCCGATCCCTTCCAACTTCCTGGTTTGCCTGCTCCGCCTCTGCACTCCCACGTATTGTGATGTTTAACTAAGGAGAGAGCAGGGAAGTGCCCCATACAAGTCTATGGGGCTCATTTTCAGAACGTTGTTACAGAACTTTAAGCAACCTTTTGAGAAAAATGAAAGCCACCCCTCAACTAATGTTAGTGCCGGTGCTGTCTGACCTCTAATGGTGTGCTGGGGGACAGCACCCAGGCCTGCCAAGCTCTGGGTTGAGCGACGGTTGGACACCGACGTGTGTTCCGTGAGCGTGCATACCACCATCTTGGCATCACTGCACGTCCTGCTGCTCGAGAGGAAACCTACCACTAAGGCATAAACCCTCCATGTCTCAGGACCCCCTGGATGCTTGAACCCTGGCCCCATGCCATTGCCATGGGGACATCCTGGGAACCTCCACTCCATAGCATGAGGAAGAGTAGGGGGACTGGAGACTGCCTTGGCTAGCACCCACCATGAAGGGGTAGGCTTATGGGGTTGAAAGTTCCCATGGCTCCATGTTGACGGGAGACCAGGACCGGGTCTGCCAAGGGTGAAGCTATGCCGGAAAGATAAAATATTAAATGAAAACAAAAATCTCTGCTATATGTCTATTGGCTGTCTAATCTGTAGGTGTCCTGCCTCTTGTTTGTAAATCCTGCCCCCATCTGCCCATTTCCCCGTAGCCCACCTCCCCGTGGTACTTCACCGCACCCATCTTCTCCCTCCATCTGTATGTTTATCTCCCTGTATGTTACGTATAGCAGTCAGCAGTTCCATTTCGTGGATTTTGGTAATACGACCTACCCATTCCTCTACTGTTGGGATGTTCACCTGAAGTCAATGTGCAGGTTATCCAGTATTCTGATATGTTTTGACCCTTTTGGTTAAAATAATCATCTAACTTTTTTTGCCCTCGTAACTACTTTGAATCCCTCTCTCTTCAGCAGTTGCTGTTCTCTGTCTTTTTTTCATATATACTGCCTGAAAGTTCTGCGACATCACTAACACCATTCCAGGCTATTCCGATCAATAGGTACTGGAACAAAGGCGAACACACCAGACCAATTCGACTCAATCATTTTACTCAAACTATTGTACAATTACAACGTAGAGCAAAACACAGTGTAATATATATGCAAAACATGATCTATTTGCAAAATAGAATGAAAACGTGCAATTAATACCAAAACAGTTCCCGTGAGGCTGGTGTAAGTGATGTCATGAAATGGCTTAGAAATGTGATAGAAACGCTACTGCGGAGGAGAGAACTCTATGCAGAGCTCAGGGCACCCCAAAGCTAGACAATTTATTCAACATAAACTGGTACAAAGCATATCAGAATACATCACTGGTGCAGGAAAACGGGAGGGCAGCTGACTATGTTAAAAATCATTTCCCATCATCTCTTTAACAAGGACATGAACTACATTGTCCAGTTCTAAAATAGTCCCTACCACAAGTGTGCAAATCACACGCACCCAGTTCTAAAAGGAGAGTCAAGCTGAAACCACAATAAAATGTGAACCAGTGTTCGAATACCAGCTGCTATAGAAAACACGGGCTTGTAGGGTCAGTGCAGTTCTCTCTTAATTAGGAGGGAACCTGAAGCGTAATGCTGTCAAACAGATTGATTAGTGGTGATAGATGGACTCGTGAACTTGTAGCTTCATATGGGTAACTAGGTCTCCCATGTGTTACAAATAAGGGATATTGCCAGCCCGGTGGCACTGAGGGTTGAGGTGCTGGATGCCACATCTCATGCTGCGCTGGTGACCCGGGTTCGGGAACAGACTCGGGTTGCTGTGGGTCGGCGGGGCGAAGGAGGATTGAGCGTCCCAACGGATGCTCTCTTCCTTCGGGTTGGGATACTGGAGGTGCTGTACGCACCTGACGCTCCTGAAAGCCGGTGGAAGCACGGGCTTTGGGGCACTGGCGGCTCTGCTTCATGGAGTTGGGGAAGGGGGCGCTTGTTGAGCACTTGACTGACGGGCGAAGTCAGCATCGCCACCTAGCCTGGACGATGTCCGTCGTGCGGTGTGTCCTAGGGTTGGAAGAAAAATCGAGGAAAACATATAAACACCCGGCCCTACGAGCAAGATGAAACTAGGGATGGGATGCCTTGGGGGGGGGGGATTGCCCTGGCGGATGGAGTAGGAGGAGGTATGAGGCCTCCCCTGAAAGCCGTGGGAGCCAGGCAAGCAAACAAATAAAATAAAATAAGGGATATGGATGGACCTAATAAAAATATGCCTGATAGACCAGCCCACCTGCACAGTGGTAGAGCTATCACCCGTGACGCTGACGACCCAGGTTCGGGAACGGGCCCGAGTTGTCAGAGGGCTGGCTAGGGGAGGTGAGCAGAGTATCCCAGAGGATGCTCTCCACCTCGGGAAGGGAGGGTGATCGGACACCAACGCACTACCGCCACCTGGGTGACGAGAGGTGAGGTGCAGTTGGTGCCGTGGAACTTTGTGGAAGGACGTTGACCCGTTCTGGTGCATAGGCACGCACAGCGTGCATGTGCGCTAGAGCCTGGCATCCTAGAGGCAGGGCACATAGAAATAGGAGAAAATCCCCCACCACTGCAGGAGGGCATCCACCCCTCACTGTAGGCCCCACACCGCCACTCTCATTCCAAACGTACTGACCGAATCTCCATCAGGGGGTAGGGTCCGCCACCAACAGCTCTGCTCTGGGGGCAAGCCATGGTGCAATGGAGCCGAGGTACGTCCCAGAGAAGGTGGGTGACAGGGCTAGAGGGGACCAGGATCAATGGGGGCCAGTCAGCTCTAGGGGCAAAGAAGCACAATAAATAATTATATATATATATATATATATATATATATATATATATATATATGATGTTTTACGAGTGGTCTGTGATCTCATGTCATCATGAGTGATGTCAAAGGGGTCACAGAACAAAAGTAACATATTAAGTATGTTTTTATTAGGCCTATCCCATGCCATATCTGATTCATGCATGGGCCTGTGTGATAAATTAGTTAGGCTTGGTGCGATCTCAAGGAAGTTACAGTTAAAGTGTTTTTTTTAACTTACTATATATGTGCCCCATTTCAGTCCTGCAGCACAGCCTCTTTGGGGAAAACCCCAAGGTTTAAGGGGTTAAGGACCCTTTAGGGAGGCAGTATAGCGCAGTGGTTTAAGGCTCTGAGCTGCAAATTTGGTGACATCCAGCAGACCAGACCTGGGTTTGAATCCCACAGCTTCCACTTGCATACTGTGTGACTCTGAGCAAGTCACTTAACTTCCCTGTGCTCCCAGGTTGCACCCGTAAAAAAGCTTTCATTTTAGTGTGCTACTCCTGGTTAAATCACTAAAATAAAAAAATAAAAAATAAAACCCATGGTACTGGACCCCTATCATCCCTGATGGCAAACTGCCACCTGCAGCTAGATGTGGCTCCACTCACCGGGTGAGGACAGGAGAGGGAGGCAACCACTGAGTCTCTTGTTGAGTCGGGCGGCGTGATGGGAGTGCAGTGTTCCGATATGCTGGGGACTATCATTCACTGCTGCTGGAGTAGTTTTCCTTTTGTTTCTCCAGGCACCTAGGAAAAACATGTAAGCAAGGAGTATACAATGTGGGGTCACGCAACTCTGTGCACCTGCCACAAGCCAAGCAGATGGCCCCACCCTGAAACCATGTCTCCACTGCACTTCCACCTGTGGTCCCCCAGGTGGCAGCACTGCAGCAAAGACAGTGGCCCTGCCTCCCCAGCGGAGAACGTCTGGGAAGCGTGCTGTAGGGCACTCAAACATCCTCCCTCTCCCAGCCCCCCAATGATAAAGGCTTGTTCCAAACCTAGGCTGCTGAGAGGTGGCTCTACCACTGCCCTAATGGGTTGGACCACTAAATAAAACTCTCTGAGATCAATCAAGTCCCAGAATGACATGACGTCAGGCTTCTATTGTGAAGGACCTACAGTGAGGACATCTGTTTGTGATCCACCTAGAGGAGAACATCATTGTCATTAAATAAACTTTATTGAGTTTCAAAACAGACATACAACAAACACAAACAATACTATATACAGTACGCGCACAGACGGAGCTCAGTTGGCGGCTGGCTGCGGTGGTGAAAGGTGTGCTGTGCCAGTTGCCGGCTGGCTTGGGGTGCGGGGTGGCTGGCAAATGCCGGGTGGGGGTGGGGGGGCACTGACTCACCAGGATTATGTTTTTTTTTTCTAATATTACTGAAATTACCAGGCATTATGGGCATTCTCTATAATTACAGGAATTGCCATTCACGGACAGCTGGGATCGGGCTGAGGGGGCACTTGTGCCCTTATCGTCCAGGGTTGCGGCGCACATGCCCCCAGGTATGCCCTTCCTTCAGTGTACCTGTGTGAATGTCACAAGCAGGACTTAGCCGGGGACCCTGCCCTTCCAGAACTGGCAAGGGTCTCTGATGGGCAACTGCACCCCTTGCATGTTGCAAGTTGCGACATGCGCAGGGGTGCTTATAGAATCAGGCCCATAATATGTAAGAAGGAACCCGGAGCAGCCTGACACCAAGTGTAAGAGTCAGAGGACGCCCTGCCCATTTTATACAATTTAATAGGGGTATAGTACAAATTATGCAACAGTTTAAACTGTATAAATCTATACGATCAAACTTAATAGACTTATACAAATCTCCCCAAACAGATGCCCATTCATATGAACCAGAGGGTGCAGAAAGAGTACAATCCCAATACCGGGGTGGGGGCACTTCCACAACTAATGGTAGAGGAAGAATATCATGGTATTCTCATTGTATGTCTCATGGGAGGTGCCTCACAAGAAAAAATAACGTTGCTGTTTCTGAATTTTTACGTACACTGCCATTCTGTAACTATACATATAGATCCTTCGTTTGTAGGCTACTGACTTGGAAGTTCTGCAGATGGGATGGGCATCTGCTGCAGCTCGCTTTGTGGCAAATTCCTACCACACCAACCAAGGCTCCAAATGTGCACAGCAGCTTAAGGTTCAACATCCTCAGAGCGCTCTCTCTCTCTCACTCCCTCCAGTGTTCCACTGCCCCTGCAAGGGCAGCTCTTCAAAAAGTGATCTACCCTTGCCTTGTACATTAAAACCCAAAGACTGCCGGAACTATGACCCCCAACCTGGTCGGAATGCCAAGGATCATACTGCAGTGCCTCCCACTGGAAGCTCCCAGGCTAGCTGCCTAGCCAGTTGACCTCCCCTGTTGATGCTTCTATTTCTATTTTTACACATCGTGTTTGACAAGGACGCTCGTGCTTTACCTGCTGTTAATGAGCACTGAATTACATGTGTCCTTATTCTACAGAAAGGCACCTGTGCATTCAGGTAAGGGACTTGTCATCTCTCTCTCTCTCTCTCTCTCTCTCCCCTTTATCTTTTGGTTTTAAACCCATGTATAAAGCCTCTGTTTTTTTTTACAAAAATATGTTCCAATGTCCATCCTTCCAGCTGTACCTATTTTCTTTACATTCTTTTTTCCATTAATTATCCTCCTGGCCAGGACAGGTTGGGCTCCCCTCAGCACTGTTCCACTGACCCCACCGTCCTGCAACCACCCTGGAACTCACCTGCGAGCCTGTGTATCCCCCCTGTGGTGGGGTCAGGAGTGGGAAGGCCCCCCAAAGTACATACACATCCAGTCTATGACTCTGGTGGTTCCCATGGTGCAGAGGGCGGGGATAGTCGGACAGGCTTCATTTGCACCTTCCTGCCACCATTTTTCTCCATATCTTCTCCCTGTTTCCCAATGCTGGGGTGTGCTTGTGAATGTGCGCGTGTGGAGGTACATGCACACCATAGAATCCCGCGGCCCTCCCTTCTTCTGCTCTCCTTGACCTGCACTGCCATTTGGCTTTCACTGGGTGGCAGTCATTCGGTGGAGTGTGCAGACGTCCCTCCCCGGGAGACAGCAGCAGTCCTTTGGGCGCCTGATCCTCTCCTACTCTGGCCAACCCTTGGCGACCCATGCTCATTCCTGAACACGGGTCACTGGTGTAGCAGGAGGTAAGGCAATTACAGCCCCTCAGCACTCAATAACACCAGACTGGCTTCTCCTTTACATTCTGATCTGTATTCCAAATTACTACTTTAAGGAATAAAATGTAGGTTTGACCCCCGATGGGGATGCACTGTCGTACCAACCTGAGTTTGGGAATGAACTCTGGGAGTTACGCTGAGGGTGGGGACACCAGCCGAGAGGTAAACTGCTCCGTCCAGGGAGGGTTGATGGAGGGTTCTGGCATCACAGCGCCACCTGCAGGAGGACCAGGAAGCATGCTCCCCTATAGTACGCTGTACACATGTGGTGTTGCAAATGGTAGTTTGCTCATGTCATAGGGAGGAGCAGGAGAAAGCAGGGAGAAAAACAAAACAGCTAGCGTCTACGTGATGGTCGGCACGCTCGGACCGGCCAGCACACTACTAACCTCTGAATCTGGGTTTGGGATGCTCCGGGAGCACATTCCTCTACTCCAGATCCCTGCCACAGAGGACAGAGCCATGGGTGATACCAGAGGTGTCAGGTAGGTGGACGTGGAGGCTGAGTAGTAGCTGTGGCCTAAACAGGATAAATCCCTAAAGACGGAAGCAGCTGGATTGGGAATACAAAATCATCATGGAAAAAGCTGTAGCTCTGGGGTGAGAAATGCTACCCGTTATATAAAAGTCAAAATTATCCTTCTCATAATGTGTCAAATCAAGAATGGAAATGAGAAAGGAAAAGTGCAGCCCACCAGGAATTGAACCCAGACCACTGGTAATATCGTTCCAGTGCTCTAACCATTAAGCTATGGGCTCACATGGTTAGCAGGCCTTAGATCTTCCTTAAATCCATACAAATTCCTTTCTCAAGTGTTGCGCAATCCTGCAACTTAGGAACATATCAGAAATACAAATAGACCACTTCTCAGTGCAGCTAAGCCCCTGCCAGACATATTTTAAAATCAAGGATGGAAATGAGAAAGGAAAAGTGTGTCAGCCTTCCACCTGATAAATCCCATTCACCGTGCCTCACCAGCAGACGTATGGGAGAGATTTTAAAGAGCACAGAGGTTATACACATGGAGAGTAAGTGACTTGCTCAAGATCACACAAGTAAGTGGCAGCTGTGGGACCCATACCTGAGTCTCCAGTTTCACAGCTCTGCTCTAACCTAAAAGCCAAAGTGCCTCCACAGGGGGCTAGGTTCAGGTTCCCTCTTCCTTGGGCTAGAATGGCTTCTGTGCCGAATCAACGTAGGCCTAAATCATACTGTTCATAAGGTTCAGACCAAAGATGAGAAAGAGTGCGTAACTGAGTGTGAGCGAGGGAGAGAAGCGCAAGACAGAGTGACAGAGAGAGAGAAAAATAGTTCATGCATTTTGAATAGTTTGATGTATAAACTTTGGCAATACCAGTATATCCTGTCATGCCAATAAAGTTATTTTTGAATTTGAGAGAGAGAGAGACAGACAGACACAGACAGAGAAATGCTGAGGGAAAGAGGAGAGAGTTAGTCACTTGCTGAGCACAAGATGGAGGGGTAACTCCAGTACATAGCACTTGGGAAGATACATTTTGCTTGTCTCCGCTCTGATCCACGTTTTTATTTGTTTACACCCTGGTGGAGGTATTATTGACTACCAATACAAATATTAGGAAAGAGGTAGGGGCCCTTTGTGCCACAGATCTATTTTTTTCTTTCAGTACAATACTGCATCACGGGAAAAAACAGCAAAATTCCGTCAAACAGCTAGAACTCCCTCCTCCCCCCAAACCTTAGGCAGCTAGCCCAGGGAACATACTGAAGTTCAATCCTCTCGAGATAAACTTTCAGCAGTGCAGAAAAATTATTTTCAAATGGCATATCTGCCAGTTTCAGGAAAAAAAAGGAAGTCTCTTAGGTTAGAAACCAGATCGGACATTCTAAGTATTCAAAATGTGTTTCTAGCCACACAGATTCAAGCTGTGGATACTTGGCCAAAACTGTGATCTAACCCAGTGTACTACTGCAGTGTAGCAGGAGGGGATTGGTAAGGTAAGTTTCTACTGGGGGTCACTTATAAAAGCCTGATCTTATCCGATGTGTGATACAGCATTATCCAGTCTGACAGCTACAGTGATTGCATTACCATAACAAGAAACATGTTTTTGTAAAGAGTTGTAGACAATGATGGCATTGCCTTTCATCCTTTTTGTCTGTGAGCCAAATTGCCTTTTCCGTAGTTTTTCCCCATCCCCCACTCCGATTGTAGCATTACTGCAGCCCGAGCTTGAGCTGAGAGTGTGGATGAACAATGGCTTTTGCAGCTCACACCGATGCTGTTCTGTAGTCAGCTGGAAGGAGGTGTGCATACACTAGGTGTCTTGCATCCTCCACTGCCCTGGGTACCAAGTGCCTCACCCACTGCCCCCCTCCCTCCCACTGCTGCTCCCTGGACTGGAGGCCCAAGTTTCCTTTTGTCTTCGGAGAACTGGGTCAGATTCTAACCCAGGCCACAAGTGAAATGAGTTTACCAGTCTCTGCTCAGTATCAATAGACAAGAACCTGTCTTCTATAAATAGCTAGTTAGCTGGCCTGGTGACTTTGTGCCAGTGCACTGGACTACCATACAGGAGCCCCGGCTCTTGGGGTGACTGCTGTACTTTTGGTGCCTTGGCTGGTAGAGGATGGGCTTATCAAGGAGGTAATCTTCCAAAAGATTACTTTTCAAAAAGCAGATCATGTTTTTACGAGTTTAGGATCAAACCTAAAACTTGTGCCTGACAGCATTTAGTCATATACTGTATGATTCTGTTTCAACACTGTAATGATGTATTCGTCTATTTCATTAAGCTGTATTGTCCTATGTGTAATCTGTATATTTATAGCCATCAGAGCTTCACTGTAAATGAGTGCCCCCACAATGATTACGGCCTGGCTTTAGCAATAACACTGACATAAACTGATGTAATGTGCTTGTTTTTCAGGGACGGCAGGAACAGCTAGAGTGCACTGTTGTCTATCAACCTCTGCAGCCAAAATTACAAGAGAACACCCGACCGTAGCTTGTGTTAGGTGTTGTGTCCTATTCTACAAATGCTGCGGTGGCAGGCACTGAGATCATTTGGGGTGGGGGTGGAATGAGACATCCGGAGCAAGAGGAGAAAAACAACAACTGATCCATAGCCTTGTGGCACAAGTAGCCACTTGTGTCCATCGCAAGCCCAGAACTCTGCATCAGGGAGGCTGCTGCTTGAAGCTGCATTCTAATGAGATACAGTCTAGCTCAGGGTGTGAGGCCTCTGCTGGTGCATGCATATAGGGGGCCATAAATTGTGCACATGTGGCAGGAAAACTGGCACATAAGGGGGTCCCGATTATTTTTTGTAGCTTTCATCACATACTGTAGGTGGGATTTTCAGAGGTTATCATTTTGCAACCTTTTCCCATTTTATGTCAGTTTTCATCATTTTGCTGCACCCATGCTACGCCTCACATGACCAGGCATAATATGGGTGCAGAGTGAGGGAGGACATTTGGCACATTGGCACACAATCTGCTGAAAGGAGCAGTCTGTTCATATGTTGCTGATACAGAGCTCATTTTTAACAATTTTTGTTTCCCCCTTTTTCTCTGGCTCTACCCCCTTCATCCCTCAAGGCAATCTCCTAGACACAACACCACTTCATCTGTGCCCCCTTTAAATTTCATGGCTTGCTTCCAGAGGTGGGGTTAACAGGTCAGCATTCCCTCCGGATCCTCAAGGTGAGAACAACAGGCGACTGTGTGAGGCCCCAGGAGTACCGAGCATCAGCTTACTGAACCAAGCTGTTTCCCTTAGTCCCCCCCACCCCCCGACACTGAAGTCAGGGTGCCAAGCGGGCACACATAGTGCAAGCCGCTGCAGTACATGTAAATATCCTACCTTCCAACAGCATTAGCAGCTGCACTGTCCTCTGTGATCACCTAGGTGGCAGTAGTGCACCACTGCCAGCAACACTCCTTCTCTGGCGGAAGAGAATGTCCTTTGGGGTACTCAGTCCTCCTCACCCTGCCCACCCTCCTCCACTCCACGCTCAGGCCATGAACTTAGGTCACTGGCACCGCAAGTATCAATGCTGCTGCTCTGTGGACAGGCTGACCTGGTGTGGTGTTTTTTTTCCTTACTTTTTTTCCATATAGATTTTTGTCCCTGGCCCCCGCTGTTGTTGTTCGGGAAAACACACTGTTCAGGCTGAAGCCATTGTATAGGCGACATTCAGGTATTATCTCCCTGTTTTTTTATCGTGCATCCACCCTCCTTCCTGTGGCATGAGCAGTGCCCGTCAGCATCACGCAGGCACAGCTTGCGCCAGTGGAAGACAAAGCTCCCCGGTACACCTGCAGGGGGTCGCTGTGCCACTGGCACCTGCCGCCATCCCTCCCTGGCCAAGGCACACTGCCTCTCAGCCAGGGTGGATCAAATCAGTTTGTGAGCTGGGGGTCAGTTTGGCCACCAGCTTTCAAAATCTGGTAGCCAAATCAATAGGTTTAGCAGGCATCACTTTTAAGGGCTTAAAAATTCTTCTGTGGACAGGTAGCCAGTTGGTCAGTAACACTCGAAATTTGGTGGCCGAACCATTTTTTTTTTTTAGAGGTCAGTGGTCACCTGGCTACCTGATTTGTTCCACCCTGCTTTCAGCAGCTGTCTACAGCTTGGCCTGCTCTTAACGCAGTGACCCAAGTCCACTTTCAGAGCCCGAGTTACCTGCTCAGCAGCACAACATGCTGTCACTGGGCCATCAGGGTGGCCTTGGTGTGAAGCTTTTCAATAATGCACCCACAAGTTGTGCATCCTCCTTCCACACCAGGTAGTTTGAAAATCAGACCCCTGCAGTTTCAGGAGGGAGGAGGTGAGCGGGGCCATGTCAGAAGAGACATGCTGCCTCGCAGCAAGATCTCTGGTGAAGCAGGACACTGATATCACCAATATATCAGTGGTAGGAGCGGCTGTCCTGCACTCAGACCTGTGGCAACCTACCCTCCCAAAGCAGACTGGAAGAAGTCCTGACCTAATACGGAGGGGGCTGGAATGGTGAGACCCAAGTTGCACCCCAAGTGAGGGCCTGAGAAAGGAACACGGGGGAAGGGGAAAACTAAAAGCACATTCCAAGGTACAGCAAGATAATAGCTGTCCGGAATTTTTGCATGCAGCCCTCGGAAGAAGTCCTGTACGAACTTTATGAGCATATGAGGGGACGAAGGATCCCCATGGAATGTATGCCCCACAGTGCAAATTCTGGTGTGCAGATGGGTATTGATTTAGAAGCCTGGATTAACGTGTGTTGCCTGGTAATAGAGATCTAGTCAAATAGTTTAAATACACAAAAAACAATTTCCTTTTCACTCTGCTTGGTATAAAGACGGCTTTTGCTTAAGTATGCATTAATTAGTCTTTCTCTCTCTCTCTCTCTCCCCACATTACAACAAAAAGTTTCTTTTTAGGCCAGTGCCGTGGGCCTTGGCAGAACAGTGTGGGAAAGCAACCTTTATATCTGCATCCTCTGGAGCTTCCAAGACATTGCTTCCCTAATTTATTTTTATTTTTTTATTTTAAACATTTGTTAACCAGGTAAGTACAATGAGCCAAAGGCCCGTTTTCATGTTCGACCCGGTGACTGAAAAACAGTCAAGATGTTACAGTACACAAAAATTCACAAACAACAAAATAACAAGACATAACATTCAAAAATAAAAACAAAATTAAAAACAACAACAATGTAATTTACCGAGAAAATAATTTTTTAACCTAATTTTAAAAACTTGATGACAAACATTTTCATATAAAACAATAGGAAGCTCATTCCAATTTTTAGCAGCAGAATAAGTAAAAGAACTATCCCCCATTCTAGTTTTAGTATTAGGTAAATTTAACCTAATTAGTTGATTTGAACGAAGTTCCCGAGAATTTATTTTAATATGGAGAAGAGAATATAATGGAGAATCAATCCCCTGACAAAGAATTTTATGAGTTAATAAACATAAACTATATAAAGAAACCAACCCAGGAGGAAGCCAGGAAGATAACCTATATAACTCACAATGATGAGTATAATAGGGTAAATTAAAGTAAATCTACATATCCCATGGAACACATTTGTAAGAAGTGATAAATCTTTACTTAACAAGTTTGTAAAGAGAAATGAATTATAATTTAATTTAGGCAATAAAAGCCTTCTGCTATTGCACATCTTGCTGATAAAGTCAAGGATTTAAACCTAAACAATACCCTAATCTCTGATTTGTCTGATGAGAAACATATTTTACATGATCAGAAAATTTCAGATGTTGATCCAAGATGACACCAAGATATTTAAACAATTTAACCTGCTCCATCTCAATTCCCAATGAGTCACGCACAGACAAACCCTGAGATTTTCTCAATCTAACCTGAGATCCAAAAAGCATACATTTCGTTTTTGCATTATTTAGTGCCAAACAATTTGCTTTCAACCACCCACATAGAACAGCAAAATCTTTATTTAAAGACTGATTTATTAGTTCAACAAAAGTTGAACTTTTATACAAAATAATATCATCCGCATAAATCAAGCAGTGCGTATCATTCAATAAAGATGGAATAACATCTACAAATACCGTAAACAACAAAGGGCCCAAAATGGACCCTTGCGGCACCCCCCGTAACTAATGCAGGTGATCTCCTGATTTTGACCACTAAAATCTGGGTGACATTCACTAGACTCTGATTTACATTCATAACTGCATATAAGACAGCAAAACTGCAGTGCTTAACATCTTCACTGACAAAAGGACCAGTTCATTCATTGACTCGTATTATTTTGGGGGAAGGGGTGTGTGTGCCTCGGAAAGATGACATAGAATGTGTGGGAAAGCTGCAATGAAAAAAAAAAGTTAAAATTATGGGAATTCCCTGACAATAGGGAGACTTGGCTAGTATGCTAGTCTGTTCCTGGTCAAAGAAAAATACTAAAGGATATGCTGCACCCGTGGTGTGGAGGGTTGAGGCGCTGGACAACTTATATCCACCCATGCTGGTGATTCAGGTTCAGAAATGGACCAGGTTCATTTGGAGGCCAGCTGGGGAGGAGGAAGAGGAGTAGGACTGAGTGTCCAAAGGCTAGCTCTCCTCCCTCGAGGAGGGGGAAACTTTGAGTCCTGCCAACTGCCTGCCACTAAGCAGAGGCTGGGTAGCAGAATCGGCAGGACTAGCAGACGTGGGAAGGGAGGGAGGGAGGTGTGCTGATGCAGTCTGCATGTGCGTCCATACATGCACATGCGGTTGCATCACATGCAGATCCTGGGGAATGTCCTAGCTCACTTAACATCCCCTGCAGGCACCAGGCACCACATGACCCTATGTGGTGGGCCACCCCCAATATATGACTCTGGGTAACTGGTGGTTAACCAGTAAGTCCACATGAAGGGTCGGTGATGGGGCTGGGGGGATGCCACTGGGACCAGGAACGACCAGAGAGAGAAAAAGGAATAAAAAAAAAAATACTGAAAGGTTTCATTTTTTTATTGGTAACTTGGTGACTGGGAACAGCACACAGATTCAAGGCAAACTTCCCAGGTACGACCTGGGGGTTGGGGGTTGTCACAGAAGAAATGGAACAAATAAAATACACTCCAAAATCCACAAAACAATTACACAAAGAGTGGGCCCAGTAGGACGGTGGTACAGCTACCAACTCCTACGATGTTGACTGGGTTCAGGAAGAGACACGGGTCACGGCGGGGGGTGGGGCTGGCCAGGGGAGGAAGGATTGAGTGTCCATAGGACAATTCTTCTCTCTCGGGGAGGGGTAAATGCAACCCACTAGGCAGCTGCCAGCTGGAGGAATGCGGGTAATAATGCAGCAGGACTCAGGGAAGGAATCCCACCTGCCTGATGCCGAGGGGGCGTAGCACGCACAGTGTGTTACTGCATGCACTGTGGCCTCTAGGGGAGAAAATGATGGCCCCCGAGTGTGGCTGGATGGCAGCCCAGTTCCCCACAGGTCCCACATCAGCAAATGGGCACTTTCGGTCTAGTGGCAGAGGACAGACTGGAACACGAAGTCCCAGAGAAGCTGGTGATGGGGCTGAGGTGACTGGTCTGGATGGGGACAATCAGGTCAAGCAATAGGAAACAAAACACTAATTTTGGGGGAAAAAAAGTTACAACTGCTTACAAGATTCCATTACACTGCAAACAGCTCTGAGGCACAGATTAATAATACAAACTAGGCAGATATAGGACACTGTCGACCCCCCGTAGGCCAAGTTTGTCATTTTGTAACGAATCTGGGATGTGACAGTGTCTGAAATCTGATTGCTCAAAGATGTCTAACTTCTCATTTAATTTATTATTAGCGTGACAGTAGTACGTATATAGCAAGTTACTGACACTGTTTACACACTGGGACACGTTCAATGCAACAAAAAGGGGTGTCAGAGTTTTGGTGTTATCACATCAGTATGATAGCTAATCTGCCCACACTGAATTTTACGCCTTCCTGGACTATCAGTATTCTACAAGCACTTGTATATCCTCCCCCCAACCCCCATTTGCCTCCATACAGCAATTTCCACTCTTCCTCTTCCCCTCCTCAGGCTTCTTCTCTCCATAGAGGAGAGTGACCCTCCTCTCCACCTTTGGGTAACCCCCCCCAGCTTCTTCCCTTTCTCTGTTTTACATTCCAACAAGGCCCCCTGGGCTGCTCCATCTCTTACTAATTAAATCACCCCTCTTCATAATATGTTCTCGTATTCCGGATTAACTGGTCTTTTATACGTTTCTACTCTTCCCGGATCCACTCACCTTCCTCTTTCTCACCTCCCACTCCCCTATCCCTCCTGTTTCCTTCATCCTTCAACGGATGTTCCCTTGACTCTCAACGGATGCACTGTTTCTAGCACTGTCAGGATGTGATATCAAATGTTTACATGTTTACTGTTTAAATGTTTACTTTTTTACTGTTTATTGAATCTATCGCACCACATAATGCTGTTTGTAACACGGCATAAAAAAGAAATACGAAATGAAGCACTCAGATAGGTGCAAACACACCATGTGGTACAGTAGAAACCATGGTTTAATACCACAGTAGATCATGGTTAGCATCGGGAGCGCGCGAATGAAAGAGTTCGACAATGGTTAGGGGCGGGGGCGCACCACATAACAGCGGTCACGAGCGAGGGAAAGAAATGGTGAAAACCGTGCAGGATAGCAAAGCCTCTGCTTGCTTGCGTCCTAAAGTGCAGCACCCACCCAGTCACGCAGCCGCCATACATTGCAGAGCTGCAGACTAAGTGTAGGGAATGGTAATAAATGAAAGAGGCGGATAGCTGTGCAAGACAGTGGCAAAGACACCCGAGCGGAAAGTCGACGAGCCGGTATGATTTTTACACCCACCGTAATGGAACAAAAGCAGTGCAGTAATCAAAAAAATGTTACTCTCACCTGTGTGCGAACGAAAACAGCTGTGACCTCCAGAGAAATGTTCCTGTAGTCAGAGGTATAGCACTGTGAGTATCTGAGGATGCAAATCTGCAGAGATACCCACAGTGCAACAGGAGAAAACAGCACAGACAGCTCAGAACAAAGGTGAAACGGAGAATGACAGAGACATGGAAAAGAAATTAGCCACAGTGAGGAGAATGCATAGCTATTGCATATTTTAGCCACCTCGTATATATAAAAACAGCAACACATCAGTATTGTGAAAGATATCAAATCGTCAAGGTGCGCGCGCACGTTTTGAACTGCACAGAACGTTATACAGAGATTAGTGAGAGGTAGCAAACTGATGTTTTAACAGCAGTTTCTTCTAATATAAGTAATATTTAATAATAATACATATGAAGGCCGACATCGCTGGCTATGTTACAAGCGAGTAATACTGAAAGATGGGTCTATTGGGGAATTAATCCATGGTTGGTTGTTGGACCCACTCGGCCTTCGACCGTGATTCAACCCCCCCCAACCATGGATTAATTCCACAGTAGACCCATCCTTTTTTGTGGCTTAATCCTTACATATTTCACGAAAGCTCTGCATATGGCATTGACTGACGGCAGTGTCTATATCCACCGCATGATGTAATTTTGGCTCCACTTCTTGTTATCCTATTTTATGTCATGTCTATTGTTTACTAACCCGGAACCTTTGTAAATGAGCTTTTAGCTCAAAGGAATTAATCCAAGATTTCAATAAAAAAAACAAAAAACTTGGGGGGAATGGATCTCATTAGCTGTGTTTAAGACACTACCCCCCCCCCACATTAGATTAAAAGAGACCAAAATGAAACAAAAAAATACACAATGACTATATTTAATATAAAATGTAGAATAAAGTGCAATTATATATGAAAATGTATATGTAATAAATGTAAATTGCATAGACTGCAGTTAACAATTCATAAAGTCAACTGAGAACATTGTCGTATGACAGGAACATTTCATTTCTTTCAGTTCCTCCTCTACTGCCTGTAACAAAGCCCACCACAAAAAAAGAAAAGGAATTATTTTTAGGTGGTTTTAAGTTGCAATTTCTTTTCTAGATTGAAAACTCCAAAAGAAAATATATTTTTTATGCACTGACTAAAAAAAAGACTAAGCGGTGTTGGGGCAAACACATAACTCTAATGACAGAGAAGCTTCAAGTCTAACCCTTGGCAGGGGCTCCATCAGTCCTGCATAAGGACTGCTCTGCTGAACTGTCTTTAATTATCTGCCGCTGTCAATTACTGTTCATCAGTCGCTTATGATGTCATGCTATCATGCTGAGGTTGAGGCACCATCCTCACCGTATTGGTGGACAACAATCCTGTTTTTTTTTCAGTGGGACCCCAGGCGTGGTGTTCACTGCCTACGTCCACATTTGCCTTCAACTGCTCAGCACTAATGTCACAGCAATGGCAATATTCACATTACAAAATTCTGCAGTAAACAACATGCATAACAGGGTCACTGGTCAGAGCCACTGTGAATGTCATGTGACCTACTTGGGCTCAGACAGAGGACTGGTAGTTTACCTAAGGAACCTGAGTCAAGCATCAAAGTGGGCACAGGAACTCTGTACATCCACTGAACGGAAACCTCTCCATCCCATGGGGGGCAAGGAGAAGGCATGAGGTAAGGAAGGAGGAAAGGAGGGAAAGATCAAGGAAAGCTGGGGGTGGTTAGGCAGAAACAAAAAAAAGAGTTAAGAGACAGTAGGTTTTGCACTAGGATGATTAACTGACATGCTGAAGGTTACACAGGGAGTGAGTGGTGGTAATGGGATTCAAATCTGTTCTTCCAAGTTCCCAACTCTGTGCCCCAACCACTAGGCTACACCGCCTTTTAGAAATCAACACATTATTTATTTATTAATTTCCAAATTACTCCAACAGGGATAACCCCATGGGATGCAGCATCTTGTTTTCATGGGGGTCCCAGGGAGGACAGCACAAGTCGACAGGTTAACATAGTCCAACTGGAATAGGTATATACAGTGAAATATACACAGGGAAAAACAAACTGTAAAGGCAAGCAGATATTAATAAAGATAAATCTTTAATTTACAGTTTGCACATCTGATCAGTGCTCCCTGCTGGGAGAGAAGGTCTCTCGACATTTTCATTACCATAATAAAAAGCATCTCGAGTCGTTAATTGTTTTTTCCAAAGAAAGAAAATGACTGCAGAGCATGGTGTGTTCATAATATACAATCAGAAAGGGTGGGGGAAAAAAAAAACGGATTGACTTTACAAGAAACTACACCCCCCCTCCCCCCACCTCATGTCTTTTACCTTCTCATCTGTCAGTGTTGCAAAGACCATACTCAGTTTCAGGAGTGAAGTGACAACGTACTATTGCTGTGTAACATGCACTCCTTAAATTCATGGAAGTGGGATGAAAATGGACAAACAGAATGGAAAGTCATAATCAAAATATTGACTTACATTTCTATGTAATTCCAAGAAATGGGGGAGGTTTCCAATTCTCCACTGTCTCAGTTCTTTTAATTTACTGAAAAAAAAAAACAAAGACTGAACTTACTATTATTATTAACATCATTATTATTAAAAATTATGAAATGGATGGGCAAAATCCTCAAATCTGATTGGCCAAGACCACATTCAGCCGGGATGATATCTCAGTACATAATCCTGGTCTGAAAGTAGGTCATACCATCAGTCAACAAAATCAAAATTGATCTTTTTTTTTTTTTTTTTTAAGAACTCAGCTTTTTTTGTTTTATTCTTTACATTTCATAATCAGTGTTTTGACGCAGTGTTCCTTGAGGCTCTAATATTATCAGTACTTTTGCCAGGAATTATAATAGAACCATTGAACATCAAACATAACAATTAACCAGAAACACAGGGTACCAGTGCTGTATTTTCTGTCAGACATTCCATCCGATAATGCATCATCGTGACTTGTAAATTAATTATGTAACCAACTTGTTCATCGTATATTTCTACAATTGTATGTGGTTTTCGGGTTACAACCAATCGGCTTCCAGTTGTGGTTCTAACTTTGGGCCAAGAATTAACAACCAGCACTTCTAGGGGTCTTATATTTGTTTAGGGATGAGTAGATGCTATACACTAGTCTCAGTGTCATCTTCCTCCCCTGTTGTGTCCTGCTTACCCTCCCTTGTTGGTATCCACCCTGCCCATCCTAGCCACCTTTCATTATGTTTTTCCTCAGCTAACCGTAGTTTAGCCATCATTAGTTCCAGTTTATGCACTTTCACCAGTTGACTGAGCCATTCTTCCCTAGCAGGCATGGAATATGTGAGCCAATGTGTAGTAATGTACTTTACGGCCATCACCCTGCAAATTCGTTTTCTTGAACCTGCTTTTAATTTTCCTGCTTTCGGGAGCCCTAAGACCCATTCTGTGAATTCCAAAGGTAGGGATGTATCAGTGATTTGACTAGTCAGTGCCCGAACCACAGTCCAAAAAGGTTGTATCTTTACACACTGCCAAAATATGTGCTAGTGACTCCCTACCTCCCCACAAGCCCTCCAACAATGATCCGAGTTCGTCACTTGGTAATGTCTGGTGATTGCTGGAGTGCAGAAATATCTGGTTAATACCTTCCAGTAAAATTCTCTCCATAATGGAGCTGTTGTTACCTCCCCCTGCCCCTTTTTTTGTTTATTTCACATTTGAATCGGTTGTACCAGTCAGCCTCCTGGACTACTGCTTCTGCTTCTCTTTCCCCTGCCGCCTCGATTGTGGAAACAGTGAATCCTTGTTCTGTTTTTAGTATTTTATATATATACCCGAAACATATTTTGGGGGGCCATCTATGGTAACTACCCCATAGAGAAAATTCTCCCAACTAGTCAAGACTCTTTTTAATTTGTCTTTTATTACCTGGTGTACTAATAAAATGTTTAACCTGGATATAAGGTCCTTGTTAGTCAAGCAGTGTCCTCCTTTACTGCCCAACTGGCCATCCTGAGGCATTAAAACGTTAGGAGAAAGAAGCCCATTCACTTCATTTAGGTCGCGCTCGGCACTCCCTCGTCACATCGCTATTACGTGCTTGAAAGACGGGGCATGACGCAGGACTGCAACTCAAAAATAATCGGACAGCCCACCTAAAGAAAAAATTACGAGCAATACTGTAAAGCTATGAGGTACAATTATGAATTAAAACCTGGCTACGATAACTGTCACTGAGGGCAGCTACCACAATATGTGAATAGCTCCCTCATATCGGAAATTTCCTTTAAAGGTGGTTTGCCACCAGTAGAGCTCCATAACACAGTACAAAACTTCCAGTGAAATAAATTCAAATAGATCCTATTTTTATTTAAAAACTGTAGGCAGACTGGAAATCTTCAAGTTACTGAAAAAAGTCAAATGTCAGAAAAATATGATGGCTTACCCCTACATTACTGGCAGCGACAGCAGCCGAAACAACATACTCAGTATCACTTTCAATTTATCCTTTTCTCTGGGGTAAGTACTTGAAATATGGAAACATTCTTGTATCATCCCCGTACACAAAGCAAGCTCTGTCTCTGACTTCAACAATTACAGGGCTCTATCAATTCTTCCAGCCCTGTCCAAAACTGAGGAGGAAATAGGTCACAGTCAGTTAACCAAGTGTATAGAAAAACATGGTCTTATCTCAAAAAACCAGCATGGGTTCAGGAGGTGGCAAGGTACGGAAACTGACCTGTATAGGTTCATGGACGCAGCACTCAGAGCTATGGAACATACGAACATACAAGGCATTCATGGACCTAATCAAGGCATTCTATCTTGTTGACTACTCCGCCTTATAACGCGAGTAGACCAACTAGGGTTAGGGGGGTCCTGACTTGCCTGGTTTTTGGACTACCTGAATGAAAGCTACCAATGGGTCAGATTTGAAGGTTGTACATCTACCTGCACGCGGGTTCGGTATGGGGTACCACAAGGACCCATATTGGGCCATATGTCATTTTTCATTGCTTACTGACCCCATAACCAGCGTTATCTCTGAGTCAGCGTTTCTGATATATGCCGATGACGCCACTATATTTTGTCACAAGGACTCTGTGTGTGACTAAATCTCTACTCTTTCTTAAGAGTTAGAAAAAATACAGGAGCATGCAAGACTGCACTATTTTTTTTTTCCTGCAGTTTCTGTTTCTGCCGCCTTCAGACACTGCCCCAGAACACCCGCCAGTCCCCCAAGGCTAAGCACTGATCTGGACCTACCTGAGTTCCCTTGAGGTGCCATTCTCCACCGAGCTGTGGCATGACACCCCCCTCCCCCACCGTGGGGCCAGGGTTGAGGGGATACACCCGTGAACTTTTCTTATCTTGTCAGGAGGCAACCTGATCCCGGTCAGGCAGGAGGATGCAGTGTCGCCGGAAGCCTTTGATTGTCGGGCGCACGGCAATTTTTCTCATCCCAACCCCCCACTGGAGCCGTGTGTGCAAGAGCTGCAAGGATGTACTCATGCAAGCACAATGTCGTCCTCAGCCAGCGTGGCTTCTCCCACCCCTGGTCACTCCACTCCCTACTGTCCCCTGCGTCCAGGGGACAGTATCACAATGGCAAATGAGACCCTCCCTCCCCTGGGAAGGAAAGTATCCTCTGGGGCGCTCAGTCCTTCCTCCCTGGCCAGCCACCGATGACCCAGGCTCATTCTTGAACCCAGGTCACCAGCATCGCGAGTGGTCGCACTACCGCTGCACCAATCGAGTAGCAATGAACAATTTGATTTTAAATAAATCCAAAACAAAGACCAAGCTGTTTGGGATGGCACTAAGGGTAAAAAGCCATGCTGGGGAGCTAAAAGTACATGCGTTTGATGGTACCCCACTTGCTAGTGTCTCCACTTTTAAATATCTTGGGGTAACACTAGACCCAACTTAAACTTTCGCCCTCATTCAGATCAGGTTACCAACAAGATACATTTTAAAACTGGTGCCCTCTACAGAATTCAGAATTACCTAACTAAAGACACTTAATTGGCTATAGCCATACAAAATCTGCTACCAATTTTACACTGCGCAGTTGCATTGCTACGGACCTGGTATCAAAGAAATCAGTGTTCCAATTGTCTAACCAGGAGAGACACACTAAGCTGAAAGCTTGATTACAGGTGCGACCTGGGAGCACAGGGAAGTTAAGTGACTTGCTCAGGATCACACAGTATGCAAGTGGGGGCTGTGGGATTCAAACCCAAGTCTACAGATTTGCAGCTCAGAGCCTTAAACCACTGCGTTATACTGCCTAGCAAAACTTGGCAAATCTGAGTTAATGGAAGTTAATTGGGTGCATCATTGTGATGTTTTAAGTGAACTGCGCTGGCTGCCTGATCATATGAACTTTAAAGCTGTTTATTCTCATTTTGTTTATAAAATTTGGCAATATGGAATTCCAGACTGTTTGAGTGATTAGTGAATTAATTACGGTCCCACTCTGACTTACTTGTTGAAAATCCCATTGGTGCGTACCGTGGTACGACAATGTACGTTAGCATACAGAGCTGCATCCATATGGAATAAACTTCCTAACAGCATGAAAAATGTACCCTCTCTCAAGCCCTTTTCAACCACGTTCCAGTATTTTTTTTTTTGTATTATGTGTTTTTTTATCTCCCCCCGCATCTCGATCGATCTCTCCTTCAGACCACTGCCAAGGATCCCTACCCCGGGACCCCGTCACCAACCCCCAGCCTCATATCGCAGCCATCCCAGGGTAACCCGATGTATCCCTTCGTCAGGCGGGTCCTCTCCTTCTGGGGAGAAAGGGCCTTACGGCCATCCATCTTGGCCCTGGGTGCTGCTGAGGTCGGGTCAGCATTCTCAGGGCTCCACGGAGGTGAGGGTCCGGCCGGCCACCATCCGGCCGATCAAGGTACCATTTTTCTATTTTTCCGCCGAGCTTCCCTGATTGCACCACATCTGTAGTGCTCCTGGTCTCCACCAGGGGCCGCTACAGAGCGAGGTGTCTCCCCAGCCCACCCCAGGAGAGGAGATCAGTCCACCGGACACTCAATCCTCTCCTCCTCCTGCTGACCCCCGGCCCCGGAGTCCGTTCCTGAACTCGGGTCACCAGTGTGGTTCGAGGTAAGATGCTAGCGCCTCAGCCCTCTGCGCCACTGGGCCGGCTTGTTCCAGTATTTAAAGAGCATAATATCTGCACTTGTTTCAGATGGGTAATTTTTTTTTTTTAATAATCTATTTATGTGTTTTTTCCCCCTTTAATCCCCGCTCACCTGCATGTCCTTGACGGGGAGGCACGCGCATGTCCGCGCACCCAGGATGCCCCACCCTACTAGCTGTACCTCTCGCCACCTGTGTCACTACCAGACCTCCACCCAGTGGTGATGGGACTAGGGGAGAGGTGGCATCCAGCCTGGGAGAGGAGAGACGCCATTAGACAGCTCAATCCTGCTCCAACCCTCCCCACCCAGCTGGCACCCCAACGACCAGAGGTCATTCCTAAACCCGGGTCGCCGACGTAGCGCAAGGTGTGGCATTCAGCGCCTCAATCCTCAGCGCCACCGGGCTGGCATGGGTAATTATTTTGTATGTACTCTGCATTGTATACAACATGAGATACTTGGTATTTTCACGTTTTTGTACTGTATTGTGTTTGTTCTTTCTAAGACCTCAGGTTGTATATTAAAAGACAAACAAACAAAGGAACGTACATTCCAGTGTGCTAACCTGATATCAAAATAAATGAAATGAAATAAAAAACAATTTAATATCCTCATTGGAGCCACTTCCAAATGTATTATGAGTCACTGGCTAACCAATGCAATTCCAACTCTTTAAAGCATGGCTGTTAAAATGTAAACAGATAAAGTGAATGGACAAAGTCAGTTGACAAAATGACAGCACAGATCAGGATAAAAGATGACAGACTTAAGGCTATATGGCTGCTTTTCTTGACATACACGGCCAAACAGGAAGTATCCTTAATTCTGGAGTTAACAGAATAAGTATGAAGGACTAGCATGCATAACTTGACGACACCAACAGACTTTAACCATTCCCTCTCACACATTTGACTGTACCTTGAACGGGGATTGGAAGAACAAAGATTTTCTGGCAGGTCAAGTTACAGGACAGTTCACTTCACGTTGACGTTTTGCATTTAGGGTCGAAAGTTGTAGCTCCCTTGAATTTAGGGATCTATGAAATACTTTCAATTTTCTTTTTTATAAATATGAAGAAAATCCCACTTTTGAAGCGCTGCTCGGTTGATTTTGTTTACCCGACACTTGTTTTGTACTGTTTTTGCATTTTGTTACTGGATGTGTACTGTATGTTAATACTGCCACTGAGACCACTCTCGCGGTTGTAACAGTGGTCTCACGCGCATTCTTAGGGTATGAGAACCATGAACTGGAGGCTAGCAGTTTTGATATCCTAATGATGTAAGGGACACCACTCTTTTTTCCATAAAGGTTTTTCTCCCATGGCAGCTGTGGGGGGTGTAATCAGCTCTATCCCAGTGCTGCCTGTACTGGTGTCTACCTCCCCTGGGACCTACTCAGTCAGGGTCCCTCCAAGGATTCCCCCCATGGTTGGGGCCAGAGGGGGGAGGGCTCCACCAAGGCACACACCCAGATAGACCCAGCCAGTACTGGGCAGCAGCATGGATCCAGGGCTGATGGGCAGGACATCACAAAGTCCCAGCCTCCATTTTCTGTTTCTTCCTCTCCCCTGGCACAGCCCGACGGAGATGGGTATATGTGGTAGCACACACACCTCATGTAACCAGAGCCCCTCCCTTTGTGCTGCTTGCACCCTTCACTACCACCAGACCTCCAGCTGGTGGCAGTCAGAGCCAGGCAAACAAGTCCACTTCCAAAGCTGGGTTGCCAGTGTGGCAGCAAATGAGGTGTCCAGCACCATAACCCTCCCTGTCACTGGACCGGCGTCAGTGAGGTCACTCTTACAATTGATTGAGATCGATCAGTAATATATTACAATTTTAATAAACTTTCCCTGAACATGCCTGTTTCCAGGGCAGCTCCACATGAGACTCTCTTGACAGAATAAGATTGTCTTGTGCACTGCAGAAAGGCGTGCTCTGATTGGTCAGGAGCAGGCCCCTGATCTAGAACGATAAATAAAAACATGAGTTAAAAAAAGAAAGAAGTTTAATGTAGTCACAAAACTACACTGATAATATATCTAGTGCTGAGATAATTCACTGTGTCTGCAGAAGTAATTTAGCATCATAGAGTATGATGTATTTCTGCTTTACATTCTGAATTTACAATGCAAGTCAGTACCTTTTGTATGGTGCAGGGTGGTGGTGGACCACTCTGGCACCCTGCCAACCCGGGTTCATGCCCCAAGCTTGGGACATTAGGAGCAGAGCCCAGTAGAGAGGGTGCAGAGCGTCTGCACCAATGCTCTCCTTCCAGAGGTGCGCCTAGTTTTATTTATTTATTTGCTTATTTGAAAACTGGTAACCAGCAGAGGAACGCTGAGCTAAGGCTCATCTCAAGGTGTGACCCGCGAGAGGGGAACAGTGGAAGACCAACAACACAATACTCGGTAGCTAAACATCCAGTAAAAAGATTAGTTCAAAACTAGAATAAATACAAAATGTTGTAAGTGCGGAGAATAAAGTGCAGTACAGCTCAATAAGAGTGCCTAGCAAGTACATATTCAGAAATGGCAGCTATACTTGGTGAGTAAGCACAATACTGATAACAGGCGATTGACCTCGGGGACAAGTTACTGCCAGACCTCGTGATGGAGGGAGAAGACTGTAGAGGTGAGAAAGTTAAACCAAGGGAAGAGAGAAAGCTGTTGAAAACAGGGGCTCCTGTTCCTAAAAAGCTTACCCCCACTTTAGCTTTTTACAGTAAGAGCAGCGTTTTTCTCGTGCCGAACTTACTGTATTTTAATGTCAAAAAGTCAGTGACTCGGAAGTATGGTGGATGAAGGGGGGACTACATTTGCTGTAAAGGTGCGGCGCTGCACTGCTCGCTTCAATGCATGTTTTCGACAGCCTTCCTTTAAGACTCAGCCGTGGAGGTATCAGGACAAGGGGTAACGAACAGGTGTGGAAGGGTTGGACTTTCAGTTGACGTCTAAAGAAGCCGGGGAGCGAAGAGAGGGGAGACAGGAGGGGAGTTGGTTCCAAAATGAGGGAAGTCGACAGGGGAAGACAGTCTGCCCCGCAGAGGAGCAGGGGTGAGGAGTGGCTGAAGTGTGATGCTCCCTGGAATGGAGGGAATAGAAAGAAAGGGGGGGGGGGTTAAGAGAGGAGAGGAGAGAGGAGGGGTAAGAGGAAAGGGAACCAAACCAGTATTTGGATATAAAGGAGGTACAGTGAACCTGGTGACGAGAGGGCAGAGGGAGGGTGGATAGAAATGAATACAATGAACAAAACTGGGTGGGGGGGACTTGCAGCAAAATGGCAGAAGTAGTTGCAGAGGGTGTCCAGTCTGGTGAGGGAAGTGGAAGGGGTGGCGCCACAGACCACATCTGCATAGTCGAAGACAGGGAGCACCATTTTGTTAACAAGCTCTCTGCGGACATGTGGAGATAAGTAGTCTTTATTGCGGTACAGGGAACTGAACTTGGGATGGAGTTTTGCACGGATGGCATAGATGGGGGCTGAGAAGTCAAGCTTACTGTCTGGCCACACTCCAAGGCACCTGAAGGACTGAACTGCTTCAAGACACGGGCTATCCGGAGGGGGGCAATGAGTCTGGACAGTTTCTGGCTGGTCCCAAAAGTTATGGATACCATTTTTTTAGTGTTGACTCAGAGTCGGTTTGATTGGAATCAGTACAGAATGCTGCTGAAGTCCCATTAGAATAGGTATTCCACAGCTGCGGTGGAGGGACCGAAGGTGAAGATGAATGTGTCTACTGCATGCATGCATGTGGATAAGTGAGCTGGCACAGGCAGAGGGGAGGTTGTGCAGTAAGATAGAAAAAAGAATGGGACCCAGAATGGAGCCCTGTGGGACTCCAGCCTGGAAAGGCAGGGCAGATGACAGGGCACCTCTAACCTGTACCAACTGTTATTGGCCCGACAGGTAGGAATAGAACCATGCAATGCAGAACTCAGCTTGCCTAGGAGTGGATGATATACCGAATCGAAGGTTTTGGCCAGATCGATGAACACAGTGGTCGTAATACGCCCGTGATCGACCCTAGAGAGGGTGGAATCAGAGACGGTGGAATGGTGCTTCCAGACACCAGACTGGAAGGGTGAGAGGAAGTCAAGGAGTCTAGAGTGGACCAGTTCTCTTGCAGCTTATAGAGGGAGGGGAGGAGGGTAGTGGCTTTGTGCAGATGCTGCTGGCAGTGTGGGTGGCCACACATTGCCTGGTATCTCTCTCTCCATGGACCATTGCGAGCATGCACTTATACACTAGGAGGTGGGCAGGGACAAAACTAGGAAAAATTCACCACTGGAGACAGGATGACAGAAGGGCCTAGCTTCACCCATGCCCACTGGGTACTCCGAAAGAGTGGCTCTCCCACCAGCTTGGCACCTGTACTGCACCCCATACTACACTGAAAGAGGGGCAGTTGAAGGGGGGGCTAGAGAGCACTCTACCGAGAAAATGCACTTCACCCAATAGCTCTGTGGTTGAGACATAATTTACCTGTTTTTGGCAATTTTGAATGGTTCTGGACTTTGAACGACAGCAGAATAATATTTAGAAGTGTCTCCTGAAAGTGACTGATGCTAAATACTACGATGGGGAAACTACAGAGAAATGCCCCCGGAGGCTCCAAATCTCAGCCATCCTGAGCCTTACAGGCCGCAGTGGTCGGGCCCTCGGAATCGCCTGCTGAACCCCCATGGAAGGCTCTTCAAAATTCAATGAGAGCCATCAACACAAAGGTGGAAACTATCCTGCAGCATTTTGTTGAACATGACCTAAAAATAGAGTCGGCGCTTAAGACTGCCAGTTCTGCCGAAAGTTGCGCTACACAAGCATTTGCTTCCGCGGCGAAGCTGACTCAAGAGAACACCCAGCTGAGGTTCTGGCTAGAAGCCCTCCAGAATGCTAACAGAGCCCCAAATGTGAGGGTAGTAGGGCTTCCCGAGGGGGCCGAAGAACCGGATTTGGTGACTTTTATGCAGAACTGGCTACCGAAAGCTCTCCAGCTGCCATTGGCAACTGGCCTAAAGTTCATCAGGGCTTACAGAACTGCCCCAAGATCAGCGGACGCACAAAAGGACTTACCTCGTACGGTACTTCTTGTTACGGACAGTGCAGCTACGAAGGAGGAGATTATGCATGCGGTGAGATCAACAGATAATTTGCACTTCGAGGGGCAAACTCTCCACGTCTTTCCAGATTTATCATATGCCACCAGAGCCTCGGAGTGGCGCATTCTTTGCTAATGCCTTCTCGCCTTCGTATTTATTACGGGGGCCATACAGTTCAATTCAACGACCCAGTGGAAGCTAGCAAGAAGGGTGGAGAAAATTCAAGCAGAGTTTGAGGCCTCTCGTGGTGCACAATCGGAGGTAGAAACGGAAGACGAGTTGGATACCTGAGGAGATTTTCAATCAGGAGACTTTGTGCTTTATCTATATAATGAGGGACATTAAAAACGTCAGCAGTTTAAACTAGCTTTAAAAGTTTGCTTAAAATACTTAAATGATACTCCCCATATTAATCTTAAGTTTATGATATCTCTCTAGTTAGGGAAAGTATGCAATTTAGATGTTGCTATACCTAAAATATAAGGGTTAGATGTTCTTAGTTTAGAATTCAGAATGTATATCTGTCTAACTTTAAAAGGAGTTATTGGGGGAGTGTTAAAAAAATTTTTTGTTCATGAGAATGTTTGGAGGTATGGTCCAATCAACACTGGAGGTTGAGTTAGTATGTTTGGTTCTCATTTTATGCTATGGAGCGACCATACGCTCTTGTAGAGTGTAGCTGTCCTTAGGAACTTCTACGAACCCTTTAACTTGAAGGATTACCCCCCTGTATGAACTAAATATATCCAGACTACTGCTCCTTCTATCATTTGCTGATCTCTGTATATTCTTTCTATTTGATGTCTGCTATATGGATAAAACTGTATGTTTATTTGATACTCCAATAAACAAATAGTACAAAAAAAAAAAAGAAAAGAAAGAGGAGCAGCTGGAAATGGGGACCTCACTGGCAGGGTGGGGGTAAGCCAGTGGGCAAGATGTCATGGTCCAAAGGACATAACTGCAGCAACTAGGAGGAGACTCTGGATGGGAGCTGGAGTGTGGCACCATCAAGAATACAAGCCCAATGGTAATAAATGGTTCCATGTCATAATGGCGATCATGGAATAGTGATCACCGTTACGGCAACTGTACATCGCTGAAAATGAATTTCGGCGATGCACACTCACGGCGAAGATGAAGAGGGTGCCCAAGACCTACGGGTGTTTTTTACCCTGCTAGGTAGCCCTTTACACAGGCGCCGTGATTGAGTTGCCCTTTTTGTAAGTGCTCAATCACGGTCGCTCTGTACATGGTATACCATAATAAACAATGCTGATAAAAATAAATGTATAAATAAACAGAAACTTATTTCTCCTTGATCCGTGTCAGATAACCATTCTAGTGGGTCCCCAGCATTCACTGGTCCTCCAGGATAAGCCTGTTCTTAATAGTCCAGGACAAAAATTAGCGGGTTGCGGACTCAAGATCTATGGAATCAGCATGCTCTCGTAAAATGAAATGGCGGTAAAGACAGTGCTGTTTAGTGCTTTGAGCAGAGAGCTGTGTTTTGTTTTGTTGTTTATTATTCTTTGGTAACCGGGTAAGACCCACTAGACCCAAGGCCTGTTTTCAGGGGCGACCTGGAGGCACTGGGAAAGTTAAGTAACTTGCCCAGATTCACACAGTATGCAAGTGGAGGTTGCAAGAATCAAACCCAGGTCTGCTGGACATACAAAGTTCATTCACAGTTCATTACTCTAGCATCTAGGCTATACTGCCAGCTGTTAAGCAGAAGTTTTGTGTTCAAATCTCGCTACAGCCACTGGCTTACAGTGTGACCTTAAGCAAGTCACTAGACCTATCTGTGTTTCAGCCATCACTGTCATACAATCGGATAGAAGCAGGACACCACTGAAAATGAGTTGTTTCGTCTCAGTTGTGCTATCCTGGGTATATAAAACTGTAAAAAATTAAAAAACAAATAATGAAGTCATGCAAACATCTGCGAGGGTTGGGGTAACTGCGATCTGTAATGAATTTATCTTCATTCTGTATCTCTTTATGCTATAATGTCTATCGTTTTATCTTGTAAAACTGTCTCCGGAGCACTCTGCAGGTAGCACAGACACAGCATAAACAGACAGTTCAGTCTAAATATGTGCACTGCAGATGCCAGATGCGAAAGTTGATAATTTTTTTTCTAAGCTGTGGAAGACTGTCAGAGCTGTCCACTGTGGAGACGGGGTGTCAATGACCCCCATAATTTAGGATCCTGACGTTATCATAAAAGAAGAAACCAGGAAAAAGTAGTAATGTATGATCATGGTGAAGCCAGTGCAAAAGGCCTATGCCATTTTAAGAACCACTGTCAAACAAAAAAGGGCTGTCATTTCTTCACTGATTTCTTAACCCCAAAGGTGCCAGGACCTATGGATGAGTTGGGGCTTCCCACCCCCCACTTTTGCTCCTTTAGTGCATGCAAGGTCAGAAGGGAAGCAATTGTGGTTTCCTTTGTAAGTACTACAGCCCCCTTTTTCCCCATGCTCCAGCCCCTATGAGCTTAACCCCACCCCTCCAAAAAAAAGTGTTTTTTTTTTTAAAGAGACAGTTTACAAATCAAAGACCTTTGTCCTTGGCTGAATGCTTTAATTCTATGTAGGTGGTCCTTCCTGATTGCCTGTGACCTGGTTGCTGAATCAAGTGTGGCAAAACTACATCCAGTAGTTTGGCCCACCCAAGTGTTTTAATGAGCTGCTTTCATTCTGGGCCAGTCCAGGTGCCCTGGGTGGGATTTCAGGTTCAAAGTAGACCTCCTGCCTTGACCCTGCCAGACTGTTCTTCAAAATGTTACAAAGGCGGGTGCAGCAGATACCGCTGTGTTTCTCTCAGGAACGCATTTAACAATTAGAAAAAAATAGTTTACAGCACATTATTAATCCTGGCCCCCAGCTAGTGGAGCTCAAGACTATTCAGGTAACGTTAACACTAAAATATGCAAAACACGAACTTTAAACACAAATAAAACAGTGGTCACAGGGCAGAACATTCTAACTGGCTAACAGTAAGTCACAAGGGTCGTGGTAACCATTTGGAAAAATTAAATGTCACGGAAGTGTGGGACACCGACACTGGCAGGCAAAATGATGGCTGTAAACGCGGTGCGTACAATGAAGGCACCCATCATTAGTGCAGTTGCCCTTCTGGTCACCTGTAGATGCTGCTTGGCCTGGGCTCTAACCCAGCTAGATTGCAAACAAAGGAAAAAAGATAAAGTATATGCAACTGTTTCAAAAGGTGCTACTTACTGGGTGGAGCAGGCCACATCAAAATGTTCCTTTGGCTACAGAGCACCCTTCTGGTTTAATGCCCTCAGCCAGGTCATCTCCACGCAACTTACTCTGGGCCCCTTCAAGAGACTACTACGCCAGCAGCTTTCAGCATCCAGCACCTGTGACTGTTTCCACTAGTCCCCCTGCCATTTGACTCTGACCTACCTCTTTGTTGCTCCAAGTAATGGCATGGTACCGTGCCACCTCTACCCTTCTCTACGCTCCCCTCCCTCTACAAGGTGGCTCGCACCCCTTGTTTGGCTACTCGCCGCCTCCATCTACCCCCCTCCCACTCCCTAGACAAGGTCGATGACTGCTGCAACTCTCTCTCTCACCTTCCGCCCCCTACCGCCATCCTGTTTGCCCTCTCTTCCCTACCTCCTTCTATTCTCTCCACTAACTATTCTCTCTCCGCTAGCTTTCTCCCTACCCTCAACAATCCGCTCTGATATGTTATTCTATATGCAAACCGAGGGTAGCTACCCTCTGTTGATTTGTCTTGTATGTATAACCTGCTTGTATAAACTACTGTAATTATTGTTCATGTCTGATACTCTATGTTGTTTAATCCTTTGTTAAACCGTCTTCCCTCCCACTGATGTGGAACCTTTGTAAAAGAGCTCTCAGCTCAAAGGTGTTGAATCCTAGATCTTAACAAATAATCAAAAATGTAGAACAAAAAGACAGCGCACGCTGACGAGCAAGGTACAAATGCATATCAGCAAGAGACACAGGTACAAAGAGTCTATACTACACAGGGGAAAAGCATCAACGGAACATTATTTTTTATTTCATTTTCATTCTTTGGGAACCAGGTAAGGCCCGCCAGCCTCAAGGCCTGTTTATGGGGCAAACTAGGAACACTGGGGAGGTTAAGTAACTTGTTCAGGGTCGCACGGTATGTACGTGGAGGTTGTGATACTTAAGCCAAGGTCTGCTGGATGTACCAAGCTGGTTCACAGCTCGCTTCTCTAACCTCTAGGCTATACTGCCAGCATAAATTTAGAACACTAGAGTTCCCTCAGTGCACAGGCCTACACACCCGGTGGCTTTCACTGAACAGTGCATTCCACCTGTTTCTGTGACTCTTTCTTATTTCTATAGAGGTTTATGCCTTCCCCATCCCCCAGCCGACTACTATTGTGCTGGCTGTCCCAGCCCAGTGGCTTGCCTCACCACGTTCCGGTGTCGCCCCGGTCATTGGGAGTGGGATCTGCAGTGGCTGCAGTCATCCTGTTGGCCATGGGGGGGGTCCTCCTAGATTTTCTCCCTCCTCCCCCAGAGGTTGGCGCATGAAAGGTCGTGTTGTGTGAAGATGATGCAAGTACTCATACACCTGTGCCCGACTACATGCTGCACTGCCTCCTAACCTCTGGTAGGTAAGCAGGCATGCAGCACATGCTTTCCCCCCAGCCCAAAGGAGTACAGCTGTCTCTGGACACTCAATCATTCTTCATCTGGCTGGCCCTGACCGGCCCTGGTCCATTCCCGAACCTGGGTCACCAGTGTGGCACTTGGTACACCAGACCACACCACTGGGACGGCTTTTCCTGTGACTCTCTGTGTCTCTTGCTGATATGTCTTAAATTCAAACTCTACAGTCACTACGCAGTGTGCGCGCCACCTTCTTGTACCACAGCGCATTCTACAACCCAGGTAGCCGGTATCTCCTCCCCCTCTGTCTCACCAGGGAAAGGTGCCTTACAACTGCCAACATCAAGTTACCAGTGCTTTCGGCTTCTCTCGGTATTGCCAGTAACCTTTACTTGCTCCAATAGCTTTACCGTATTTTTGTTTTGCCTCTGCCACGCTTGAGCCCATTTCTTTTTTTTTTTTTTTTTTATTTCACTTTTTATTTGGTATTTTGGGTTTAAAAAAACTTTACAGGCAGTATGACAGCATGGATTAACACAGGGTAAATATACCTCCAGGTTTCTCTTGTACACATTTGCAGATAGAAAATGAAAAAATACGTTATTTGCTTATTCCATCAGGAAGCACCAAGTTTTCCGTCCAGTGAAAATGCGACCTCCACAAGCGGCCGGCACAATACTGGCCATGAGTATTGTACCCACCCTCTTGACTCCTTTTGTTTTCTGTCTCTGCCCTCGCACTTCCAGATTCTAAGATTCCAACTCCAGGTCTGAGTTGGTCCGGGGAGGGGGCGGAACACTGGGGGAAGGTGAAACAAGGAAGATGGACCATAACCGCGAATGTCACCGGAATGGTCCTTTTCCTTGTTTCGCCATCGGGGTGTCGACGAAAATGGGTGATGCATTCATCAATATGGCAGAACTCCACAGTACTATATTTGGAGAACAAATCCCATGTTGTTCAGAAGAAATATGACTCGTCATGAGGTTACCTCCCTTCTCCCAAATGTCCCACAGAGAGAAAAATTTAAATGTGTCTTTGGAGTAAATTCCAGGGTACATTTCTGGTAAAAGGAGAAGGAATGTTGGCTGTAACCAGCCTCCTAAGGCACAACATCAGAATAATGATCTAATTGAAAAGATACCCATTTTTGCCATTGTGCATCAAATTTCTCAGTTTTATCCATCATTTTGGCCAAGAGACGCTAAAGAGCATATATCTCCCTGGCCAGAGACAACCAGGCTTCTTTAGTGGGCAGTTTATTTGTAAACCACAATCTGGTTATGATTTAATGGGCTGCTATTATAAATTTGATTTGTTTTAGTATTTTTTTGTTAATTTGTAATCCCTCCAGTTTAATAAAAGTCAGGATGTAGGCAGGTGTGAACAAGTGAACAGTTTAAAATATTGCTCTCAGCTCCTCGAGGACCTCGGTCCAAAACTGTGCTATCTTTGGGCAAGACAAAGAACATGGCACTGGTTTGCCATATCTCCCCCCCACATTCCTTTCAACACTTTCCCTTCTCCAATTCTCCCATACTAGCCAACCAGGCAGGGGTTTGAAAGAAACGAGTCCGGAGTTTCCACATATATTCCCTCCAATATGGGGATGAGAAGGTTTCAAAGACAGGCGGTGCAGAATCACTCCAGGCTGATGCAGTTATATCTACTTGCAGTTCCGCTGCCCACCTGTGTCTAATCGAATCAGTCGAGTTTCCCCTTCTGTCACTTAAAGCCTTATAAATTTTACTAATTAAATGATCCGTGGCTGAGCCCTTAATGTGAGCCTGTATTAGTTGTAATAGTTGAGGTGTTTTCTCCACCAGATCCTCCTCGAAAGGCTGAACTTGAGGTGCAAGTACAAAATAAATTATTTTTGCAGGGAGACAAAAGGAAGTAGACCAGTCCTTCCCACTAGTTGGAAGATATGGGTCACCCCATATCTTTGCCACTGTGCTAGGTATGGGCTCAGGGGACCCTCTTTAAGGTCCATGTTATGGCTCAGTGTTACCAGGGACATTCTTTCTGGGTAAGTGAGAAAATCATCCAAGATTTTAAGCCATGCTTTTAGAGGTTCCCTGGTAAATTTTGGGTAATTCACCACCGCTCAACACCTGGGGGTCTCAAATAGGAGCTCTTGTACGTTAAATAGGTCACCCCAAGTTAATTCCAGTTTTTTTCCAGTGGGCCTCACAATGTGTATTGATCCAATCTGAAACTACCCTAAACTGTGATGCTGGGCATATTTTCGAAGGTCTGGGAGGTTAAGCCCACCTTGCTCCCTAGCAAGCTGCAGGACAGAGTATCTGATTCTAGGAGACTTTCCACTCCAAATAAAGCGGGAGATCATTCTGTCCCATGCTTGGAAATACGTTTTAGTAGGGGTGAATGGTAGAGTCTGAAGAAAAAACAGTATGCGAAGGAACACGTTCTGCTTGATTGTATCTATTCTACTCAAAAAACTTATGGGGAGGTGGGACCACCTGGACAAGTCTTCTGCTAGCTTTAGGGCCAGGGGCTCAAGAGTCAGTAATTCAGCATGGATGGGGTTTCTAGTAAGCTTTATGCCCAGATATCTCATCTCATGTCTGTGCCACTTAAAGTGGAAGTTCTTTTTAAGTTGGGTGGGGGGAGAATAGTCGTAAGTCAAAACTTCTGTTTTGTTTATTTTATATCCAGCTATTGTGCCAAAGTTATGTAATTGTTCCCAAACTTCCGGGATTCACAGGTTGGGCTCTATAAGTGTTAGGAGGATGTCATCTGCAAAGAGTGAGCTCTTCTGCCTTCGGCCCCAATGGGATGCCCTCTATTTCCGACGAGGACCTGATGGCTATTGCCAAGGGCTCAAGATACAAAGCAAATAACATTGGGGACATGGGGCAGCCCTGTCGGGTTGCCCGAGATAACTGAAACATGTCTGAGAGGGCCCCATCTACATTAACATTTGCTTTGGAGGAAGCATAGATATTTTGTAGTTGCTTTATAAATGGCTCCGGGAACCCAAAATGACAGAGTCTGCCATAAAAAGGTCCAGCTGACCCGGTCCAACGCCTTTTCAACGTCTAGTCCTAATAAGACTAGTGGGATTTTCCTCTCTATGGCATAATCTGTAAGCAGATGAGTATGCATTTGAGCCCATTTCTTGTCTGTTTTTGTATCAGCCAAAGGATAATTTTCTACTTTCTCAGCCTGGGCCTTCACTGTGAATTTGAACGTATGCCTTTCATTTGGTGATTGTGGGGAATTTGAGAGTGTGTGGTCACTGAACATGAAGGATTTACGAAGGGCAAAAGATCATGGGTATTAGAAAAAACTGTCTTCGTTTACTAGACGCCCGCAGTTAGACTGCACCTGGCAGGTCGATTTTAATAGACGCCGCAGCTTTTAAATGAAGTTATCTGGTAGTTCTGCTACGACAATTTCTGGTGTTTGTTAACAGTGACACTATGTTGTGGAATTCCTGCCCTGCCCGTAAGGTGAGACATCTTCCCCTACAGGTTCCGGTGATACGGTATATAGCCCAAGAGCTAAATCCAGACAAGCAGGTCTAAGGGTTGTTCTTCCTGATGATAAAGTGAGGTGTCATCATTAAACAACAAGGTACAACAGGGCGTGTCTTATGCTGGGATGACGTGAAGCCTCATGTATGTTTGGTAGGGAAAATGATGAAATCACTTCTGAAGGAAAGAATTGTTGAGTACCTAGAGGCCAGTGGGGCACAGGACCCAAGGCAGCATGGATTCACGATGGGAAGGTCGTGTCAGACGAATCTAATAGATTTCTTTGACTGGGTGACCAAAGTAGTAGACCAGGGAGGGGCTGTGGACATGGCCTACCTAGATTTTAGCAAGGCATTTGATACAGTCCCACACAAAAGATTAATACACAAGTTAGCCAGCCTTGGAGTGGGTCCCAAGGTGGATAAAAAATTGGCTAGACAACAGGACGCAAAGGGTAGTAGTAAATGGAGTCCACAGTGAAGAAAGGAGGGTTACTAGCGGGGTACCGCAAGGTTCAGTACTGGGACCGGTCCTTTTTAATGTCTTTATAAGTGACATTGCAGAGGAACTGGAAGGAAAAGTATGTCTCTTTGCAGACGACACAAAGATCTGCAACAGGGTTGATACACAAGATGGAGTGGAAAAGATGAGAAGGGACTTGGCAAGGTTGGAGGAATGGTCAAATGTATGGCAGCTCAGATTCAATGCAAAGAAGTGCAAGGTAATGCACCTGGGAAACAAAAACCTAGGGGAAGCGTACACAACAGGGGGTAAGATACTGACAACAGTAAAAATGGAAAGGGACCTGGGGGTAATTATATCGGATGACCTAAAGGTGGACAAGCAATGTGAGACGGCAGTAAGGAAGGCTTGGGGGATACTGGGATGCATAGGGAGAGGCATCAATAGTAGAAAACAGGAAGTTGTTATCCCTCTGTACAGACAGTTAGTGAAACCCCATCTGGAGTACTGTGTGCAGTTCTGGAGACCCCATCTCAGCAAAGACATAGACAGAGTGGAGGCTGTCCAGAGGAGGGCAACCAAAATGGTGCAGGGTCTGCACCAGAAGACATATGAAGAAAGATTAAAGGAGTTTAATATGTATACCCTTGAGGAAAGAAGGGAGAGAGGGGACACGATAGAAACTTTCAAGTACCTCAAGGGAATCAACAAAGTCCAAGAGGGTAGCATCTTTCAGAAAAAGAGATGTGCAAGAACAAGGGGGCACAATTTGAAGACAGAGGGGGGATGGCTCAGAGGTAATGTGAGGAAGTATTTTTTCACAGAGAGGGTTGTGGATGCATGGAACAGCCTCCCTGAGGAGGTCATGGAGTCAAGAACGGTGGGGGAATTCAAGAATGCATGGGACAGACATAAGGCAGTCTTAGTGGGGGGTAGGAGGAAGTAAGCTGTTGGTTAACTAGGATCTGCAGCTTATCTGTTAGGTAGGAAAATGGGCAGACTAGGTGGGCCAAGCGGTCCTTATCTGCCGTCAAATTCTATGTTTCTAAGCAGCAGAACACATGCCCTGGAGTGCTGTATTATGATTATAAAATGGATCCTGTGGAATAAATAAATACTTTTTATGTATGTTTTTGCTTTGGATTAGTTTTAGACTGTGATGCTGTACTGAGACAACATCACCTTCTGGAACTGCCCCTAGACAAACCAGTTTTCAAGAGTTTTTCAATCCATTTTATAATGATAGTTTGCTGCTTTGCATATACAGTGTGCTGTGCCGGTCAGGGTACAGCCAACTGCTCAGTTTGCTTTTGTGTGTGTATGTGGGTAGCGAGGCTAATAGCTTTTATTATACAACAGGTGTGTGTATATATATATATATATATATATATATATATATATATGATAGTTATCTTTTGAAAGCCAATAAGAACAGAGGAAAACTGTCATTTAATACCCCAAAAACTGCTACAACCACATTTTAGACATGCCCGCAGTACGTTATCTACATTTCAGACATGCCCATGGTAGGTTATCTACATTTCAGACACGCCCACAGTAGGTTATCCACGTTTCAGACACGCCCACAGTAGGTTATCCACATTTCAGACATGCCCACAGTAGGTTATTCACATTTCAGACATGCCCACAGTAGGTTATCTACATTTCAGACATGCTCACAGTAGGTTATTTACATTTCAGACATGCCCACAGTAGGTTATCCACGTTTCAGACACGCCCACAGTAGGTTATCCACATTTCAGACATGCCCACAGTAGGTTATCACATTTCAGACATGCCTACAGTAGGTTATTTACATTTCAGACATGCCTACAGTAGGTTATCTACAATTCAGACATGCCTACAGTAGGTTATCTACATTTCAGACATGCTCACAGTAGGTTATTTACATTTCAGACATGCCCACAGTAGGTCATCCACGTTTCAGACATGCCCAGAGTAGGTTATCAACATTTCAGACATGCCTACAGTAGGTTATTTACATTTCAGACATGCCCACACTAGGTTATCCACATTTCAGACACACCCACAGAGAAGGTTATCTATTTAGTCGACAGAAAAAAATTGAGGACAAAAGACAAGTTCCACTATAACACAGAACTTTTAAAATCCTGAGTTCAAAATTCCTAGTCGTATAATAGTATATTCAGTTAGCCAGAATATGCTTGGAATAACCAGCTTCTGCAGTTAATTAACCGCCTTGGCCTTCGGCCTTGGCATTTAATCACCCACACAAGTCGGTTATTCCATCGTATACTCCAGCTAAATGAATGTTATCACTTAATTAGACTAATCAAGAGAACATCTAGCTTCCAAGGCCTCTAGGGTCCCTTCATCAGGTGGTGGTGTTTGCTGCCTGACTGCATTTCCACAGCTGCACTTGGGTGGGCAAATGAGAGTGTTGTAGTAGACATCTGACAGTACATAAACAAGGACGTTGTAGTGGAGGCCTGACATACCCAGCCCGATAGTAAATAACCCTAGTGGAGATGGATCTGTTGACCATATAGTCCTAACACAAAACTAATGTGCTGCACTTTTCAAATTAAAATTATTAAAATAGCTTTGCACTCCCAAACTCGAGCCTGCTCCAAGGATGCATAAGATGGAGTAATGTGGAGGCGTTGACTGGCAGCAGCTCGCACAACTCCACTCAACAACTCCTCCAAGGTCAAGGGTTGAGGAACTGGATGTGGGAATACATGTGATCCACTCTGACCTATGTTTAATAAATAGACAAACAAGCAAACAAACAGAGAAACAAAGTCAACAAATGACCAAAATCAGCCTTCATTTTTAAACCTCGAGAGGATGTAAGTATTCTGCTCTATAAGATTCAATTCAGGACACTGCAGAAGAGGGATAAAACCGATCTTTAAATATCCAACTTTGTCCTTTGAAATTAACATGCATACAGTACACACACAAATGCACGCACACCACACACACGTATGCGGGCACACACACCACACAACACACATGCACGCACCACACAACACACACACACACACACACGCACCACAACACACACATATGTACTCACCACACACACGCAAGCACACACACCACACATGCACGCACACAAATACACATGCATGTACACACACACGCACCACACAACACACACAAGGAAGCACACATCACACAACAAACACACACACACACATATATACACACATGCACAAATACGCACACACATGCAAGCACACATACGCACGTACATGCACCACACACACACCACACAACACACACACACACACACACACACACACGCTCTCTGAAGAACCATACATTGTCCAACCTATAATAGCTCTTGTTTGTTTCAATGAACAACCCTTTCTCTTGATGGGGGGTCAGTTGTGTTCCCCTAGATGTGTGACCCTTGCTTGTCTCCCATTTCTTGTTTCCAGAATCTGTAAAGGTCTATGCTCCTCGGCTACAGCATGAAAGAACTGTCCTTGGCCTTTCTGTTGTTTCAGTCACACTGAGTCAGCTGGCGTTCCCTGCATTTTGCAACCCAGCACAGATAAGTGGGACCCCCTCTTCACAAGCAAGACAGCTGCCCCTGACCCCTTATGCATACTAAGGTGGTTAGCTTACTTTACTTCTTTACAGCGCAGTGAATCTGGCACAGATACCTTGTGTGACGGCAAGAAGAAGCAGAACATCTATTTTTAGCATGACAGTGCTACACCATGGTACATGCCAGGAAAGCACACATAAGCAATAAATGGGTGGCAGGGGTTTGGATGTTACCAGACAATTATAAAATAGGTAAGAGAAACCAAGACCTATTATAGGTCAGATGTAGTCACATGACCATGCAATATTCCAGTGCAACAGCACCAGTCAGAAATACTTAATGTTCTGAGCTTTATTACCCCGTTTTTAAAATAAAAATCAGAGGAACCGTTTTATAATTGCTATAAAGCACTCCAGGGTGTGCGTAACTGTGTGGGATAATGGCACTTCTCATGTCCGTAAGGCACTCAGCACTGCCTCATGCCTCATTTCCTGAGGTGTGCCATTATCCCAGAAAAACACACACCCTGTTATGTCTAATTGCCTAAATATGGCCCCTCTTGTTATTTCATTTACATGCCAGGCCTCACTGAGGTCTCTTAAACACTGGCACTATCAACCCCACCCCACCTCCAGTTCCTTTAAATGGGATCAAATCGGCCTGGATGGGAGTGGGAGGGCTGATGGTGTCACTCTGAAAACAAAATTAAATGTTCTAGTTGGAAGTTAGAAAACAACAAAAATATGAGTACATCCATTCTTCTTTCTGTTTTTTTTTTCTTTCTTTCCTGGGGCGGAATAAATATTTTTCAAGATCTATTTTTCCATCTTTTTATTTTTAATGCTTATAATTATATATTGAAAGCTGAAACTTTGGACATTTTAGGGTTAGAAATGTACTTTTATTAATAAATGAAAACTAGGAGTCCCAATCACCATGAACAGATCATAATGATACAGTCATCATATGCGGACACATCTATATGTCGATCTAATATATTGTTAAAAACAGGATTTTAAAAATGTTTAAAACCACTTAATGTATTGATATATGGAAGATATAGCAACATAATATACTGATATATCAACTTACCTGACTTTCATTAATAAAAAAGGAAAAAAAGATAAGACACAGTGTCTCTGTCTGCTGATTGACTGGAATCAAGTAACTGATTTGTAATTATCTAGTTAACCTTGAATGGATTTATATGTCCATTCTCGATCATTGTACTAGGTAGCTGGCTAGTCCAGATTCCCACCACTCTCTGTGTAACAAAATGCTTCCTCACTTCCCTCCTGAGCTGCTCACTTTAAAGCTGTTTGCAGTGTCCCATTGTTTTTTTTATACTAACATACTAACATACTAAAATGCCAGCAGAATAGGCCTAACGGTCTTTCGTGTCTGCTCGTTTGGTCAGCCCCCACCCTGGGTGCTGACCTTGCTGTCCCCCTCGCCTTCTCTGGCTTCTCCCTTCCCAGTTCCGGATATTCTTGCTGCATTGGATTTTGCTTCCAGAACTCTTCCCCTGTACCTGTCCCACCCCCTCTTGAACCCCTCCACTGTCTCTGCCTCCACCAGCCCCCTAGGTAGTGCATTACATGGCTCCACCACCCTCTCAGTGAAGTAGCACCTCCTCCTTTCTCCCCTGAATCTTCCCCCCTCCAGCTTCCACCCATGCCCTCTAGTGGCCCCTTCCTCCTTCCTTCGAAGCACCCTGACTGTTCCTCCCCATTTACCCTCTTCATGTACCTGAAGACCTCTATCATGTCCCCCGGTCCCTCTCTCTTCCAATGTGTACACATTTAGCTCTTGAGCCTCTCCTCATAGGTCCTGTCCCCCAAGCCCCAAATCATTTTGGTTGCCCTCCTCTGGATCCTCTCCAGGAGGTTAATGTCCTCTTTAAGTGTGGCCTCCAAAACTGCACGAGTACTCCAGGTGCGGCCTCACCAGAGTTATACAGAGGGAGTATCACTCCTCCTTCTGGAGGTGATCCCCTAGCGATGCATCCCAGCATCCTGTTGGCCTTGGCTGCTGCCCTCCTACAAGTCTCAGAGTTGTTCATCTTGACATCCACCACCACCCCCAGGTCCCTCTCAGCCATTGAGACTTGTATTTCCCCCCCCCCAGGGTGTACACTTGGCCTGGGTTTCTGGCCCCCAGGTGGAGTACCTTGCATTTCCCTGCATTGAACCTCAGCTTCCACTTTCTAGACCATCTTTCCAGAGCCTCCAGGTCCCCCTGCAGGGCCACCCTCCCCTCCTCCCCATCCACCACCGCCCCCAGTTTCGAGTCATCTGCAAAGAGACTCATCTCACTCCTGATTCCTGTCCTTATGTCAGATAGGTAGGCGTTGAACAGAAGGGGCCCAGGGACTGATCCCTGTGGGACCCCACTAATGACCCTCCTTGGGGATGAGACTATCCCACCAACTACGACCCTCTGGGTCCGGTCCTGGAGCCAATTGCTCATCCATCTGATCATCTGGTTTCCCACCCCATTTCTCCTAGCTTATCCAACAGGCCCACGTGAGGAACAGAGTCAAATGCCTTGCTGAAGTCTAGAAAGAGGACATCCACTGGTCTACCCAGGTCCAAGGCACTTGTCACCCAGTCATAGAACTCCACCAGGTTTGTCTGACACGATTTCCGGGATGAATCCATGCTGTCTATCGTCCAGGCACCCTGACTTATCCAGGTCCCCCCCTAGCCTCTCCTTGACAATGCCCTCCATCACCTTGCCCACCACCGATGTCAGGCTGACAGGCCTGTAGTTCCCTGCCACCTCCCTTGATCCCCCCTTCTGGATAGGCACTCATGCGCCACCTTCCAGTCTTGGGGCACCCACCCTATCCTCAGAGAGATGGTGAAAAGCTCTGCCAGGGGTTTCGCCAGGACATCTGCAAGTTCCTTCAGCACTCTAGGATGTAATTTATCCGGCCCCGGTGCTTTCTCCGTCTTAAGGGAGCTGAGGGCTTCCCTCACTCTCTCTGCTGTGATTTCCACTTCTGGTACCTCTTCTCCCTGCTTAGCCCTCCCCCCACCTGCCAGCGATGCCTCCCCCTCTCCCCAGACCTGCCGATCGGTAAGGGTCCCCCCCTCCTCATTATCTCTGTCTCCTCCCATGTATGATGCAGCATCCCCATTTTCCCTGGTGAAAACTGAGGTGAAGTACTCATTTAGTACCTCAGCCTGCTCCCCCGGGTCGTGTGCCCATCTCTCCCCTGATTTAATCCTGCTAATCTGCCCCTTCACCCTTCGTCTTTCCCCAATGTATCTAAAGAACCCCTTTTTCCCTCTCCTAATTTCCCTGGACAGGTTCTGCTCCTTCCTTGCCTTAGCCGCCCTCACCACTCTAGTGGCCCTTCTAGCCATCAGCTCGTACTCCCCTCGATCCCTTTCACTCCTTGAGCACCTGAATTTCTTATAGGCTGCTTTCTTTCCCCGCACCACCTCCTGGACCTCCCTGCTTATGCAACTTTCCATTTTCAGCTTTAGGCTTCTGAGCAGTGTAGCAGTTGTCTGGATTGGCACTGGCCCACTAGCCGGATGGTGGTAGATTTTGCATCGGGCTAGTAAAAAGTTGTTTTAAGTAGCCCCAAGGGCTTGTACTGGAGAAGGTAATATTTCAATAAGTACACCAGCTGGGTCAGTAGAAAAGGCTGTGGGGCTAGAGGATTTTCCGTCACAACCCCTCTCGGCTAGTGACTGCAAAACTTAATTTCGACCGCTTTCGTAGTATGCTTTACAATCCATGTACCTGAATAAAATCCATAATTGTCCCCTTTTCTCCAGGTTGAAGCGGTTCAATCTAGTCTTTCCTTGTAGTTGATGTCTCCTATTCCTTCTCTTCCCCCAACGGTGATGATTCTGACAATGTTATGCATACTTGCAGGAAAATCTGTCCACCACCAGCCACCTCCTGCCCACCATGCACACCGCCAACAGGATGAAGCTGCTAGGGGTGTACTGCCCACTACCTGCTTCCCAGCCTATAACACCATAGCAGCTTAAAAGGGACTATTTTTTATTCAGCTTTTCTCCCCCCCCAAATGATACTGTCTAAAAATGTTTTTTAAATTAGTTTAATAATTTAAGCTAAAGTACCCACTTCATACTCGTAATAAGGCACACCAGGGTATGCACTGTGCTGGGCTAATGGCACGTCTCGGGTGGTGGAAGCACTCTGCCTTTGGCCTCATGCCATTATCCCAGCACAATGCACACCCTGTTGTACCTGATTGCTTCATTTGCATGAACTGTAATAAAAGCAGAATCAGTGAGCTGGTTAGAGTTGCGCTGCAAGTAATATGCTGTACTGAATGGGCCTTTCTGTGTCACTCGGCAGATAAGTTTTGCTCCCATACTGTACTTATCGCTCGAGGCCGACTCGTTGACAGGTTGCCTCACTATGCTTCTTGTATCTGTTCGCCCGATTTCTGAAACCCACCTTCCCACCCAGTTTTAAAAGACAACTCTGAATTTATCTTATCTTCACCAATAACAGGATTACGGAGGTGTGAAGGTCTAAAAGTGACTACGACCTCCTTTTCAGAGCTAATCTCCATTTAAGCTGTTCTATCCTCAAACCTAAGGCATGCTGGAGATACCGATTAGCCCACAGATTATCCATTTAGAGAAACAAGACGCCAGCTAGGAAGCGAAGGAGCTCAACCTGAAATGACCTGCCTATGTGCACAGTTCAGCCACATCCACTGCTCCCAGCGCTGTAACCCCTGCACTTATTATATAAAGTCAGCAGAAACAAGTCAAATGCATATTTTACAAGACAGAAGAGAAGGCAACAGCAGATTTGAGATTTCAACACAGAACATCAAGTTTTACAAAGTCTTATTAGGGGGCTCCGTTTCCCTTATAGTTTTTTTGTCATTGTCTAGAGTTGGCACGGGCAGAACTGGTTCTGATAAAACAGAACCCCCAGAACCCGTCCCTACTAAAATTCAGTACCAAACAGAACCTCCCCCTAGAAAAAGGCTCCAACACATAGATAGGGGAGGTAATAAGGACATTTGAGCAGGAAAAGGACCTAGATATCATAGTCACAGACAACCTCAAGGTAGGGACCGAATGCAACAAGGCTGATGGCAAAGCGAACAGAATGCTGGCGTGCATAGGGAGAGGGATAATAACCAGGAGAAGACGGAAGGTGCTGATGCCACTCTACAGTTTCATGGTGAGGCCCCACTTAGAGTTTGGGGTTCCGTTCTGGAGACCACACTTACACAAATACATACAGTAGATGCCATAGAAAGAGTACAGAGACGGGCTACAAAGATGGTGCAGGGGCTAGGTGAGAAGCCATACGAAGAGAGGTTGAGGGTGTTGGATCTGTACCCGCTGGAAACCAGAAGGGAGAGGGGGAACACGATAGAAGCATTTAAATATATGAAGGGGATAAATAAAGCGGGGAGTCAGTTATTCACAGGGAAGGTAGGCACTAAAACTAGAGGGCATGGGATGAGGGTGGAGGGGAGTAGGTTTAAGGGGGAATGTGATGGGACATTACTTTACTGAGAGGGTGATGGCGCCCTGGAACAGTCTGCTGGTGGAGGTGGTGGAGGCAGGAATGCTGGAGGGATTCAAGAGGGCTTGAGACAACCACAAGGGGCTGTCTAGGGCACGGAGGGGGAACTCTAAGGGGAAGGGGGCATGTAAAGAGAAGAGAAAGGACAGACTCGATGGGCCAAGAAGGTCCTTTTCTGCCGGCACATGTCTATGAATCTATAAATCTACGGTTCTAAGGCAATAAGCAATCTGCATGTGATTTACATATTGACTGTGCAGATGATTAAACCTGTGAGGAGCTATCTGGGTTCTGCATAGACCAGGTACAGTTCGCCAGTGCCTAGTCTGGAGAAGTGCGCATTCAGACTAGAAGAGGTTTATGAGTGGCAAAGGATGGATGCCTTGAGCTGCAGTCAAGCCAATTATCTGGCTCAGCTCAGCTGAAGAATCCAAAAAGCATCAAGTTAAATAATAAGATAAGCCGCCTTTGTCACTGGGATTCATAAGCTCATATCCAACAGAGACATAGCTGTGGCAGGCGGGGACGGGGAGGGGGCGGTGCCGTATTGTTTGGGTTGTCCTTAGGATGACACAGTAAATCAAGGTCCCTGTTGCCCTTTAATGTTGTTTAGGTACAATTAAAAGATCCTGCAACACTTTTTTGAAGAGTAAGGCATTGCTCCCAGTGTTTTGGCCAGCACTTCTGATTTTGTCCTATGCCCCCTCACCATCCCCAGCACCTGCCTTCCTAAGGAGCTCCCAGGGTACACTATGTGTCCCAGTACCCTGCTGACCAATCTCCACATTGCCTTGGTTTGACCCAAGATGGGGGTTTGGGATGTACCACTTCGCAGCAGTTGTGGAACAGGTGGCAGTGCTGTGGAGGTCTGGGGCCCCAATATATTGGGGTCTGTTGTCCCAAGCACTGCGCCTATTTTCCCCACTCATTCCTCCGTGACATGTTGGCCATACTGACATCGGCCAGCGTTTCACTGCCTCCGTGGCCAGCCGACCCCACAGTTGTGCCTGTTATCCCCTAGGTGGCGCTGCTATGCCAGCATCACCCTACTGCCCCTGAGAAGGAGAGTGTCTCCTAGGACTCTCATTCCTACTTCCTCGGCTGGCCCCGATGACTCAGGCTCATTTCAGAACCCAGGTCTCTGGTGTTGTGAGCAGTAGCCCTACTGCTATGCTAATGTGCCAACAGGACAAGCACTCTCATTCAATACAACAGGTCCTGAAACTCTAAGGCTACATGTTCCCTCAGGGCATACCCTCTCCCCCCATGGACTGGGCAGGGTGCAGGGCGGGGGTGGTTAGATAGGGCCACCCAGCAATAAGGAGAAAGGACAAAAAGAAAAAGAAATTCAGTTCCTCTTGATATAGCTAGAAGCTCTATATTTCTGGAAAGCGCTTGCTTTTGCTCTACTGTATTGTAAACTTTGAATAATTCCTGCTAGTTCTGTAACTCCGTGGAGGACTGACGTGTTGCCCCTCCACCCAGGAACACTGTTTGTACTACTAACATTTGGAAAATAACCCTACATAAAAGAACAAAATACACAGCAAACCAAAAAAATACAGTTTGGTGCTGGATTAACAGACTCACAGAATGAAACAGACATGTTTGCCATGGCCCTCTTATAGTTTATCCCGGAAGAAAAAGACCCACACATCATCCCTACCTCCACATTAAAACAGTAGCTGGGAAAACCTTCTTTTTAATCTGGAAAAAGTGGGCCAGGATCACTTCATCCCTTTGTGCTTTCTGTTCCCCTCAATTCTGGGTATTCTTCAGTGCCTCTTTCCGTTGACTGGGCGTTGTGCTTTTATCATGGGACAGCGGTTCACTGTACTGTGCAGCTATGGCTTTTTTCAGCCTTGTGATAATGTGTTTCTGCATGTGTAACACTTTTACACAGATATCTGTTTTTCCCAACCCCCCCATCCATCTTGGGACAGCTCTGTTAGACACCTCTACACCGATGATCCCTGTGCATATACCCCCATTTTTTTTGGGGGGGGGGCGCTACACTGTTGAGGCGCTGTCCTCCAGATGAGGCAGTAAACAGGTTCATTTTGCCATCTCAGGTGGCTGTCCAGGTGGAAACTTAAGATGCCATGACTCTTACTGTAAGACATGGGGATTTTCCTCAGTGTCCAGTGTATTCCTGGCCAACATTCCCACAATCAGTAAAACAGGTCTCATGTAACCCCCCAAGATACACAAGCAAACAAGCTCTAACAGTCCAGAGTGCCTTATGTGGTACAAAGTTACAAGTACATAAATAATAACAGGACTGAAGCACAGGGAGGTCAAGCAATGCTCAAGGTCACACCGTGAGTCAGCAGCTGTGGTAAGATTTGAACCTGGAGACCTCCTGCTACCCAGACCTGCGCTCTAACCACCAGATCACACTGCCTTTCTACTCTGTTTTTCTTTTCCTTTTCTGTTTTTCTTCCTTTTCTTTTTCCTTGTTTGCCATCTCTCTTTAATTATTCACCATGTATTCTCTTAACAAGACAAGCAGTAGAACCCAATGGGAGCCTCTGTGCATACAGACAGCAACAGCTCACAGAGGAAACCCTAATCAGAGTCACTAAGACTTCATGTTAGCCACTCAGTGAGATCTGCTCACTGATTTCCTCTGGGCCCCAGAGTTGGCAGCTGCAGTCGCTAAAGCTTTTCAGACTGCTGAAACCTAGCACACATATTCCTAAAGTAGCTTGTGTTTGTCCACTCCCACAAAAATATCTTTTGCTTGAGGTATGTGGACTACCAATGGGTGAATGTGGTATACTTGCCTGATCTTAAACTTAAGGTACAGTCTGATGTTTTACTGCTCAGAATTCATTAGCTAACATTTTTCACCAGGTACTGTTGATAGCAAAACCTGAACTTGATTCCCAGCCCACAAGAAAAAAAAATTCAGTCCTGGCCTCTATACCACAGTGAAGACATCCTGAATGGAACACTCTTCCAGACTAATATGAGCTTCAAAACTGCTCAACACAGGAAAATGGACGGAGTAGGTTCCGCTACATACTTTGATACCAAACTTGCTAGGAAAAGGGTGGTTCCTTCCTCCCGAACAATTCTGGTTAACACTGATGCTGTGCATACTATGTAAGTATATACAGTATTCTGCCAAAGTTCCGAGTTTTTTGTTTACCAGGAAAGACACACTAAGCAGAAAGCTTGTTTACAGGTGCAACCTGGGAGCACAAGGAAGTTAAGTGACTTGCTTAGGATCACACAGTATGTAAGTGGGGCTGTGGGATTCAAACCCATGTCTCCAGGTTTGCAGCTCACAGCCCTACACCGTTGCGCTATGCTGCCTCCAAGGGTTTGACTTTTTATAAAACGGCAGCGGTCGTTCAAGATAATGCACTGGTGTTACCTTATCACACATAAAAAGTGTTTGTTTACAGTCCGGGATCTATTTCTAATGCATCCTTCCAGAAACTTGGCAACAACCCCATTCCAAACCAACACAGTCTAACATCTCATTGTTCAGTGGGAGGAGACGACTGCACCAAAACAGCAAACAGCTCGGCCTCCTCGATGGCCCTGCAGAAGCACACTTCACTGCCATGAAGGTACTGCAGATTCACGAGTGAACTTGAGTTGCCACATTGGAAGGTAGGCCAGGCTGCAACACCTGCTGCTCATCAGTGCGCTGCATTTTGGAGGGAAGGCACTGGGCACCCAGAGCCACACAGACTCCTGTGGTAGGCCAGGGGAATGTCACCTTCCAGTGACGTCGTTATGTACATTCATGGGAGTCAGACGGCTCCCTCCATGCCAGGAAAGTAGGGATGACGGGAAAAAACTGGATGAAATCCCATGAATGTCTACATAATGGTGGATGTTTCTGGCTTCCTTGAGTCCTAGACCCCCTTCCCCCAACCTACACCATGTTCACATGTTGGACTGTATTGGAGAGAGGCAAGCCATCTCCCCAGAGCCCCTGCCTAAAGGGAGAAAGCAGCTGGAGCTGTCAAGTGGTAGCTGGACTTTGTGTAGTCTTTGTGTAGTCTGTGTCAGGACTCGTATTCAGTGTGTGGCCTGTGTCAGGACTCACATTCAGTGTGCAGTCTGTGTCAGGACTCGTATTCAGTGTGTAGTCTGTGTCAGGACTCGTATTCAGTGTGCGGTCTGTGTCAGGACTCGTATTCAGTGTGCAGTCTGTGTCAGGACTCGTATTCAGTGCGCGGTCTGTGTCAGGACTCGTATTCAGTGTGTAGTCTATGTCAGGACTCGTATTCAGTGTGTAGTCTGTGTCAGGACTCGTATTCAGTGTGTGGCCTGTGTCAGGACTCGTATTCAGTATGTAGTCTATGTCAGGACTCATATTCAGTGTGCGGTCTGTGTCAGGACTCGTATTCAGTGTGCGGTCTGTGTCAGGACTCGTATTCAGTGTGCGGTCTGTGTCAGGACTTGTATTCAGTGTGCGGTCTGTGTCAGGACTCACATTCAGTGTGCGGTCTGTGTCAGGACTCACATTCAGTGTGTAGTTTGTGTCAGCACTCATATTCAGCTTGTCGTCTGTGTCAGGGGTCATAGCCAGTGTTTAGACAGTGTCAGGGTTCTGTGTCAGCACTCATTTTTAGTGAGTTGTCAGTGACAGTTTAGGCAAGTACAAATGGGCAGACTAGGTGGGCCAAGCCGTCCTTATCTGCTGTCGAATTCTGTGTTTCCATGTTCGTCTGTATCAGGGTCCATGTTCAGTGTGCAGTCCATGTCAGGATTCATATTCAGTGTTTAGTCTGTGTTACTTCCCCACTCATGAGGTATCAACAGACCAGTACCTTCCCACGAAGATCAAAATGATATCTTAAGTCAGCCCACGTCATGTCCCTTATGCTGTATCGTTCCCTTGGGTAAACTTTCTTATAAAGCTAATTCCGACACCCTAAACAGTTAAAACAGCTAGCAGGGAGAGAAGGCAGTGTGCATATCTGGCCTTTTGTTTTTTTAACCCTGCAGTGGGCACATATGTTGCTGATACTGCAGAGGGCTTGGAGATATAAAGTTTTATTTAAACCAGATCTCCAATCGCCACGTAAATAAAGCTATGAAAGCTTTTAAGGGCACTAACCAGTCTGATAGCAATCAGTAGATAATTTATATTAAGTGGAAATAGTTCATAATCTGCACAATATGTGTTCTCTTTATTAAGACTGCCTATTGCAAGTCCTTGATTGACAGAAAGGGACCTGTTGTATCAAACAGACAATAAGCAAACTTCATTTCGCACAGTAGTCCTATCCACAAATAACATGGTTATAAAATCAGCAGAAACCCTGTTAGCAGTAAAATTAGCAAAGCACAGCTTGGACTTGGGTCAAAAGGGGAGGAGCTGGGTAACAGGGGTGTGTGTGTTTGAGTTTAAGAAACCTGAATGCCACATTTCAATTCTTTTGTGCCTTTGTTACCGTAACATATGCATTAACATAGTTCTTTTTGCAATGGATTTCCTTACTTTTGAGAAAGCAGAAATGCATCTTCCTTTGTGCAGGACTATAGTCCTGAAGTGCTCTGCCTGCATGAAGCAGGATGCACAGGACCCAAAGCAGGGGGTACTTCCTGACTTGCGAAGGGCCCTGCACAAAGCAAGGCATGAATCTTAACTTTCTTTGCACAGGGGCCTGAGTAGAGCAGGAAGTGAGAAATAACATTCTTAATATTTTGTTCCTGCATGACTTAAATTGTAGTTCGAAATGCATACGGTTTCTTTTGGTCATGTTTTCAACTGGCTTTCCTGTTTTGTGACCTTTAAACATTTTGTTTGTGAAGAATTTGGCTAATTTTTGAGGTAATTTTTAAAAATGTCCCAAGTAACTCATGAACCAAAGAAAATATTTTTTTTTCTATTTTTCTGTTGTGTTCTCGACTATTTTTGCCTCAGTGTTTTGTTTTGTTGTGTCTTACAAAATGCACACCATGTTATGTACTTGCAGAGTCTGCTAGTGTAATTCTTATGGAGAATCCTAACTCAAGATCTCCACCCCCTGCACTCACTGAGATGTTTTTATTTTTATTTATTTTCGGACATGCAAAGTACATTTGAAAACAGTATTCTAAGTACAGTAGATTGTACAACACATCACAACATCAGTATATCAATTACGTGTCTTCTATAGTTACCACACTGAGAGCCAAACAAAATTCTGTATAACAGTTCCTATAGATGCCCTTCGTAAACCACTGCAGCAGTGACCAAGGTCTCAAGTCCCTATACTTGAGATGTTTAGTTAGGGATTCCTCAATGACATTTTGTTTCTGCAAACTCCCTCATCATACAAGAGACCAGAATATGGGAAAAGGTTAAAGCACAGTCTGTAAACAGAAGAGACTTTCACATTTGCAGAATTGCCTCATTCAGAAGAACACCACCAACCACATCAGTGCCTTGTGCTGCTCTGCTGAGGTTTCCTAGTAATGAGCCAGTCACAACTCCCAGCGAGCTGTGACAAGACATTACCTTTGTTGATCTACTCCTGTTTTGTTAAGTGCAACCACTTCTGCAGAACTTAAAATGTAAAACCGCTCTGTGTTTGTATTTGGACACAGAAAGCAACTGTAAATAGAGTCCACTCTGAAGAAAGAGGGGTTACTAGTGGGGTATCGCAGGGTTCAGTACTGGGTCTAGTCCTTTTAAATGTCTTTATAAGTGACACTCCAGAGGGACTGGAAGGAAAGGTATGCCTCTTTGCAGATGACACAAAGATCTGCAACAGGGTTGATACACAAGGAGGCATGGAAAGGATGAGAAGGGACTTGGCAAAGGTTGGAGGAATGGTCAGAAGTATGGCAGCTTGGATTCAATGCAAGAAGTGCAAAATAATGCACCTGGGAAACAAAAACCCAGGGGAAGGTTACACAATGGGGGGGTAGTAACAACAACAAAAATGGAAAGGGACCTGGGGGTAATCATATCAGATGACCTTAAGGTTGGCAAGCAATGTGAGAAGGCGGTAGGGAGGGCTGAGGGGATACAGGGATGTATGGGGAGAGGCATCACCAGCAGAAAACAGGAAGCTGTTATCCCCCTGTACAGACAGTCGGTGAGACCCCATCTCCGTAAGGACATAGACAGGATGGAGGCAGTTCAGAAGAGGGCAACTAAAATGATGCAGGGTCTGCAAGAGAAGCCATACGAGGAGAGACTAAAGGAGCTTAATATGTAGACCCTTGAGGAAAGGAGGGAGAGAGGGGACATGATAGAAACGTTTAAGTACCTCAGTGGAATCAACAAAGTCCAAGAGGGTAGCATCTTTCAGGAAAAGAGATGTACAAGAACAAGGGGACACAATTTGAAGGTAGAGGGGGACAGCTCAGGGGCAATGTGATGAAGTATTGTTTCACAGAGAGGGTGGTGGATGCATGGAACAGCCTTCCTGAGGAGGCTGTGCAGTCTAAAACTGTGGGAGAATTCAAGAATGCATGGGACAGACATAAGGCAATTTTTGTGGGGGGTAGGAAGAAATAGGCTGTTGGTTAAATAAGATCTGCAGCTTATCCTCTAGGTAGGGAAATGGGCAGACTAGGTGGGCCAAGCGGTCCTTATCTGCCGTCAAAGTCTATGTTTCTATGCATTTAATGTTCTAGAAAAGTGCTTGTTGATTGGGGAAGGTGGATGAGACACATAAGTAACATGAGAAAAACTTAATACGGTTTATCCTCTAGTGAGGGAAGCCTGAAGCTTTATGGGTTTTATCTTTCTGGAAATCGGGAGGTTGGCTGTTGTTAAGGGCGTCGCAACATCGCAAGCCATAACTACACCATGCCATCCCTGCACACTGTAAGGCCATACCAAGAACATTATTCATTCTACAGAACTCTACCCTTGTACAGCATTACACAGAACAGTTAAATGCAAAGGCTATCATACGACTACACTGATACAAAGCCTGTGTAGTCAAACATAATTTCGGCCTGTGGTCAACCCCGCCATACATTAATCCCTGAGAGACCCATGCTCTGGAGTGGGTTAATCTTTACTTGTCGATGTACTTTGATACCAGCTCGAGGTGGTTATCTGTGAATAAACTGTGCTGCCCTTTTCAAGTCTCAGTCCAGCCTTGGCTGGTAGCTCAGTATAAACACAGAAACACAGAATTTGACGGCAGATAAGGACCGCTTGGCCCACCCAGTCTGCCCATTTCCCTACCTAATGGATAAGCTGCAGATCCTAGTTAACCAGCAGCCTACTTCTTCCTACCCCCACCCCCTAGAATTGCCTTATGACTGTCCCATGCATGCTTGAATTCCACCAGTTTTTGACTCCACAACCTCCTCCGGAAGGCCGTTCCATGCATCCACAACCCTCTCTGCGAAAAAATACTTCTTTAAATTACCTCTGAGCCGCCCCTCTATCTTCAAATTGTGCCCCCTTGTTCTTGCACACCTCTTTTTTTGAAAGATGCTACCCTCTTGGACTTTGTTGATTCCCTTGAGGTACTTGAAAGTTTCTATCATGTCCCCCCTCTCCCTCCTTTCCTCGAGGCTACACATATTAAGCTCCTTAAGTCTCTCTTCATATGTCTTCCGGTGCAGACCCTGCACCATTTTAGTTGCCCTCCTCTGGACAGCTTCCATCCTGTCTATGTCTTTGCGGAGATTGGGTCTCCAGAACTGCACGCAGTATTCCAGATGGGGTCTGACCAGCTGTCTGTACAGAGGGATGATAACTTCCTGTTTTCTACTGGTGATGCCTCTCCCTATGCATCCCAGTATCCCCCAGCCCTCCTTGCTGCCCTCTCACATTGTTTGCCCACCTTTAGGTCATCTGATATGACTACCCCAGGTCCCTTTCCATTTTTGTTGTTGTTAGTATCTCACCCCCCATTGTGTACTCTTCCCCAGGGTTTTTGTTTCCCAGGTGCATTACCTTGCACTTCTTAGCATTGAATCTAAGCTGCCATACGTTTGACCATTCCTCTAACCTTGCCAAGTCCCTTCTCATCCTTTCCACCCCACCCCGTACATCAACTCTGTTGCAGATCTTTGTGTCATCTGCAAAGAGACATACTTTTCCTTCCAGTCCCTCTGCAATGTCACTTATAAAGACATTAAAGAGGACCGGTCCTAACATATTTGTGTTGCCCTGTTCAAGTCTCGGGCCAGCCTTGGCTGGTAGCTCAGTATAAACATAAGGATCTTGAAAGATCTAAGCAAGCCATGCAACAAACATTGCTACAAGCTGAGGACAAGAGAAGTGCAAGGAACATCCAATGATAACTGGGAACAGCCTGCATCATCCTTGGACATTCCTCAGTAAGGTCTCAGACAAAGGATGCAAAATAAACACAAGGGGTATAAGCGGATGACGCAAGGCCATGTCCTGCTACTGTGCTGGTACTTTAAGCTGCATGCTATTCTTCAATTTCAGTAACACTTTAAGGGCCAGTTAACTACACTGTAACTGCATTGCAACTGCAATGAAGCTGCATGCAATGAACATTTAACTACAGTGTAATTACACCTGTTGCATGTAATAAACAAATACTTACCCTGTAGTTATACTTAAAGTTTGATCCAATTTTCTTAGCTTGAACTGATCAGTGGACAATCCCTGCCCCACTGCGCACCATCACTGAGAATTAACTCATTTCTTCTGAGAAGCCCCCTTGGATGCTGCCCTCCCCATGGCAGAGACTTCGGGGCACCACAAACTTATCACAAGTAACAGTGGGAACCTCTTTTGGTGCTGCAAGGCTTGTGGGCGGAACGCGTCCTTATGCATGGCTGAGACAGTTTTTCCCTGTGCCATCCTCCCCCTGAAATGACAGCGGTAACTGGTCCCTCCCACGCTGCACATGTGGAGGGGCTCAGCGTCTCATCTCACCTTTCCTAACTGGGCCACCGCATCTCACCCCCGAAAACCCCAGGGGTTACACGTAGGGTGAACCACAGAAAACCTCCTTCCCCAGGAGAGGCAAGTGTCAGCTGGGACGCTCAAGCCTAGGTTTCTCGCTGGCCCTCCCAAGAGTCCAGGCTTGTTCCTAAAAGCACAGTTACTGGTGTGGCAGTTCTGCTACTGTGCAGGAAAAACCAAAAAAAGTGACGCTGGGTACAGAAAATATCTGAAATACTGTAAAACTGACATAGTTACAGTAATGATGTTTTTCAAAAGTCACTCAAAGGCATCAAGGGATCCTTAATGATACTGTGTATGTTGTCTGAAAAACATCAAAACTTATTTTTTAAATTTTTTTAGCCCCCTGGACACATCTTTTTTTTTTTTTAATCTTTGGCTTATGCTGGTCTTGTTTTTAAAATTTTAAATCAGAGTGGGCACTATAAAATTCATGGATGCACTGTTGTAACTAGACACTTGTGCTAAACATATGTGTCTGTAGCAGAACAAACATATCCTCTCCATGGCAATTTTCCCCTCCACCAGCCCAGGGGAGGAAGTGAACTGAGGTCTCTACAGAACCCATGTGTCCCTCACTGATGCACGGTGCACCACCACCTTCACCAAGATGTTAGGTTACCTCTACTGTCAGAAGAAATGGAGGGGAGTTAAATAGTAGGCCGGGCATCCTAGTGGTGAAAGTGTTTGCACACTACCAAGGAGTACCCCAGCTCATGTCACAGCCCAGAATCCCAAGTGCCTCTCTAAGTGGGGTTACAACATCCACCACTACTTGACTGCCCCCTGTGGCCTAGGGTGGATGGTAACAAAGTATGAAAGACCAACCCCGCTTCTGTAGCCATCTCCTCAGCATTTCAGCTGAGCTACATGCGTAGCTGTGAAGGTAAAAAGACAGAGGAGCTCAGCACAAAAGCACTGAGGCAAGGGTACTCAAAATCATAATTATCCACAAAGCTGAGTCTAAGGGAAATACAGAATCACACATACCCCAATAATGCAAAGCATCATGGGATGTATATGCAAAGGACCAGGACAATTTAGACTGGTTCTGCTTTCAGTAGGATTGCATGGTGCGAAAAAGCTTTGTTTACAGCTGTGAAGGTGGCACTTGCTTGGCCTCTGCATTGGTGTCACATCCTTATGTCCGTTTTGTCTCTCCAATTGCCACAGTGTTTGATCAGCTGTCTCTCCCCGGTCCCACTGTACCATCCTTTCTCAACAAAAAAACAGGTTACTCACCTGTAACTCTAGTTCTAGGAGTTGTACATAGTTCACATCCACACTCTGGCAGTTCCACTAGAAATGCTGACTCGTCAGATGTCTTGAAGCTAAGCCCCTCCAATTACCCAGGTAGTATACTGTATTGCAGGAAATATTAGCTTTCAGTTTATTTTCGCTATATTAGCTTAACTGACAAAAGAGCTAAAATAAGCTGATCGCTAATATTACAGGGAGCATAGTGCTGTAATTGGACATGAAGCTGATGCGCTAATTTAACAGGGCGCTAAATAGTACTGCATCCCACTCCACGCTAAATAAAGAGGGCACCAATATAAGCTGCTATACAGTATCTTCTGACTCTACCCCATGATATCAGACTGTGCATGCTGTAAGCCGGGATCCGTGTGCCACTTGCTAGGGGAGGCCAGAAGGGTTACGTGGATGTGAACTATATTTATTTATTGCTGAATATCGGAAGACATACTTTTGAGTCAAAAACTCCTTTACAAAGGTTCCACGTCAATTGAATACAGAGTCATCAAATACAATGGAAAAAGTTAGACACAAAAGTTACAAAGGAGCATGTACTGCAAACAGTACAGTATCAAAACTGCCACAGGTAACAGAGCAAAGCAGCTGCTGATATAAAGGTACAGAGAATTGCAAGAATAGGTACAGAGTGTTGACGGTAACAGTTAACAGAATACATACACTGCAGGTCGGTGGCACAGCCATGCCCTGGTAGTTATTGGCTAGTTTGGGCTGGACTGAGGGAGTCCATTGTCAAATATAAACATGCACTGTGGTGGCAGGAACAGAGAAGGTCCATAGTCAAAAGGGGGGAAAGGGTAGAGCTTGAAATCAAGGACAGTCACGGACTGATCCTTGAGAGATTAGGTCTCGAAGGTGGGACTTGAACCGGCCAAGTTTGGGTTCTCTGAGGAGGGAGTTAGGAAGGGAGTTAAGCCAGCCAGGGGCCTGGTACCTAAATGTTCTTTGACCCAAGGAGATCTTGCAGTAGGGTACCCGGAAGTGGGCTGTTGCAGTTTGCCAAGTGTGGCGGGTAGACAAGGGTGCTTGGAGTGGGTGGGGTAAGAGCAGGAGGGAGTAGCCCTGCAGTTATTTTTTTAGCAAAGAAGCAGGTCTGATATTTGAGCCTCCCGTCAAAGTTTAGCCAGTTGGTGGATGAGTAAAGGGTGAGGGTGTGTGTGAACTTGTCACTGCCAGTAGTTAGCCTACAGGCCTTATTTTTTTTTCCAACTTTATTTCCTCCTGTCACCGCTAGAGGGAACTCTCTTGGGCATCCTCTCCTTATACCTGCCCGCCTGAGAACTGCTGTGGGCTATGCCCCTCTCCCTCCCCCAACCTGCTGCCTGCATCACTGGTTTGACCCGCCCAGGGAGGGTAGCCCGACCACTTACTTGGGCTCTTTAAGAGACAGACTCTGGCAAGCAGGCAGTGATGGGGTGAAGGAGTGATGAGGGTCAGCCCCAGTCAGATCTGGCATTGGACGTGATATGATTACCCCCTATCCCCGCTCGCTGGGATTTTCCGTTTCCTTCCCTTCCCTTTTTGCGTGTGTACCCCCGACACGTGGCACACAGCAACCCTGCCAGTGTCGGGCATGCTGTGACGTACCATCCGAGCTTCTGCGGCACCCCCATCTCCACCAGGGGTCGCCAAAGTTCCAGACAACCCAATGCCTCCGGGACAGGAGAGCAGCCGATGGCGCTCAATCGATCTCTCGCCACCCCCTGCCCCTGCGCTCGCTCCCAACTCGGGTCACCACTGTGGCGAGGTGTGGTGTCCAGCGCCCAACCCCTCAGTGCCACCAGGCCGGCCTACAGGCCTTATTAAGGGCCATCCTAATTTTGTTAAATTGTGTGTTGTCAGTCGCCCACAGATTATGATACCATAATCTATGAGTGACAGTATTGAAGCTGATACAGCTAGGTGTAGAGCTTCGGGGGGGGGGGGGAGGCAACGCTTGTACCGGTGAAATAAATCAATACGCACACTGACAGCAGTGCTCAGTTTTCGGATGTGACCATGGTAGGTGAGCCCTGAGTCAAGGGTGATAACCAGGTATTTGAATGAAGTAACCTGCTCAAGGGGGTCGTTTAGTGAGTTCAGTATGTGCAGCGGTAGCCCACTGTTTTGGTTTTGGGCATGGGCAAACAACACAGATTTAGTTTTTTTGTAGTTTAGGACTAGCCTATGCTGAACGAACAAGGATTCAGCTTCTGTGAATGATTTTTGGAGTGCATTTCGGAGAGCGGTGGGATCAGTGTGGGAGCTGTAGAGGATGGCATCATCCGCATACAGGAGTAGCTTCCCTGAACAATCCTTGGGCAGGGAGTTGAGAAACAGGGAGAATAGCAGAGGTCCAAGAATGGAGCCCTGCGGGACCCCGAATTGACTTGTAGAGGGGAGGACTGTGTTTGGGCAAGCCTGACTGCCTGAGTATACCTGGCAAACCAGCCAGTGGTCTCGGGAGACAGGCCTATTTGTGGGAGGGAATCCAGGAGAAGTGTGTGGTGCACTGTATCAAACACCTTGGAAAGGTCTATAAAAATAGTGCCAGCAATGTGGCCTGAGTCAGGAGATGTATACCACTCCTAGAACTACAGTTACATTTGAGTAACCTATTTACTAGGGGCATGGATATAGTTCACTATCCACACTCCTAGCAGTTCTCTGGGAGGAGGGGGCAAGGCACACACCCCTACTTGGTGAAGAGTTACTGGAAAACCGTGGTCCCAAAAACCAGCATCCCAATGTGACTAAAGGTTGATGCAGTAGTGGGAAATGAAGGTGTGTGCTGACTTCCAGGTAGCAGCCCTGCAGATTTCCTGGACTGGGATGTCCCTGGAAGCAGCCATCAAGGCAGCAGTATGTATGGCGAAATGAGCTCTTAAGTCCTACAGAAGGCTCCCTACAAGCCATATATAGCAGAGGTTGATGCAGGATGTGATCCACCTACCAATCGTCCACTTTGCTGCCAGTCTGCCAGGTGCAGTTTCAGTGCAAGTAACAAACAGCTGGTGAGCCTCTCCACAAACTCCAGCCATGTGCACTGCATAAAAAGAGAGCACCCTCCACAGGTCCACAGTCTGGTGAAACATAGAAACATAGACTTTGACGGCAGATAAGGACCACTTGGCCCACCCAGTCTGCCCATTTCCCTACCTACTGGACAAGCTGCAGATTCTAGTTAACCAACAGCCTACTTCCTGCCACCCCCACTACAATTGCCTTGTGTCTGTCCCATGCATGTTTGAATTCCCCACTGTTTTAGCCCAACAACCTCCCCAGGAGGCAGTTCCAAGCATCCACCACTCTCTCCGTGAAAAAAAATTTCTCACATTACCCTGAGCCGTCCCACCTCTATCTTTAAATTGTGCCCCTTGTTCTTCACGATCTCTTTTTCTGAAAGATGCTACCCTCCTCGACTTTGTTGATTCCCTTGAGGTACTTGAAAGTTTCTATCATGTCCCCCCTGTCCCTCCTTTCATCAAGGGTATACATATTAAGCTCTCTCAGTCTCTCTTCATATGGTTTCTGATGCAGACCATGCACCATTTTAGTTGCCCTCCTCTGGACTGCTTCCATCCTGTCTATGTCCTTGCGTAGATGAGGTCTCCAAAACTGCACACAGTACTCCAGATGGGGTCTCACCAACTGTCTGTACAGAGGGATAACCACTTCCCTTTTTCTACTTGTGATGCCCCTTCCTCTGCATCCCAGTATCCCCCTGGCTCTCCTTACTGACTTCTCACATTGTTTACCAACCTTTAGATCATCTGATATGACTACCCACATTGCTTACCAACCTTTAGATCATCTGATATGACTACCCCCAAGTCACGTTCCATTTTTGTTGTTGTTAGTACCTCCCCTGCTATTGTGTACTCTTCTCCTGGGTTTGTTTTCGTTTCCCAGGTGCATTACTTAGCACTTCTTTGCATTGAATCTAAGTTGCCATATGTCTGACCATTCCTCCAACCTTGCCAAGTCCCTTCTCATCCTTTCTACTCCCCCTCCTTGTGTATCAACTCTGTTACAGATCTTTGTATCATCTGCAAAGAGGCATGCCTTCCCTCAGACCCTCTGCAATGTCACCTATAAAAGATGTTAAAGAGGACTGGACCCAGTACTGAGCCCTGGGTACTCCACTAGTGACCCCCTTTCTTTGGAATGTGTTCCACTCACTATTACCTTCTGTGTCCTGTTGTGCAGCCAATTTGCAGCCAGGCTACCACCCTGGGACCCACTCCCAGGCTGGCTAATGATTATTAATCTTTTGTGTGGGACTGTGTCAATGCCTTGCTAAAGTCTAGGTGAGGCCATATCCACAGCCCTCCCTGGTCTATTACTTTGGTCACCCAGTCAAAGAAATCTATTAGATTAAGTCTGACATGACCTTCCTGCTGTAAATCCATGCTGCTTTGGGTCCTGTGCCCTTCTGGTCTCTAGGTACTCAACAATTCTTTCTTTCAGAAGTGATTCCATCATTTTCCTACCACTGAAGTCAAACTTACAGGTCTGTAGTTTCCTGTTCTGCCTTGCTCCACTTTTGTGAGAGGGAATCACATCTGCCCTCCTCCAGTCCTCAGGTACCACCCCATCCTCCCATGATTTGTTAAAAGTGTGGTCAGTGGTGTCACTAGATCTCCCTTAGGTCTTTTTAGGTTCTGGGGTGCATCCCATCCAGGCCCCACTGCTTTGTCCACCTTGAGTTTTAGGAGTTCTTTCAGGACTCTTTCTTCTGTAAATGGACTGGTGTCAACCCCTACCCAGAGTGCTTCTATTGTCTGGTTTAGGTACTCCTCCTCATCTTCTTTTGTGAATACTGAGCAAAGTAATTCATTTAGTATCTCTGCCTTTTCACTGTCTCCCTCTTCCCACCTCCCCTCTCCCTTATTAATCTTCACTATTCCTCCCTTAACCTTTCTATGCTCCCTAATGTACCTGTAAGAGGTTTTATCCCCCTTCTTAACTGAATTGGCTATTTTTACCTCGGTTTGGGCTTTTGCTATTCTGTCTGCTCTCCCCACTTCTTTCTGCTTTAATTGATACAGTTCCCTGTTGTGCTCCTTCTGTGATGCCTTATACTTTTTGAATGCAGCCTTTTTCTCCTTAACCTTCCCTGCCACCTCTTTTGAGAACCATAGTGTTTTTACTCGCTTTGTTTTCTTTATCTGTTTCACACAAAAGGCATTGCATCTATGATGGCAGTTTTGATTTTTCTCCATTGTTCCTCCACCCCTCCTTTTTGGCCATTTGCTAGTGTATTCCTCAGGTATTCACCCATTTTGCCAAAGTCAGCCCTTCTAAAGTCCAGTATGCTTGTTTTTGTATGGCTTGTCTCCATGGTTGTGCTTATTGTGAAGCACACTGTGCAGTAGTCGCTTGTTCCCATATTTCTACTGACTTCTAAATTTGTGATCCTCTCTCCATTTGAGAGTACCAGGTCTAGTACTGCTCCCTCCCGAGTGGGTTCCAACACTAGCTGTCTACAGCCTTCCCCTGCAGGGCATCGAGAATGACCCTGCTCTTGGATGTTGCTTGCTTGTATGCTTCATCCCCATGTTAGTATCTCGCTTTTTGCCATTTGACAATGTCCTCTATCATCTTCTTTCCATTTCCTCCCCTTGAGATGGGGTCTGTATACAACCCCTATGCGGATTGTGATGCTCATTCCCTGTCTCCAAGGTGACCTAGAGTGCCTCTTGTCTCCCTTATTTTTTAGTTCTGTAGCTTTGATCCCTTCCTTCTGTATAGAGCTACTCTCCACTCTCTTTCCCTCTCCTGTCCTTCTGTAGACTGTGTACTTCGTATGTTGACATCCCAGTCATGGTTCCCGTGTACCATGTTTCTGTGGATTCACAATATCCAATTTTCATCTTCCATCAAGGCTACTAGCTCAGAAGCTTGTTTCCCAGACTACGGGCATTGGTACTCATTGCCCTCCATTTAATGTTGGCTTTATCCTTTTACCCCATGCCTGCTCTTTCTGTCCTTGCCTATTTCCATTTACCCTGTCCTGCCTCTGCTGAATCGGTGCCTCAGTGTTTACCTTACTACCCGTCATGTTTTGTGGGGGAGGCTTTAAATTTCCTGCTTCTTATTAGCACTCTCCCCATGGCTAGTTTAAAAGCTTGCCAAGGAAGCATTTAAACCTGTCACTAGGATCTTGGTTCCTTCATGGACAGATGCAGACCATCGTGCCAGTATAGACCTTCATCTCTCAGGTGTACCCCCAGTCCCCAATGAAGCAAAGCCCTGTGCTCTGCACCAGTTTGCAACCATTCATTAAACTGCATGGTATGTAGTACCTTACTCTCACCGCTGCCATGTGACTGGCAGTACTTCTGAGAAGGTAACTGTGCTTGCTATAGCTGTCTGAGGCCCTCCCTAACTCCACAATTTCATCCTGCACTGCACTGATCCTATGCCTAGCTAGGTCATTTGTCCCAAGGTGGACAATGATATCTAGTCCTCTTCAGTGATGCTGCTTCTGCAATCCTGAGGATTCGCTTTTGTCCCTCTAAGCCATGGCACCAGGAAGGCACCTTACTTCCCTCTCCTCTCCCTTCCCCAGGTCTACCCCTCTAACAACTGAGTCCCCTATCAGAAGCTGTTTCCTTCCCCTGTGGTGTCCCTTGCCACCCTTCTGTGTGTCTCCCTTGTGGGTGTCCTCAGCATTCTTCTTGGTCTCCACTGAGGGCGCGATCATAGAGGAACCTTGCTCTGCCAGACTGGCATATGGTTTGTGTAGGAGGCCAGCTGCAGCTTGGTAAACTATACCACTAAATTAATCACCTGGTTAAGGTGAAACTTAGATACTACTTTCGGGAGGAACTTCAGGTTGGGGTGAAGGATGACTCTGTCCATGAAGAAGACCATGCAGGGAGACTACACCGAGAGGACCTGGCGTTCCCCAATCCTTCTGGCTGACTCAATGACCACCAGAAGGCAGTCTTTCATGACAGGTATGTCATCTGATACCTGTGCATAGGCTCGCATGATTTGTCTTTTAGCATAGCCAACACCAGCAGTGGGTCCCACGGTGGAGCTGGTTCACACACTGGAGAGGACAGGTAGTCCAGGCCCTTGAAAAGGCACTCGACCACCTCCTGAGCCACTCTTGGCATACCAGCCCATGCCAAATAAGCAGAGATGGCTGCTAGGTGTACCCTAAGGGTCATCGCTTGCAGTCCCAGTTGAGAGAGGGACCAAAGGTAGTCCAAGATGCTTGCCGCAGGGCAGACAAAGGGATCAAGCTCCTTGCGCTGGCACCAAATGAAGAACCTCTTCCATTTAAATGCACAGCATCAGAGTCGACTTTTTGGGAGGCTTCCACCACATGGAAAACATCATCCGGGAGACCCAAAGCCTGGAACTCTAGCTGCTCAGGAACCAGGCCATCAAGTGCATGAAAATGCAGGTCCAGGTGCAGGACCAGCCCCTGCCATCTGGTCAGCAGATCTGGGCAGAGAGGCAGCTGCCACAGAGGTCTGCTGCTGAGGCTGACAAGATCCAGGTATCAGAACTGCCGAGGTCAGTCTAGAGCTATGAGGATCATCCACACCTTGTTCTTGCAGGCCGTGACCACCACCTAGTGGATCAAGGGGGAAAGGAGGAAAGGCATACATGAGGCCTGGGGTCCAGGGCCTTTCAAAGGCATTCCGTAACAGTGTCCTGAACTGTTGGGGGGCAGGCAAAAACAGCCTCAGTTTGGCATTCTCCCAGGAGGTGAACAGATCAGCCAGAGGAAAGCCTCACAGGAAGAACACGTGTTTCATCACCTACTGATTCAGGAACCACTCGTGCAACATCTCCTGTTTACAGATACCTCTGTTATACTCTGTTCATCTTATAACGTAGATAACTGCAAGCTCCTCCATCACTGTTGTTACAAGAGGTGACATGTTGTGATATATGCCTTGCAATGTTGCTTCTGTATTGTTCTTCCTGGTAAAATAAAGATTTATTGACTGATCTCTCCTTCCTGGCTTACAGCATCTGCCAGCTGACTGTGAACTCCTGCAACATGGATTGCCAGGATATCTGCACCCAGGCTGTGCATGATGGTCCAGGTGAGGAGGGCCTCTCGACACAAGGAAAGGGAGTATGTTCCGCCCTGTCTGTTCAGGTAGAACATGACTGTGGTGTTGTCTGTCTGGACCTGCATGAACTAACTCCTGACTAAAGGAGTGAATTTCATCAGAGCAAGCCACACTGCAGGGAGTGCCAGCAGGTCTATGGGGTGACAGGAAGGACTCTTGGGGTGATCAGAACCCATGGGTTCTGTGGTCCCCCAGATGCACTCCCCACCCCACCAGCGATGCGTCTGTCTTCAGCGTGATAGTTGACTCTGGGCGGACAAACAGGATTCCTTCGTCCAGATGCTGCGGGATCAGCCACCACTGGATGGCATCCCACATCATATGGGTCATTGTGACCGGGTGGTCCAAGTGGCCGAGATGCTAGGAACACTGACAGCCCAACTCCTACTGCAGGTGGCGCATCTGCCAGTGGGCCCAACGGACCACACTGGTGCAGGATGCCACGTACCCCAGCAGCCACAGGAAATCCCGGGCAGGGCGTAACAGCTCTACCTGAAATGATCGAGCAAAGGACGTAAGATCCAGTGCCCAGTCCACAGGGTGGCAGGCCTTGGCCTGCACAGAGTTTAGTTCTGCCCTGAAGAACTTGATCACCTGCGCAGGTACCAGTTCGGACTTGCCCAGGTTGACAAGCAGGCCCAAGTCTTGGCAGGTCTGAAGAGCCAGATCTCTGGATCTTTCTATGGCATCTTTGGCCACACCACTTAGCAGTTAGTCATTCATATGGGGATACACCCTGACACCTAGGTGATGCAAGTAAGCTGCCACTACTGGGATGCACTTAGTGAAGATCCTGGGCACCCAGAAGAGAGCATCCTGGAGGTTCGGGGAACAAAAACACATGCTTTGCTCCAAAGATGGAATGACCTGATTCAGAATGACCATCCAGAACTTGTGTGTCTGCATGAAATGGTTCAGATAACGCAGATCCAAAAAGGGGCACCAGCCCCATCTATTTTGGGACCAGGAAGTTCCTGGACATGTAACCCTGACTGACCAGGGTGTCCTGGACATGGGCTGCTGCCCCTTTTGTAATAGGCTGAACAGTGTCCTCCCAAAGGGTGGACAGCATGTCCAGTGACACCCTGGGCTCCTAAGGCACTTGGAGGTGGTAAGGCAGGAGAGCCTCAAAGTCCAGAGGCAACCCTCTACCTACTAGATCTAACACACTTGAATCCTGTAATTACTGTAAACCTTTGTTTCTTTTTATGTAAATGTATTGTACACTGACCTTGTTCTACCCAGGTCCATCTTGAAAATGAGCTTTGCTCAATGGTGTTCGCCTGGATAAATAAAGATTTTGACTCATTGATTGACTCACTTGTTTACTGTGATAGAGGACTAACGTGGCAAGAAGTGAGGTAGCCAACCTCCTATGGGGAGAACAGACAGTGACAGGATGGGTGGGGTAATTACACCCCCAACCCGTCACTAAGCAGCTTTTGCAGGGGCATCGACGACTGTGGCAGGAGGAGCAACACCACCCCCGCCCCTCTTCATAGGACCCTGGCCCCTAGGTTTGGGCTTCGGGTACCAGACCTGGTACTGCTTTGCTGGGGCTGCTGCTGAGGAGGCTATGGCTGGGAGGACCAGTACTGGAAAGCATATTTCTTGGGCTTCTTTTTTGGGTCCTTCTGGGATAATGACACAGAATCGTGGGTGACTCTGGACTTGTTGATATGCGTGAGATGATCATCCACCTGAGGGCCAAAGAAGTCTGTGCCCAAGAAAGGAACATCGGCCAATTTGTGTTGGGTGTCTGCTGTGAAGAAGGACAAACACAACCAGGACCTGCAACACAAGGAGACAGCCACTGCCATGGCACTGGCACACGACCTGCCAATGTTCAAGGCCATTTGTAGCCAGTGTTTTAGCCAGTGATTGACCCTGGTCTCTGATGACCGCCACCACTGACTGCTGCTCAGCCGGGATGTGAGGGAGGATGACATCCAAGGCTCCCATCAGGGATTGACCAAAACTACTCATCATCGAGGCATAGCTTGCCTGATGGAGACCAAAGGATGCCACAGCATACACCTTTTTTAGTGGTGTGGTCAGTCTTACAGAACTCCTTGTCTGGAGGCTTTTCCACGTCCGTCCCCCGGCTTCCCAACATACAAAAAACTGAATTGGTGACCAGGCCCTTCATGGAGGGGTGGTCTGAAAACCCCATAAAGGACCCTGTGGGGACCACATACTTGTAGACCATATGAGTACAGGGTGCCGGGCAGGATGCTGGAAGCTGCCAAAGCTCCAGGGATGGTCCCAAAATGGCCTCAGCCATGGAAAAGGCAAGCTCTGGGTAGTCGTCCTGATCTAGAATATCAGGAAAGGGATATCTGGCCCTTTTCTGAACCGGCTCCAGAGACTGAGATGGATGATGATATACATCGGAGAAGCGCCCGGAAAGATACCAGGCCATGCTCAATGAAGAACTCCTTGACCAGTCCCCAGATAAGAAGGAAAAGTCCCAGAGGAGACCATGGACTCATGGTCAGAGTCATCTGTGGACTCCTTGAAATTGCGCCTCGATCATTTCTCACCACGGACCACCCAGGTATTTCCTCCTGGGGTGATCTGCACTGACAACCGTCCTGGCAAACTGGTGGCGGAAGAGGCCTCCTTGGTTGAAGTGCCCACCTTCGGCTGCAGTGGTGGTGACTGCACTCGAAGGAGTGCAGAAGCAGTTGCGGGAAGCATCCGTGTAGCGTGGACCAGCATGGGCACCACTGGTGGCTACCAGTTGACCAGAGATCTAGGGTGTAGAGCCCTACCCTGCCACATGATGGCCCACCGTTACCAGAAGAGGTCCTAACAGCACCTGCGCAACTTGCAATGGTGCCTCTCCTCGCTCAAGGATGAGGAAGTAGAGGAACATCAATGGCAATTCCTTCTGGTGAAGCGTGATCAACAGTGAGAGTGCTTTGATCAAGACCTCGACTGTTGACTGGACAATCAACAGCAAGGTGAGCCTTCCAGCTGGTTGTGGTACACCACATGCCTGCACACATTGACAAGGACAGGTGTTGGAGGCTGCTCTTGTTGTGGACCAGACAGGGACACCGACCAATCCTTCTGACTGAGGACCAGGAGCACCTGGGTGTGTGAGATCAACTCTTCGACCTCGCCCAACAACCGGTCAACCTACTTGACCAGGGTCGAGGTCAACAAGCATGATGGGGGTACTGAGGAGCTCTTGATCTGCCCCTCAACTGAAGGGGTCTTGACCAAGGATGAATGGTCAGGGGAGTTGAGGGATCAGGAGGACCTCAGTCTCTTCCGGCGCCATGTCTGGCACCATCAGTGCTTGTGTTTAGAACTATGATGAGCAGGACTCTCCCCCAGGATCTGGAGGGCCAAACACATATCCCGGAAGTCTCCAACGACCCTCCAATGCTGGTCCCAGCAGGGAACAGTGCCAAGACCGAGAAGGTGCCTGCCACTGCAGCCACTGCTTCTGCTTCATGGGCCACAAGCTGCTGAGCAGACCTGGCCACAGCCAAGCCCTTGTTGTGGCCCTTAGGATGGCCCTTCAGATCCCGCTCCAAAGGTCAACCCAGAGTTAGCTGGAGTTTTCTATCCTCGAGGGACTCAAGGAGCATAGATAAACAGAGGCTGCACCTGGCCATGTCGTGATGCTCGTCCAGGCAGAAGGCACACCTCTCCCCTGCTACCACTGGCTTAACCTTGCCTACTCCCCCCCCCCAAGAATCTCTTGTGCAAGGATGTAAATGTACTGCATACCTGTCTTAACACCTGTGAACTGTGTGAAACCTGATGACTCTGTGCTAAATGTATGATTCCTAACATGTATCTACTGTAATATATCGATGCCAATGTATGTATATGTATCTACTGTAACTACTGTATATCAATGCCAATGTACTGTATATGTATCTACTGTAACTACTGTATATCGATGCCAATGTATGTATATGTATCTACTGTAACTACTGTATATCGATGCCAATGTATGTATATGTATCTGCTGTAACTACTGTATATCGATGCCAATGCATTGCATATGTATCTACTGTAACTACTGTATATCGATGCCAATGTATGTATATGTATCTGCTGTAACTACTGTATATTGATGCCAATGTATGTATATGTATCTGCTGTAACTACTGTATATCGATGCCAACGTATGTTTTCTCTGTAACTAATTCCAGGTCGCCCCTGAAAAAGGGACCTCAGGTCTCAGTGGGTTTACCCGGTTACCAAAATCTAAATAAATAACTAAAATGTTGTGTGGGTTGGTGACCGACACAAAATTTGAACTCAGGCTTCCAATACGCCATCTTTAGTGACACCACAGAGTTAAAGGGGCAGAGGAAATAAACCGCAAACATTCACCTATAGTACACCAGTATCTTAAGCGAGAACCGTGAAGGACGTGACCTATTCTGCCAGCGGAAAGAAATATCTAACATCACGGGGTGGAGTTGGAGGATATAGTGGCTGGGTGGTGGGAGGAGCTGACCTTCAAGATGTCTGAGGAACCAGCATTTCCAGTGGAACTGCAGGAGTGTGTATAATGAACTATATCCACGCCCCTAGAAACTATTTTATTGGTATGTACTTTATAATACACGTTGCGCTTTTCTGACAGTTACCAAAGCATTTATAGACTAAATGAAAATTGGCAAATTTTCTTTATTCCAAAAGAAAGACCTGCAGTCATTTCTAAGTGGTGGTATATTTAGGTGCCTGGAATGCTGGCAGTTATACAAAATAGGTACAAATTTCAGCAACCACCAGGAATAAAGGACTGGTAATAATCTTGACTCTCAACTGTGTTTTTAATTCTTGTTTTTATTTTTTTTTTGTTATGAGTTTTGATATTTGTTTCCAATCTGGCTGTGTAATGCTCCCCTTAGTGTAAAGAGACTCATATTAAAATACTGGAAAGACAAAGAAACTCCCTCATTACAAGAATGGTATAATCAGATGGAATTTGTCTTAAGCAATGAAAGAACACATTATCAGCAGTTAGATAAATTGGATGACTATAATAGTGGCTGGTCTCCTTTTGTTGCTTTGGAGGGGATGTACGATGACAGCCTTTATTTCTCTAAGAGTTTGGATACTCCTAAGAAAGTTAGATCTGGTAAAAAGTCGGTATACTACTACACGTGGTACAATGTATTATATTAGGAATGATAAATGAAAGACGTTATTAGGATCAGTCATTTATAATTGAAATTATCATAAGAATGAATTTAAATGAATGGTGTATGGACTGTATAACTATATAGATTTGTTTCGGTTTTATAAAGTTGTTTTGTATGGTTGAAAAAATTAAACTCTACTATGGTAAAAAAAGGAATACAGGACTGGCAATAATTTTGACTCTCAGCTGTGTTTTAAATTTTTGTTGTTTTGATATTTGTTTCTACTGTCAACACCTTCTTAGGACAATGATGGGGCTGTAAGGGTAACACAGCTTTTCAACCCTATGAAACTGGCAGCAACAATATTTCTGTTCACCATTATTTATTGTCGTTACCGTTTTGGCTACTTAAGAACAACGAATGCTTCTGTGAGCAGTAAGATTTTGAGAAGTCTGCAAAAATTAAAAAAAAGCAAACCTATTGTGTTTTTGAAGAAGTATGGGTTAACTTTTGGTTTTTTTCCTCCATTTGGAGTAGTGGTGCACACTCTCCTCTCCATGGTTTGTTTGTGAGTTTCTGTGTGTTAGCACATCCTACTGCTCATCTGCCTCCTAGCTGTAGGCAAAGGCAGCATGTGGGAAACGTAGGTGTAAGAGGGCAAGGAAGCTGCGCAATGGCTGGCACTCGGAGCGTGACGATGTCATGGTCAAAGCCTTAAATCCAAGAGGAAAGAGAGGCAGTAAAGAGGTAAACCGCTAGCCCACTTCGGTCAATGGCAGCCGCCTGGCCCCATCCACGCTAATAGAGCCTCGCTACTCATGAGCCCTCCTCCTCCTCCTCCTCAGAAGTCCCAGGCAGCTTCCTCTAGCCACTGCAGTGCTGCCTCCTTTTCCCATAGCATGCCAGGGGAGGGCCTCCCCCTTTCTGATCAGGGGTAGACACGGAGAGTCACGGGCAGCACAGACCTCTAGGAGATGCAGAGTGGAACCCTGTGCCGGGGCAGACGGGGACATTGACAGGTCTTGAAGGAGGGGCAGTGGGGGAGATAAGAAAGGAGAAATATATATTTATTTTTTTTACATTTGTTTCAATTCAAGCTCTTAATAAGGAGACGTTAATTAAAGATTCAGAACCGATTGAAATATAGAATGGTTTAGAGAGACAGAACTGGCTACAAATAGCTACACACACACGCACACACACACACACACACACACACACACACACACACACGCACGCACACAAAACACAAAAATCCAGAGCTGCTCTTATGTGCTTTTGAAGCCATCCTCGGATGCAGATGAGAAGCATTAACTTCCTTAGACAGTTGAAGTGAACCACAGAATGTAGGTTTTTCAGTTTATACTGGACCGCAGGCCTATCCCTTCACCTATTTACTGTTAAAACGAACACAGACCTGTCTCTAACCCAGATGTACAGAGGTAGCTCTCTGCTCGGCCCGCTAGAAGACTCGGGTTTAAGCGCCGACTTGGGGGTTCCACCCAGGGACTGGGAGGGATCTGCATGGCATGTTACAGAGCTAAGGCCCTTGGCTGCCAGAGAGGGCAGGAGGGAGGGATTTCTGTGCTGCCTACCGAACAGAGCAGTACATGACAGCGGTTTGCCCCCGGGATAAGCAGAGAACAACTTCTAATTGGTATGAAATGCACGACATGGAAAGTTTTGCAGTGAAATAACAGCCCCTGCTTATGCTAGCCTTAAAGGCTGGAGCCTCTGACCTGCTAAAAATCATTAGAAATAGGTGGGGTAAACACAGCTGCTGCAGAAAATCCGCAAATGTACATCCCCCCAAGGCCCAGGTCCATTACCGTTAATATGATACGAGGATGGCTGTTTACCACCTAGGCTAGATGGGGGACATGCCAGGTAGGAAAGGCAGAGGATTACTAGGTTTATACAGTTTTTAGAACAGGAAACCTGTATTTCATTCATCAGGGCATAGGAGAAATTTGGCTGGGATAATACCAAGTTTCTATGGTACATACAAATCAGGCATCTTATTAACACTCCAGGGAGTAAAGAAAAACTGGGCTGGTCCTTGATTGGGTGGGAAGAATTTCTTTATGAGGTAGTTACAATAGCAGGACCATCTTTGTTTCATCTGTCTTGTTTGTATGCATGATATCTGAATAAAGATGAGTTTAAAAAAAAAGAGCAGAGCAGTACTGAAGTCAGCTGCCAAGGCAGTCGCTCTTGCCCATCCTCTTGGATGAAGGTCAGTGTGCAGTCGATATGGCAGCCCCAACGTTGAGGTGAAAAAATATGGGTCCAGCCGAAATGAAACATCGTGAGGATGGGGGAGGGAAGCTGCCCAGATTCTAGTCATTTTTTTTTCTTTTCATCAAGCTTTTTCACCATTGGCTATGACCTGTCAGGGGCATATCCTGTTCCCAAGGGTAAACCCTGTGCTGGCCCGTTGACGCCACCACCCCTTACCCAGATCCCCGCATGACTGTCATCTCCAACGGTCCTTCTCTCTGTGGTAGGGCCTCCAGGATGAGGGCCATCCTTCCACTGAAGCAATCCACTATGTGGACCAGGATTCAGCATCGATGGGCACTACAGCACATGGGAAATCACAAGAGCCCAGGCCACTGGTTCAGGTGCAGTTTCTGCCAACCAAATGGAGGACAAGATTTCAACATTATCAGACAAGATCTCACCTGCTCTTAAAGTATAAGAAGTAACAGCAGGTAGTAGCAGTAATAGTAGCAAAACAGTGGAAGGAAGTAGGGGACTGGGTGGCAAGAGGGAAACTAACCAAACCACTATGAAGGTGTGGGGGGCTGGTGCCCCCGATATTTAGTCAGCTCCATTTTGCGCCCATCACCTGAGATCTCGTCTGCCATTTTTCACGCTCTAGCAAAAACTGTACCTGCTCCTGCGCCATAATACAGATGGTCATGGGTTCTTCTCCCGGCTTGTCTCTCTGAGTTTTTCCCTCCTTCCCTGGCATGGTGGTTGCCCATCAAGTGTCCTCGGCTGCACAAAGTGATGTCCTGCAGAGGGAACAAACTTTTACAGCCCACTGCAGGGGTTCCTAGTGCACCAGAGCCTAACGTCATCCATCCCTGACTGCTGTGCACTGCTGAGCAGCAGCTACTGCGGTTTGACGTGCCTTGTGACGCAGCGTCCCCAGTTCGATCCTGAACCTAGGTTACATGCATGAGGGTGGCCCCCTTCTACTCTGTTTTAAAGCTGTGAAGAGGACTGATGCATAGGAAGATCATGTGAATTCCTCAGGGTGACACAGTTAGCTTGTGACTGTGATGGGATCTGAACCCAGAAGTTATGGTTCCCGTGTTCTGTGATTTAATGTCAGGTTAATACTATCTTTGCATTTCCAACTAGTTACAATACGCCCCCCACCCCACCCCCAATAATCCACACTGCTTAGAGTAACCAGGAAGCCCATAAATACTTTCTAATTCTATTTTACTTAATCTATTGCTATATTCTAATCACACCCACCAAGCTGTCACCTTGGAAGAACAAGCTGTCCCTCTGAAATGATTTATTTGATCTTGGCATCAGGCAGGCTGTTCTCAGTAGCATAACATCAACGCAGTGCCATTGTGCTGAATAATAAACGTTTGCTGTGCTTCTTAAAGACATAATCAATGTAACTGGTGAGAAGGATTTTTTACAGCTTTAGAATGTGTTATTGTGTAAACAGAGGATGGGTACAGTGGCGGGGTGGCACTTAAATTGGTCAGTTTAAAAAACTATTTATTTTACATGTGGTACAATAGCAACCTGACAGGTGTATATGTGTATTATAACACAACGGGTAGAACAGACACCGTGGCAACACAGAGCCCCATTGCCAAAGTGTACATTAAACTCAAGGTACAACCAGGATGTTATTATAAACACACCTAACAAGTCATTTCAGAAATCTGCAGCACATTCTTGTAACTCAGATGGGATAGTCAGTGTCAGGGGTTCAGCAACCAGCACCCTCTACTTTTGGCCAGAAATACTGGCTGGCCCCGAGTTCAAATTTCATGTCAACCAGGCACCTGGGCTTTCACCCAGTATTGACACTGCAGTGCTGCATGGGGGGGGCTAAACTGTTAAGGTGCCATCCTTCAGATGAGACATTAAAACCAAGGTCTCTTCTGCCCAGCTCTGCTGTCTGTCCAGGTAAAGATCCCACAACACTTTTTGAACATGTAGTGGAGTTATCCCTGGTGCCGTGGAAAACATTCCTGTTCTCAGTAACACTGGTTTTAATGCACTATAGCTGTGTGTTTTGGAGGATTGGATTCTGAGTCACGGAACTCGATTTCTTGAATTTCAACCTGATTTTTGAAATTAGTACTTTTGGAATTACAGTCTGAAAATTCTTAATTCCAAAATGAAAGATAAAATGTGTTTTTACATGGGGAACTTGGATTTAGCAATTAGGATGCCAAATCCAATTCTTCAGTCCTTTTTGGAATCAGAAGAGAAATCGGATTTGGAATCAAAAATTCCTAAAAAAGTCCTGTCAGATCAGACTCGGCCAGTTCTGACCATCCCTTATGTCTGTGGTATAAGCATGTTTAGTGGCTGCTACATGCATACCACGTACAGTCCCTGCACTACCAGTACATAACTCGGGAGGCAATGTTGTCTAGTGGTTAAAACACTAGCTTTAAAACCAGATCATCACATGTTCAAATTCTGGTAGAGTCAAATACTCACTGTGTGACCTGGGTACGTTACTTAACCTCACAGTGCTCCAGTTAACCCAGCTGCAGAAATGGGTAGAAGCAGGGCCTTACTGGAAAAAAGATACTGCATCTTAGCTGGGCTATTCTGGGTAAACAACTTGAATTAAAAAAAAAAAATTCAAGTCAATACCATAGTGTGTGCGGGAGTATGTGTGTGTTGGAGAGGGGGCAGGAATAAACAGAGAATTTAGTGTCAGTTCAAAGACAGGAATCCCATGGATAACATCAGTTTTAAAGATTTTTGTGGCTATGTGGAATAACATGCTGCAGGGTGTGAGGTGTGCTGTAATAAACTTCCCAGGTGACTGCAGGCCCTCAGCTCCATCCTGTGCCTCACAACCCAACCACAGTATGGGGTGATTACAGAATCCTACAAGCCCTGGAGTGTGTTACTCCTTTCATGGTGCCTGGAATCGCCAGTAAACTCTACCGACGATGTATCCCACTGAGCCAGAGACCATGTGGTGTTCGTGGTGACAGTAGGCAGAAAAAATGGGCAAACTGGGTGGGCCAAGCGATTCTTATCTGCCGTCAAATTCTATGTTTCTGTGCAGACTGCCAAGCTGCCACCTACAGAGGTAGCGTGGAAGGCATCCTCCAATCTGCTGAAATGTGGGAGGACCTAGGAAAGCAATAGACGGGGCTATGTAGGTAACACAATCACTTGCCACCACACCATCAAGTGCTGCTCTTGACTTCTACCTCCCCAGGGCTAGAGAAGCTCACCACCCAGTAACCAGTAGCCTCCAGAGGAGGAGCTCCGCTAACCATCTGAGTTGGGAGTGGGATCATGTTCCCTGAGGGCATCTCTCTCTCTCTCTCCGAGAGCTAATCCAGCTACAGGCTGGAAGGGGATCACAAGTGGAGGGGGGACTGGGTTGTGAGTGAGAGAAGGGGTACATCTATTCCAGCTCTAATGTCAATGAGCAAGGCACCTAGACAAATGTGTTTTACTAGGGTCTGTTGTGACAGTATAGGCAGGGAAAAAAGTAGGCAGACTGGGAGGACCAAGCAGTCTTCATTTGCCAACAATTCTATGTTTCTGTCATTCCAAACAACAGACCGACAGTGGTATTATTAATTTAGGGATACCTACTTTAGTTTAAGATTACAAATGTGCAAGCTGTCCCACTGGCACAGTGGCAGAACTACCGCAAATGACGCCGACGACCCAGATTCAAAAATCAGCACAGGTTGTCAGGGGCCAGCCAAAGGAGGGAGGATCAGGCATCCAGGGACAGCTCTCCTCCCTCGGGAGTGGGGTGTGGAACTCTGTGTCTTACTGTGAGACTGCTAGTGGGCAAAGGCCAGGTGGTAGTGCATGTGAGCACATCAGCATGGGAAGGGACTGCAGATGCCAACACCCATGCGTGCCAATACACACGTATGTGCACATCACTGCACGCCAGTGCCCTAGAAGAAAACCAGAGGTAAAAACTCCAGTCCAATCTGGCATCCCGTGTATGCACCTCACAACCAATGTGGCAGGCCACCCTCCACCACGTGTGGTACTGCATAAGAGGAAGGAGGTGCACAAACACATAATGGGGAAAAAAAAATAAGATTAAAATTGTGGAGCCTCACCTATCACCACACTGGTGAACCAGGTTAGGGAATGGACTGTGGTCACTCAGGGGTCGGAGGACTAAACGTCCCACAAAAAGCCCTGTCCGGGGAGGGAGGCCTGCTGTCTCCGCTGTAATACTGCCACCTGAGAGACCACGGGTAGTAGCGTAAGTGCAGCCTGAAGTGGAGGACGGGTGCCTCCTGACTGAGATGCGTGCACATGCATGTGTCTGCTTAGTCCTCATCCACAGGGTGCCCAAGGGGAGAAAAAGGCGGACAAAGCAGAGGCCATTGTGAGATGACACTGCACTCCCCTGCAGGCCTTGCACCCATCTATTGGGCTGCATGCTGCTGCATCCATTACCTAGTCTCCTCTCGGACCTAGGGAAACTGGGAAGCTACGCCATGGCGAGGAGGGAACCCAAGGGGTACTGCAAGGTAGCAGGGCTGTAAGCCCCCAAGGTGATGGGTGGCACGGCTAGGGGGAGTAGCAATCCAGAAAGGGGCTGGCTGTAGAAGAAGGGAAAATAGGGGGGAAAAAAACTTTCTTGGATCTAGGTTGCTGATGTTATGGACGAAAACCCTACTGTTGAGCCACCCAGTCAGGCTCGACAGAACAGATTTCTGAATAACTAACTGTTCCAAAACAGAAAACACAAGAGGAAAAATCCAGCCTCCCATGGTGCACTGCTACAGCTCTGACCAGCTGTTCTCAGCCTTGTTGGCATCATTTAAAATATAGCTCTGTAGAGCCCAGACGTGGCAGCTCCCATCACACGACTGATAGTAACATCTTTCAATCAATGCAGATGACATAAATTGTACTCAATTCCCCACCCTGACAAAAGTCAGGGGATTAATATCTATGGTAGTGTTTCCTCAGCGTCCCTGCTAATATAACAAGCTGAAGTACTGCCCAATTTTCACAATGCCTTTTTTTTTTTAATTGGTTTCACATTTACACCAAAAAACAAAAACAAAACAACAGATTTTTTCGACAGGAGGCCTATTATTTTGTCTGACTGAATTACCTTTGCTATGCCTACTGCTGCTCCCAAGTGACAGTAATATACTTGTTGATGCCACCCCAGATGTAGAATCAGAAGGTCCATCTGCTACTCCTCAAATTGCCCGTGTCCCTTACTAAATACTGACAATTTAAAAAATGGAACTTCTGACAAAACTTCTACTCTTTTTCAGAAAGTGCTTGTTTATCCAGTGGTGAGTCAAGGCCTAAGCCATACTGGGTGTGTACCCCAGCAGAAATCTGGGCCCAGACAGCGCTACTGCGGCAACAGATACCTGGCAACATATGCCAGATTGAAATTCTGCCGGAGTCTCTGGTTACCAGTTCTCATCAGTATCCTTTAATTTCTGGGGTTGTCACAGTGGTTTTTTTTTCAATATATATTTTGACTCCTTCTTGTCCCTAGTCTCAGCGACATACCCCCAGCACTGTCACTGATCCGTCTTGGGGACCTGCAGGTTAACCAGCGAGGTGGCCTGTCCCTTAGGGTTACAGAGTGCCTGCAAGGGATGGCAAGTGTGTCACGGCAATATCATCCAGTAATTCATTGTCTCTGGGCCGGTCCAGTGGCGCTGAGGGTTGAGGCGCTGGTCGTCTTACCTCCCGCCATGGCGGCGACCCAAGTTCAGGAATGAGCTCAGGTGCCGGGGGTCGGCAGGGGAGGGAGAGAGAGAGAGAGGATTGAGCGTCCGATGGATTGCTCTCCTCTCCTCTCTCTGGGGAGGGATCCAGGGCTCGCCCGGCACAGTAGCAGCCCCCGGTGGAGGCTGGAGGCACTACTCAAGCTTAGGGCCAAAGTAGAGGGAGGAGTGCGGCAGACGTCAGCGGAGATGACAACATTGCACTGCCGCACTCCATGGGACACACAAACATGGAAAACCCCCTGCTGAAGCACTGCAGAGATTAAGGGGGTCTCCAAGGACAAGCTCACATCCCACCGCTGGCCCGTCACTGTAGAGGACTCCACAGCCGACCTGTCACCCAGCTAAGGCCTCTCTAATTACAGACAGGCTGCCAAGGGAGGGTGGACCCGCCCAGGGGGGTGATCCAGAGGGCTAGGCCTGCCTGGGTGGTTGGGGGAGTCCATCCAGAGATGAGGGGTTGAGGCAGGGAGTAGAAGCCTCATCGAGCGAGCACCCCAGAAGGATGCCGGGCTTCAGTGGAAGCAAAATAGAAGAAACAAAAAAAATTTACTGTCTCTGGTTTCCCCAGGGTTGTTGGGGTACAACGACATCCCATTAACTTTATGAGCCCCTTTCTTGGTGCTCCTGCTATTGCTATCATCAGTCAAGGGATGCAGACTCCTCAGGGAGGACAGCTATTGTGGAAAACTCAATCCTCCCTATCCAGGCCGGCCCACAATTAACACTGGTCCATTTCTGAACCCAGGTCGCTGGTGGTGTGAAAATCAGTGCCTTACCCCAACATGCCACTGGACCAGCTGCCACTGTATTTCTGTTTTTATGAGTCCTTAACTAACATCTTACACTGTGCAATACCAGCACGTACCGGTTACACTGATGCATGGGATCCAGTAAGATTATTCTGGTATTCAGGTATACATCTTCTGGCATTTATTCATGGTATAACTATTCTGCTATTCAGTTACCCTATTCTGGGATTTACAGCAAGCCCATTCTGATATTCATAGTATGACCGTTCTGGTATTCACTGTTCGTCTGTACCTGTAAGACACGCCCATTCTGATATACATGTATGACTATGCTGGTACTCAAGGTACACATATTGTAGTATTCACCTTAAGTTTATTCTGGTACACACACACACACACACACACACACACACACCGCCTATCCTGGCTCTTACAGTTTTACTATTCCAGTATTTATGGTGCACCTAAACAGAAAGAGAAAAGTCTGGGTATGCACAGACCTTTCTGTCTTTTCTCTTTATCTGTTATTCATGGTGGGAGAACAGCTTTCTAGCTACACATACAAAAAAATGTATGGAACATTCTGTTCTGAATACATCTTCCAGCTCAACCACAAACCACACATATGTTAACCACTTACAAATAGTTCCATTTGTAATAATTAGAACATCAGATGCAGACAATAATATGTGACTTGAGACTTTCCCTTCTACTACCTTTCCAGATAAAGTGCCATCCAAAAAGTTTGGTGCATCTTGTAATCAGGGGAAGGAAAGGAATGTGTGTGTGTGTGTGTGTGTGTGTGTGGGCGGTGTCAGTGAATTTGTTTCGAAGTGTGAGTCCAAAGTTCCTGGGGTTCAGATCTAGAAGTCATTCCACTTGTTTGGAATTTAAAATGCTTCCCGTGTTCAAAAATTTGAATTGTAATTTTCTTAAGAGAGTTCCATTTTGTCAGCTCAGTGGTGCAAAGGGTTGAGGCGTTCGATGCCACACCTACCGACACATCGGCGACTCAGGTTTGGAATGAGCCTGGTTCACTGGGGGACTGGCTGGAGGGACGAGGAATGAGCATTCGACAATGGCTCTCCTCTCCTGGGGTGGGAGGGTATGAAGCACCACTCGGGTACTACCACCGTGTGCAGGCGTGGTGGCAGGGCAGTGGTGGCGACTCAGAGGGGTTGGCCAGCGCCAGGCGCATAGTGGGTATGCACCTCCACACACACACACGACTGCATCCTTGCATGCTGCCTAGCCTGGGACAGAAAACAGGAAAATGGAGCCAGAGCATAACACTCAGCCCACTGTGCGACCAGCACTGCAGCCTGGGACTGCTTCATCTGGATGAGGTCTTTGGGGGGGAGCATGGTCCTCCCTCCCCTGACCCCGCCACAGGGGAGTAATCCATGGGGGAATATGAGTTAAGTCTTGGGGAAGCATGTGCCATTTGGGGGTTACAGGCCAGTCTCGTTTCCAGGTGCACCCTGGTAGCACAGGGAGGTTAAGAGACTTGCTCATGGTCACAAAGAATGCAAGTGGAGGTTGTGGGGAATCAAACCCGGGTCTGCTGGATGTACCAAGCTCACTCACAGCTCACTCTTCTAAGCTCTTGAAAGTCAATACAAAATATTACTAGTATATCTATTCTTTTGGCAAACTCAACCATTTTTGACTTCCATCGCTGACAAACTGGATGCTAATTAGGTTTCCTTTTTTAGAGTCAAGTACTTATTATCCTTTAAACTTTTTTCAAGGGTTCGATGCAGATGTTACACAGCACTTAATTAGTGCTTAAGAGCCCCAATTTGCCTATGAAAAGGCTAAGCAGTGGGCTGCCCGATGGCCTGGTGGAAGTGACATGCGCTTCCGTGCTGATAACCCGAGTATGCAAGCGGACCCAGGAAGTCGATCAGGTGGCCGGGGTGCTGGAAGGCGCTGCCATGTGGCAGTGCTACAAGCTAGAAGGAGGCGCACAGGTTTTGGCACAGTAGTGATCCTTCTGGTGTGCTGAAGGAGCTGGTCTCCCCCACAGGACATCACTACTTGTGGCTGAGGGATGTGCGTGGGGATTCACAGCCTGCACCAGGGCGCCAGTGGAGAAATAGAAATTTAAATACCTGTAAATTTTCTTTCTCCGGCTGCTGGTCTCCGGACTCATAACTACTGGGAGGTCCTTCTTGGTACCATGTGACAGGCAGGATACAGATCTCTGTAGGGAGACTACATCCTCCCCCTCCACATCCTGCAGCCATCAGTTCTTCCTAAAGCAGTTGTCCCCTACAGTACTACAGAACTTGGAAACAAAAAGAAGAAATGTTATTCTGAACATGCGGCCGGATGGCAGACTTCTGACATTCTGGGAGGGAAGGAGCCCGGAGACCAGCAGTCGGAGAAAGAAAATTTAAAGGTATTTAAATTTCTATTTCTCTCTCCTAAAGCTGGTCTCCGGGCTCATAACTACTGGGATATACTAAAGCAGTACATCCCCTTGCTTCCTGGGTGGGAAGAATGTTACCAGCCCTTTACGGGTCCACCACTGCCTGGCGGACCCGGCGGCCAAAGGACACCTCTGCGAGGTGGACACATCCAATTTGTAGAACCTTGCAAAGGTATGGATGGATGGATGATCAAGTGGCTGCTCTGCATAAGTCTGCCAGCGAGGCTTCTCAGGAGTCCACCCAGGATGCCACCATTGCTCTCGTGGATGGGCCCCTCACTGGACCTGGCAGGGCTACCCCCGTTTTCTGGTAGGCGATGGATATGGTGGAACGAATCCATCTGCCAATAGTGTCTTTCGATGTTTTCTGGCCCATATTCTGCCCCGAAGTGAGAATGAACAAACTCAAAGTCTTGCGTATGGAATCTGTTCTTTTGATGTATAGCCTGAGTGCTCTCCTAGGGTCCAGCGTATGAAATTCCCTCTTTCTCATTCTCAGGGTGAGGACAGAAAGGAGGAAGGTTCAATTCTTGGTTGCAGTGAAAAGGAGACATCACCTTCGGTAAAAAAGAGGGAGCTGTTGGCAGGACCACTGAGTCCTGATGAAACACAGTGTATGGTTCTTTGGTCGACAAGGCTCCTATACCATGGATGCGTTGTGTTGAGGTGATTGCTGTAAGAAAAATTACCTTCATCATTGGGTGGAGAAGGGAAGCTTCTTTAAGAGGCTCAAAGGGGTCCTTGGTTAGGGCCTTGAGGACCAGGCTGAGTCTCCAAGGTGGGAAGATGGGCTTGATTGGAAGACGTTTTAGCATCACTGCTCTCAGGAATTGTCTAACATGAGCGTGAGCAACCAAGGACTCTCCTGAATCTGCCAGCAGAAGTACACTCAGAGCTGAAACTTGGACTCACAAGGTTCCCAGTTGGAGACCCTTGTCAAAGCGGAATTGCTGCATAGTGGGGAGAGATACCTCGTTGTCTGGTATGTCGATGGATTGTAACCAGAAAAGAAATCTTTGTCATACTCTGTAATAGACCTTGGAAGACTAAGGTCGTCTTGAATGGATCATCATTTCAATGACAGGCAGAGTATAACCTAACTCCTTGAGAGTCTCCTGCTCAATCTCCACGTCGAGAGGGACAGATTGCGCAGATTGGGGTGCAGTACCAGGCCCTGATGCAGCAGATCTGGGCTGGCCTGAAAAATCAGAGGCAGTTGTAGTGACATTTGAACCGGTCGAGGGAACCATGGCCAGCGGGGCCAGTGTGGACAGATTAGAATCCGCTCCTCCTGATCTAGAGCGATCTGAGCAAGACCCTTGAGATTAGTGGTACTGAGGGAAAAGGCATACAGGAGATCGTACTGACCCCAGTTTATGGAGAAGGTGTCCTGTGCTACTGACAGCTCGTCCTCAGTTAGGGAGCAGAACTGCGGAACTTTGTAACTTTGTCAGCAGGTGAAAAGATCTACCTGTGGGAGGCCCCACCATGTAGTAAGGAGGTGGAAAGCACTGTCCTTCAGTTCCCATTCTCCTGGAAGAACGTCCTTTCAACTTAGCCAACCTGCCATGATGTTCTCCTGGCCTGGGATGTACACGGCCATTAGGCTTTCCAGGTGGTGCTCTGCCCACTGGAAGAGCAACAGGGTTTCTTGTAACACCCGAGAGCTCTTGGTGCCTCCCTGGCAACTGATGTAGGCCACTGTCATTTGATTGTCTGTGAGGATGAGCACATCCCAGTTGGAGATCTGTACTTGGAACCGTTGAAGTGCCGGGGGACTGCATGCAACTCCAGAATGCTGATGCTGCTTGTAATGTGTTTCTGCCAGTGACTATTTGCCCTGTGTCGAGAGCTGATCCATGTGAGCTCACCAGCCCCAAAGACTGGTATCAGTAGTGATTCTCATCAGGTAAGGATGCCCCAGTTTGAGACCCTTCATGATGTAGGGTCGCCAAGTTCACCAATGAATGAGATGCTTTCACCTGGTGAGAGATTTGTATCTGCTAGCCCAGACTGTCCCTTGACTGGGACCATTGTTGGAGAAGGCTCAACTGGAGGGGACGTATGTGAACCAGTGCCCAGGGAACTGAGTCTGCCAGGGAGACCATCATCCCTATGAGCTGCACAAAGGTGTGAGCTGGCAGGTTTTGTGCTGATTGGAATTTGCTGATAAGGGCCCTGAGGTCCCTGAACTTTGATTGTGGGAAAAACCTTGTTCTGTAGTGTTTTGAAGTCCACACCTAGATGATTCAGGGTTTGGGATGGTATTAGAGTGAATTGGAAGTGGTGTTTCCCCACCTTGAATCTGAGGAATTGTCTGTGAGCCCTTCGGATGGGGATATGCAGATAGGCATCCTGCAAATCTACTGAGGCCAAAAATTCCCCCTGATGGAATTCCCTGATGATGGATGAAAGGGTTTCCATCTCGAATGTTCTGCTGCGAACAAAGCAGGTCAGAAATTGTAGGACTAATACAGGCCTGAATCTTTCTGAGCGTTTTGGAACTATGAACAATAGAGAAAATGCCCCTGTGCCGTTTTGAGATGGGAACTTCTTCGATTGCTCGTGCCTGGATAAGGTCTGTGATCACTTATAACGTTGCCACTTTCTTTTCCTGATTGTTGGATATGGGAGGGCAATGCATGGGGTAGACAGGGCTTTAATTTGAGCTCAAAATAACCCATGCGTACTATATCTAGCACCCAATTGTTCGTGGTGGTGTGGACTCACTCCTTGAAAAAACTGGAAACCCTGCCCCATACTCGAGGATGGGTCCAGGGATCCTCATTGAGAATTTCTGGTATTGCCTCTGGCATCCCAGAAGCCACCTCTTCCTCCCCTGAAGCCATGCTGGTTGCGGGAGGAGAACTAAGTTCATCAACCTGAAAATGTTTTATTTTGTACCCTTGAATAATTTTGGGCTCGAAAATTCTGCCTGGATCCCAATGACTAGGACCTGTTACTGCCCCTGGATTGTGGCATGCAAACGTTCGCTGTTTCTCCAGGTTCCTTGACCGCCTCCTTTTTAGAGCTGATCCAAAAAGGAGGCCCCCTTCATAGGGGGCATTCACCAAGTGCACCTTTGAGGAGGCGTCCACCTGACATGCCCGCATCCACAGGTTACATCGAGCTGAGGTCTGGTAAAATGTGTCTCCTGCTGCATATCTGACTGCCTCCTCAGATACGTCAGCTAAGTAGGCAGAAGCTAGCCCCATTAGTTGTAGTTGCTGCAGGGCGGGTTTGTTCTTATCTGACTCATCAGCAAGCTGGATTGCCAGGTCAGTGGCCCATAATAGTACGGCTTGGGCCAGGAACAGGTTGGCTGTAGCTGCCTTGAGCGGGGTTGCGGCAGACTGGAACGCCTTCTTGAGGGATGCGTCCACCTTCCTATCAACTGGGTCCTGCAGGGAGGCACCACCCTCTGCTGGGATAACCGTTTGTTTTTGGGGGGTTTTTTGTAAGGTTTGGAGGCTGACCGTAGCCTGAAAGCTAGCTTTAAGTGCTTAGGAGCTGGTGAGGAGGGTCCCAGGTAAATCTCCTCAGTCGCCTGTTCGATGAAAAAAAAGCTAGCTCATCCACGTTAAGGTTTGTGGATGGTGAGGCGCCTGAATTGGAATCATCATCCGGAAGTTCCCCCTCTTCTGGGGTAGAGTAACTGGACTCTGATGGGTCAGGAGACCTGTCTGGTCAGCATTTCCCCCTTGTGGGCATCTTGGATCTGCTCCTGGATCTGGACCTCTTTCTCCTCCTTTCATGTCGTGAGGAGGGGTACCCATCCTAGTCCGATGATGGGGAGGGTTTTCACCTTCGGGTGGCTTTACTCTGCATCCTGTGATCTGGGAATTGTGCAGGATATCAAAGGGAGATGGGATGCGGGCAAAAGCCCTGTTTAGCCTTTCGATGAGGTCTGGACGAGGAATGCCACCCATCTGAGGTAGAGGTATGTTGAGACCCCATCACCAGGGTTTGTTGCTCCTACAACTCTGAAATGGATGCATCCATGGCCTCTACCAACCTTGGGGCCACGGCATTTTTGCACTTTAAGTACAGCGAGCCCACAGAGGTGGCCAGCAGTGGGGGATCTGCATTTGTGGCACTTTCTGCCCCTAGAGAGCTTGTCCATTTTAGCGGAGGACATACTGATGCTTGTGGTGTCCCCTGGGCAAGGAATGTAAACTGTGACTCTGTTCCAGCCCTTACAGACCCACGATAGCCCCTTTTACAGTCCCTCCTGATGACAATGATGCTTGGAGTTAGGGACTTGAAAAGCCATCGACGAGTGAAGGCCAGTAGTGAAGCTTGGAGCCAGGGGCTTGTAAATCCGTCGATGAGCAAAGGCCAGTAGATGCTCATCGACACGCTAGAAGCGTGCCCCTCCCCCCACTCGCCTCGAGGTGGGTCTTGCCACTTGAAAATGCCATTGACGACCTGGTTTGAAGCAGGACCCCCGCTGGTGGAGCGTGATCGCTCCAAATGACTTCCCCTACTGTTCTTGCAGTTTGATGTCTTCAGCTCTGGAGCCAGTCTGTACAGCATGCATGGCTGAGACTGGAGTCCCCAGTAAAGAAGAGAGGCAAATCCCTTAAGTATAATTTCTTGATGAAGCTGCTGAACCTCTCTTGCCAATAAAAATAATCAGCACTTACAGTTTGATGTCTTCAGCTCTGGAGCCAGTCTGTACAGCATGCATGGCTGAGACTGGAGTCCCCAGTAAAGAAGAGAGGCAAATCCCTGAAGTAGAATTTCTTGATGAAACACCTGAAACTCTCTTGCCAATAAAAATAATCAGCACTTACAGTTTGATGTCTTCAGCTCTGTCACTCTGATGACAGAGCCCCTACAGAGTACCTGCCTCTTGTCAGGCAGGAAGTAAACCGATGGCTGCAGGATATGGAGGGGAGGATGTAGTCTCCCTACAGAGATCTGTATCCTGCCCGTCACATGGTACCAGGAAGGACCTCCCAGTACTTATGAGCCCGGAGACCAGTTTTAGGAGAGAGAAAACCAGAAAAATCCAGTGCAGACCGATGGCCATTAATGGTGATGCTGATGCCCTCGGGTTCCTTCTCATGTGGATCCCTCCTGGGCAGATGATGGGAGGAGTGGCAGCTGGGATCGGGGGTGCAGCAATAAGCTTGATGCAGGTGAAGGAGGCCACCAATGGCCAAGAAGCTGTATGTTAAAAAAAAAAAAAAACAGAGGCTAAGGAGTTTGATGAAGTGGCTATTTAAATGAGCTAGTGAACAGGCAAAGCTGAAAATCTGCCTTAATGGCCAAGTGTCAGTGTGTTGCTCTGTCGATCTGGTGATCCGAGTTTGGGAGTGAACTCGAAGAGCTGCATCAGGGGAAGGCCAGGCTGGGGCAGCAGCTCGGCAGTGCACCTTGGCAAAAGAAGGCTTGTGCCAGAGCTTGCAGCTGGGCAATGGGGTTGTTCTGTCCATAGAGGCACACCTCTCCATGCTATCTTCATGCCTTTTCAAAATGACGGATGAGATTCGAGTTGACGGCATCATTATTATCTTCTGTCGATGTCATAGGCGAAGCCTGCGAAAGTAAGGAAGAACTGGTACTGCGGGGGGGGGGGTGAAATGTTAGCAATGCAATTTAAGGTATAAAATGAATGTTTATGGGCATTACACTCATATAGATACCAAATAAATGATGGGGACTATCGTTACGCAAAAAAGTATATTGATCACATTTATTTCACACACAAAAAACGTCTGTCATTATATCAATATAGCTAGAGAAAACTGCTTGTTTCTATATCGATAACATAATTACTACTGTTACATAAAAATATATACTAATTACACCATTTCTTGACGGCGGAACTCCAGACCTTCATTTAAACAAAAAAGGTTTCTAGCCCCAGCAGTTCCAGAGTTAAACCTTTCAAAACATATTTTCTTTAAAATGGAATAACTTTGGAACCGGTAGGGCTAGACTTACTTTTTTTTTTTTAAATGAAAGCTTGGAGTTAGCTAAGTAGCTATATTATTACCATATCACTACTGTGACATTTGTCGGTATAAAAACATAAAATGTTTCATAGCGACACAAAAAAAAAAAAACAACATAAAATGGCTCAATGCATTTTTAAGGTCCTCTCATGTTTAACACATTATATATCAATCAATCAATCAATCAATCAATCAATCAAAATCTTTATTTATTCAGGCGAACATCATTGAGCAAAGCTCATTTACAAGATGGACCTGAGTGGTCATACAAATGAGGATACAAGTATTATTACATAGACAAGAATAGAATAAATAGCAATACAATGGCATGAAATGATTATATACAACAATTTACATATATACAAGTAAATAATAGAACCATTTAGCCTGTAGGAAAAAAGAGGACAAAGGGTATAGCAGTCCTAAAATATAAGTTATATGGTCTAAACTAGTTTTAAGTGAATATAATAGGTGATTCGAAGAAAGAAATTGAGTTAATATAATGGATAGAAAAAAGGAGGTTTAGTTGGGTCAGATAGGTGGGGATTATGCTTTATAAAAGCAATTGCAGAGCTCTGGAAAAAGGCGGAGAACAATCTTTGAAGGATGCCAGAGGTAGTAGGCTAACTAGCTTCATGGATTTTGGAGAGAGTTCCATGCAGCTGCTAAGGAATAGCTGAAAGCAGCCCTCCCATACCGGGTGCAGGCATTGGGACCTTTAATGTGATGAGTTTACTGATCCTTAAGGTGTATGGCCTGGTTGTAATTTGGGTAAAGCAATCAGTGATATAGGTGTAGTTTGCCTGTTAACGCTTTGAGTATCCAGATAACAGCATTCCTATTTCTTCTGTGTTGCAATGATGTCCAGTTGACTGCCATATAAAGGAGCAATGATGGGTGTTGGAGGGAAGGTCAGTAATAAATCTTATGGACCTGTGATACAGGGTGTCCAGCTTATGTAAGAGATGACTTGAACAATGGCAGTAGAGAAAATCAGCATAATCAATGAGGGATAGGAATGAGGCCTGAATTAACCTTTTTGGAATCACTGTTTAGGTAATGTTTTATTCTAAAAATAGTCCGAGCCTCTGTCTTAGCTTTTAAGTAACTCTTCAATATGGACAGAATAGTCAAGCCTGTTATCTATCAGACTCCAAGTATTTGAAGTTATCAACAAATTCAAGTTTCTCTCCAAGTAAGGTGGATATATGTAGGTGTTGGATGCTGGGGTAGTGGTAGTACAACTCTTTGTGGTAAAGAAACATAGCTTTTGTTTTTTGCATTTAGAAGTAGTTTTTGTCAAGTAGATTGTGCTGCAGAATGGAGAATTCGGATTGTAGAAGTTCACAGGCTTTGGAGGTGAGGATTGCTGACATACAATACAGTATCATCAGCAAACAGATGAATGTTAGATTAGTGAGGTTGGCATCAATATTGTTTATATAAATAGCAAAGAGGATAGGGCCAAGAATAGAGCCTTGTGGTACACCCCTTAGCAGAGGTTTTGAGGTGGATAGGTAATTTCCATTTCTAACCAGTTACAGCACTATCTGAAAGGTAATCCTTAAACCAGTTGAGTAATAGGGAATCCAGGCCTAATGAGTTAAGGGAGGTGAGTAATAAGTCATGATCCACTGTGTCAAAGGCTTTACTCAAATCAAACACAGCACAGGTAAAATTTTTTTGTCAAATTAGTCTGCCAATCGTTGGTTACCTTGGCTAAGGCAGTAATGGTGCTATGCTGATCTAAATCCAGATTGTGCAGAATTTAGAAGGTTATTGTTATCCAGATAGTCCCTTAACTCGCGAGCTTACTAGTTTTTCGAGCATCTTAGATAGTACTGGTAGGATGGAGATAGTCTGTAATTGTTGAGATCCCTAGTATCACCAGATTTGAGTAATGGAACTACTTGAGCTGTTTTCCAAGTAGATGGAATGGATCCAGTAGTTAGGGAAAGATTGAAGAGATGAGTAAGGGGGCAGATAAGACATGTGAAGCAATTTTCAGGAAATAGGGATCCAGGGAGTCTGCACCTGCACTTTTAGTTGTGTCTAAATTAGAGAGGAGATCTTCCACTCTTTCAGGATATTGGGATGAAGGAAAAGTTGAAGTGGCCATTTGTCCCACAGTAGTTTGCAGGTTCAAGGAAGATCTCAGGATATTTGCAGGTGATGAGTCAAATGCATAGGCCAGCAGTGGTGAAGTGAACATTGAAGGTATTTAAGATTTCTTGTTTACCTGTAATTTCTGTGTCATTTAGTAGCAATTTGGTGGTTAAGGCAGGAGTAGAATTCTGGCCCAGAAGTCCTTTAATTGTACCCTTAGAGTCTGGATGGGTTATTGTAGGGAGGCATCCAATTCAGCTGTATAAGTAGGCAGTTTGGGCAGTTCTTATTTTTTACATGAATTCCTTGCTTTTCTGAAATTGTAGCCAATCACTGGTGTCCTTTTGTTTTCTTGCCTTTTCCACAGCTTGTCTCTGGTTCTCAAGGCTGCTTTTAAGCTCAGAGGTGAACCAAGGGCAGGATTTTACCTTAGTTCTGATACTGGTGATAGATGCATGAATATTGAGAACATTGGTGATAATATCCTTTAAAGTCTGGAGTGCTGTTTCAACAGAGGTTGTAAGATAGAAATCTTGCCAATATATTGTAGTACTCAGGTCATGGAGGTAACCTGAGATATTGAAATTCTTTTTGACCTTTTGAGGATAAATTCTGCAGGATTTGGTGGTTTGAGTGTGGATCTTATGCCAGCTATAGGGTAATGGTCACTCCACATCACTTGGCAGTACTCCTGCATGTGAGTATAAGTGAGGCTTGTTTACCAACATAATATCCAGGAGTGAGCTGTTGCTGGAATTTCTTGAGTTAATCCTAGTTGGGTCTTTAATCAGCTGTGTGAATCCATAGGTGTCACAAAAGGTTATCAAAGGTGCAGATACATTAGACAACCAGTTTAAATTCAAATCACCAAGGATGACGGTATCTTCAGGGCCTTAGTTTGAGAATTGACCTAGGTGAGAAAGCAGTTTAAGGCCTGCAGAGGGGGGCCTATAGCATCCAATCAGTTTAAATGGAGACGAATTAGGAAGGCAAATTTTGATTGATAAACATTCAAATTCATTTGGCTCAGATGTGTTGATGAGGCAGGTTGCAGAGATGGTGTCCTTAATGTATATGGCCACCCCACCACCCCTGGAATGTATGTGCATGTAGCAACACAGGAGAACTGTATGAACTGTTCAAATGTTACAGCTTCGAAACGAACTGTAGCTTCAACCATTATGAAAATACCATATTAGATTATTTTTGGAAACAGTCAGAAGATACTAGCGGTTGTTGTAAGAATAAACACATTCTTTTTTAGTTTGATGTAATGTTGTTTTTGGGTAGGTTTTTGGATTAGTTACAGCTGAAATTACCATCACAGTTTAAAAATGGGGGTGTAAGTCCCCATTAAAACGGTTTTAGCAAAAAAAGGAGATCGCACTACAGCTCTCATGCACCATACTGCTTCCGTCGCTTACGGGGAGGCATGACCTGCGCTACCTCCAAGGCCATGTCCACGACAAGGGGAGGAAGGAGGTCTCAGGGAGAAAACTGGAGCGTAAAAAGCAACAAAATTGTGTGGGTGACAGCTGGCAGCCATCTTGGGCCCTGTCCTTATGGATCATCACCAGTACGAGGGGTGGGGCTAGCAAAAGGTCACGGCTAGGTGCCGTCAACAGGGGTATGTCCCCAGGACTGAGTACTGAAAGAGGTGGCATTGGTGGAGAAAAAGCTACATTAAAAAAAAAAAAGAAGAAGAACGCTGACAGGCTGGCCCAATGGCACGGTGGCAAGAGTCCCAGAATCCAACATTGGTGGCGACTGGGGGCCGGGGACATCACACAGGCGAGTTGCTTATAGCCCAGGGAATCAAGCTGTGGGCTGCCTGATGTTCATGCACCTTGGCGCGCAGTCATGGACCGGCACTGGTGTCAGCTGTGAAAGCTATTACTTGCCCATCTTCCCAGCTGGAGGAAAGGTCTGGCCATGGCGCTACCATCATTAAGATGAGAGTCAAGAGCAACCCAAAGGAACAAAATGCTTGAAAAAGATAAAGGAAAACTGTCTTTAACAGAAACTCCCACCCTCCCCAACCCCAGAGCCTAACCCCACCCCATTAGGCTTTTAGCAAGAAAAGATAACATTTTTGAAACCATCCCAGTGTACAGAATTTTAGGTTTGTAAACCCTGAGATCATACAACATGGCGATCGCTGCATCATCTGCTGTTACAGTGCGACTCGCCTGTATGCTTTCAATGCAGACAAGCGGTGTAGGGTTCCATGTCATAACGGCAATCTGGAATAGCGATCGCTGCTTGAGCTAGTGCTGACATGTAAAAATAAATTGCTGATGTATACTTGCAGCGTAACAGCAAGAGGGTGCCCAAGAGTTAGGTTTTTCTATTTTATATTGAAGTTGCACCCCCCCAATAAAGGATTCTCACTCAGGGGAAAACTAAAACAAACAAAAAAAACAAAAAACACAAGTGTGCCCAGAGCCGAATCAGCACCCTCCCAACCCCAGCCTGCTAATAACCCACCATGCCACATGGGCAGCTCAGCAGCCCTGCACTTTCACCCCAAACCCTCCCTTCGCTTTCTGCTCATCGCTTGCGGTGTGGTCCCTCCCTACCCCTGTGGCATGTATACATAGCGACATCCTGTCGTTATATTCGCCTACCCCCATTCGGTCGCTGCCCCCCACCAGGTAGCCCTGTGCATAAAACTGTGATTGAGCTGCCCTTTTGATAGTGCTCAATCGCAGCTCGCCGTTATCACAGGCTACCGTGGTGCAGAACTGCACTGGAACAGGGAACTGCACCGCGCCACTCCCGCAATGTTGTATGTTCGTGGCGCTTACGAAACAAAAGTAAGTCGGGGTGCTTTAAAAAAATTATTTTTTCATGTGAAAAGTTTAATGGGTGGGTAAGGCTTTGGAGGGGGTGGCGTTTCTGTGAAAAACAGTTTTCCAAAACACTTCTGACAGTCTGTAGTCTAGAAGCATAGTAAATGGACCCCATTTCGTGAATAGCATTTCAGATTTGAGTCATGCCACTGTACAACTGCTGCCTTTTTTTTTTTCTTCAATATATCCACAGACAATACTCGTCATCCTTGGTTGAGCCCCCCCCGTTCAAACACTCGTATCTAGTCTACATTTGGGAACCTACATGCAGAAGCTAACTAAAATCAACTACAAATCCCAGCATTAATCCTCTTACTTGTGAAATCCCTGCACTAGGGAAGCATCAGAGGATTTCAGCATAGAGGAAAGAAACAAATGAAAGGGAATTGTGCTTTCTCTTCAAGCTAAGCTACATAGGTTACATACAAACAGGTACAGAAAGAGACCCCCAGGCGTAATTCGAACAATTGCATTTATTCTGCCATGTAGTAAGTCTCACTTCAGTCTTGTGCTTTTTCCTGTTCAGTGTGTTAGTGCTGACTGCTATGTCAATCAACTCTATAGTTCAGAAACGTGATCTGTCAACACTGCTGTAGTAATTCCTTTCACTGCACCCCTCCGACCTTTTTAGTGGAACCCGGTCACAGATACACAGCACTACCTTCAGCTGCGGACCCAGGAGTGCAAGTGCATCCTAGTTTTGAATGTTGGTTGTAAGTATCAGTCCCTCTAAATCCTTCTGTTCTCCCAGAGGTGAACCTCTCTTCAAGGAGTGACCCCCTTACATGCTTTGGTGGCTGGCACATGGGATTACGCTGCACTGGTTTCTCTTCCAGCCAAGCTCCATACGCCAGCATGTATTGTTTTATTTTTGCCTCTATGCTCCTGAACCAGTTGCCCTTCCCTTTCCAGCTCAGTCCACCTCCCATACATGGTGCACATACCTTTACCCAGCGCCATGGCAATCCAGCAAGGGAACGAGGCACAACAGCACTGGCTCCATTATCCAGACAGCTGCCATTTTCAGCCCACTCCTCTCCCCTTGGCGCTGTGCCATGCCATGATGGCCTCGCCCAAGTAACATGCTCTGGCAGAGGAAGAAAGCTCCCCGGCCTGGCCTGCGGCACGGCTGCTGTCATTGCGGAAAACGGTGCCACCCTGCCATGGATCGCATCCTCCCCAGCCTGGGCCACCACATCTTACAATCTGGGTTCACACGTAAACCAGGCTCTCTGGCATACCTGCACAACACTCCACTGCTGGGTCATCTGGAAGCCCAGAAAATAGTTTTTACTGTATTTCTCAATTATTGTTTTTAGAAGCTGTTATTTTTTTAAAGTACTGAGATACTTTAAGGACATGTAACTGAGGCTGATGACCGCACTTCCCAAGCGCGCAAATGCATTTCTAACGACACAGCAGAGGCGTATTATTATTGGCGAATGTCGAATCCATACTGTCAGGTGTTTATAAATGTCCCATGCTGCATAACAATAATAACAGCCCCTGTCTTTTAAATAGATCAAACCCACTGACTAGCACATCTGGACATATGTATTGCAATTCTTTTGCTAGGACATTACTGCACCCTTGCACCCTTGGAGTGGGTGGGTGAGTGAGCCATGGTTTGATTGCCTTGGTCAAGCACATGATGTCATTTGAGGCACGTGCAGATAAAGGACGAGGAGCACCTCTGGCAACCTGAGTTCACTGGTTCAGAACTGGGAATCAGATGACCTCACTAAACTAAAACGCATACAAGTCATAAGGTTTCAACTCTGCAACTTGCTACTGGGTGAAAGACCAGGAAGTATCGGAACACTACATCTCAAGAGGGAAAACACACTCCTGTTATGAGTATGTGTTTTTCTTGACGGGATTCCTGAAACTGTTATACCTGGGGTTTGAATCCCACAGCCCCCACTTGCATACTGTGTGACCCTGAGCAAGTCACTTAACTTCCTTGTGCTCCCAAGTCGCACCTGAAAACAAGCTCTGGCTTAGTGTGTCTTTCCTGGTTAAACAATTTCCCCTTCCCCCCTTATAGCTCACTATGACCTTGCAAGTTCTTTAAAAGCATATTATTGGTAATGTTATCTGAAAATGCTGTAAAGGATACTGTGTGTGTGTGTGTGTGTGTGTGTGTGTGTGTGTGTGTGTGTGTGTGTGTGCGTGCACATATCATACTGGTGTAAATAGTTTACAATGTGATAAAAAATTAAGTCTGATGTTAGCCAACCCACGTACAGGGTCCTCTTTTGTCTGAAGTAAACAAACCTCTTGTTTTTGAGACTTTACATCTCTTTAATGGGAAGGGCATTTTGTTTCTTTATATTTCACCAGTACGGATGCTGTCCTTGTTCTTTGCTGCATTGGACAGCTGGACTGTACGAGTGTTGTATAAACTTGCGATCACTGCCGCACTATGATGTAACTGAAATCTGAGGTGCATCAAATCCTGCCACGACAAGTTGTATTTCTGTTTATTTATTTGATTTTGGTAACCGGGTAGCTGAGCTAGGCAGGACCTGCCTATTTTCAGGCACGAACCGGGAGAGTACACCACAAGTACAGAGGTTGAGAAATCAACTTCAGTGAAACATACTGTAACAACAGGTGGATGCATTGGAGTCACAAGAACAATCAGGCGGGTACAGCCAACAGTCAAGAACAAAACCCAGTTAAACAATCAGTAGGATACAACATAACGAAACCAATGGTAACAGCGGTAGACAAGCAGTAACAGGAGCATTCGAGTAACAGGAGCAGAGGGTACAACAGCATTAACGCTTGTCCTGAACGCGTAATAGTGGACAAGCGATTGCCGAGGTAACAATCAACATAAGGTCACATAAGTGCTAGAAGAAATATAAGGGTCACAAAATAACAGGAGGAGAGGGGAAAGCAGCAGGCGGTGGAGAGAGGAAATCAAGCGCTTGGAGGGCTAGCAGCAGTATAGTAAGGCTGCTTTCCCTGAACATCTCAGATGCAAATGCCTGTATTGCATTGCATTCAAACTTAATAAAACATGTTTTTAAAAAAAAAGTTTCCGCAGTTTTTTTACTTACATTTTTAAGAGTTCATCCCCTATATAAGGTGCTTCAGCCTACGCTGTGTAATATATCTGAAGAGGAAGGAGTGCTTTAGGTCTCGAAAGCTTATACATCTTTAACTTTTCATTAACCTAATAAAGGGATTATCTTTACCTTGCAATAAAATTCTCTTTTTTGTTTCTCTCCTGCTTTTGTGAGGGCTAACACAACACAACCCCACCTTCCTCCCTTCCTCCTGCCCCCCCTCCCTTTTCTCCTGTCTTTCTCTTTTAGTCATCTTTCTTTCCCATTTTGAGCCAGCACCTATTGCGGAGTCACTGTACCAGATATTTTCCTTTCTATTAATCTAACCTTCCTTTGCACAGAGGAATCTTCTGTGAATCTTAGCTCCATGTCCTTCAAAGTGTCTGTTGCTTTTCCCTAAAGGACTTCTTGTTCAGTAAAGGGGGGGGGGGTGCACTGGATAGAGACTCATAGTTTTGTTATATACTGTACACCCACATAAAATTCCTATCCTTCTAGCACTAAACTATCCCCCTTAAGGAGTGAACAGCTGAAAATATTATACCACAGCTGAAACACTGGAAGGAGAAGGAGAATAGACTAAAAATTAAAAGACATCTGCTGAGATATGAGGACTCCTGGAGCCTTAGAATGGTTGAGCCACAAATGATTAGTGAAGAGGTTCAACAGAGGAAACTGAAAAGGCTTATGGGTAGTTATTTCTACAGCTTAGCATCGTCACAGCAAGTCATTTGGGAGCACATCCAAAGGAAATTCAACAAGTTCATGACTCCTGGGATTCAGGTTTGCACACACTGGTGGTACAGAGCTTTGTATTCCACAGTGAGTCTTACAAAAAGACCAAGGGTCATATTCTGAGAGCCAAACACCATCTGGACTGTTGCTTCAGATTCACTGTTGGCATGGAAACCAAGAAGGTAAAGTTGTGTTTGTGTTGCACCCTTGAGGATGGACAATGGATGATGTGAAGGTTAAGATCACTTGTAACGCGGCTAACCAGAGAGCAGTGAAATGCAGCAGCCGCACTGGCCGAAGTGGCACAGGTGACACAAATTAAGCGGGTATTAACCCACAGTTAACGCTCGCTCGGTTAGTACCACCTGTCGCCACCACAGCAGTAGAGGGGAGCCGCCCGCTCCGTCACCACCCCCTGAGGCCACCCGTGGCGCTCGAGAGCTGCAGCCTTCCAGTGCCCGCCTGCCAGATACCGTGCCGTCACCAGTGGGTGGCTGATCCTGTACCTGCCCACTCTATCCCGAACACCAGCCGGAGTTCTGTACATCCAAACTATCTATCTCAGTGGCACTTGTGAGCTGTCTTTGGGTAGGGGCGGAGAGTATGTGTCCCAGACTGGACTGCTCCCTTCCGTGATCGGCAGCCAGCATTGAACGGGACAGCAAAGAAACCGCCAGTAGGAATGGACAAAGTAGGGTAGTAAGATATGTGTCTCGCACTAATCTTCTCCTCGTCTCAAGTGGCCAATAATCAACACTTCAACACTATCTAAAAGAATGTGTAGCATGCGCCATGACCGCGCACATCCTCACAGTAGCAGAGTCAGCTGAAAGCAGCCAAAGATACCACAGGTAACCAGCGAACATTGCCACTCTCGCGAACCGCTCCTTATTGCCATCTCACCCAGTATTTTGACAGTACTTCCGTCGCACCTGCCATGTTACAAGCGCATTAATCACCTCCAGAGTCAGGCTCTACCGGTGATTAATGCCTGCTGGGGGTTGGAACCCTCGTGCACCAATCCCCCCCAGCGGGCATTAATCCACCAGTAGAGCCCTCCTCTGTCGGTGATTAATGCTTACTTAAGTACTACTGTAGTAAGAATTCAGAGCTCCCGTGAAGCTGGAAACTTCTAAACCCTTTCTTGACTATTATGGCATGCTTTAAAAACCCAAAGACTTCCAATCATAGTCTGTGCTTAGCTCTCAAATATCTTACTACTGGAATATGTGCAGAAGTTCAGTGCTCTGCCAATTTGGAAGTCTCCCATAAAACAACTGTGTGTGCTTCCTCCACTGTAGTGCACCTGCTGGCTCTGAAAGAGTGGTGGACACCTGGAACAGCCAGCCAGTGAAAGTGGTGGAGGCGAAAACAGTAGGGATGTTCCAGCATGTGTGGGCTAGACAAAGGAGAATATTAGTAACCAGGAAGGGAGAAGGAAGGCTCACCTGAGTCCAGTTAGGGCTCAGCAGGGATCATCTGGACAGACTGGGTGGGCCAAGTGGTCCTTTTCTGCTGACAAATTCTATGCAAGCCAGCTAAGGTGGAAACACAGAAACACAGACGTTATCAGCAGATGACCTTCTGGTCCACCTAGTCTACTCAGTTTTCCCTGCCTGCTGTTCCACATCAGACACTACTCAATCTCTGGTCGTCTCCTCCCCTTTCCTCACTATAGAAACACAGAAGTTGTCAGCAGATAAAGATGGAGAGGATGACTGACTGTTCCACAGGACTGGCCTGTAAAAACAGACATACTGGGTTTGAATTTCACCAACCCTGCTTGTTCACCGAAGGACTATGTGCAAGTCAACTGATCATTCTATACCTCCATCCCTCTCAGTTGTAAAAGTGGGTAGAAGAAGGGCCCCAACCCCATAGAAAATGAAGTGCTGCCTATTAGCTGGGCTACAGTGAGTGAATAAACTGTAAAATATTTTTTTACCATAATTTCCGTTTTGCTCCTCTGGCAGGCTGGGCAGCTCTATCAGCCCGTCCCTTACGGCACCGTGGCTATCCCGAGTCTTCCAACCCTTGGTCCTCTGAGCCTCAGGCGAGCCATCGGTGCTAGCCAGTGTGGCTTCTTTAAGCCCCAAGCCCCAGTTTTTCCACTGATTTTCTCCCCTTATTCCCTGGAGCCCCAGACAAGGTCGAGTGTGCCCGTGGAGGCGTGCACGCACACCTTGGCCCGAGATGACTCTGCTCCTCCCACCCCTGGCCTAGCACCTGCCACGCCCCCCACCCCCAGCACCCACACCACCACTACCATGCCTCCACACTGTGGTGGTCAAAGGCTGGGACAGCCAAGCCAACCTCCCCAGTCCGAGTGAGAAGAGCTGCCTGGCGGCCACTCGATCCTTGCTCAGCCCCCCGCTGACCTCCAGCAACCAGTGCTCATCACCAAACACAGGTCGCCGGTGTGGCAGAAGGTAAGGCGCAACGCCTCAGCCCTCCACGCCACTGGGCCAGCCCTGAAACTGTAAAATATTTGGTCCGTTAATTCTCAAACTCGGAAGTAGCAATCTCAATCCAAAGCACTTCTGACTGAGCAGATACTTTGTGCACAGACAGAGGCTAGCCAGCTATCCCACTATCTTTCAGTCTCTGGCTACAGTCCAGTGTGGGGCACTCAGCTGTATCTGTGCTAAAAAGCAGTGTGCTCAACTTACCACATTTTTCTAATGGAGGGTTTAAGGACAAACAGGTCTGCCCCAGCACGGTAAAGATCAGATGGGCACCAGGACCCAGTCAAGATAAGCTGAGTTCTCATAAAAGGGACCCCAGTGGCGTGCTACAGTCTTGAATGTAGGTTTTTTTTTTTTTTTTATCTTGTGGGTTTCTGCCAAAGTTTGGACTATATGATGTAAACCTCAAGAAAACATTTGTTTGTGAAGAGGAGTTTCCCCATCGGCAAGTCTTGGACTGCTTCCATGTCATGGCCTTTTTCTTAAAGGGGTACTGCCACTACCATATGGTGGTACTCTTAAACAGCAAGTGTACAGGTGGTGCTTTACCGGTTTTACAATTTTATCTATCATTAAGATAAGCTTTCAGAGCTACTGCATTTGTGGCTGGCTGGTTGTTTCTGCTCTTACCTCCTTGTTTCTTTCGTCCGTGGTTCTTCTTTTTTGGCAGGGGAAGGGCCCAGCCACCCACCTCCATCCTCAACCACCCCACACTACACTCCATTTATAGGATAGCACAGTCGTGACATTTCCTGTGGCAAAGCAGGAAGGGGTAGATCACAGGGGTATCCACACAGTGACCTCATTTACAGGGGCACTAATACTTTAACTTGTTATAACAAGTAATACAAAAACAAACAAACAAAATCAAACTTTCTCTTTCATTTTCTTCCTTCTAATGACTCCGACCAGGTTCTAAACCCAGCAATGTATCTGGAATGGATATCATTAATTGCAGGTACTGCAGAACACTTTTCAGAAGGGCAGTTTTACAGGATTTGGGACACTGTCCTACATGCTGGACCATTGGAGATCTAAGGGCTCAGCTCTAGACAGCATGGGCAGAGATTGCGTGCCTCAAATTACACATTCAAGAGGAAATATATTATAAGAACCACCTGCCATTACCCCAACATGCAACAGAAGCATCTCGACCGCAGAGGGTAGTTGGTCTGGGAGATTGGCAGGTGGTTAGGTGGGGCAAATCGGGTGCCCAATCACTCAGTTCTCTCTAACATATTACCTCCACAAACCATATAAAAACTACAAACAGATATTAGCCTCTATCTCCGAAATCAAACAAAGAGGCAGAGGACACTGCAGAGCAGGACACTGCAGCACAGGAACTAGCACAACAAAACCTCGCCCAAAACAGGAACCAAAACAAAAGAAGCAAAAAGGAAATCCCAAAAACTTCTCATCATAGGAGACTCCATGATTCAGGGAGCTGATACCTATCTCCAGCCAGGGGTAATGGTCAGATGTCTCCCAGGTACATCAGCATGGAGAGACACTGACCGCATTGCTAAAACTGTTCAGGAAGCAGGAGAAAACACTGACGTCCTGGTACACATAGGGACTAATGATCTGGCCAGCCGGTCAGTTGTGGAGACTAAGGAACACCTGACCAGGCTGGGTGACAAACCATCATCCACGTCGTCCAGCATCTCCTTCTCTGAGATCCTGCCAGTCTGGTAGAGGGAGGCAGATGGACAGAAGGTCAGAGAAGGGGAGATAGGGGAGCTAAACATGTGGCTCAAGAAATTCGGAATACACATAAGGAGCCAGAAGAACTGTGGGTCACCCTGGAAACAGGAAATGGGACAGCCATACGAACTGGGATTGTTTACAGGCCTCCAGACCAGGGAGAGGACACAGACACATTACTGTTAGAAGATATACAAAACATGAAAGCTAAAGGGGAGGTTCTGATAATGGGAGACTTCAAACATGCCAGATACAGATTGGTCAATACCAGCAGGAACATTTGCCAGAACTAGACATATGATGGATTCCCTGCAGGGGATGGCCTCAAACAACTGGTACAATGACCCACAAGAGACAGGGCTATCCTAGATCTAGTACTGACTAACAGGGAAAGGATCACAGATCTCCAGGTAGAAGGTCACCTGGAGGCCAGTGACCATCACATGGTATGGTTCAATTTGGCCACTAGAACTAAATCATCCCAATCCAAGACAAAAATATGGGACTTCAGAGAAGCTGACTTTGATAAGATGGCCAACAGAGTTAAGCTAGCCCTGGCAAAAAGAAATACAGGTGAGGGCGTACAGGCAAAGTGGGAAAGCATTAAGGTTGCAATACTTGAAGCAACATCCCACTGTGCCAGAGAGAAAAGGAAGTGCAAAAGAAGAAGGAAACCACTTTGGTTCTCAAAAACAGTAACAGAAAAGGTCAGAGCCAAAAGGCTGGCCTTCAGGAAATACAAGGGAACGCAGCAGGATGAAGATAGGGAGGCATACCAAACTTCCCTAAGGGAAGCAGGGAAGGCAGTAAGGCAGGCAAAGGCCCAACCTGAGGAAACACTAGTACAAACAGTAAAAGAAGGTGACACAACTTTCTATAGATACATTAGTGAAAGGAGAAAGTCCAGAGGGGGTATTGCTAAAATCAAAGGGGATAAGGGGGCATGTGAGGAGGACCATGTAAAAGCATCCATCTTAAATAGATACTTCTGCTCAGTATTTACTGAAGAGAAGGTAGGTCAGGGCCCACAGCTCAGCACCACAGACACGGGGGGAGGGAGGTGTGCACTAGTCCCTTCACAAAAGAAAGGGTCCTACAAGAGCTCGATAAGCTCAGGGTAGACAAGGTAATGGGACCTGATGGCATACATCCCAGGGTACTAAAGGAGCTAAGGGTGGAACTAGCAGAGCCATTATCAGAACTGTTTAGTGAGTCTCTGAGCACAGGAGAGGTCCAAGAAGACTGGAGAAGGGCTCATGTGATCCTGCTCCACAAGAGTGGTAGCAGGGAGGAGGCAGGGAACTACAGACCAGTCAGCCTTACCTCAGTAGTGGGCAAGATTATGCAGGCACTCTTAAGGAAAGGGTAGTGCAACACCTGGAATCCATAGGAGCACAGGATCCAAGACAGCATGGGTTTACAATAGGAAGGTCATGTCAAACTAATATCATAGATTTCTTTAACTGGGTAACCAGAGTGGTGGACCAAGGGGGGAGCAACTGATGTCACCTACCTTGACTTCAGCAAAGCTTTCGATACTGTTCCACATAGAAGATTGATTAATAAGCTGGGTTGGCTCAGGGTGGGTCAGAAGTTGGTCAACTGGGTGGCAAACTGGTTGACGGGCAAAAAACAGAGAGTGGTAGTAAGCAGAATACAGTCAGAATAGATGCAAGTCACAAGTGGGGTACCTCAGGGATCAGTTCTGAGGCTAGTCCTCTTCAATATCTTCATCAGTGACATTGCAGATGGACTGTAGGGTAAGGTCTGTCCGTTTGCAGATGACACCAATATCTGCAACAGAGTAGATGATCCAGATGGGGTGGGCAGAATGAGAAGAGATCTGGATAAACTAGCAAAATGGTCAAAAGAGTGGCAACTGGGGTTTAAATGCAAGTAAGTGCAAAATCATGCACATAGGGAAGAGAAACCTTGAAGCCACCTATAGGTTGGGAGGGGAGTTGCTGGCAGTCACAAGGGAAGAAAGAGACTTGGGCATCATTATCACCAATGACCTGAAATCATCCAAGCAGACCACTACAGCAGTAGGTAAGGCTAGGGGGATATTGGGGTGTATTAGTAGGGGTATCACAAGTCAGAAGTGGGAGGTAATAATCCCTCTTTACAAGACACTGGTTAAGCCCCATCTGGAGTACTGCATGCAGTACTGGAGGCCACACCTTCACAAGGACATTAACCAAATCGAGGCAGTCCAAAGAAGGGCAACCAAAATGGTGCAGGGACTGCATCAGAAAACATATGAGGACAGATTAACGGAGCTCAATATGTATACCTAGAGCAAAGGAGGAGAGAGGTGATATGATCGAAACATTCAAACATCTTAAGGGCATTAACAAGGTGAAAGAGTCTAACATGTTTCAATATAAGAAAACAGCAGGACAAGAGGACACAGCATGAGATTAGAGGGAGGCCGATTAAGGGGGAATGTGAGGAAGTTCTTTTTCACAGAAAGGGTGGTGTAAGCATGGAACGGCCTATCTCAGGAAGTGGTGGATATGAATATAGTGCAGGGCTTCAAAAAGGCATGGGATAGGCATAAGGGAGCAATACAGATGAGTATGAATAGATAGGCCACTGACAGAGCAAAGGCCGATTGCACATTTATATGGCAGAAAAAGAAATGGGCAGACCGTACTAGACAGTCCCAAATAATGTGAATGATTCATTCACATAATTGGAACTGTCTAGTCTAATATATATAAGCTACTAGTCCATACAGGGGACCAATGTGCTTACAGCCCATACTGTACCTGTCATTCGCGAGCAGCTAGGCAGTATCTGGTGGGATGCAGCTGCCCGTGATGACGGGGGGAGTGGGGTGGGCAGAGGTCCTGTGTGTGTGGGAGGTGTGAGGGTGCCACTGGATCACCAGGGAATAACATGGGTGACACACCACGATCGAGGACCGGGAGGGAGGAGGGTCCACTAGACTACCAGGGATTGTTTTATTTACTTTTACCGCGATCGCGGCAACAGGCGGGGGGGCCACTACACCACCAGGGATGGTCATATTGCCATATGTCGGGGAATCAGGGACTCGGGTGGGGGAGGCCACTAGACCACCAGGGATGGTCATGTTTTATATTTATCAGGGTGTCGGGGACTCTGCTAGACTACCAGGGATTATTTGTAAACATATACCATGCGATCGCGGCTACGGGCGGGGGGTTTCGGGTTCAGTGTGGGCTTGTGGACTGTGTTCTGGGTAGGCAGGTGGCCACCCACGACTGGGCTGCTGTGTTGCGCCCTGCAATACTGCAGCCCGCCTGTGGGTAGCCAGGTGTAGTTCCTACTCTGCAAGGGCTCAACTTTGAGCCCCCCATGCGGCGCACTGAAGGGTTGCGCCAGCATATGCGCCGCACATCCCGGGTTGAATATCGGGCTGTGCCATATATGCATGAACATGCCCCCTGCAGCTGCGCTGCATACCATTACCTGGCGCCCCGGTGCATTGGGAATTGTGCTGTACCGGGCAGCCTTTTCAACGTCCTGCCGGGTCGCAATGCGAGGTTGTGCCGGTGCAACTCTGTTGTGCCAGGTGCAACCCCTTTGAATATCCAGGCCTGTATGTTTTTGTATTTCCTTGATCCTAACCCCTTTCAGAGCCACATTGTTGTTTCTCAGTCAGATAAAGCAGACATCTTTTTTCTTGAAGAAAAAATTATTTCAAACATATTAAAAAAAAAATTACTCTAATTCTAGCACAGCTGGAAAATTTCTCAAAAAAATTTAACTGGAAGATGTTGGAACCATTTACACTTAAAAGGTTATGCCCTAATTGCCCAATTTTGATACACTGCCGCTTTAGACCCTGAAAAAACTTGACAGTTTAAAATAAATGCTGCTACATCCAGTTTTAAGGAAACAGTGTTGTGGATAACCATGCTCTAGGTTAAGTCCGAGTAGAGCTAAAGCATGGTTTCAAAACATGGGCTGTAGCATGGTTTTTACTGTGCTTCAATCTGGATGCGAACATTCTTTTTACTCTGTTCCCCCCACAGGGCTCTTTGCCCAAGACCTCCTTCAGCCACTACCAGCACCATTTTCCATCTGTCAAGGCTCTCCTCACCTGGGCAGCCTGGGACTCCAAACTGCGCTGCCAGGCCCCCCCCCAGGGTTGACATACATGCCAGTAGCTCTGGTTTCTCTTCCCATTTCCTTCCTCCTTGACACTTGGTCAGCTTGCTTTCCATTCCCCTCAATCCTTGATAATCCTAGCTGTAAAACCAGGTCAATGTTCTCAATGCTCAATTTTTTTTTCCCTCTTTGTATAATTTACTGTAATTGTTTCGTGATGCCTGTAACACGTGCCTGCTACACTTTGTACTGACGTGGAGCCTTTGAAAAAGAGTCCCTGTCTCAAAGGGTTGTAATTCTGACAGGCCTGGTGGCGCTGAGGGTTGAGGCGCTGGTCGCCGCACCTCGCGCTACACCAGCAACCCGGTGTGACAGGAAGCTCCTGCCACTCATGAGGAAGAACCTTTTCTTAAATCTGTTGCAACAGTTCTTCTATGTCTTAGCCTAAGCTATCCTTTACAATTTCTAGTCCATAAGGTTGGCCACCTATGTACACCCCCTTCCCTTTCTTGGCTATGCTGTAGTGTCCTCTTTAATGTTCCTTTTCCCTCTCAGGTCCCGTACAGGGAGGTTATTGTGATGACCTCCAAGCATATGTAAAACAGGTTGTGTGTATCGTTGTTGGATTTAGTATGTAATAGCACTATGTCATAAAATACCTTGCTATATATACCTTATGTTTATGAAATCTGTAAATGTTGAAAATACCATGTCACTAGGTGTTTTTGATAATGGTAAAAAGTACTAGGTGACTATTATAGAAATTAAGTTAGTTGTGCTATTTAAAATGCATGTAAATTGCTGTAAACTGAACACGTCTGAAATGTCATGGTGATTGTCATATATCCCATGATGTTTTGCATTATGGAAGAATGTATGATGTTGTATTTCTTTGAAACGTGATTTGTTGCCAGTGCCCTTTGGGGTAACCCATGTTTCGGTGTTTCTGCACTGAGGTTCTTTGTTTTTAGCTTGTTTTGTGTTTTTTTTGAGCCCCCACTACCCAAGCAAACGGGGAGCCCACATAGGGATGAAGGGTTTTCAATGAAGGCTGTTTAGATCAGTGTCAGTAGGTGCTGGCTATGTGCAGAGAAAGGACATACATAGTCTGTTGCTGCAAACTGATGTACTGAAAAAGGAATATGACATTGCAGAAGCTTATTTCCTGTATTTTGAATAAACATCACACAGAGATTGTGTGTTGAATCAGAAGTTCGGAGTCTGGCCCATCTGTTATCCCTGGGGGTTGGCCGGGGATGGAGGGAGTGAAATGAGCATCTATAGACTGCTCTCCTCTCCCTGGGGTGGGTTCTGGGCTTGCGCTGCAGCGGCCCCCGATGGAAATCAGGGGTTACACAGTCGTGGTGCATCTAGTGGGTGGAGTACAGTGGATGTCGGCATGTTGTACACAGACATCACTGCATGTTCGTACTCCTAGGGGAGGAAAAAAAAAAAACACGGCGGAAAATGGCAATTGGTCGTAGCAGCTTGATAGCCATGCCTCTGCACACCCTCGGACCCACGTGGAATCACGCTTTTGTATTAGATCCATCAGTGACTGGACAATCTTCAGAGCAGCCAGAAATAATATCACTAAACTAATCAGAGCAGAAAAGGCTAAATATTTTCTTACTACAATTGACTCTTCCAAAAACAATGCATCAAAGCTCTGGCACATCCTCCGTGAGGTTCAGGGACACTCCCCCTCGCCGCCGCTACCCTCCAAAATTTGCGCGGATGGTGTCACTTATACATCTACACCTTCCATTTTAGAGCAGCTCAATAACCACTTTGCTACTGCTGGTCTGGCCTTTGACTCTTCCCCTGTTTGCAAAATTGTTCCCACCGCAGGACTGTCTAGTACCCAGATGGTCAAACTCACGGATCACACCTTCAGCTTTAGTACGGTTTCTTTAAGACAGGTGGAAGATCTACTCCTAGTTCTTGATCCCAAAAAGAACGCTGGTGCGGACTGTCTTGACCCGCTATATTTGAAACTTGGCTACTTCATACTAGCTCCACCTATCATGCACCTCTTTAATCTCTTGCTTTCTCATGGCATTCTCCTGCCTACCTGGAAGACAGCTCACGTTATACCCCTTCTCAAATCTGGTGACCCATCTGATCTTAATAACTACCGCCCTTTCTCTCTCCTGCCCACTCTTTCCAAACTGCTAGAAAAAATTGTCAATGCCCAGCTCAGAGATTACCTAGAGAGTGCTTCGCTCCTTAATCCTCTCCAATCTGGCTTCAGACCATTACACAGCACAACTTCTGCCCTGGCTAACGTCACAAATGATTGGCAGACTGCTTTGGATACTAAAAATTCTGTCTGTGCGCTTTTCTTAGACTTGAGTAAAGCCCTCAATACGGTTGACCATTCCTTGCTCCTGTCCATGCTGAATAACCTAGGTGTTGACAATAATGTTCTCAACTGGTTTTCCTCATACCTCACCGGCAGGCTGCAACAGGTTTCTGCCCAGGGCGTTCTCTCTCTCCCTTAAAATCAATGCAGAGAGGCGTCCCCCAAGGCTCTATCCTTGGTCCCCTTCTCTTCACAGTATACATTGACAACATCAATCAAAAGATTACAAATTCTAGTGTCCACTTATTCACCGACGACACCGTTATTTACATTGCCAAACCCTCACTAAACGAAGCCTGCATGGAGCTACAAAAATACTGCAATCTACTACAATATGATCTGCTCAATTTAAAACTACTCCTAAATGCTAAAAAAACTAAAGTAATGTTTTTCTCACCCAAAGATAGTCTAAGTGACTATAAAACCCTTCCGCCTGCCTTACAAATTACCACCATCTTGGGAGAAACCATTGAGGCTGTTGACAAATTCAAATATCTTGGTTTCTGGCTGGACCACCGACTCTCCTTCTCACCTCATATTGACAAACTCACTAAAAAGCTCAAACAGAGACTTGGAATCTTTTTCAGGATTCATTACCTTCTCTCCCTCGAAGCCAAACTTAGGCTAGTCTCCTCCACGTTCTTGCCCCTCATTGACTACACTGACTTGCTATACAGCCATGGGACCAAAACTGCCCTTGCCAAATTAGACATTCTCTAACATAGGGCAATCGAATTTGTTACCAACGCACCCTCAAATACACACCACTGTCTCCTCTACGCACAAATAGGATGGGGATCCCTAACTGCTCGTAGATGCTGGAATGCTGCCCTCTGGGCTTACAGGGCTCTAACTTCGAAATTGCCTCCATACATCTGCAGTCTCTTTACAATCTCGCCTCGGTTATTCTCCCTGCGGCGCTATGACTGCATCCATTTGGACTCTCTGAGAATCTGATCCCGGTTTGGAACTGTCTCCCTTAGCTATGCCATTCCCTCTGTCTGGAATTCTATCCAAGACTCCTTGAAACTGGCTCAATTATGTGGCCCAAATTCCTTCAAAGCAAGGTTAACCTCTGCATTGTCTCAAAAATGTCAGTGTTATGCCACCTAGACGCCCCTCACATAGCCTCCCCCAACTTCTTCCCAACTTAAGCGCTTCACTCTATACTCTTTACACTATTATAAACGAAAACCAATTCTATCTGCCACCTATACCTCTCTCCCTATACCTGACTGCATTCCTCTCCTACACCCTTGCTCCCAGTCCCCCTTATCCCTATCCTCACTTACCCCTACACCTTTTCTCTCTGCTCCCCTTCTTTTCCCACTACTCTCTCCCCCCTCCCTCTCCTCCCCTCCGTCCTACTTCTCTGCTCTATCTCTCTCTGCTTATTCTCTGCTATCCCTAGGCTTGCATTACATCGCCAACCTTGTATTATTTTTGGTCTCTCTCATGTAACTATATATCGATGCTGTTTTGTTGTTTTCCACTTTTACCATATGTATGTTAAATTGTCCTCCAGGACCACTTTGTAAATGAGCTTGCCTCAATGTTGCATTTCCTGGTTAAATAAAAACTGAATTGAATGTACTAAGCCCTCTGTCACCTGGGCAATTTGCAAGAACAGTGTCAGCATATATTACTGACTGGCAAAGCTCTTCTAGATCTCATTAGAACCCACAGGGCTTGTGTTAACGCACTACTGACGTCCCCCTCGGGCAAAAATCCTAATTTTTATGCACTACTTTGAAAGCACTGCATCTGCTTTGATGCAACCCTTCTCTGCTTAATTGGTGCTGCTGTCACTTTAAATGTACTGCTTCTCTGTGGGACAGTGAGAGGGGCGGTCATGATTGGCCCTGTATTTTTTTTTTCTTCTTTACATATCGGAGGCGAGCTGTAATTAGTGATGTGACTGTAAAGGGGCAGGGGACCCAGCTGAGTCAGCGTTGCCAAGTTATCAGCATGGGCAGCAATTTGACAGTAAATCCGGCGCGAGGAGTATGTGGGCCAGCAGTCTTTTTCAGTTTGTTTACCTGATCTGCAGCAGTTGAACCGGTGAGGCAAAGACAAGTAACTTATGGAGTGGTAGTCTCTGTCTGTTTGGGTCAGGAAGAGCCGGCGAATCGGGAGAACTGAACACAGAGGAGCCAGGGGTGGCGAGCTTGACAGTGGCAGCAGCAGAAGACAGTGCCTGGTTTGGGCGGGTTCCACCCACGAGGTAATGGTGTCAGGCAGACAAAGGAACATGTGTTCCTTCTTTGTGTGGGTCCTCTGAGTATGTCAGGAATCCGGGACAGTTCCGCACTGGAGACTGGGTGTGATGGTTATTCAAGCCAGCATCAATTCAGAGAGAGACTGTAAAAGTTGCTGTTACGGGGGGAGGTGGGGTGCGGAGGGGCATAAAGTTAAGCATTTTCTTGTCAATCTACTCACTCAGTGCCTTTGAGACCGGCTTCCTGCATTTTCTATGGGCAGGCTGAGGAATTAAAAAAAAAAAGTTATCTGCTGCTAGATGGACGCCTGTGCTGCTCCATCATAATTGGGGAAAGCGGGGGTACTTTTTCTGTTTTCCCTGGCACCCAAAAACAACAGCATTTTATTTGGTGACTTCTGCTCCACAGACTGCCTCACACAGAGTCCAATTCAGTCTGTGGAGCAGTCCAGTCAACCAGGGCAAACAGACATTGCACCTCTGCTTTGCTATTGATTGGCAGCCGAGGCATTTCCAACAGCCGGTAACTACTTGTATGTGCTGGTATATTTGTTTTATTAATCGACATCCTGACACACAATAAAAAGGGCAGGGTGGGCTTCACTTTTACGTGTCATGCAGGGCAGAGCACTACTGTGCTGATGAGGCAGGGCAGTAACTTGTGTATACTATACCTTCTGGCAAGGGGAAGGGGAAAACTGTTTAACCAGGAGAGGCACACTAAGCCGAAGCTTGATTCCAGATGCGACCTGGGAGCACAAGGAAGTTAAGTGACTTGCTCAGGGTCACACAGTACGCAAGTGGGGGCTGTGGGATTCAAACCCAGGTCTCCAGGTTTACAGCTCAGAGCCTTAAGCCACTTCGCCATACTGCCTCCTAGCTGACATATTAGCCATTTTTCACGAACATATAAATCTGGTGCAGTGACCCCCGACTTCTGGCTTCTGACCCCCTACTTTAGGAGAAGGGGATCAAACTGACCCCCTGATTTCCGACCCTAACGCAAGTCCAGGAACCCAACATGGTTCTCCCAAGTTCTTGTCTTCTAACCTCATTGCAAACAAAAGTATTTTGCGTACACTGGCATATGAACTGCATGCAAATCACATACTAATTGCTCATCTGCGTTTCTGGGCCTCTCAAACCATATCATTTCAAGGGCGGGTTCTACATCTCAGAGCTGCTCCTGTTCCGGGGGCGGTAGCTTTTTTGTAGAACCCATTCAACCCTAGTCTGCACTGTGGGTAGGTCTGGCTGGTTTGGGCTGCTCCGCAGGGGACTCGAGGAAGGACTTCACAACAAAAAATCTCCATCCACAGTGACATTATTATCTGTTATGACTTGCAATCCAGAGATTTACCCTTGCATGCTGAAACATGTTATGCTGCTCTGCTGTACAAAAAACAATCTTCTCAACCAGCCAACAAATTACATTGCAAGACTCAAGGATGGCTCCTACTAACACCTTGTGGGTCACCGGGTTCACACAGAAAAAGACCTGCAAAGAGTAACACTGTGAGAAGGTAAGAATACCCATGAAATCACACCACCAGACGACATCAGGGCACCAGACTTCCAAAGTAGCTCATGGGACTGTTCACAGCACATCCCTTCCCTGCCCTACCCTAACCAAATCCCAATCCCAATTGCTCGTAATGGCTCAATTTTGCATCTTGGACTGAAACTACTTTTAAATGAGTCATCATGGTGTCCAAAAGCTACCCAGCAACAAAACGTGTAATATGAATCACAGTATTCTTCAGCAACAATCCCCACTTCCCGCAACTCAAGAACAAATGGGACTTGGAGCAGGCAACCGCCTGCAGTGAACCAAATAATCACTGCAGACTTGTTTCACCAAGGGAAAAAAAAAATCTCATAAGGTATGGCGAAATGTTGTTCTGTATGGAAATCCATGCCTAGAATGGAGTTGTTATGCTGCAGTAGTGACATCAACTCAGAATGCCACCGCATACCTACTTTTCTTTAGTCAATCAATCTGGAAGTTTTTGGTTTTTTTAAAGAAACAGTGGCAGCTGCAGTCACTAGCCTCACACTGAATCAATTATCTAAGCCCACCACCAACCCTCAAGTGTCCCCCCAGCCACTAGTTCACTTGAAAGGAAGTGGTGTGTCTGAAATGGGCATGGATGCCTATACACTCTAAACGATAATGTATGGACATCCATACACAGACAAGCATGTATCTTCATCTCGAGTTTTCTATGGCAACCAGGGAACCTATCGAGCTTCATTCTTGGGGTTACTGGTTGCCATCGAAGTTTTCTGAGGCAGACACAGGCTTGTAGTGTATGGCTGCCCATACATTCTCTTTATGTAGAGAAAAGCTGTTTTTTTATGGGCCATGACTGGACTACAGTGTTTAAGGAAAAAAACGTCCACTCACCAAATATTCTGTGTCTCACCATAACTTTGCAGTGGGTGTTATGTTGGATCAGCCCCTTGTTTTTTGTTTGTTTTTTAAACTTTGTTTTTCCTCATTAGCTGCTGGCTGGGACCTCCTTTGCTATCTCCCAGTGCCTGATCCCACCCCACTGAGATCCTCCCTGGTCTGTAACCCCAAGCCACTCAGTCCACATGTGACTCACCTGCTTAGGAAACCCCTCGACTTGCATCCCCACACGGCGGGGTCACTTTTAACTCTGCGGCGCTCCTGTGCAAGTATCCTATTCTCCGGAAGGTGGAAGTGAAGGCCAGAGGGATGGCAAGGTTCAGAAAGGCAGGATCTGGTTACAGGCACTGTAGCAGGGAGTGGTGTCATCTGCCCAGCCAACCAGGATATTCACTTTATGTGTTTTTTTTTCCCCCCGATGGGAACAGACGTGCAATGATGTCCTGGAATGTCAAGCACACTCCTGTGTGTGACGTGCCGATGTCTGCCGCATCCCACCTATCCCTATATTCCCTGAGCTCCAGGCTCAGTACCACTGGGCTACTGCCAGGAAACACACTGTTGCCAGAGTCCTGCACCCACACTGGAGAGCGGGAGCTGTCTGTCAGATGCTTAAGCCTCCTCCCCTCAGCTGGCCCTCTGATTCTCTGAGCTTGTCCCGTCATTGGCAGTAGAACTACTGCTGTGCTGGGGGTGGGGTGGGGAATGGGGAGGGGGTCGACCCTAAATTCCTCAGTTTTGATTAACAGACTTTTGGCACTGTTAAGAGCTGTTTTTTTCCCTTTGTAATATTAATTATATTCACTCGTTATTGCTGCACTCAGAGCTTGCAACGGTCTTCCATGTTTTTGCTAGCACAAGACTAGTGCATGGGAACTGCAATGGCCTGCCTTTGAAATCCTTAAAGGGACACATTCATACATAGTGGCCACCATGGTTTGAAAGCCCAGGAAACACTTTTTCAAATGAGGTACTGGGCTCACCTGTAGCTGGAAGCACTCTAGGGATATACATGACCGAGTCTCTTCAATATTACTACTACACTGCAGCAATATCTAGAACACTGGGATGCCATTAAGGAACACGCTGTGCCCAAGTGCAATGAGCCAAGCCCAGCTTATTGCTCGATGGCATCACAATGTTCCGTGAATGGCTACAATTAAGTCTTAATATTGGAGAATATATTGGTGTTGCCACTAAGTCCTCCCTGGCCAGACTGGACATCCTCTTCAATTCCTTCTGCCGCTTTGCCCTGGATGCCCCCCTCGCACCCATCACTGCGATCTTTGTCGTGCCCTATCCTTCCCCTCTCTTACAAACAGGCGACTCTCTCACTGTGCTAAATTCACCTCCAAGCACTGGTTGGGTGAGCTCCCTTCCTACCTCAACTCCTCCTTTATATCACCCCCCACCCCCTTTTAGATTGAGCCCCGAGTAGGCCAGCCGTGTGCCTCGCAGGCGCGGCTGCGGTCTCCTCGAGACGCCATCCCAGATGCCTCCACTAGCCGCCGCTGAGTTCCAGCAAGCTGGATCGAGACCCAAACGGGCCAGCCTTGTGCCTCACAGGCGCGATTGCAGTCTAATCGAGCCGCCACCCCAGACGCCTCCACTAGCAGCCGCTGAGTTCCAACAAGCCGGATCGAGCCTTGAATGGGACAACCGTGTGCCTCTCTTTCCCCTGCCTGCTTGCTCTGCCCTTCCCCTGCCTCTACTCTCTCCCAGCCATTCTCCTCTTCCTGCTGGTGCCAGGACTAGTTGCTGATCCAATTGTTCTGGCCGCTACTCCTCCTCAAGCGCACTTAATTTCCATCCTGAAAAAGCTGTAATTATATTCTGCCTCCCCCTCTCACTGCCATCTCCGGCGTTTCCCCCTGCCCTACGATTTAGACCCTGCGTCATGACCTTCTGTTTCCTATAGCTTATAGCTAACCCTGTTTGTTCTATCTTCCCCCCTTTAGATCAAGCCCCAAACGGGCCAGCTGTGTGCCTCGCAGGCGCGGCTGCGGTCTCCTCGAGCCGCCACCCCAGACGCCTCCACTAGCTGCCGCTGAGTTCCAGCAAGCCGGGTAAGGACACCGCCTGGGCTGGGGAAGCTGTGATTGGCTGATATTGGCCGACCGCTCTCCGCTCCATTCACCAATTGGTCTCCAGCTCCGGCCACTGCCTCCTGATTGGTCTATGACTGACTCTGCTTTACTGGGCTCTGCGCCCATTCAGTTGCATTGCACAGTGCCAAAATGTTACTATCGGACCTGCCGCCTGAGTTATTTCCTAAATGACTGCTCCATTTTTCCTGTATCTGCAGTTAGAATCTGAATCTCAAGCTATACTAGTGATTGTTGCCTAATGTACTGCCGAATCCGAAGTTGCACAACCCTGTTAAAATAGTTGTAATTGTGAATGCTCTGCTTATCCCAAGTGCGATTACTGTGCAGTGTTTTTTTATCTAAGGTTAAGAAAGTATACACTGTGTATAACTGTGCTTAGCTCTGTCTCACTCTCACTCGCTCTCCTTCTCTTTCCCCTGCCTGCTTGCTCTGCCCTTCCCCTGCCTCTACTCTCTCCCTGTGCAATTACCCAGCCATTCTCCTTTTCCTGCTGGCGCCAGGACTAGTTGCTGATCTAACTGTTCTGGCCACTACTCCCCCCCCCAGCGCACTTAATTTCCATCCTGAAAAAGCTGTAATTATATTCTGCCTCCCCCTCTCACTGCCATCTCCGGCGTTTCCCCCGCCCTATGATTTAGACCCTGCGTCACGACCTTTTGTTTCCTATAGCTTATAGCTAACCCTGTCTGTTCTATCTTCCTCCCTTTAGAGCGAGCCCAGAACGGGCCAGCTGTGTGCCTCGCAAGCGCGGCTGCAGCCTCCTCGAGCCGCCACCCCAGACGCCTCCACTAGCCGCCGCCGAGTTCCAGCAAGCCGGGTAAGGACACCGCCTGGGCTGGGGAAGCTGTGATCGGTTGCTACTGGCCGACTGCTCTCCGCTCCATTCACCAGTTGGTCTCTGGCTCCGTCCATTGCCTCCTGATTGGTCTACCACTGACTCTGCTTTACTGGGCTCTGCACCCATTCAGTTGCATTGCACAGTGCTAAAATATAGCACCCGCCCCCCGACCTTAATTAAATAGTCACTGGCTCAGCCCCCCTGCCTTCTGGACCCACCCCTGATTCTTTTCTCCACCTATGCTTTTAGTTTAACCTCACTCCCTCCACCCACATTCCTGTTTTTTCATTAGGTGACACATCCAGGCTCCTGAATGCACCTGCTATTACGCCCACCTCCCATATTCTGCTCTCAGCTCCCTCCATCTGGTCCTGTCTACACCTCACCACCTGCTACAGCACACCTCTGTTTATTCTTTTTCTCTTTTCCTCCTATTACCATCCCTGATCATGCCTCTCTTCAACCGCCTTCTCTTGCCTCTTCTTGCCCTCTCTTTTTTTGCTCCCCTCAGCTATCTTCCTGGTGCCTGCCACCCTCCTCCACCCTCCACCTTCCTCCTACCCATCCCTTACCGCCAACTTGGTATTATGGTCCTTGCTCCCTGCCCACTACTGTGGCACCCCCCTACTAGGGACTGGCTGCTTATGGCTACTCATGCAAATGGAACCTGGGCAAACCGGCCCTTGCTACTAACCACTGCTCTGCACTGGGACTCATGACGCCGACACTGCATGCAGGCATGCAAGCACTGGAGATGGAATTTCACCTACTATGAGCAATGTCAGATGGCTCTAAAACTCCTGCTCCTCCTCCTTCTGATGTCCGGGAGTGTCCACCCGAACCCTGGACCGGCTCACTCCAGTACAACAAAACTTGCTAAAACTGAGGGGGGTCTCACCATCGCTACCCTCAACATTTGCAGCCTCCTTCCAAAGCTTGCTGCCCTTCAGATCTTTGCCAACCAACATAACCCCGACATCCTAGCTCTGTTGAAACCTGGCTGACACCCAATACTCCAGACCATGCCATCTCGCTTCAAGGCTACAGCGTCTTCAGACTTGATAGGATTAGCAAAAAAGGGGGGGGGGTTTGTGCAATTTACATAAAAGACAACATCACCGGTCACCCCGTCTGCACTACCTCCTCCAACACCCCAGTGCAATTCCTTCCTGTCAAACTACTCCTCGGTGCCCAAAATAAAGTCCTCACTGTAGTCGCTGTCTACATCCCATCATAAGACCCAGGGACTGGTCTCCAGGCTGTCCTGGAATTTGTAAGATCACAACCTCCAGGCACTGAGATCCTCCTCCTTGGTGATTTTAATATCAATTGGCTTGCACCTGATGCAGGGACCCACAAGGATGCTATCTTGTCAGCTAACCTAACGCGGATGGTCGACTCCCCCACTAGGAACAATTACAAATCTGGCACCAGCACTCTCCTAGACTGGGTCCTTGCCAGCCACCCAACCTGTATCAAAAAACACCTCTGTCCTCCCAGACTCCCTCAGTGACCATTCCCCTGCCATCTGCACCTGGACAAATAAGTTTCGCAAGCCACCTCCAAAAACCATCTCAAGTAGAGCCCTACCATATGGCAAATTGACCCACCTCAAGTCCTGCCTCAGTTGGCAAGACTGGTCGCCAATATACAATTCTCAGGATGTTGACTCAGCCCTTGATTACTTCATCACCACTTTCAATGCTGCCTGCGACTCCTACGCACCAGTAAAAAAGCGTGAAGTCAAAGCACTCTCCAATCCCTGGCTCACTGCTGAGCTTTTGGCCCAGCTAAAAACAAGGGACCACCTCTGGGCAATATCTAGAGCCACAGGCGCCCTACCAGACATTCAAAATTACAAACAGTCTCTCAACTACTGCACTAAACAAATACGAATGATGAAGAGTTCCTACTTCAAGGAAGCACTTACCAGCACTTGGGGTGACGGGAGAGTTTTCTGGGACAATATCAGGAATATCACAAGAAAGCAGTCCAAATCCTCCCCAACTCTACTGGCTGCTGACAGAGCCACCACCCTTGACCCAATGGTCACTGCCAATACCCTCAATGCAGCTTTCACCGACCTAAGTGGGGTCTTCCCCCCAGACTTTATTTTCAGAAGCTGACCCCTCGGAACCAACATCGCTCCCCACGGCACCAAATCAGCCACCTTTCCATTTCAAAAAAGTTAAGGCACATGAAGTCCACAAATATATAAAAAAGGCTATCTCTAAGTCCAGAGCAAGTGGCAATACTCTAGACCTCAAGCTGCTATCCTTCACCCTTGAAGAGGTACTGCATCTGCTCACCAGAATTTTCAATCTTTCCCTCAGTCTTAGTCAATTCCCAAGCAAATGGAAATCTGCAATTGTCACTCCGGTCTTTAAAAGCAGTGACAAGTCTTTACCTGGGAACTGTCGGCCGATATCAATACTTACCCCCCTTTCCAAGGCCCTTGAGCGCATTGTTGCTGACCAACTCACAAACTACCTGGGCAAGTACAACATCCTCTGTACACAGCAACACAGGTTCAGGCAAGGGCACAGCACATCGACCGTCCTCCTCCTGGAATTCACTGGAGCCATTCACAACTCAGTGGACAAAGGATACCTAACTGGAGCTGTATTCATCGACCTAACAAAGGCATTTGACACTGTTCACCATAGCCTGCTTGTCAAACAGCTACTGAATATTGGGCTCTCACAGGACTCGGCTGCTTGGTTCAAAAGTTACCTGGACTGACACTCACAAAAAGTAAAAATCTCAGGAGTTCTCTCTGACTCAAATCCCATCCTCTCAGGCGTCCCTCAGGGATCCATACTGGGTCCACTTCTCTTCAGCATTTTCTGAACTCCCTTCCTCAATTGTGCCCACAACAAATTATCATCTATGCTGACGACGCCTTGCTTCTCACCACCCATAAGGATCTGCAACCCTTACACCACAGCCTGCAGCTTGCTTTCACCACTGTCGAGAACTGGTTCACAGAACACAAACTGGTTCTTAACCACAAAAAACTAAATCCATGCTCTTCTCCTGCTCGCAAAACAAGCACAGGCAATATCCTTTTGCTATCAATACAGACACAGGAAATACCCTCGAACAAGTGTCTTACCTATGAATCTCTCTCGACTCTTGCCTATCTTTTGGGGTCCACATTGATAGTGTTGTGAGAACTGTGAACCAACGCATTGGAATTTTATACCGAAACAGACAGCACCTTACCCAAGCTGCACTGAAGACTGCTATCCAAAGCTCTGTCGTCTCTGTCATAGACTATGGCATAATTATCTATGGCTGTGCCTCAGCTACCGCCCTCAGGTGCATAACAACCCCACTCATAACAAGGCCTGTCAGCTGCTCACTGGGGCTAGCAGCGCACTCCTTGGCCAGGCTCTCGCTCCAGACAGGATGTTACAACTCTCCAATCGCATAAGTACCTTACTTGCCTGATGGTAAAAATCCACCTTGGGCCTTACTCCACCTTGTATCCAGGACCTCCTGTGCCCCAACACCAACCCTCGTAATACCAGAAGGTCTGAACATCAGCTTCTACAGATCCCCCGGTGCCGCATCACTCAGGGCCAAAGATCCTTTGCTCACCGTGCACCCAGCTGGTATAATGCCCTCAGCACTTACATCACCACCTCCGCCTCTCTGGGATTATTCAAATCTAGACTTCATCTTCATCTCACAGCCTCCAGCTCTTGTGACTGCTTCCAGTAAATCCCCCCCCACATCTCTGCTCAACCTCCCTTCCCTGATCACGTGACAAAGCCGTCAGCTGCACTCGTCTCTTTTCGTCTGCCACTCCTTTCTCCTCTCTCCCTTCACCCTTGTTTCCTTCTAAATTCTTGCAATGACCCCGAATGTGTTACTCATGTTTATTATTACTATGATGCTGTACCTGAACTGTTGGAATACTGTTTTATGTCTGTTTCATTAATGTTGCTGTTTTGTTTAACATGTTTGCACTATCCTGACGTGGAACCTTTGTGAAAAAGCCATGGCTCAAAGGTATTGTAATTCCTAGATTTTAATAAGCAAATAAAAATAAACAAATAAACACCCTCCCATTCCCTTCGATCCACCGACTCCCGTACCCTGGTTGTCCCCCTCAGATCCACCCAAATCGGCCAATCTAATTACGCTCACTGCCTCCCAAAAATTTGGACCCCCCAAATCCGGCACTCATCCTTCACCTACTCATCAGCTCTGCTCTTAATAATGACCTTGCACCTAGCTGCTCCTGTCATGTCCCTCCCTAATTCCCTCCTCTAAGCCCTGGACAAACCCTACCCCCCACCCTCACCCTCATTTTCCCTGCACAGCCCCCAAAAAATCTCTAGCCCTTCTCCCCTCCCCCTTACTGGCCTCTCTTGATCTCTCACAGAATGTAAAGGACCCTGAATGCTCTCTATGAGTCCCTCTCCTTACCCCCCCCAAGAGGCTTGTATCTCTCATCGACTCTCTTCCCTCACCATCTTATAGGGATCTCTTTGGGACACTACCTTATCCCCTTCTCTCTGGTCCGCCAGTCCCCTTGCAAGGTTCCTCGCGTCCTGAACTCTAGGGGCATGACTCATCCCCTTCCCCCACCTCACCCCTCATCCTTTTCTTTCATGTAAGCACTTGTTTACTTATTAACCTGGCACTTATTATTGTCCACTCTTTCTACATGTTATAGCCAACACTGTTGTAACACTGTTTGTAACACCTGCCTTACAACTGTATGTTAATGTTGATCTTGTAACTTGAATGTTTAATGTCTCATTCCAGTTGTGCCCCTTCCCCCCACCCAGGTCGCACCTTGAGATGAACGACTTGTTGCTCAGTGTGCCTTCCTGGCGAAACATTTTAATAAATAAATAAATAAAAAGAAATACAGTCATCTAAATCTCTGGAGTGCTTCCCGCTACAGGTGAGCCTAATACTTTATTTGAAAGAGCATTTCATAGGCTTTCAAACGATGTCAGCCCTGTCCATGAATGTTTCCCTGTCAGTCTGTTGCAGGTGGTACAGAACGTGGCACCACAAGTAGTGTCTGGGAGAGCTCCCACTGCCAAATGTCACAGAAACACTGAAAGCGGTGCAATGGCCATGCGAGTCTGCCCACTACCAGTTCCATTGCTCTAGTGCTGGACAATGCCACTGATCTCCAGTGAGTTGGAGAGTCTACTACAAGACTTTTAGAGCCTTCTATGGCCTAGTCTCTCCTGCCATTGCTGAGCTTTTGACATTGTATGTTCTAACTCGCAGCCTACGTTCTGCCACAGAAAGTCTACTTGTTGTACCTCCCTCTGGGCTAAAATCTGTGGGGCAGAGGGCCTTTCTGGTGTTGGCCCCAGGGTTATGGAATTTCTTACCCCATGGAATGTGAGTCACGCAATCATTCGTGGAGTTCAAAAGTATGTTAAAAACCCACCATTCAAGAAATTTTTGGTCAGAGTGAATAATTTATAACTTGATGGCAAAATGTAAGGTTTTTCTTTGTTTTTGTAAAATTTTGTAATACTGTGTATGGAGTTTTTTTCCCCCCGTACTTCTGTGTCTCTAGAAGCCTCTTTCAGGCCCTCAGATTGTGTCACTCCTCTGCCCACCAGACTTCCTCTTATCGAAATTGTCTTCTGTCAGTTCCCAGAGTGTCCCTCTGATGGCCAGGTTGGTTCTATCCCTCCCCTGGGGCTACCTCCTCCCATGGGGTCCTTTATAGGAGGACAGGGAGAAACACATCACCAAAGCCAATGTTCGGGCGTCAGGGTTGTGGACGAGCCTCCAATGAGGGTTGTGTGACATGGGTGAGTGGGCACAGAGAAGCTATCATCGAAGGCTACCTTGCCTGGGTATTCTCCCCTGCAATCTCATACCATCCTGCCTCCCCACTTTTTAAAGCATGCCACATGGGCTGCCTGGGGGCAGAACCCACTGGCACACGGTCACCCATACCAGCAATGGCCCCACACTACCTTCAGGTCCCACTCCCCGAGTGGCACGTTTCCTCCCTCCATCTGGGAGAAGAACGGTCTCATGGATGCTCTGCTGCAGTCCCTGATAGCCTCTGACCATGATAGCCTGGGCTTGGGGCATGAAGTAGGGTGACCACCATGCCACTGCGGTCTCCTACCACGTGGCACCATGGAGTCAGAGGGCAGTATATGGTGTTTTCACTGTTACGTGCTTTCATTGCCTACAGAAAAGAGTAACGAGATAAAAGTGATGATGATGCTGAAATGCATTTTGAAAATATCCTTAGAGATGAAAATATTCAAACCATTACAGGAAATGACTGACTGACTGACTTGATACATCGAGAAGCAGTATGTGTGTCAAATGCAGCTAACATGACTGATTTTTTTTTTTTTTTCAGTTTTCTGTCGACTGGGAAAGGAGGGCTAGACAATACTGCCTATTTCCAGCCTCATTCCATGGGTAGGGGTGGGGGTATGCAGATAAAAACCAACTGGAACGGAACCAGATTAAGCTGCTGGTGGTGTTTTGTGAATCTACATATAGGCATGAAACAATTACAGATCACATATCTGACGACGTGTATACCACAAAATGATGTAAAAATAATTGTGGCCAGTGATGTTCTCTAATTATAGTAATATTCATGACACTGGGTGAGGGAGTGGCTTCTTCCCTAAAACAGGAGGCAGCCACTCCAGCCCCTCTGCAGAGGTTTGGTGTTGTGATGCAGTCAGGGTGGTCAGGTAGTGGACAGGCTGAATGGGGAGGGAGGGACTTTTGTAAAGAAAATAAACTTTAAAAAGGAGAGAGGGAATGGCACATGGTGGTGAGGAAGTTCAACAGCCTAGTAGCACATGCCTTACTTAATGTACAGAACACGTACTGACATAAAAAGAAAGCACTTTAAAAAACAATTTAACTATTCTGTATTTTGACACTTTTTATTTTTTTTTCAATTAATACTTTTTGGCTTCTTGTCTGCCAATCTGCACCATTCTGGACCGGTCGCTCCAGCCCAGTCACCTGGCTTTGCTGGGATTTACCATGTTTCACAGTCCTCTGCCACAGGATTTGGGAGCCCAATCGCCGGTGTGGGCCCTGTGAGGGACCGGGCCTTCATACTGCCATGGTTGGGGTTTTTGCTCCTTTTGTCTCGCCAAAGCAGTGACTCATTGTGCAAGCTCTACCTTTGTGGAGATAGCACCCCCCCCCCCGGTATCAAGTGGGTGGGGCTCCTTTCCTTGGTGGCACATTACACTGCCATCCAGATCCCCAGGTGACAGCCACCTAGTGGGATGCACAGATACCCCTCCCCTCGGAGGACAGCTGTCCTTGTGGCACTCAATCCTTCCTCCCCTGGCTGCCCTGACTGACCCGTGTCCATTCCTGCAACCAGGCCACCGGTGTTGCAGGATGTGAGGCACCCATCACTTCAGTCCTCCATACCCCTGGGCCGACCCATGTATCTTGCGCTTTTCACAAGTGCCAAGTGCTGAACTAATACATTTTTAAAGAGCAGCTGATGCCTTTGGGAAAACTTTGGAAAACATAACATTTAGACACAATTCGGCTTCTGTTTCATATGTGTTCTATATATTTCTCCGCTACATGATTTATTACTGAGGACAATTTCACAAAAACAAGGTTTTAAACCCTTAGAGTTCATCTGCTTCTATTACTTTTTATTCATACTTCTGTCATCTAGCATTCCTCATCGGACCCCCTCTGCCCATCTCCTGGTCCCAGTCCCGTCACCCTGGCGTCCCAACAGGACTTTCATGGGCTCCTCCCTTATTCCTCCAGAGCTTTCCCCCTCTGGTGGGGGTGTCGGAGGCCCCCTACCTGCCATTGCAACCCGGATCCGACTGGAGAGGGAACTGCTTGAGTAGCCAGGTGCGGGACCTGCAGATTGAGTGGTTATACTGCTGAAGGGGAGTGTTTTCCTTGTTCGTACCTGAGCCTCCTGGGACATCGGCATCAATGGCACACCTAGTGTGTCCCCATGCGGCGCATGCCAACATCCTCCCTCCCACTAGCCACTCTCGTTGCACTGCCCTCCCTCCCCGGAAAAGGAGCATGTCCACTGGGACGCTCGATCCTTCTCCACCCCGACAATCTGCAGCCCAAGTTCGTTCCTGAACTCGGACTGCTGGCATGGGAGAGGAAAGGCACTAAACGCCTCAGCCCTCTGCACCACCCGGCCACCTGCTCTTATTTCCTACTTGAACTTATGATGCTCTGTTGTGATATCACAGTTTGGTGCCATGGAAATATTTGTGATATCACAATCAGAATATTATGACATCAGGTTGGGAAGATGCAAGAGGAGCTGATGGACCCTCAAGGAACAACTATCTTGTTTTCATGCATATGACCTCAGTAATAAATAATGGGGATACGACACACAGGGCTAACGAGACATATAAGCTGCTTTGTGTCTAAATATTATGGTTTTCAAAGTTCTCCTCAAGGCAATGATGACTCTTTAAATAAAAACACTACTGCTGCTTTTTACTTGAATTTTCACACTATACTTTAGTTTTGCAGAACTCTTTGTCTAGTCCTGCACACTGTTCCCAAAACTAGATGTTAGAAGATGCAAATTCTGGTGTGTGTGTGTGGGGGGGAGGGCTGCTTCTGTCAATGGCCCAGACTAGTGAGATTGCTAATGACCTTTAAGTTTCCCTTTCTTCACATATTTGAAGTGGACAAGATGAGTGCTCTTAGCATGATGAAAATGATGAGTGTTGACGTGGTGTGTATACAAACTCCATCCTAAGGAGAAGGCACCAGCTGTCAGTCATTCTAGCAGGCGTGCCTCTATTTACCCTGGAGGCAAAGGGGATAACCCGACCTGTGAATGACTGCTGGACAGAAGGACATGGAGATGGTAGAGACTATGACAATCTTCAAACTTATTTTACTTCTAACAATTACAAGAATGATGGGTGTTTTCCACTGTAGGGATGTGTGTAATCTTTCTTATATGTGTCACAAAAAGTAATAAAAAGGTTATTATTAGGGCCGACCTAGTGGTGTCTTCAGCTACCTGGGAGAAAGAGGTTCACTCGTTAGCCCCACAACACAACCATAGGCACAGCAGGGAAAGGTGGGCACTGAAGAGGTGAAAACGCTTAGCGCCCAGTGAGGAAGGGCACAATACACATGTGCAGTTTACACCCCCACCCCCACTAGCGGAAGATGGAAACAGATCCCTTGCAGTTACAACTTACTGCTGAGTTGCACATCTGTTATCTTGAACCTTTCGAGCCACAAAAGTCCCTTCAACAGATGCAACAGCATTCTGAACAGATCCAGCTGAATTTATACTCAAAGTTGCTGACGCCTCTGAAAAAAAACTTTGGCAAGCATAATATTTAGACACAGCCTAACTTGTATATCATGTTTCTTTTATAGCTTTCTTCTTCCCTTATTCATGGCACAGGGACTTTGCAGAAAAACAGGATCTCTTTTTTCCTTAGAGTTCATTTGCCCCTTCAGCTCGATCCCCGCTTGAAGTCACAGTCCTCTGTTTTGATGTCGCAGTCTGTTGCCGTGAAAAGAACTGTGATGTCATATGCACAGTGTTACGACATCAGGTGGGGAGAAAGCAATAGCTGTAGTTGAACTCTCAAGGAACGAGGATCCTGTTTTCATGCAAATGACCTCAGTAATAACTAACAGGAAGAAGAAATAAAGAGCTACAGTAATGGAAACAATAAGCTAAAATGTGTCAAAATGTTAGGTTTTTCACAGTTCCCCAGAGACATAGATTTTGAAACAATGTAACTTTAACTATAAATTCAGCTTCTTCTGTTTAGAATGCTACTGCACCCAATTAAAGAGCAACTATCGTGCTCAATTCTAAATCACCCCCCAAGAAACACAAATGTCCCTTACCTGCCCCCAAATTAAATCCTGTAAAACTTTCTTTTTAAAAACACCTCCATTTTGGAAGGGAAGGGATCGTATTTTTGCTCCGTGGAGCTCCGACGCGCCGATCCCTTCCACTTCCTGGTACCTGTGCATCGACTGATCCGCCCCGCGCTACTACGTTTTGTGACATCCATCGGACAGTCGGAATACATCATGGCCACTCCATTCAAGTCAATGGACGCTCGTCCCCATGCTACTCAAACAGTGATGTCACAAAACGTAGTAGCGCGGGGCGGATCAGTCGATGCACAGGTACCAGGAAGTGGAAGGGATCGGCGCGTCGGAGCTCCACGGAGCAAAAATACGATCCCTTCCCTTCCAAAATGGGGGTGTTTTTAAAAAGAAAGTTTTACAGGATTTAATTTGGGGGCAGGCAAGGGGCATTTGTGTTTCTTGGGGGCACCAGGTGGAAAGTTGCTCTGTAAGGGACCTGTGCAGCCCTGAAAGCTTGTGTACTACAGTGTCTCTGGAAAGGCCTGAAGGAGTAGGATGTTGGAGTAGCCTAGTACGAAAGGTCAAAATAGTACAAGAATTGTTCAAAATTTGAAAAAACAAAACATGCAAATTGGCCTATAGAGAGATCTGTGCATGCTCTTTCGTATAAGAGCAGGACACAAGTGATCCAGCAATGTTTAGGGGCTGCAAATGAGGTTTTATTTAAGCATACCCCAGCTGCAGCCATTAGTGCCAACGGCATGTTTGACTAGTAGATAGATTTATATATCATATCATATAATCTTCACGTTAGAGATTTGATATCAGTGGTATCAGTGGTAGGAATGTCAGCATTGTCTTGTAATTATCTTGTTTTGTAACATTCTTGTAATTATCTTGTTTAGTAATCTTCTTGTATTTGCTTGCAGGGAAACTATGGAAATCAGAAGAAAAATCATCTGATGAAATGCTGCAGGGTGGTGTCTTCAGTGACACAGTGCTAGTACTGAAGTCTACTAATATTTGATGTGACAATGTCTAAGAAGTGTAAATTTGTAAATCCTGGGGAGAGAACTTCAAAAATGCAGCACGAGTCCACAAAGCCTGTAACGGATCAACGCCTTTTGTGCTTTATGTCAGATAGACAGCAGTGAAAAACTTGTGAACCCAGGAGAAGCAAAATTCAAGAGCAGTGGAAAAGAATCTGGTTTAGAGTTATTGCAGAAAACATCCTTCAGTTTGAAAAGCTAGGCTGTGTACCACTTGACATTGAACAAGAAGACTTGATAGCAACGGAATAGAAATGACATTCCAAGTAAATAAGGCAGTGTGGCATAAAACTTGCAGAAACAGGTTAGACAGACAAAATCTCCAATGTGCTCGGAAAAGGAAAGCAAATGCTGAGACCGAACCTGAACACAGTCCAGTCAAAACAAGAATGGGTGCACGTTGGGAGTCTTTGTCAAGAACAAACAAGTGTTTTTTCTGTGGCAATGATCAAACTGGTGAACACCTGCACAACGCTTGCACTTTAGTAATAGATCATCGCGACTCGTGAATATGCACAAAGTTTGCAAGACAGGAAGTTATGAGGAAAGTTGTCTGAAGGAGCTATGCATGCTTTGGATGCCAGATATCACTTCCAAGTTGTTTGACTGCTTTGCGCAATCGTGTTAGACAACGCGAGACTGGAGGAATTCAGCAAGGAACAGAAAAGACATAAAAGGGAATAGTTTTAGGTGAGCTGGTGTCATACTTAGAAGAGCACAGTCAGATTTAGGGAAGTTGTATCAGTGCAGACTCCAGGGGTTGGATCCAAGTTTCCCTGGAAAAGTCAAAACGACAAGACTGAAGGAGAGACTGCTGGGGACGATTCCACATTTAAGGGATAAACTCAAGGAAGAGATGTTGTACTGATGCAGACATTGGTGAGACTGTCAAGACTGCGTGTTCTCGTAATTCTGATGACAATGCAATTCACTTGGTCTGTGCTGTTCACACTGTTAGAAAATAAATTCTTTCCAGAGATTACTCATTTGATGAGTCTTTTCGACCTGGATGTGAACAAGTTGTAGTTCCACAAAGTCTTCTTGCTCTGATGAGAATTATATTACATGGCCCCAGTATTACTGATCAAAAAGAAGCAAAATATGCTAATTATAGAGAAACACAGAAACACTGAATTTGACAACAGATAAGGACTGCTTGGCCCACCTAGTCTACCCATTTCCCTACCTAACGGATAAGCTGCAGATCCTAGTTAACCAACAGCTTACTTCCTCCTACCCCTCACTAGAATTCCCTTATGTCTGTCCCATGCATTCTTGAATTTCCCCGTTTTTGACTCTACGACCTCCTCAGGAAGGCTGTTCCATGTATCCACAACCCTCTCTGTGAAGAAATACTTCCTCACATTACCTCTGAGCCGTCCCCCCTCTATCTTCAAATTGTGCCCCCTTGTTTTTGCACATCTCTTTTTCTGAAAGATGCTACCCTCTTGGACTTTGTTGATTCCCTTGCGGTATTTGAAAGTTTCTATCATGTCCCCCCTCTCCCTCCTTTCCTCGACGCTATACATCTTTAGTTCCTTTTGTCTTTCTTCGAGTCTTATAGATCAAGGGAGCGCTTCCAACCAATCAGAGCACTCCTTTCCCCAGCGCCCGAGACACTCTTATTCTGTGAAGAGCGTCTCACATGCAAATGCCCTGGAAATGGGCAAGATCTGGGAACAGTTTTTTTTTAAATATATCACTTGATCACTCTAGATCTAACACGTCCACCATCGCTACTCGTTCTCATATTACAGTGGTTTCACTTGACTTCAGCTCGAGGCAGAACAGCTCAGCTTCGCTGTTCTCGCTCCAGCCGAAGGCGCGTGAAACCACTCTTATTTTTATTTTTTTTTTGCCTGGCCCCCTGGAAGCTCAGCTCAGCTCCATCCACTGCCCTATGCCCAGGATTACCCCTCTGGGCGAGGCACTTGAGTGGGCACCCTCCCCAACGGACACTGGGTAGGCAGGACCCAGCACCACCCCGGGTCAGAGCCATAGGAGCAGGACCCCCCAGCGGACACGGGTAGGCAGCGGGACGGGCGTGAAGCCAGCGTCATGCTGCAGGGCTGGCGTTTTCTTTGTTGCAAGGATCCTCGGGCGGGATGTGCAATGACGACCAGCATCCGCCCTGCCCACCCTGTGTGGCACTGGCTGTGGCAGTACCCCCAGCCTCCACAATGCACTGGATACTCAACCCCTTCCCCCCAGAGGAGAGCAGTCCATGGGACACTAAATCCCCCACCAACTGGCCCTCAGACTCCCGAGTCCGTCCCCGAACCCGGGATGTCAGCACCACAAGCGAACACTTTGCCGCTGCACAGGCGGGCCGGCCGGCCGGCTTCTGTGAAACCACTCTTATACAGCAATGAGTGGCTCCAGGGGTTGTATTAACATACAGATGAAACCACTAGTGGCACAACAAAAACTGCCAAGCCCAGCTAGCTGGGGTTGGAAACCAGACAGTGAGAAAGACTGGATTCCCATTTGGACAGTCCTTCCGGAGGCAGCTAAATCACGCAGAGTTGATCAAATGTCGTTGAAGACCACCATGCAAATGTTTCAGTGCCTCACTTTCATGTACTGATCTGTGTGCTTGTGCAGGATCATGCTACAGAGACAATCATAGTGATAACTATGCATTTTGATAATTTCTGCAAACAAGTATGATAATTTTTATTTAATTCGTCCCTTAACTGTAACAGGTATTTAATAATAAAATTGTGTAACCCGATTATGTGCGATCACAGAATGTTATTTGTGTGAAGTACACTTTTGTGAGATAACGACTGTATAAACATATCCTGTTTCCATTTCATTACCATTTCAAGCAATCTTTTTAAAAGTTTATCTTTAAAAATATATGTGTAACACATATTTCAAAAAGTAACTTAATGACTGTTTTTTATCTTGAGAAGACAGCACATCTCTACATCACAATTATCTGCTGGGCTCCGGGTAAGGGGAGTACTGACCTGTTTTACTCACCTAATTTTAGGAAATACTCTTCAGAAAAAAATGTTTTAATGAGTACCAGTACTCATCCAGAATTTGTAAATACTTCACACACCAAAGAATAGCGCTTCATAACATAATTGGTGGTTCAAAAGGAGCATTTTTTTCCAGATTTACTGCACTTGTACCCATTCCAGTATTGTTTTACTCACTATATTTTAAAACTGGTGAATAATTTACTCTAACCTGCCAACATTATCTGGAATATTGTTGGCACTTGACTAGGAAACAGTATAGCATAGTGGGTTAAGGCTGTAAGCTGCAGATCTGGAGACGTGGGTTTGAATCCCACAGCTGCCTAGTGCATACTGTGTGATCCTAAGCAAATCACTTAACTTCCTTGTGCTCCCAGGTCACACCTGTAAACAAGCTTTCAGCTTAGTGTGTCTCTCCTGGTTAAAAAACAAACAAACAAAAAAAAAAAACTCTTATCTATAAAAAAAACAACATTGTTCTAAAAAATGTACTCCTCACTCCACTCCGTTCAGACATTTGTACGCATCTGAATTTGGTTTTACTCACCTCACTTTCAAAATGAGGAGGACGGTACTCATCCCCAAAAATCTTATCTGAAGCCCTGGTTATCTATATAGTTCAAAATGTACAACAATTTTGAACATTTTTCCACACGATACAAGATTAATTTCAAACCAAAGGTCTGCATGCTTGGTTTAAAGTAGTGATGCAAAGTATAAAAGGTTATTTGGTGTAATTTGTAATACTCTGGAAACATATTCATGGACTAATGAGTCAAATGCCTGCATATTTTTGGTGTTTTTCATGTCATTGTATATTAACTGTATGCTGACCTCCTTAATAGCATCAGATCGCGTGTGTACTGTTTTTATTTTAAAGAAAACATTAAAACTTACTTATGTTCCAATTTTCATGCTTTTTTCACATTTTGAACAATTTTTAAAACTATTCTGCTAGACTAGAGAGTAGCAGGAAGAAGAGGATAAAGAATGGGGGCAGTGTGCCATTTCATACTCTTTGAAGGGTAGTTATGACTTTTTAAGCTATGCCCTAATTGTTGACAATGCTTCTCTGAGAGGTTCGATACTACCTGATGGCCTCTGATCTGCAAAGTGCTGCCTTTAATACCTTTTTATGACCAAAAAGAGACTCTAGGTTATCATAAATTATACAACGGCAAGAAAATTTCCAGGGCTCTGATTGGTCAGTGTGTGCCTGAGACACTGATGTTATTACACAATAACACACTGTATTGATTTGTTGGATTGTTCTTTGAATCTCTCTTCAGAAACAAAGATATATTGCTACACTAGACATCTACTAAAACCATTTTTAAATATTTTTATTTTTATTTTGTATAACATCAAACCATTGTATAATTGCAATAAGGCACTCCAAGGTGTGTGTTACTGTGTAATAACATCACTCCTGGGGTGGTGGAAGCACTCGGCTTCACCTCATGCTTCAACCCACCCCAGGAGTGACGTTATTGCATGATAACACACACATTGTTGTGCCTTATTGTTTAAGCAGCACAGAATGTTGCAACACAGAATGTTAGAACTGGGTTTTACATGGGCTTTGGTTCTCTGAGACAACAATGTGCAAAGTTTTCCCTTGTGTGCACACTGGCCAAATGCACATCCTGGTTTATTGCACACAGATGGCTGCACAGACACAGAAGCTCCCTCCAGGAGCTAGGAGCTATGCAAGTGCCTTAAGAGGTAAAGTCAACCTCTTCCATCCAGCGGCATCTTTGTGTGGGGTGTTAGCCCGTCGACGCTGCGCGTCGACTGCCCCATCCACCCCAATCACCCTCCCTCCCAAGCTCGACCCTTAATTTATAGGCCCCTTCCTATGACAGGAAAGTCCCCACTTTTCCATTTGCAGGTTATACCTGCTAGCCACCAGAGGGACCTTCTGCCTGTCCCTCTATTTCTCTAACTGAACTCCTCTTCCTCCTACTTCCTGGGAACCCCTCTATCCACTTCCACTACTCCTTTCCCTTACTCTCATCCTTGCTCTGCCCACACCTCACTCCCCCCCGCCCAACCTCCTGATTGGTCCTACCCACTGACCCCCGCCCAATCCTCAGACCCCACCCAGGCCCTTTCCAACCCTCAGTGACCACTAGGAGTCGCTATTTCCACCCCTAATCTGCCTCTCACCCAGCCTTTTCAAAGCCCCCCCAGCGTCTGGAACCCGTCTCACCCAGGTCCTAGGTCACCCAGCCCTCTGAGGTCTTGAACCTTGCACCCTGTGCACCAAAATCTGTGGCCCTACCACTACTCCAAAGTGGTATCCACCCTTTCTGACGGGCAGCCTAGATACTTATACCATCTGACCCTACTGCTAACTAGGCACCATGTTAGCTCACCTCCTCCTCAAATGTCTCCCCTCATAACCATGCTAGTGCCCACCTCCCATCAGCCAGACCTCACCCTCAGCCCATATGGGACTGCACCTCCGCCTCTCTCTGGCTTAGCCTGACCCCCCCCAAACTGTCCACGTACCTTGGACCACAGCTGCCACACCCTAGCTGCCCCCCCTACTGCCTACCCTAGCTCCCCGTGGATTCACCTCATCCTGGCCTTCCCAACCCTTCGAACCCTGCCCATCCCTTATTCCCCTATGGCCTCCTCCTTATCTTAGCGTGCCTTAAAAAAGTTAATTTGCTGCCACCCCATGGTCAGAACCTTAGTTTTTCTACTACTCCTATCTGGTAATATCCACCCTAACCCGGGCCCTACCCCCTCCAGTCCACCAACTAGGTCAGCTGATCTCCACATTGCCTCCTTGAACGTATGCAGCCTGCTGAACAAATCTGCTGCCCTCCAGTGCTGGGTCATGCTACATAAACCAGATATCATAGCCCTAATAGAAACATGGCTATCCAAGTCCACCCCTGACTCCTCTGTTTCCCTCCCAGGCTACACCCTATACCGGGAGGATTGAGCAGGTAAACGCGGGGGTGGTTGTGCGATTTATACTCGTGACACCATCACTGGCCATGCACTTCCTGCACCCATGCTTGTTAATGGTGCCCAGGCCCTTACCCTCAAACTCACCCCAGACCCCTCCAGAGGCCCACTCTATCTCACGGTCTCCTACATTTCCCCAAGGTACCAGAACCCAGCATTGACGTCTCTTATGGATTATCTCGCCACCCTCCCCCATAAGGCTGAACAAGTCCTGGTGGGGGACCTCAACGTGAACTGGCTCAGTAACTCCATTTCCCCATTAAGGGACACCTTCGCTGCACAAGACATGACACAACTCGTCTCCCAGCCCACTAGATTTAACCCAACTAGAGGAACCTGCATCCTCCTGCACGTCATTATCACCAACCGCCCTCAGAAAATTCAGGACATTCAGGTCCTCCCTGACTCCTTAAGTGGCCACTCCCTATCCTATTCCTCTGGTCCGCCCCACCCCCAAATCTATAACCCAAACCACATTCCGCAGACACCTTCGCCCAGGCAGACTGATTAAACTAAAACAGTACCTCGCTCAGATTAATTGGTCCCCCATCCATCATGCACCTGACATTGATGCTGCCCTCAACCTCTTCTCACATGCCTTTAACAAGGCCTGTGATCTCTTTGCACCCCTCACCAAACTCCGTTCCAAAAAACATAACGCGCCTTGGGTTACCCCTGCCCTACTCCAAATGCTCAGAAATAGGGATAATCTCTGGCACCTAGCCACTGAGATAGGCCGAGCAGCTGACAGACAGGCCTACAATGCTGCACGGAACAAGTGCACATGGACCATCCATAAAGCCAAGGCAGACCACTACCAGGCCACCCTCACCTCCTCTTGGGGGTGTGCCCAGACCTTCTGGGACAATATCAAAGAGCTAAATGGAAAATATTGCTCCTCCCATCCCAGCTCACTACTGACAGCTCTACCTCCACCAACCCAGCTTGCATTGCCAACTGCCTTAACTTCTCCTTTACTGACCTTAGCTCTGTCCTCCCTAGTAACTTACTCCATCCAACCCCCGACCTACTGCGCCCAGTCCTCCAGCGCCCCTGGCTCTACCTAAGCAAGGTATCTGCCTGGGAAGCCAGACCTCTCCCACTTAAAGCATTAAAAAGCAACAGTCCTAGCAGCGATTCCCTGGACCCCAAAATACACCAGCTGGTCCTGGATGAAGTCCCTGTCCCACTCACTGGTCTACTTAACCGGTCCCTCTGTCTGGGGTAATTCCCCTCTTCGCGGAAAACAGCTATAGTCACGCCTATTCATAAAGGGGGTGATAGGTCCTCCCCCAGCAATTACCGACCAATCTCCATCCCCCCCAAAAGCCCTAGAAAAAGTGGTGGCCAATCAAATCACTGAATATCTGGCTAAGCATGACATCTTGTGCCAGGAGCAGCATGGCTTCCATGCTGATCACAGTACTGGTACAGCGTTAATGGAGTTCTCCAACTTCCTGCACTCCTCCCTGGACGCCGGCTCCCTAGCTGATGCAATATTCGTTGACCTCTCTAAGGCCTTCGACACTGTCTCCTACCCTCTTCTATTAGACGCCCTCTGCCACACTGGTTTCTCTGCTGGACCCCTCGCCTGCTGCTCGAGCTACCTATCAGCTCGTTCCCAGTGTGTCAAAATCAATGGGACATTCTTGGAAACCCATCCCATCTGCTCTTGGGTACCCCAGGGCTCCATCCTGGGTCCCCTACGTTTTAGTCTCTATCTAAACACCCTGCCTAGTGCTTGCTCCGGCAATATTTTTTTGTATGCCAATGATGCCGTCATCTTTGCCACCCACCGAAATCCTACCTCCCTCCAGGACTCTCTCCAACACTCCTTCAATGATGCTGAAACCTGGTTTAAGGAGCGCAGACTCATCATTAATCTCAAAACAACCAAGACAATGCTCTTCACCCACCCCCAAAACAAAGCTTGCAACAACCCACTCCTTATCCTCCCTAGCACCCTACAACCGCCTGAACAAGTCTACTCCTACAAATACCTTCCGGTCACCTTCGACTCAGCCCTCACCTTTCAGACCCATATTAATGCCTTTGCATCCACCACTAACACTCGGCTTGGCATCCTCTACCGCCACAAGGACTGCCACCCATCCGATGCTCTCTGACTTGCCATTACGTCCTCAGTACTGTCCCTTGTGGACTATGGACTGCCGGTATATGGTGCTGCTGACACCACTGCCCTCAACAAGATTCATCTCACCATAAACAAGGCTTGCAGACTAATAACTGGTGCCCCCAGACTCACTCACACATGTCAACTCAATGACAAGGCCAATCTTCTTAACCTTGATGAATGCCTCTGCTACCAAACCTGCCTTCTAACTAAGAAAATTCTGCTCGGGCTCTCCCCACCCGGGGTGACAGCCTCCATCCATCTTAACCCATCCACTGTCTCAACTCGAACCGCCAACAAGGCCACTCTTCTGGTTCCCAGAACTAGGACCACCCAGGCTCAGAGGTCATTCTGCTACAGAGCCCCATCCTGGTTTAACTCTCTCTCTCTGCAACCATCTCCAATGCCCCCAAAATCGCCACCTTCAAAACCGCCCTTCGGAACCAACTGTTTAACACCCACAGTTGCTCCTATCTCTAAATAGCGCTCCGCTACTGTCACTTAACACCTGACAATGCCTCCTGGGCTGAACCCCCACCTCCCTCCCCCCAAATCCCCCCCTTGGCATCCTGCCCTTCTGTTAGTACCTGCATGTGCTAAATTTTGTCACCTTGAAATGTTTCCGATTGCTCAATGTATGAAGACAACTGTGTAATTCTATGTCATTCATTGTTTTGTATAATGTAAACATGTTACACTGTATGTCCTCAATGTGACGAGGTACCTTTATAAACAAGCCTCTGGCTCAAAGGTTGTAAATGTGATTGTACAAATAAATAAATAAATAAATAAATATGGACCAAACAGGCATGTCCCAGTCCCAATTCTGTGTATTTAATCATAACAAATTTGCTTGTATGCACACTTTCCCCTTAAGACTGTGGCGCCTCAGACATTAATACTGGCGGTCACACCTCTTAAACAGGTACTAATGGTGCAATCACTGGTTAATGCATGTAAAGTCTGAGCCAACAGCCGTAGAGAAACAACCTTCATTGATGCTAAAAAGTATTAACAGGGAGCTTCTTACCTCAATGGGCGCTTCTCCAGGATGCTTGCCAATTTGTTTAAATAGCCCCCAAAGGAATGGAAGAGATCATAATTTGCTCCTAAGGGGCTGGCAACACAATCCCTTTCCACTTCCCGACTCTCTGATCCGCCCACGCTCCGACGTTTTGTGACATCTGTATAGGAAAAGCATGGTGGTGTGCTCCATTCACTGGAAAGCAGCATCTTTATCAAAGGTGGTCTCCTGATTTTACATTGGGTTTTGGTACCAACTGATGCCAGAGTTCAACTATCAAGAGCCTTTCAGCTGCCAGTAATAAAAAAATTAGCAAACCTAACAAATCAACTTTTCTAGGTTCTTCCTTTAGTGTGCACAACAGTTTTTAATTTTCTTGATCCTAACGCTTGCCCGATCGACAATGCTATTTCTAAGCCAAATGTGGCAGCCATCTGTTTTTCTTGAGAAAACAAAATAAATTAAAACATTTATAAAATTCTCACAATTTAGCAGAACTAGAACATTTTACCACAAAATAAATCTGAAAGCTACCTACAACCTTTTATAGTAACAGAAAAAAAAAAGTAGGGTCAAATTTGTGTCCACTTTTATTGCACTGTTGCTTTTACATAGCTCAGACTGTGAACCACTTGATGAAGCAGTATCGCTAGATTTTTTTTTTTTGGTCCGACCCCCTCTTGTCAGGTCCCACTCTGCCCGCCACCCCCATGCCCAGGCTTACCACCCCCCCCGGGCAGGGACGCCAGGGGCTTCCCTCCCAGCAGGACATGGTGGGCAAGCCCGATTACCCCTGGGTTGGGGTCATGACAGCAGGACCACCTGGCGCGTTGGAGGCAGTGGACATTGGAGCGGAGTGGGCCGTCATGCTGGGGGGGATGGAATTTTTGCTGCTTGCTGCCCCGGGGCTGGGACATGCAGTGACATCCGTCTGCCCTGCCCCCCTAATGTACTGGTGCCGGTCGCAGCGGTGCCCCCAGCCTCTGCCAGGGGTCCATCAAGCACTGGACACTCCTCCCCTCCCTCCCCCCACAGAAGGAGAGCAGTCCCTAGGATGCACGATCCTTCTTCCCCTGGCTGGCCTGTGACTCCCGGATCCGTTCCTGAACCTGGGTCATTGGTGTTGCAAGTGGAAATCTAACCGCTGCGCAGTGGGCCAGCTGAATCGTTAGATGAATCTGATGCAATCAATAAAGGTAACACTGAATGCCAAGTGAGAAAATGTGCTTTACTGAGTGGTTCAATTGATTTCAATTCAACTTTGGTCATATGTACAAATGTAGGATTTATTTATTTACTTAAAAGCTTCACCAGGAAAGGCATTCTGAGCAGTGAATGCTCATTTCCAGATGCATCCTGGGGTAGATGGGATGGGGATAAACAGCAAAATACAAGTAGCAAGACAGATACAAATATAAAAATGGAAAACAGATACAATCAATATCCGGATGACAAGCTGAATAACAGTAATTATAACAACAACAAAGTGCTAGACAAAATAAGCAAACAATACAATGAGTACACATAGAGTAAGTGCTGACCTGTGAACAATCAGAAGGGCAATATATGGAGAGGGTGTCAGTTAAGCACATCTGCAGGAAGGGGCGAACTAGTCCTTTAGGAGGTAGTTAAGAACCTGAGGGGAGGTAGCGTGACGGATGGGAGGAAGTTCCACAATTTAGGGAATTGGTGGGGAATGCTGCCTGGCCTGCTGAGGTGGACCTGGGAGGGATGGTTAAGGTACGGTGGTTGAGGATTCTAAGGAAGCGAGACGAAGGGGGTTTGAGGGAGATGGAGGAGGACAGGTAAGGGGGGGGAGACCGAAACCAAATTTGGCAAGAAAATTTGCACAGTGGATAACGCGCCTATCAGCTAGGGAGGCAAAGGACAGAGACTGGTAAAGGGTGCAGTGATGGGTATGGGGAGGGCAGTCAAGAGCAAAACAGCAGAAAGAATGGAAAAGAGAGTCCAGCCTGGTTAGGGAAGATCTGGGAACGGCACTGAAGACTACACTCTCTTAGTCAAAAACAGGTATGATCATCTTCTGGACAAGAGTGTGGCAGGCCAGCAGAGGAATACAACCACGATTTCGGTATAAGTCACCCAGTTTGGGGCATAGTTTTTTTTGTGGATGGCATTTATGTGTCCAGAGAAGGTGAGGTTCCGGTCATGCCAGACACCAAGGTACCTGAAGGAGGAGTTATCCTCAATTAAAGTCCCATCTAGGGAGTAGAAAGAGGGGAGGGATTTGAGTGGAGAGTCTCTGCCTTGTGCCAAAGGCCGTGGAGACGGTCTTCTTGGTGTTCAAGAAAAAGTGGTTTGAGCAAAACCAGAGCTGGACTTTATCAAAGTCGAGCTGAAGTCTGGATGTCCCAAGCGTGAACATACATCAGGAATTAACTGCACCTGCCCAGAGAGAGAGGCCGAATTTCTGAGATAGGAAGGAACCAGCAGAGATTTGATGTTTGATGTAATCTGGGGGAAGGAAAAAAAAAAAAAACACAGGACGGCCATGTAAACAGACAATGTTGTAATTTCTTCTTATTAATATCTCCTAACATTATCTTGGAGGGAGTGGGGGCACTATGTTGTAACCAGTCAACCATTCAACTCTGTAGACCCCCCCCCATGATGATGATATCAAACTTGCGCTGCCAGTTCATTTGTAATTTGCATACCAAACTGCCCTTGGAATTTGACTGAATGACTCAAACCTAAAACAAATCTTCAGAGTCGACTGGGTCGCAGAAACCAAGCAAGTCTGTCTGCTTTTGAGCAGATACTGTCAGACAGGCACTTTTACATAAACATCCTTGTACAGGGGAATTGTGGGGGTCTTGGGGAGATGAGGCTAATTTGAAAAGGAATAGAGCACATTTGCACTCAGACTCTACAGGATTTTTACCCAGAGTTCCCTGCAGGGTCATATTAGTCCTAGAGCCACTGCTGCTGCTTGGAGTCAATACCCTTATGTGCCGGCAGCATGTGGAGCTTATGTGGCGTTTCCATGCTAGTGAAACAGTGCAGCTTAAGAAGAAATCTTTGCCGGCATCAGAGGTCAACTGTGCTCCATCTGGCACACTGGAAAGCTTCTCTGCTGCAGCTAAGCAGGGAGTCCAGAGGGTTCAGCACAGAGGAAGGCCACTCCTCTGTGCATGAGGCATTTAGCTTGAAGTAACAGAAATTCTGTTTCTGTTGGCTAAATGGGTTGATGTTTTTCTGCTATACAGTATGTCCCCAACCGGGCCTGTTTTTCTCTGTGTCATCCCACCTATTCAGCTGTGCGACAGTGGCAGCTGTAGACATTTACTTCTTTATTTAGTTAGTTGTTTGTTTAGTTATTTCAAAGTTTTACAAGGAAAGGGCTACTGAGGTGTGAAACAGAGGTATCCTGAGGGAGGTAAAAGACATACAGTAACAATGAAGTGGAAAAAAGTGAAGTCAAAGTAAAGACATACAGTAACTATAATATAGTCAAATAAACTAGGGAACTGATAGAAAGTGTGCAAAAAAACAAATACACAAAACAACAGGCATAGCAGCACAGGGATTTACAGGAGAATGCAACTGAGCAATATAAAAAGACTGCAGACAGTGTAGGAGGTGGAAGTAGAGCCAGAGGAAGAAGACGAAACTTGTCTCTTCCCACTCTCACCTCTGGCTCACATTGCCTCTCTTAAGGATCATAATCGATTACGGAACTTTCGCTCCTGTAAGAGGCAGACAAATAAATTCTCCCTCAAAAAATCTACGTTGGTGCACCCTGAAACTCCTGCTCCTTCTACTACTACTACTATCAGGCAATATACACCGAAACCCTGGCCCCTCAATTCCAGGAAACGGACACAGATAGTGTCGCTCTGGGTCTCTCACCTTTGCAGCACTCAACGTCTGTAGCCTCCTACCGAAACTTGATGCCCTGCATATATTTACCCACCTACGCAACCCTGATGTTCTTGTGGTTGTTGAAACCTGGCTCACTCCTAAAATTCCAGACAGTGCAATTGCTCTTCCAGGATATAACGTCTTCAGACTAGACAGGACCTCTAAAAGAGGTGGTGGCTGTGCTGTTTACCTCAAAGATGCCCTCCTAGGGCACCCTGTTCAAAACCCCACCTCGGACTCAACTACCCAGATTTCACCTATCAGAATTCTTCTCAGGGCCCACAATAAGGTGCTGACTATCACTGCTGTCTACATCCCACCTAAGGAACAAGGTAAAGGTCTCAACTACGTCCTGAACTTCATCCACTCACAACCCCCCAGGCTCCGAGACTATCCTTATGGGGGATTTTAACATAAATTGGCTTGGGTCAAATACAAACGGCTTTAAGGATGCTATCTCAGCCACCGACCTCACCCAGCTAGTCGCCACACCCACTAGGCAAAATTATAAGTTTGGCACCTGCTCCCTTCTGGACTGGATTCTGACTAACCACCCATCTTGCATCTCCCATGTCTCCGTCCTACCTGACTCGTTAAGTGACCACTCCCCAGTCACCTGTAAATGGTCAAATAAATTCAACATCCCACCACCCAAACTAATTGCAAGCAGAATCCTCCCACATGGCCAACTGAAGCACCTCAAATCCCACCTCAAACAACAAGACTGGTCCCCTATTTTTTTTTATTATTTTTTTATTTTAGTCTTTGGTAACTGGGTAAGGCCCACTAGGCACAAGTGCCTGTTTTCAGCGGCGACCTGGGAGCACTGGGCAGTTAAGTGACTTTCTCAGAGTCACACAGTATGCAAGTGGAGGTTGTGAGAATCAAACTCAGGTCTGGTCTGCTGGCTGTATCAAGCTCGTTCACACCTCATTCCTCTAATCTCTAGGCTATACTGCCAGCCCTCTTCCTAGCAACGGATGCTAACTCTGCACTTGACTTCTTTATCAACAACCTAAACGCTTCTTTATCAACACCTTCAACGCTGCCTGTGACTCCTATGCCCCCTATTAAAAGAGGAAAGTCAAAGGCAGTGACAGCGCTGGGGGGTTTAAAACATGGGACATATTGGACCCACTCATGTAAAAAAATGTGGGTCTAAAGAGGAACCTATAGAGTCAAGACATAATCAGTGGCAGATTTTGAACAGTTCACATTCCCTTCCTTTAGATATTGTTATAGAGTAGGTGCATCAGTTTGGACCCACTGGCAAAGAAAAGAGGGGTCCGTTTTGGGCAGGATGCAACTTTTGCCCTTTTGGTGCATGTTAGCGCTGTCTCTGGTCAAAGGGCTTTGCAACCCTTGGCTCTCAGGGGAGCTCCTAGCACTGATGAAATCTAGGGACCACCTCTGGGCTCAGGCTCGGGACACAGGTAGGCAAGTAGACAAACAAAACTACAAACGTGCTAGAAATGACTGCACTAAAGCAATACACCTAAAGAAAAGCAACTACTACCAAGATGCTCTCACAAACACCTGGGGTAAAGGGAAGTCCTTCTGGGATAATCTAAAAGAAATTACAGGGAAATTGCCCAAAATGTCACCTACTGTGCTGGAAGTGGATGGGACTATAACTCTGGACCCAGCCACCATAGCAAATACATTTAACAAGACTTTCTCGGACCTCAGTAGTGTGCTCCTGCATGACTTCTTTAACGCCAACCCCTCTGCTGCACCCCCTCTCACCAACCCCCGCCCCCCTCTGCGACTCGACTGTCATTTTACTTCAAAGCAGTCAGGATGCATGTAGTGCGCAAATATATCAGCAAAGCAACTGCAGGCTCAAGAACCAGTGGGGACACGCTTGACCTTAAACTACTGTCCCTCACGCTAGATGAAGTGCTATCTCTGCTTACACATATTTTCAACCTCTCCCTCACCCAGTTCCTTGACAGATGGAAATCCGCCATCGTTACACCTGTCCACAAAAGTGGGGACAAGGCCCATCCTGGTAACTATAGGCCTATATCCATACTGCCCCCCCCCCCAAGGCCATTGAGCGATTAGTCTCTGACCAACTGACGGAATACTTGGCTAAGCACGACATCCTTTGTAAGCAGCATCACGGCTTCAGAAAAGGCCACAGCATAACACTGACCCTCCTAGAATTCACAGGAGCAATCCACAACTCCCTTGACAATACTCAACTAACCGGTGCAGTCTTCATTGACCTGTCTAAGGCTTTTGACACGTCCATCACCAACTACTCATCACTGAGCTTCAAAATGTTGGGCTCTCCCTTGAGGCTACATCCTGGTTTAAGAGCTACCTGGAAAACTGCTCACAAAGGGTGAAAATCGCTCATATCCTCTCAGAGGCTAGACCCGTCTGTTCAGGATTCCCACAGGAATCCATTCTCGAGCCACTCCTTTTCTGCCTTTTTTTGAACAATCTTCCACAATCCTGTCCTGAACAAATCCTGCTAAATGCGGATGATGCAGTCATCCACCGCCTCTCACCATGACCACTTACTACTCCAAGAAAAGCTCCAGATGGGTTTCACCTCCATTGAAAAATGGTTTAACAGACAAAAGCTGGTGCTCTACTGCAAGAAAACAAAGGTGATGCTTTTCTGCGGCTCCCGCAACAAGCATAGGTCTCAACCCATCGCAACTGCAAACTGCCATGGTGCTGTCCTAGAGCAAGTACACTCCTTTAGATATCTTGGCATCACTCTCGACAGCCACCTAACCTATGGCATCCACACTGACACTGTTGCCAAAGCTGTTAACAAGCGCACTGACCTTCTCTACAGGCACAGGCAATGCCTCACCTCAGATGCCTTAAGGATAGCTGTGCAGAGCTCTGTGGTCTCACTAATTGATTATGGGCTGGTTGTCTATGGCTCTGCTACTGACACAGTCCTTAGGCGCCTATCCTTGGCCCTAAACAAAGCCTGCCCTCTCATTACTGGATCCCACCGTCTCACCCATACGTGTGCACTCTACGCCCAAACGGGTTGGCTCCAACTATCCAACCGTATTAAGTTCCATATCTGCTTAATGGCCAAGAAGATCACATTAGGCCTTGCACCCCCAGGAGTCCAAGCGCTCCTACGTGCAGCACGCATCCCCTGCCTCACCAGGGATTCTAAAAATCAAATCCTGCACATCCCCCGGTGCCACACCTCGCAGGGACAAAGGTCGTTTGCGTACCGTGCACCCTCCTGGTTTAATGCACTCAACAAAGACATCACCTCACTGCAAAGGCTTGGCCAGTTCAAAACCATTCTTCAACTCCACCTCTCTGCCTCCAGCTCCTGTGACTGTCGCTCCTAGTCTGCTATCCCCTCTTGCACTTACATCTCCCTCTCCATGACACCTTTCCCCTACCCACTACCCTCCCTGGCTTTAGCACTTTAAACCTGACAATGCCCTCGGCTGCTCCTCTGCTTCTGTTGTCCCCTCTATCCCTCAACCTTCCCTGTTAACCCTTGCCCTGCCCTGGTACCTCTCCTTCCGTCTTCTGGCTGTTTTCAAGCTGCCTCAGACTGCTTAGAATCCCTTGTACTGCACTGTTCAGTCCCTTGTACTGCACTGTTCATACATATTTCTGTCTTGTACCTTCTACCCCCTCAAATGTATTATATTTCAACTGCTTGAATTGCCTATTTCAAAGCTTGTCATGTTTGCATTGTTTCCCGAGTTGACGTGGAACCTTTGTAAAAGAGCCCTGGCTCAAAGGCATTGTAATCCTAAACTATAAAATAATAAAAAAAATAAAAAAATGAAGCATTATTAGCATGTACACAGTGCCTTTAATGCACACTTTATCCCAAAGTGCTTTACAAGCAATGACAGACTGGTAGTGAAGTGACTGAACATGTAATGGCAGCCACTGCGCACATCAGCACCCACATACAGCCTTAGATATGTGTAAAAAGCGGTTTTATTGGAAGGGGAACATTGGCCAGGACAACAGGGGAAAGTCCTTACTCCTGCAAAAAGTGCCTTGAATTCTTCTACTTCCACCTTGACACCCACTAGGACAACATTAAAGATGGGCAGACGGGACCTCCGTTTAACATCTCATCAAAGGATTGGCACATCTTGACTGTACAGCGTCCTCCTAGTACTGGAACTGGGTGTCAGCCTTTTATGGTATGAGTCCAATCCTGGTGTGAGACTAGAACTCGTGACCTTGTAGCACAGAGGCAGATGTGCTGACACCTTGGCAGAGACTGCAAACAATAAGGTTGGGGTCAGGTGTACGAGTACACACAGGAAGGCTAAGCCTGCGGAATCAGACTGGACAGAGATAGGAACGTTAGACCGGAGTTGAGGCAGTCTGCATGGGAAGGTAGACTGACCTGCAGTGGTTGTGGCTGGAGGAACAGAGAAAGAGTGAGGATTGGAAGAGCAGAGGGAGTAGGAAGTGGAAGGAGGGCAAGACAGGAGGAAGCCAAGATAGCAAGGAGAGATCCTAACTTAAAATCGCACATAAAAAAGACACAGCATGCATTATATGGATTCCTGCAATCTGGGTTAGCTCACTCCCACCGTGCTCCTGTCTCTAAGGGATCTGTACTCCCTCGGTGCATTAAAGACCAAGTACTTGTGAGTCCAGACACACAAAACAAGGCTTGAAGTTGTCTCAACTCATAAATAGGCCAAGTCATTGCTGGCATGAAGGAACCTCTCTCTCTCACTCTCTCTCTTTTTTTTTTTTTTGGCTTCAACAACATCAAGAAAAGAAAAGATAACCAATTAAAGTAGGGCAGGAAGGGACTGAGCAAGAAGGAGAAGTATTTGGCAGTGAGCTGTTTGTCTGGTATCCCAAGTGATCTCGGGTCCAAGCCAAGTAGAATTTGACATTTCAGGCTCCAGGAAGAGGGCATGTAGGTGAGACGGGACATAAAGAATAAGTAAAAACAAAAAACATTGGTGATAGGAAAAAAAAAAACTGTCAATGGAGACAGCCCTTCCCTGGCTGCCAACCTGCATGCTTTCTCACAGGGAAGAAGTAAAAGATTGAAAACACTCACAGGCTTAAAGTTTGGGAAGATTCTATCAGCGCAGTTTCAGTGGTTCAGTGGGTGGCCACCCAGCTCTGAGGCCAGAAAATAGGAAGCACCATATCGAAATGTTTAATTTATTCATTGTGGGCATGGATGGAGAGCAGGGATTTTGGAAAACGTTAAAATCCCATATCTCAGTTCTGGAGTAAAATGCAATGAAAAGAAAAAAACGATTTATTGATGTTTTTGCCAAAAATACATTAGTACTAGCAAAATAAAAAGCCTATCTGAAAATGTTTTTTTCACTAACAAATACCATAGCTTTAAGTAATACCCAGTACTGACACAGAGTTTTCACTGCCACAGAGACTCCCTGCAGTGGGCCAGCCACAGATGAGCTGCTGGGTGTGAGCAAAGCCTGTCCAGGTGCCATTCGGTGCTGCACAAGAGGTTGGGAGGGCCAGGGGCAAAATCCAAAGCCCTCACTACCATCAGGATGATGGCCACTGGCACACCTACTCCCCTCTCCATGGAACGCTGCCAGCTTGATGACAGAGGGAGCAGTTCAGGCAGCCAAGTGCTTATACGGATAAGATGGCCTGACAGAGGCAATGGGAAGATGACAGAAGGAGAAAAGGGAAACAGAAAAAAAAATTACAAATAATTATTTCTCATAACTAGCCTCACAAATTTCTTGGCTACTATCTAATACATCAGTACTGCCAATCATCCCGATGTTGGAGGGGGTCTTACACTTCCTTTTTCTTGCCACTTGCCTCTCCCTTCGATGCCTGGTATGGAAGACTGTTGGCCCAGCACTCACGTAGATGACTTTCTGAGGGGGAGCATACTCCCCAACCCTCCAACGGAGCTGCCGTAGCACCAAAACCTGGTGACGTCCCTCCCCTGCTGACAGGCGGCTCCTGAGTCCGGTCCAGAAACCAGGTTGCTGGTTCTGATGGGCCATCAGGCAGCCCCAGTTTTCTTATTTTAGATTAACAAAGTTATCGTAATTGGTAAAAAGATTCTATTAATCATATTCTGCTGGCATTTCATAACGCTGCTTAGAACTCGTTTTCTTTAAAGGGGAAGGTAAATGTGGACACGAGGGATTATTACCCCCCTCCGCTTCATATATATGGCATATAGGATAAGGCACGGATGATAGTGAGACAGTAGAGACAACTTCACGAGCTATGCTTGACCTCCTGACCTCACAAGTGACAGAAGAGTACACGTACAGCGAGTGATGTTACTTCTACTATCTCACGCTCACCCATGTCACATTTAATTCGTACAACTCATGTTTAGATGGTTTTGTGATAGAAATGACGAACAGTTACAAGTTGCTGATGTAACATTACTGGCAAAAGTGGGCACTGACCAATCACAGAGCAAGAGATTTTCTTGCCATTGTATAATTTGACTTGGACAACGGCCATTTAAGTGGCGTTGTAATGGAAATTATGAAAGAAATTGAAAAAGTGCAAAATGTAAACCGTGCCTCTCAAAGCATCTCACATCTGATGGCGTCAGTGCTGCATATGACTACCGCGATGCCATCAGTGTTGTTAAAGATGCTCACTGATTGGGTTCAGTATTCCACTATAGTGTATAGTAACTCCTTGTTCTGCACAGAAATCAATCGCAGGCAAAATGTTGTTGTACCACAGTTCAAAGTTCACAGAACGTGGTAATACCATACTGTGGTACAACAACATCTTGGCTGTTTTTGAGAACGCTCAAGCTAGCAGTTTAACTAAAAGAAAAAACGCTAGACGCACATCTCAGAAGTCAAACGGTACATTTTCTGACAGGATGGCGGCAGCGGTTTTATTGAAAGTGGCAGAGGAGCACATTAAAATCAAAATCATTTCAAGTATTATTTTTATTTATTTATTTATTTTTTGTTGCGGAGTCACTATACACTATAAAAAATACTGGCTGGGCAACTAAGCCAGCCAGACTGAGCTACCACCTCGGGGTTCTGATTCCATGTGACCCCTCGCGTGTCGTTCTTGAAGTTTAACGGAATCTGAACCCTTGGTGGCAGCACAGGCTGGTTGCGCACAGTTGCCCGGCCAGTATTCTCTGTGTGACATGTCAACTTGCAAGACAGCACTACTATCTTCACAGCCATTGAGACAGTAGTGATATCTTGACCAAATTTAACTGATGCCTGTTGTATAAAATACACTATGTTATGTTGTGTGTTGACTTATATTTATTCAGAATTTCCACACAACGGGACCCCTACATTTAGGTGGCATGCTTAGTTTTAAAAAGGTGGCTCCAGTGGGACAATTACAGTCACAGGTACTACTAACAAATAAATAGCACACTATTCAGAAATTAGTTGAGACAGTACACATGACCGAAAAGAGCACTGTTTTATTTTTCAGTTTAGTTTAGTTAATAAGATTCTCTGTTGGGAGCAAATGGGGGTCTGCAAAACACTGGTGGCATGACAGGGTTGTAAAATACTGTGTTTTGGGCAATAAAGAAAACATATATTAGGGATATGTGATGGGTGCTTATGAGATATGATATTTTAGTGAGTGGTCAGCGACCTCTTAACAATCTTGAGTGGCAAAGCCACAAGTGAGGTCAAAAGAGGTCAGCGATCATGAGTGAAGCTAAATGGCTCCATGTCATGACACAGACAGCAAAACAGCAAGGGTACATCGCTGAAAAGCAAAACGACGATGTACACCCCCCAGCGAATACATAAACAGCAACTAAAACTTTCAAAACGGGGGAACATATCTATGTGGTGGGCTTTGCTCCTGCAGCCCCCCAAAATTTAGATTACCAACTTCAGGGGGGTGCATGTCCAGGAGGGGGAGAAACTGGAAGAACGCAACTCAGGAGGGAAACATGCTGCTAAGGGGAGAACATGGGGGTTAACCTGAGGTGGTGGGTGAAACCGGGACTCACAAAAAAAAAATACACCCCCAACAACCGAAAAAACAATATACCCATGCCTAGACCCAAACCTGGGTCCACCTGCATCGTAGTCTGGGACACTCACCATTACACCAAACGAGCAGCTCGATACTGCACCCTCCAACAAATCCTCATAACAGAAACTACATGACGCTACACAATGCTGCATCGCTCTTTTTTCGCTATGCTGTCACTCCCATCCTCGCTATTCCCTACATTCACTATTCGGTCACAGTCGCTCTCCTGACAGGCATTCAAACTGAGTCGCTCAAAAGTGAGTCGCTCAGTTTGAGCTGCCCACATTACTGGATACCAAACTAAATATCATATCTCATAAGCGCCCGTCACACGACCCGTTTATACACTATACATTATTTATTTTTTTTGTTTGTTTACTTTGTGTTTTTGCTCCCCCATTTTCACTGCCAGCTACCAGGACCTCCTTCCACCTACCCAAGCCGTTATATCCACCGCAGAAGTCCTTCCGTGGTCCTACCCACCACCAGCCTTTGCCCGACTACCTTCCCTGGATACTCCAACCGTAAACCATGGCTTATCCCCCACAGATGAGATCGCCTGGATTCCCCAAGCCAGGAGGAGATACTTTACTCAACGCTCAGGGCCTGTGAGGAGGAGCAAGCGAGGCATGGGAGGAGTAGAAGTGACCCTGCTGTAGTGCGATGGCAGGATTGCTTCATCTGCCTGGTGCTGCTGGGGGTATTTTATCCCCTGCTAAGCCCTCCCCTTATCCAATCCCAGGGTGTGGTCCTGAGAGGTGATCTGGCATCCACCTATTAGGGCTGTCGGAAGGATGGGTAAGCCCCTCCTTACCTTCAAAACTCCCCTGCCAGCCTCACTCACGCCTCCTTGGTGCTTGCCAGGCACCCCCGAGAGACCACTTATTCCTTTCTGCATGACACCCCCACAGTGCTGTCCCTCCCCGAGGCAGGAGGCTGACCCTGCCTCGCCAATTGGCACCAGACGAACCAGGCTCGGGGCGCAAAGCCAGGTTGTCTAGATGGCAAGCGATAACTCTACCGCTGCGGTAGCTGGCCGGCCTACGTTAGTGTGTTTAAGCTCATTTTTGGTTTACAGGCAGCAGCATAACTCTGAAGTGGCAGTCAGTTTAGCCACAGTAGCACAGGAGATCTGAAGCCTTGGCAGCTGTCACGCACTGTTTGTCAGTGGGAGCTCGTGCTGGTTTGAGCGCATGGATCTATTGATCACTAGGCACAGTAGCAGGAAAGGTTCTTTTTGGTGAACCCAACTAGCTAGATATATTTTATGATGTACCCTATTGTGAAGATAAAAAAATATCTATTTAGTGGTATTCTCTGCTATTGATAGCATTCTTATTTAGCATACAAAAAGCTAATGTATATTGCATAAATTTACACATTGGGAGTAAGGTATTTTTCATGTTCCTAGGTGAGTTTATCTACCAGTTGCCACAGAGGCCTTGTATATATGTGTAAGTCTTGTGTTTTGTGTGTTATTTTAAAACTGTAAAGTATGGCTACTGCTTTGTTTCTCCACAGTTTCAACTTGTGTTCTATCATCTTTAATTGCTTAATTTAATTAAGTAAATTAATTAATAATCTCAATAATCCTAAATCTCTCATTCTCTACTGCCTCTGTCCCCTCTTCATGGAAACATAGTGTGGTCCTCCCTCCCTCTACCCAAAGGGGTTGACCCCTCATCCCCTGGCAACTACCGCCCCATTTCTCGCCTCCCTACCCTTGCCAAGCTTCAGGAACACATTGGCCTCTCCCAACTCACCTGTTTTCTATCTGACACCTCCTTTTTCACCCCTTTCCAATTTGGCTCAGGAAAAACCACTCAACCACCACTTCTATCCTACGGCTCTCAGACTCCATCCTAACCAGGATGGACAATGGCCAAAGTATCTCTGCCATTTTTGTTGACCTGGCCAAGGCCTTCGACACCGTCTCTCACTCCCTTCTCCTCTACTCACTCCCAGCAGCCAGCCTATCTCCCTCTGCCAAAAACTGCTTCAAGGCCTACCTTATTGGTAGAACCCAATCAGTTAAGATCTTAGACGCCACTTCCCCTCCCCTCCCGATTAGCACTGCAGTCCCCCAGGGCTCGGGATTCTCCATCTTCTTAAATGACCTTCCCTCTGTTTGCTCCCCATCCTCCGCTATACATATGTATGCCGATGATACAGTCCTATATGCAACTAGCTCCTGTCCCGATGAGGTTACAACCAGCTTACAGCATGACTTCTAAAAGGTTCAACTCTGGTTTGCTAACTATAAACGCTTCCTCAATGCCAAGAAGACTGTCTCCATGACCTTTGGCACATGGCAGAGACTCTCTAGGCTTCCCTCCCTACCCACTTTTCACACCCTTGAGGGAACTTTATTTGAGGACACATCCTCCTTCAGGTACTTAGGTGTTTGGTTGAACCAACAGCTAAACTTCTCTGGACATACTGACGCCATCCAGAAAAAAACTGCGCCACAAGCTTGGTGCCCTGTTCAGGAACTGAAGTTGCATCCCTCCTACGTCTAGGTGTGAACTTGTTTAGAAGATGATACTGCCCATTTTTAACTATTGTGACGTAGTCTATGGTGCTGCCACTAAGTCCTCCCTGGCCAGACTGGACACCCTCTTCAATTCCTTCTGCCACTTTGCCCTGGATGTACCCCCCCCTCGCACCCATCACTGCAATCTATACTGTACCCTATCCTTCCCCTCTCTTACAAACAGGCAACACTCTCTCACTGTGCTAAATTCACCTCCAAGCACTGGTTGGGTGAGCTCCCTTCCTACCTCACCTCCTCCTTTATAACACCCCCCACCCTCCCGTTCCCTTAGATCAACCAAATCCCCTACCCTGGTTGTCCCCTGCAGAGCCACCCAAACTGGCCAATCTGGTTACTCTCACCGCCTCCCAAAAATTTAGAATTCCCCCCTCAAATCTGGCACTCATCCTCCGCCTACTCCATCAGCTCTGCTCTCAATAATTACGTTGCACCTAGCTGCTCCTGCCATGTCCCTCTCTAATTCTCTCCTCTAAGCCCTGGACAAACCCTACCACCCCCCCACCCTCATCTCCATTTTAACCTGTGCACACCCACCCAAATCTCTAGCCCTTCTCCCCTTCCCCTAATTGCTCCCCCTTACTGGCCTCCCTTGATCTCTCACAGAATGTAAAGGATACTGAATGCTCTCCATGGGTCCCTCTCCTACCCCCCCAAGGGGCTTGTACCTCTCATCTACTCGTTTCCCCCACCATCTTAAAGGGGTCTTTCTGGGACACTGCCTTATCCCCTTCTCTCTGTTCCCCTAGTCCCCTTGCAGGGTTCCTCACATCCTGAAGGGGTCTCATGACATGACTCTCCCCCCCACCTCCCCGTCCCTCCCTTTCCCCCCTTTTCTTTCATGTAAGCACTTGTTTACTTATTAACCCGGCACTTATTATTTACCTCTCTTTCTACATTTTATGTGCAACACTGTTGTAACACTGTTTGTAACACCTGCCTTACAAGTGCATGTTAATGCTGATCTTGTAATTTGAATGTTTAATGTCTCATTCCAATTGTACCCCTTCCCCCCAGGTCGCACCGGGAGACGAGCAACTTGTTGCTCAGTGCACATTCCTGGTGAAACATGTCAATAAACAAATAAATAACTGGAGAACAACTCTCAGGGAAAGGTAACACTGCCCACTGCCTGGAGAACTTATTGTGAACACCCCCTTGTTTGCAAGAGACACCGAAACACACTGTTATTTCCACTGTCAGTTCAGCAGCTTCACTTCGTATCTGTAAAAATGACTGATCCTGTACACAGGAAGAACCCCCCCCCCACACACACACACTCTCATGTAGCTCCACCCCCAAACTGGATGGCTCCGAATCCTTCACTTCCTGTACTTCAAAGCTCTTGGAAATGGATCCCATGAGGATAAATATTGCAAAATCTCATTCAGAGGAAACTGATTTATGCAAGGTATTAAACAGAATTCATGAGAGGTCAGTAAATAATTTCTCCCCCCATGATATAACAGCTGTTGTATTTGCGAGGGAACTGTGTCCCACTCTCAGTCATGCTCTGCTTGAAATTCTCTGCTCACACTTAAATCTGGTGAAAGAATACTCTCAAGTGGAAATACTCTTTCTCTATTTTGTCACTGGTATCTATCCCCTCTGACCCAGCGGTGTCCTCCTACCCATGGCCAAGTTCTCACTCAAACACTGGAGCAAAAGTCTGAGATGTTGTATCAGCTCTGATAAAAACACAGAAACACTTCAGCTGAGTGGCCCCGGCACTGATCCCTGCCGGCAGCCGCACCTCCACCTCCAGCCCGCCCTCCCCGACCAAGAAAAGCAGCTCCAAGCCCAAATCGGGCTCCTCACTTCGGCCGAGCGGCCTCAGCACTGATCCCTGCCGGCGGCTGCACCTCCACAACCAGCCCGCCCTCACCAACCAAGGAAAGTAGCCACAAGCCCAAATCGGGCTCCTCACTTCAGCCAAGTGGCCCCGGCGCTGGTCCCTGCCGGCAGCCGCACCTCCGGATCCAGCCCTCCCTCCCCGACCAAGGAAAGCAGGTACGGATGGTCAGCTCCTTGCCTGGAGCTGCCAGGCTTCAATCCCCGCAATCTGACTGGCTCCTGGGGACTGTTGCCACTTCCCGATTGGGCGCCACAGATCCCCATCGAGAAAGCGCTCTAGGCGCCTTTTTCAAATCGGAGCTCGGCCACTGTCTGCTGTACTCACTGGACAGTTTTTCGACGAATTACTGCTACTGGGGAAATTATTTTTTCTTGGAATATTTATTCTGTTCAACCTACTTCAGTGAAAACTTTTAGACTATACTAGCTGTGCTTTAGCTGTGAAAGCCAACCTGCCTTAACTGATTGCCTGACTTCTATATTGCTAACTGCTTGTACTGTTGAATTTGTCACAGCTGAAACAAATTGCCTAATACTGTAGTTTAGACTGAATTTGATTATTTACTGCCTGTATAACTGCCTACTGCCAGTCGTCTTTCTGCCTCGCTCTGTCCCCACTACAAATTTCTCCTTGAATTGCCTTTTCTGTTCCCCTCTTCCACTCAATCTTCTCCATCCCGCATCTCTCTTCCTCTGGTACCCACAAGGATTCTCTACCAGCCCCCAGACCTCTGTTTCCCTCTCTCCACAGCCCCCTGAACCAGCTTATTTAACCTTGCTTTTTCTGTTCCACTCTTCTGCTCACTTTTTTTGTCCTGCATCTCTTTCCTTTGTTTCTCACACTGTTTTACTGCCAGCTCCTGGACCCCTACTTCCTCTTCCTACACCCCCCTGAAGCGGCATATTTTTTCTTTTTCAAATCTTCCTGCGCCTTAGGCAGTTTTCTCTGTCCCTGCCCCCCTCAACAACCTCCTGAAACAGCCTTTTACTTAATTCCAGCCTGGAGCCTCTGACCAGACCTCTCTGCAGGAATCCTTCTCTCCTTTCACACCCACTATTTGCACCTACTTCTGTCCTGAGCACTAAATTGCCCCGGGCCCGCCCACGGATTTACCTAAACTTTGTCTTTGTTTTTTACTTTCTACTCTTTTCTGGCTCGTGAGGCCCAAATCAGGCTCCTCTCACTTCAGGCAGAAGCAGCCCAGTGCTGATCCCTGCTGGCGCACCTCCTTCCCATCCAGCCCGCCCTCCCGACCACGGAAAGCAGGTACAGACAGGCAGCTCCTAGCCTGGAGCTGCCAGGCTTCAATCCCCGCAATCTGACTGGCTCCTGGGCACTGTTGCCACTTCCTGATTAGGCGCCACAGATCCTCACTGAGTGAGCGCTCTAACAGAGCTCGGCCACTGCCTGCTCTACTCACTGGACAGTTTTTGCCCCCCCCCCACCTTCACCCACCTCCCTCCTTTATTAAATACACTTCCCACTGATCCCTGCCCCTAAGTCTTCATTCTAGTCAATTTCAGCAAAGAGCTGTCCTCTCCTGCAACTTCTTAAAGGTGTGGTCGCCTCTTGTGCTTGGATTTGACAAGTACTGCTGACTTCCCACAGCCTCCTACTACCAGTGCCTTACCATTTTTCTACCACAGGGCATAGGTTATCTTACCACACTCAACTTTAGTTTACCCTACTTCCCTGTTCCCTCACTTATTATTGTTCTGTCACCTTCCCTCTCTCTGTCCACCAGCATGGATTGCTCTAAGTGGTTCCACCTCCCCTATTTACTCTCACTCCTTGTTCTTCCCCTTTGCCCCAGTTTGCTCAACTCCCCTCACCCTGCCCCTCCACTACCCCTCCCTCCCTCCCATTCTCCCTCGCCATTTTTTGCCCCAATCCTTCTACTCCCTCCTTTTTCTCACTCTTCCCTCCCACACCTCCTCACCCTCCCTTTCCCCCACCCCTCTTGCACTTCCATCCATCCTGCCCCTCCCCATGCAAGCCCCTTCATCAGCCTTTGCCTATTCCATGAGTTCTCACCTTCCTACTAAGCCGACATCTGCACCTCCTCTGAACTTATTCTCTATGCGATGATGCAGCCCTTTTCTGTCAGGACAAAACCCCCACCACTCTCATTAACAAACTCCAGTTCAATTTCAGCAGACTTCACACGTGGTTTATGTCCAAAGGTCTAGTACTCAACTCCAAAAAGACTAAGTTCATGGTTTTCTCCAGCCCCCGCAAACCCCTTGGCCTTGACCTCTCCTTCTATGACAACCTTGGTAACTCCATTGAAAGAGTCAGTGCCTTCAAGTACCTTGGCTTACTTCTGGATTGCCATCTCAGTTTCAATGCTCCCACTAGCCTCACAATCAAAAAAAGCCCACCAACGCCTCGGTATCCTCCACAGAACTAAGCATTACCTTAACAGGGAATCCAATTCCCTCCTAGTTTCCAGCTTCCTACTTCCTGTCTTTGACTATGGTTCTCTTGTCTCCTTCCCCCGCCTCTCTCCATCAAAAATTTCTCCAGACTCTGAAGCTCCTACCACAATGCTATCCATTTTGCCTCTGGCCTCCCTAAACTCACACACCACTGTGACCTTTATCAGCTCACTGGTTGGCCATTGCTTGAGGCCCGCCTCAACTGCAAGATGATCATCTTCTTCTTCAAACTCTTCTGTGGGCTGCTCCATGATTACCTCACCTCTCTCTTCCAGACAGCTGCCACTACCAGGACCACTAGACTGTCCTCCACTCTCTCTTTCACAGTTCCTTTCTCCTGGACCACTCACAGCCAGAAAACACTCTCCTGTATGGGACCCAAGCTCTTCAACTCCCTCTTCCCCCCGGAACTAAAACTCCACAAATGCCTTCAAACAAAATATCAGGAGACATTTCTCCCTCACACACTCCTGCACCTGCTCGCAGCCCTAATCTGGCTCCCCTACTGCACTCTTTTCCCCTCACCCTCTGCTTATCCACCTCTGGCACTTACCCTCTCTTCCTAGCACATGTAGTACTGTTACTCCACATCGGCTCGTTTTTTGATTGCACTTAAAGGTTTATTTCCCACTGTTTATTGTATTATTGTGAAACCCTCACAGAAAGCTAATGTCACCTTTGTGTTTGTTAAATCACCCAGGTTAGTTCTTAGTTGCCCTTTTGTCTATACTGTCCTGACTGGATATGCACCTTGGTGTTAACCCTAGCTGTAAGTTAAATGTTTCAGCCTATGTCATGTCACATGATTGCTGCATGTAACTGGACGCTTATGCAAACAGGCAGAAATGCTCACATGCCTTTCCAGTATAACCAATGAAAAATGAAAAATGACGTGAAGAAGGTGTCAGCAGATAAGGACCTCTTGGCCCATCCAGTCTGCCCAATTTTTCCCTACCTACAGCTACACCGCAGACCCTACTCAGTCTTTGATCTTCACAGCATGATGAAGCTGAGTGTGGTCGGCGATACATAAGGTTGTCTATGCATGTGCGATCTGTGCACGCCCGTGCATCACGCTCACAAACATGAATCCATGCCTGGAACTATGTGAGAATGCTAGATTGGTGATGTCCATAACTGTGGCCAAATAGTATGAACAGCTATCCATGTGAAGGCAGCAGTTTCCTCTGCTACAAGAGTGATCTGTGCTGTTTCTCGGCGTGGGTATTTTGAACACTTGGAACTGCAAAAATGTGGTACTGTACAGCCAAGTCTTTCATGTCAGATGTTTGGACTGTGGTTGATGGGAAGAGGATTAAAGGATAAATATTTTGCACATAATTTTGAGTGCTGTTGAAATCATTTTGTGTTGCCTCATGAGTGGGGACATAAATTTCCACACACCCTATAAAAAGTTTACTAGAGTTTTGGAGAGTTAATACTATCGAATTGTTTTATGTTGTATCTCAGCTGAGAATAAAAAAACAACAGTATTTAAAAGACCAGGGCAATGGTCATTACTGGGTAATTATTCAAACTTACAAAAAATACCTCGGACCAAATGTATATAAATTAGATTTAAATCTCCTCAACTCAGACTGAAAATAAAAAAATAAAACTCAGTCAATAAGGAAAGTGAGACGTAACCATTGGTTGTGTAGCATTCTTCATAAATTTTAAAACAAGAGAACTGTGTTTACAATTAACAAGAAACATTTCCAAAATTCAGGCCCTGATACAGTGCAATGCAATGCATGCCATTTGTCTTATAAATTATTTCTTGCATTCCAAAGTCTAGCAATTGGCTGTCCCAAGAAAACTAGCGCCCAGAATCCGTATTGAAAGTAACAATATTTGTCAGTTACCATGTCGGGTTTTTTTTTTCCAGCAATAATATTTTTTTTCTGGCCAGAACGTCAATATAGCCATTTTCCTTTTCTTTTATTCCTGAACTGACATAGAGGATTTTGAAGTTTTTTTTTTAAGTTCCTGTTCCCATGCCGTTCCTGCTATAACAACACTAATTATCGTGGTACAATGATGAGCTGTTTACCATCAAAAACATGTGGTAACACCACCCTAATACATCCAGAGTATGACTCTAGGATGCACATTCAACAGGTAACCTTAGCGGAAGAGATTTTTAAAAACAGCTAGCAGTGGCCATCTTTAAAGAGATTCACCAAGTTGTTTAGAAATTGATTTGCACCACATATTCTGGTGCCTTACCTCAGCGAAACGCCATCTGGGTATATCTTATAAAATTTTCTTCTGTTGTTTTAGAAGTGGAAGGGATCGTATCTTGGCCCCTGCCGATCCCTGCCACCTCCTGGTCTGTGGATCCGCCCATAATCCGGCCACGCGCTCAGGCACGTAATGATGTGTTCCCAGGGAGAGTGCAGGGCTGTGCTCCATTTGAGTTTACGGGGGCAGCTTTAACAATGTTTTTATATATAATAATGATCATTTAGTGATTAATCAAGGGCACCAGTCGACTAACAAGGGCCTATACTATATGTTGACATTTTTTGCCTACTAACAAAAACTGCTCCTGTAAATGGGATTTAAGTCAATGCAGTGACAGTCTGGTCCGTGCGCTACTAGTGGTTACATTGCTGAACTATGAAACAGGAGACTGCAGGTTTGAATCCCACTGTAAACACCATCTCACTGTGTGACTTAACATTTCATGTGACCTCCCTGTGCTTCAGTCCACCCGTTTTAAAACTGGGTAGAACCAGGACCCCCACTCCCGAATGAAGGACGTTTCCCCTCAGTTCCACTATCCTAGGTTAAAAACAAGGTCCAAAAGAAAAATATTTTTTCTTTTATCTAAACGGAGAAAGTCAGTGTGCTTGTTCCTTGAACTCTGGAGGGCTACCTACTGATGTCTATGGAGGAGGTAGCTGGCGAATCTGATACATAGTTAAAACAAAAACAAGAGAGGCCGGCTAATTGGCGCAGCAGTAAGACTGCCACTGGCTATGCTATTGACCTGGGTTCCAGAAAAAGCCAGGGATGCTGGGGGGTCCCATGGACACTCTTCTCCTTTGGGAAGGTCAAGAACTAACACCTCACACTATTACCGACACCTGTGGGTGCTCAGGTGGTGGTACAATGTCTGCAGTGAGAGTAGGGAAGGACACCATTGCACGCTTACGCATGCAGCAGCCTGGACTCTGGTCCTTGTGTCAATGTCATCACTGGGGTAGGGAACGGGGTTCCTGAGGGGTAAATCCCCTCCCTTGCAGCAGCATAATGGCCAAAAGGTGGTTAGGTTCATCTGCCAGTGGAGGAGCAAATACTGATTAACAAAAACAAAAAAAAAACAACAAACAAACAAAAAACAAAACAAAACAAGAGAGAACACTTCATTTTTAAAGCAGCAGTGAAAACAAATGAAAGATCCATTGGATCATGTTGCGAATATATACCCCCCCCCGCCCATCAGCATGCTGCACTGCCACTTTTCACACTATCAGATTTATTTAGGAAAGGAAAGGAGTTTGGTTTTATACGAACATACGAAGAGGCCAGCAGAAGAAAGCCATTTGGTCTATCAAGTCTGCTCATATTGCAGGGTCCACAGCTTGAGCTCATGCCCCTGCCCTCCTTCCCCGCTCCCCCCATCCTCCCTACCCATGATCCTTACACCTCCCCCCCATGCCTATCTCAGCCTCTCTTAAAGCTGCCCACTGTCTTCAACGAGATGACCTCTTCCGGCAGCGCATTCCAAGTGTCCACTACCCTCTCTGTGAAGAAGTGCTTCCTGACCTCCCTCCCGAACCTCCCACCCACCAGCTTAAGATTGTGCCCCCTTGTATTATGGTTGCCACTCAGCTTAAAGAGACTCTCCTTATCAACCTTATTTGTCCCTTTCAAGTACCTGAAGGTCCCAATCATATCCCCCTCTCTCTCTCTCTCTCCTGTCTTCCAGGGAGTACATGTTCAGTGCCCTCAATCTCTCCTCATATGCCTTACCCTGCTGACCTGCTATCATCTTTGTAGCCCTCCTCTGGACCTTCTCCAGCAGGTTAATGTCCTTTTTGAGGTGTGGGCACCAGTACTGAACTCCATACGCTAGATGCAGCCTTACCAGTGACCTGTACAAGGGCTGCATAACCTCCTCTCTCCTACTACTGATCCCCCTAGATATGCACCCCATCATCTTGTTTGCCTTTGCTACTGCTTTCTTGCACTGCGTGGAGTGCTTCAGGTCACTAGTGATCACCACTCCCAGGTTCTTCTCCTCCTCTGATGCAGATACTCGGACTCTACCCAGGTAGTACTCTGTCCTGGGATTCTTGGCTCCAATATGCATAACTTTGCATTACTTGACATTGAAGCCAAACTGCCAGATCCTGGACCACTTCCCTAGTTTTTCCAGATCATTCTGTAGGTCCTGTAACCCTTCAGCTGTGTCCACTCTTCCACAGAGCTTGATGTCATCCATGAATAGGCATATTTTGCCCCTAATGCCATCTCCAATGTTACTGATGAAGACGTTGAACAACACCAGCCCCAGCACCGAGCCCTGCAGGACCCCTCTGGTTACCTTTCTGGTGCTAGATAACTCCCCCCCCCCCACAACCACCCTCTGGGTTCTGTCCCTCAGACAGTTTTCCACCCATCTGGCCATCTTTTGCCCAGCCCCGAGATCCACCAACTTCCTGATCAACCTTTTGTGGGGCACAGAGTCAAAGGCCTTGCTGAAATCCAGATAGAGGATGTCTACTGCTTGGCCCCTGTGTACTGTCTTAGTGACACAGTCAAAGAAGTCAATCAGATTTGTTTGACACAATCTCCCCATGAACCCATGCTGCCTCGCATCCTGGAGACCATGCTCCTTTAGATATTCCACCAACCTTTCCTTTGGTATGGTCTCCATGAGCTTGCCCACAATGGAGGTCAGACTGACTGGTCTGTAATTCCCTGGGTTATCCTTGGGACCGCTTTTGTGGAGGGGCACTACATGTTCTCCAGTCCTGCGGTACCACTCCTGACTCTAGTGAACTAATAAATAGATCTGCCAGTGGCCCTGTCAGCTCCTCAGACAGTTCCTTTAGTACCACTGGATGTACTCTGTCCGGGCCTGGTGATTTGTCCACCTTCAATGCCAGCAGCCCCTCTCTCACTCTATCCTCCTCTATCACTACATCTGTGTTCCCTTCTGAAGGCACTGGTCCATCCTTCTCCCTGGTGAAGGTGGAACAGAAGTATTAATTTAGTATCTCTGCTTTTCCCCCATTATCCTCCACCCACTCCACTCCTTTAAGCCTAACAATCCCTTCCTTCTTGTTCCTTTTCTCACTTATATATTGAAAGAATGCCATCTCCCCCTTCTCAATTCCTTCAGCTACCTGCAGCTCCTTCTGTGCCTTTGCTCTCCGGACTTCCTTACTTGACTCACTAGCCAACCTTAGGTAATTTTCCCCATCCACCTCTCTATTGGTCTTCCTGAATTTTATACAGGACAGCCTCTTTTCCCTTATTGCCTAGCACCTTTCTTACAAACTGCATCCCAGAGCACTTGACAAACCAGGAGAGGGAGGGAAGAAAATGTTGCTGCACTTTTCAGCAGACAGGGAGATTCAAAACTCACAAAGACAGAGCAGAAAGACTTTACAAGGAGGTTAAACATAAGGTTAAGTGACTTGTTCGGTACCTCTGAAAAGTGAATCCAAGGTGGAGGGGGAAAGCCTGGTTGGTGAGTCAGGCCTGCAGATGGCACACGTGATCCTGCAGGCAGCTAAAGGTTTCTGACAGCACCCGCCCCAGGGATGGAGGCAAAAGTATTTATTTAGATTTTATTTACCAGGAAGGTGCACTAGAGAAACAAATGCCTATTTTCAGGCATGACCCAGGATATTACAATATAAAAGGTGCATGTAAGAGTCAGGACATGATCTATAAACAAACACACATCAGTGCACCTATGGATAAGAACAGTGTGCTTTCTTCAGGAGATGCTCACGGTACCTATTACAGAAAGAGGACTGCGAGGGACATGCGTGAACGTCAGAAGGGACGGACGTCCACAGCCTAGGGACGGCATACATAAAGGCAGATTCCCCAATCATTGCACTGAGTTTGGGGACAGACACTAGGGTATTCCTTTTTTTTTTCCATAAAGGTTTTTATCCCTTGGAGCCTGGCAGGCGGCTATGGCCCTCCCTTAGAGGGACTCATTCTCCATACCCATGCGTCCTCGCTCTGCCCGCCCATCCGTAATTCCCCAACGGCGGGGCCAGCGAGTGGAGTGCCAGCTTTTTCCTGAGCATAATCTAGAAGCCGGGGCGGCCACGGGGACGCGACGGGCCATCATGGAGCCAGCCAGCTCCCTTTTCGCATTTTCTCCCATCCCCCCTCTCCATCGACGTAAGGACGTTGGCTGTGTGCCTCCCGACCCGTACTGCCCTCCAGCCACTGCCAGAGGGCAGTCAACGAGCAGGGCAACAGAACCTCCATCCCCCGAGAGAGACACTCGGACACTCCTCTGGACACTCAGTCCTCTCTCACCCCTGCTGACCCCCAGCGGCCTGGGCTCATTCCCGAACCTGGGTTGCCGGTGTGGCGTGAAGTGTAGCGATCAGTGCCTCAACCCCCAGCGCCACCGGACCGGCTACACTGGGGTATTCTAACCAGATCTGAGTGGATACGTGTTTCGAGCAGGTTGGAGAACTGTAGATAGGGACAGTAGAAGGCAGACTGACACAGTGCTAAAAATAATATGCCCAAGTGTATTGCATCTCAGTAAAGAACAGGGAGCCAGCCGAGTTTGGCATACACAGAGCAATACTGGGTGAGGCAATGGGATGCAAATGTAAAAAAAGGCAGACATTATCGCATGTGACATCCCACCTGTGGAGGGCAGACTTAGACACAGCCAGTAAAACGGAAGCACCATAAATAAGCCTGGGGAGCAGAAGCCCACAGGCAGTGGCATGTCTGGCTTGGAGAGCAAGGTTGTGAATAACTCTGTAATCTGGAAACCAATCATAGAGTTAACAGATTTACAGAGTCCTGTCACATGGAGTGAGATGTCGAGTAAGGGTCCAGGGTGACACCCAGGTAGGTGAAGGAGGTGACTGTAGGGACTAGAATTCCATCCTGATAGGCAACAGATTATGAGGATAGACAGTGCTTTTAACCTGGGAGTCATACTAAAGAGCATAGCCTGTTTTTTTTTTGCTGTTTTTTGCAGTTAATACTTTTTTCCCCATGGCCTCAAGCAGCCCTCCAGATGCCAGCACCGTCTCCCCAATTTTCCACCAGGACATAGAATCACACGAAGACAGCATGGCCTAGGTGCTCGTAGAGTGTGGGACTTGTGGGTGGCTGGAAGTCACTGGCTGTCCAGGAGCCCATTTTTCCCCAGTTTTCATCCTTTGCAAAGGAGAAGTGGGCGTGCAATGCTGCCCAGAGATCCCCAACCATATGTGGGACGTTGGCAGCCGCCACTCCGCCCCTTCCCTATCCTGACAGTCCCTGGCTGCTGTACCCCTAGCTGATGGATGCTAGAAGCCAGGCTAATGCTAGGTACTGTAATCCTCCCTCCCCGGTAGAGGAGAGCAGTTCTCCGGATGCTCTACCCTCTACCACCCTGGCTGGCCCCAACGATCCAGGTCCATTGCCAAACCAGCGTCACCAGTGTGGCGGCACTGGGCCGGCACACACAGCCTGGGCTTTGGTCATGTTCAGGACTGATTTATTCATTGTCAGCCACTTATAAACAGATTGTAGGTCCTTAAAGAAATTTCAGTTTATGGCATCAATGTCATTTGACCTGACACAGAGGACCAGATCATCGGCATACAGGATGGTAGAGGCAAGTGCAATGGGACAGACACTGATTCACAGAATTAATATGTAGGGCAAATAACAAGGTCCTAAACTAGATCATCGGGGAACTCACACAGAAGCATGCCCCTACTTCTCTCCCTTCAGTCAAGCCTGTCTTGCCTGCATTACCAGGGGGTAGCCAAGGTGGTGCTTGTGCAGAGAGCTGCAGATGGCCTCAAACCCACCCTTGCTGGCCCAGTGGTGTCACAGCCTTGTTCCCAAACCTGGGCTGCTAGCTCGGCAAGCAGCAGTGCTGCAGCTGTGTTGTCAGGCTGGCCACAGTGGCTGTTAAACCTTGTATCAAACCCTGCGAGGGCCTGCTCATCTTTAAGTAGTGCCACCAAGCTGCCGCAGAGGGAGTACTCCCAGACATGGTGGATTCTTGGATGTCGAGCACAAGAATAGCCGCCCCACAGCTGAGTGTGATGCTGACATAAAATATAAAATGAACACAAGAAGTCAAGCAGTAATCACCACAGACCAAGTCCACACAAAGTGTCAATTCATAATGCTGTTAATTTGAGGCAAAAAGGAGTCTTTTTCCTCTAAAGTGCAGAAGCACCAGCCAGGGAGAGGAGGCAGAGCCCCACAAACTTTGACCGGTTTCATTAAGGCGTCAACAGGAAGTGTTCCAAAGAACATTCATTACTGCCTTGTAAATCACAAATTTAAAGGGACAGTCTTCCACTTAGGAAGTGTACAATTTTGAACACAATGTGAACTTGCTAATCTCATTAGTAATTTAATTTACATAAACAAACTACTATAATCTATAGTCTATATAAACACTCATTGTACTTAAATATGAAAAAATAACAATAATTATGCACACTTAACACAGCATAAAAAACAAATAAAAAAGAAGACCGGGAGAAAAAAAGGGAATAATAAACATAAATAAAAGTGAGAAAAATAGTGCATTAAAATGTAAATGTGTAAACGTATAAAGGAACAAGCTGGCCTATGCTTATAGTCCTAGACACTCAGGCCCTGTACATACTAAGAACAGATTTGAAAACGTTTTAAAGAAAGTTTTAAAAATCGGTCCCTAGCACGGTTGTCGGAGCGTCCACAGTGCATTCTGACAAGTGCTATCCCAAGCGGGTTCCTAGGCATGACTGCAGTACCACCTCAAAGCATTATGGGTGCCACAGTGCATGGTGGGAGACCCGTGATCAGGATCTGAAAGGGAGCGTGGAAAAAAATACATCACTGGAATCCACGATTCCTTGCCGACTCAGCAGTACTGTTATTATTTCTTTTAAATCCTGTTGGAGAGAAAAAAAAAGGCTTTTCGCACAGGACGGGTTGCCTTAACCCATGTTACAGCATGATTTGCGCACACACTGCTGTTAATACAGATTAAGTCAACTGTGTTTAGCTAAAACTGTGCTAAAGACTTCCTTTTTAGCAGGGTTTTAAGCACGGTTTTAGAACACGGTTGTAACACGTGTGGACGCAAACAGCGTTCTGGGAGCTTAAAACGGTTTAAGGCAGTTAAACCGTTTTAAGCTCCCTAGTGTGTACAGGGCCTCAGTGAGCACACGTGATAAACAGGATCGGAACAACGTTTGCAATGTACAATATATGTAAACAAGTCAATATCCTCCAAAATATGTTTTGTCTCCTCAATTAATAGACAAAGCACTACATAGACGTGCCCATATCCATAAGGCAGAAAAGTACATGATCTGTGTAAAATCATTTATGTCATATCAATTTTGGGGGTACGAAAACAACTGATCCGATATTTCATAATAAGAGGTTTCCCGAAACAACAGTTTAGGTGCCCAGTACATTCTGGATGACATGAATAAGAACAAAACCAAATGGCAATCCCTACAGTCCCCACAGTGAAATCTGTTCATAAATCCAAAGAACAGACGTGCAATCAAATATGTTACGCAAACACAGTAAAAAGGTTAAAGCAGTATGTGGAAGAAGGAAAATGAAAATAAGGGGGGGGGATCTTACACTTCTGCACGTTAGAGGAACAGCACTCCTTTTTGCCTCAAATAAACAGCATTAATGAACTGACGCTTTGTGTGGACTTGGTCTGTGGTGATTAGTGCTTGACTTCTTGTGTTCATTTGGATTCGTGGATGTGCCTTCTAATCTTAAAGTAGTGCCGTCCAGCTGTTGCAACTGGTGGAGTCCCTGACATGGTGGATTTGTGGACGTGCCTGCTAATCTCTAAGGAGCGCCACCTAGCTGCTGCAGTGGGTGAAGTCCCAGATATGATGGATTTGTGGACATGTCTACCAGAATTTAATTAGTGCCACCTAGCTGCTGTAGTGGGTGGAGTCCCAGACATGGTGGATTTGTGGATGTGCCTGCCAATCTTTAAGTACTGCTGCCTAGCTGTTGCAGTGGGTGGAGTCCCAGGCACGCTGGATTCGTGGACGTATAATTGAGAACAGAAGAAGATTTTACATAACTGGGATATGACCTGAGATGAATGGGTGAGTCCAGCACTAGTTGGTTACCTAGTGGTTGAGCAATTAGCAATGCTTTCCCAGTTTGTTTCTACACTGAGACACCTGATCTCAGCTGCAAGGCTTATCTGTCCAGTATGTATGAACGAGATGTTACTTCTTAATTAAATTAATTCTGACATGTCACATCACAGCTTGCACTCAGTGCACTTATTTTCACTTCTCTCCACAGTTCACAGGACAAAAGAAGGCATTTTGTTCTTAGCGTGTGTCCTCCCCCGCTGTTTTCACCTATATCTCAGATTCTGCTGTGTTCTACTAAGGATTCAAAACCAGAGAATCTTTTCTTTACCCTTTCAGGATCAATTCCTTCCAAACATTCCAGTAAATGTGAGATATCTCTTGCTCGCGCGCATGCAGTCTCTCTCTCTCTCTATATATATATATATATTCATACATTCCCCCAAAAAATGCTATAATACACCAGTTAGGGTTAAACTTAAAATAGGGAAATGTGGTGTTAGGGTTTCCAACCATAAATCCCACCCCCCCCAAGCAACAAAAGGACAAGAACACATATGCAACCACAGACAGCCATCATCAGGTATGACAAACAACATAAAACTGTTTCTAGATGACACAAAAGACATCCATCATAAAGGTTCAGTGCTTCTGCGGCCCTGGGTACACATGGAAACTACAAGACATCTCACTTCTGGCTGCAGATAGAAATCTACCAATTGAGAAGTCCCATCTAGCTGTGGAAGTGTAGGGTCCTCAGGGGGCACTGGGTTACACGAGTGCCTGCAATAACAGCGTGGTCCAGAACCGTGCAGTACAAATAACGCTCTCAAGAACAGCGGCAGGAATGAATGCTGCAACACTGAATAGCGCCAATGGTAGCGGTCCAAACACAAACGGAGGACCGCTACCTTGGTAAGACAGTAATCAAACAACCTTGTTTTTTGCAGGGGGATCTGCCCCCGCACCCCACATATTTATGAATCTCTACTCCGAGAGGTTGCGGATCATGGGGCAAAGGAGAAATTGTGGGTCCCTGAAATTACTGTACCACGGCTCCTAATAAAAGAAAGAAGAAATTTCAAGTGCTAGTAAAAATGTCAGGAGACCAGGTACAAAACCCTGGTCTCCCGACCCGTGCTGGCTGATGTGCTGCTTCACTAACCCGCTATGCCACAAGGGCAGCTCGACCAACACCACAACTTTTCCTATACTTCTCCTCTCAGCCTGACTGGCTGAACAATAACAGCGGTAGTGGTAGGTGCTAAATGCTATTTTACCTCGTTGCTATTCCTGCTTGAACAGTCCGGACTGCGTGGTTTACACTGCATGGTTCAGAACGCACTATTATAACCAGATATCCCTCAGGGCCCTGCACTTCTGTGTGGCTACAAATACAGACATGCTGGGCCATATACTCACTTGTGGCTGCAGAATCGCAGGCCCTGCAGTCACAAATACAAATCTATGATACACAAATTACCACACTGCTTTTATCTGCAGAAGCACTTCTGCAGCCACCGATCAACATGCAGAGTGTAACACATACACAGCCAGCTGTGGCTAGAAAAGCTCAGGCCCTTATGGGGCCTGCACTTCTGTAGCCACAAATACACTTACATTCTGCAAAACCTACGCATCCTCTTTTGCAGCCACATTGTAAGGTTTCTAAACAGCACTGATACAGTATTTTTTTTTTAAAGTGCAGTGTGTTATATGCACATATTCAAAGGTTCCAAAAAAGTGGTATTGCATTTGTGTAATCTGGAAACAGCTGTATGTTGTTTGTCTTACCTGATGATGGCTGCCTATGGTTGCTTGTGTGTTTTTGTCCTTTTGCTGCTTGGAGGGTGGGGGAGTTAAGGTTGGAAACCCTAACACCACATTTCCCTAACACAGAAACATAGACTTTGATGGCAGATAAGGACCGCTTGGCCCACCTAGTCTGCCATACTTTTGTTTCTTTAAGTTGAACTTTAACTAGTGCATTAACACAGTTTTTTTCAATTATTTTTTTTTTCTTTTGAGATAGTGGAATCGCATCTTCATTCATGCAAGTCCCTTTGGGACCTGTATACCAGCATGAGCTACAGATATAGACAGAGGGCCCTGTGCCAAGTGAGGAGTCCATCTGGCTGCGGAAGCTTGTGGCTACAGATACAGATGTACAGGGTCCTTCTGGCCCTTTACCAAATATGGGGTCCATTAAGCTGTGCTAATGCAGGGCCCGCCAGCCCATGCACTTCTGTGCTGCTATAGAGCAACACATGCAGGCCCTCCAGGCCCTGAGTCAAATGAGAAGTCCATCTGGACATGGAAGTGCAGGGCCTTGAGCTTCTGCACCAAATGAGTAGTCCATCTAGTTGTGGAAGTGCAGGGCCTAGACGGCCCTGTGCTTCCATGCAGCTAAAGAGACAGACACACAGGGCCCTTCCTTCATCACTTTGTTGTGTTTTAATGTTTTGATCCGAAATTTTCAACATAGCGTTTTTATGACCCCACTTCATGAACCAGTCAGTTGAAATATTTCAAATCCTGCCCAAAAGATGATTTCACAGAATGATTGCAAACTCACCTTTGGGGGCAGATTTGAAACAGTTCACTTTCCTGGTTCATGAGGAGTGGTCAATAAATGGCTATGTTGAAAATCTGGGGTAAAAATATTTTAAAATGACCTTGTTATAAACAAAAGTTGTTTTTCTATACATAGATCTTGTTTTGTGAACAGATTTTCTTCTTTCATATGGTTTTACGAAAGAAAAATTCTTTCGTACAAAGGAAATCTTTTGGGACATTTTTCAGATAGAAACAAGATCACAAAAACAGACTCTTGCCTCACGAAAGAAGAAATTCTTATTCCATGAGCTTCTTTCTGATGCAAAAAAAAAAAAAAATCACGAAACAAGAAATGTCTTCTTTTATGAGAGGCAATTCTTCTTTTGTGAGCCGAGATTCTTCTTTCATGAGACTCACAAAAGAAGAATTTTGGCTCACAAAAGAAGACTCAGGAACCCTTGCAAAGCCTTCCACCTAGGATTTTAGGTATGTCCTAAAACCATATTTTGGGGTCTTTTACGGATAACAAACTCAAGAATCAAACACAACAGGTCCTGTTTAGCTAGATTCATGTGTTTGTTTTTCTCCAGGGCGTCGTTTGTATAGGTTTTGATTTTTTTTTTTTTTTATGAAAAACAAGATGGCAACCATATGAAAGAAGAATTTTTTTCTCACGAAAGAAGAATTTCGTCTTATGAAAGAAGATTTGTCCTTTGTGAGCCAGATATTCTTCTTTCACATAGCCCTAAGGAAAAATTGCCACATTATATTTACTATACCCAGAATTCACACTCACTACAGAAAAGCTGCTATAAGCTATGTTCTCTCAGCCCTTTGGAATAGCTTCCAGGAGGTGCTCAAACTCACTAGCCTTTTTACTTACTCTGCATTCAAATCCCTCATCAACTCTCTCTGCCTCGACATGTTTGCCTGCATCTGAAAAACAACAGCACCGTTATATTTTATAGCAAGTCTAAATCCTGTTTGTAATTCTTTCTGACTAGACAAAATCGTCTCTCAGCACCTACTGTATAGAGTATAGTTTCTTTTTCTTTCTTGTAATATTGTTGTTTCACTCATCTTACTTAATTCAATGTATTTATCCTTAGCTTAGAGACTAACTCAAATAGGCATGTCTGAACCTGTTCAAACTTGGTTATTATCCTATTTGACCGAGTTAATACAACAGGATTTTATAAACGAAACACTGTCAGATATGAAAGGTACCTACAGGGGTGTCCCTCAAGGCTCAATTTTGGGCCCCCTGTTATTTCTGATTTATATAAATCCCCTCCCTTCATACATTAAAAAACGGTTATTACAATCAAATATGGTTCTTAGTACAAAGAAAACTCAGCTAATGCTTTTTCATTCAAAAGGTAAATTATCTCATAATCAAAGACTAAATAGATAATCATTAAAGAGTCATGTGTTAGAGCATGTTCAGGCCTATAAGTATTTAGGTGTCTATATAAATAGTACTCTTACTTTTTCCACACATATAACAAATGCAGTCAAAAAGGTTAACTCTAGACTGGGTGTGCTTAGAAGGAAGACACTGATTCTCTCCACAGAATCAAGAAATAGAATGGCTGTCTAGTTACTCTTACCAACATTAGAATATGGCAGTGCAATATATCAATTTGCCTTCAAAACATTATTAAATTGTTTGGATAAAACATATTACAGAATGGCAAGATAAGTAGTGGAATATTCTTTTTCCACTCATCATTGCACTCTACTTAAAACTTTAGATTGGGATTCCCTTGTTATCGCAGAAAAAAACGTGTAGGATAGAAAGCTTGTATGGAGTATGGGGGGGGGGAGCATGGAAGGAACTCCCTAGTCCCTCTAGAAATTAATATTTACAGTAGAATGCAAAGACACTTCTATCTACCAAAAATATGGAATGACAGATCCAGAAATTAGGACTATTGATAGTTTAGGTCAATGTAAGCGCTCTCTAGGTTTAATCTGGAGAGACAGATGTACTTGTTATGGTGATAGTATGTGATTTCTGATTCAACTGTTTGATTAGATTGTTTTCAATCTTTCTTCTGCTTCATTACCTTTGGGCTTTGGGGTATTTGGTAGTACTAGGGATGAAATTATTATCTCCCCCCCCCCCCTCGATGTCTCCTCTCCTAGATTTGAAATTCATGAAAACAGTCTTATACTTTAGCACATATATATTGTCTTGTCTATTTTAATGGTTAAATCCAATTTCCAGCACAAGATTTTTTTTTTTACTGAGATTTATGGTATATTGTGTGTTTATGTCTTTTGTGTGCATTGCTTGGAAAACCAAGTGTGTGCTGTTTTAAGATTGATCCTGTAATATTTTATTACAGGATGATTTGTACTTGTGAAACCATGATCTAAAACAGGACAACTTTGATAAACAGGGCCTTCCGGTCCTAAACGTTATTTACCTGTCAAAAAATAAAAGTTTGTATCTATCTATCTATCTATCTTATGTATTGTATTTGATGTCCTTTAGTGTGTAGTCCTTCCAGCCTCCTTGTAAATGAGCTTTCTCGATGGAGTTTTTTCCCTGGTCACAAATAAACTGAAACTGAACCGAACTGAAACGTTGGACATATACATGGAAGACCATATTAGAATAAAAATTTCAAATCTTTTTAACTTGGGAACCAATTAATATTGTTTCACCAAACAAACAACAAAACAAGGTCTCTTTCTCTAGGGAAAGCCCTGTCTGCCCTGAAAATTTCAGAACAAAATCCCAAATCATCTAGCAATCTAGGCTGTAGGTGAGCACAAAAAAAAAAGGCCAAAACCCCTGATTTTTCCACTTTTTGCACTATCAGGGACTTGGAATCCTGACATATAACTGTCAAGAAACTTGCCAAATTAACAGACCTTGGCCCCTTCCCCCAGATTGCACCTGCAAAACTGCATGCAATTCCATTGAACGAGGGCAAAGTTATTAAGGTGCAAAATTAGGTGGATAACATTGAACACCCTACTCAACCCTAACTATAGGGGTGCTACTGCTCCCCTGTATTAATGTTATATACGTACATATATAAATAAATATACTATATTATATATATATATATATATATACACACACACACACACACACACTGTATGTTACCTCCCAGCCCCATCCGGTCCCTTCTCCACTGCCTACTTGGTTCCCATGGGTTCAAGGAGGACATTCCCAAACTTGAGGGTATGTCCTCCGTGGTGAGCTCCCTTGAGAGCATCATCAGACATGACCTCCCCTATGGCCAGTCTAATGTGTGGGGGGACCAAAGGGCAGTCAGAAGTGGTGGGGCCACAGAGTGCTGACTTCATGCTTCCTTACAATGGGGCTTTATCATTCCATTTTTCCCCAGCCCCTCAGGTTGTCGGTGGCAAAGACACCAAGCAGGCATGTATATCCTGAAGTATGCACGCACATGACACCAGCCAGCATCCTCCTTCCACTCACTGCTCCAACTGCACTGCCTGTGGTCACCCAGCAGAGTCTAACAGTGGATACTGCATCCCTCCCTGGAGCAGGAGTGTATCCTATGGGACACTTGCTCATCAGCCTCCCAACAACCACTAACGATCTATACTTGTTCCCGAACCCAGGTCGCCAGCGTATCAGGCAACACTGCTGTGTCAACAGGAGGGCTGTAAACTTGATTTTTGCTAAGAGTGCTTCTTATGCTGGCACCTTCAAAAATTGTAAAGTTCAAAGTTTAGTTGGAACACTCCAATCTGTTATCACATCTGCTTTACTGAGTGCAGAGACCCTAATATTGAGGGATCTTACGCCCACACTGGGACACTATACAGCTTGATAGCCTCCTGCTCTTTGAAGAGTGTACAATTTGTATTCTGAAATGGACAGCCAAAATCCTTAAATCTGATTGGCTGAAACCACATTCAGCAAGGATATCTCAGTACATAATCCCGGTCTGAAAGTAGGTCATTCCATCAGTCAGCAAAATCAAAATTGATCCATTTCATAATTGCAGTAATACACCTCAAGATGTGCCACAGTCAGGGTATCATCCCTTCTCAGGTGGCTGAAGTCCCTAGGCTATCTTGTGCCTCACAACCGCACCTGAGATGGGATGGGAGGGGGCATGATATGAAATTGGGGGGGAGGGATTGGGGCAAGCACAGTGGAGGGGTTTAAACATGCATGGGACAAGCACAGAGGAACCTTGGACAGGAAGGAAGTAATGAAAAGCCATTGACCACTAGGTGAGTGGATACATACATGTATAGGGCCTATGGGAAGACTGGATGGGCCTAGCGATCCTTATCTGCCAACAATTTCTGTGTTTCTATGTTTCTGTGAAAGTAATCCAAACAGAGGAAGGCGTGAATGTACCAAATACTTGCTGCAATTTAAGCCTTATGCTGACTTCACCCCTTTGAAAGTTTTACCGGAGGAGAGTAAGAGGGAGAGGTCAGCTGCTACACCTAAAGAAATGTATCATATGATAAGCAGATTGGTTCAAGAATTCAAATAAGGCCATGACAGAATCCGCTCCTACTCCTCCCACCCGTGAGTATCATCTGCTATTATTAGGGTGTACCGTTGTTTTAGCCATTCTAATTGCCACTGTAGGATTAAATCAGGAGTCGGGCTGGCTCAGAGGAACGTGACAGCACAGTGCACTAATTAACAAGAATGCTTGCCGCACAGCTAGGTGCCCTGGGAGCATTCCGTGTTCTCCGTTCTCTCATCAGCGAAGTGGAAGTGCAGAGGGGAACTCTGCAAGTGGGGAAGCCAATGCAGTTTGTTTGATTCTACTGGTTTCATTTGTAATAATAATAAAATAAAAATAATGACTATGATGGCATTACATAGATGATGAAAGTCATTATTTTCTCAAACAGTGGACAGCCTCACTCTCGGGACTTTTGCCGCTCAGCCATGAGCTGTAAATTCCATTTGGTGGATGGCTTGCCCCTCGCAAATGTGACTGCTGATTACTGGTTAGGCTTACTGCAGAATCAGAAATCAGAAGTCCAGCTGAACCTGGCTAGTTCCAGACCCAGACGTAGGCACTCTCAGTCCCTGTCATCACTGGGGACCCCTACTCACAGGGCCAGTGGACCTGAATTACCACAAAAAATCAGTATTTGACATTTTTTTTGTTTCTCTCTGTTTCCTTTCTCCGATCAGGGCCCCCTTGTGCCGGCCTCCCCAGCCCCGTCACCCAGCTTTTCATGGATTTACCCTCAGCTTCATGGCTTGCCCCCATGGTGGGAAACAGGGGACCTCTCACCCAGCCACGAAAAAGGATCAGTCCAAGTGGGTCCCTTGGTTGTGTTGCAAGGCCTGCAGGAGACTGGAATTAATCCTGCCTAATCAGGGTGTGTTTCCTTGTTCTGTCCTGGGCCCTGAGGATGCCACCGGATGAAGGGGCACATGCACAAGCTCCCAAGTGTGTGCGACACCAGTCTGCATCCTCCCCCTCCCCCCACAAAGCCTCTCCAACTGCACTGCCACCTGTGGTCACCTAGGTGGCAGTACTGCAGCACAACCAGCAGCCCTTCCTCCCCAGAGGAGGAGGACAGTGTCCTCTGGGCACTCAAGCATCCTCCCTGTGGCCGGTCCTGGTGACCCAGACTTGTTCCCAAACCTGGGTCGCTGGTGTCAGAAATGGTAGCCCTACTGTTGTGTCGGTGGGCCAACCCTGTTTTTTTTTTTTTCTTTTTAATTACCTTATTTCACTCTTCGAGCCCTGTTGAAACAACACACAAGGGGAAGAAATTTACAGCATGAAAAGCATAACGCAATCTTCCCAAGGTGCAGAACCCCCCCCAACGCAATCTTTCCAAGGTGCTGACCCCCTCCCAGCTTGAGGCAGAAGGGCATAATAGGTAGGCCCCAACCCCTCCAAGACTAATTCTGCTGGAGACCCCAAAAACATAACACTGTCACTAACCAGTACTATGACTGAGACCAAGCATCGGAAATAAGCTCAAACCTCAATGTTTTTCACTTATCTGTATTATTTATTTTTGGCCAGAAAGACACACTGAGCCAAGGCTCGTTTCCAGGTGTGACCAGGGAGCATACAGAGGTTAACTGGCTTGCTCAGAGTCGCACAGTATGCAAGTGGTAGCTGCAGTATTAAAACCCAGGTCTCCAGCCAGCCCATCGGTGCAGCAGTTGGATTTCCACTTGCGACGCCAGCGACCGGGTTGGGAATGGACCGGGTGCTGGAAAAGCCGACGGAGAGGGCTCAAGCGTCGGATGACTGCCGCCTTCTCTCGGGAAGGGCGAAGCAGCGCTTTGCTGACCCCTGGAGAAGGCTGGGGGTACAGCAATGCGCTGGGTCCCATTGACTAATGGGGCATGGTGAACGTCGGTGTACGCCTTGACGTTTGTGATACACCACGCCCCTGGGGAGCAAACAAGACAAGAGTCCCACAGCTGACCAGATGGCAGTCGCCAGCTCCCGTGAGACCCCGAGCAGTCCACGGATCACCTCATCACCTCAGCAGCACCTGGGCCAAGAAATGCAATGGCTGCTCTACTGGTGCCTTCTCCCTCAGAGGAGAGGGACCCACCCGGCGAAGGGTTACATCTGGGTTACCGGGGGGGGGGGGGCTGCAATGTAGGGTGATGGGTGGCTGAATCGGGACAGTGTGGCAGTAAGGGGTATAGGAAGGCCCAAAAGAGAGGCTGGCCCAGAGCTGGAGGAGCAAAAAAAACAAAACAAAAAACAGGTCTGCTGGTCTCCAGGTACACAGCTCATTGCTCTAACCTCTAGACTATACTACTCACAACTAAAACAGCTCTAACACGAAGCACCAAAAAGATCCTCTTCCCCATACCGTCAAAACAAACAGTTTAAATTATATGAAATGTAAATCAGTGATCACTGTGCAGTTAACATATAATTATTACGCATGACCATGCAAATTTGTAAGTTTGAAACGAAGAAACTTTTTGGACTCAGAACTGGAAAATATCCGCTCTGCTCAAAATAAAACAAAGTGGGACTTCCGGTTGGGCTTCCAAGCAGCATGGCGGTATAAAGCAGAGCTCCGCTACACCTCTTGCTAATCTCCCCGATTTGACGCTTTTAACGATAAACAACTTAAAATAAACAAGATCTACAGTAGATATCGGGGACATACGTAAGGAGTATTGTAAAGAAGAAAAATAAAAGAAATTGAACAACTACAGGCAGCAGTGAGCAGAATTAAATCGAGCAGCAATGTCGGCACAGGAGCCCTCCGACTCGGAAAACTCTCAAACGCCAGCAGAACGGCAGGACCAGACGACCATACCAAATAATAAAACGAGAAACAAACGTATAAAATTAGATACTATATACAAGGAGCTATTATCGTTTCATGCAGAAATTAAAGATCTTTACTGAGAGCTTCGCAGAGATGTAGTGAGCCTGGAGCAACGAGCTGATACATTGGAGAGACAGATAACAGCAGTAGGTAACAGAGTAGACACGACATGGAGAATACAATTCAACTCTTACAAGATCAATGTGTACAATTGCAAGAAAAACAAGAAGATATGGGAAATAGAGCTCACAGAAAGAACCTAAGATTATATTTCACCCCTGAAGGCTCAGAAGGTCAGGACATTGCGGAATTTACTATTACTTTGCTCAAAACAGCTCTTGAATTGCCCTCAGATATTCAACTATCATTAGAGAGAGTTCACTGTGCACTGGGCCTACGGCCTACAGATCCGAATGCTAGGCCTTGATCTATTATTATGTGCTTTCTTAGCTACGCAGTCAAGGAGACAGTATTAACAGCAGCATGGCGAAAGGGCAAGGTCTTTTACGGACAAACTCGCTTCTATGTTGATAACAACTACGCTCCACAAACTATGCGTAATCGCAGAGCATATGCGGACATCTTACCAGCTTTGAAGGAGGCAGCCATTCGATTCACAACACCGTACCCAGCTAGACTTGTGGTGCAACTTTCATCGGGAAGGAAGGAATTTCATACTGCGGAGGAGGCCAGAGAGAAGCTCCTTAAAGCGGGAATTCAAATAAAAACAAAATCCACATTAGAATTACAGAAAACTGACACACCATGCTGGCATACGGTGAATTTGGGGACAATACGGAATGGCGGAGAAGTAACAAAGAGGAGGAACATTTCTAATCGTCTGGTAACTTTTTGCTGATCAGCAAGGGGAAGAACCTGACTGATAGAAGCTGGAGCTTGGCTTGTGATTTCTCGATGGTCCTCTGGTCAGAGGTTCCTGAAAGTTTATGACTGATGAGAGGGACTGGGAATTCAGTTGTCTGAACTGGGATCTTTATTAGACAACAACTCTCTCACAGGAGGTTGGACAGAGAAAAGGAACGCTTAATAATTTTACCAGCAGAAAACTTGGCCATAACAAAGAAACAAATAAAACATTTGATCTGGCTGTTTGAACTGGCCTTGACGATTGCTTTGAAGGAGGCAACGAATATAACTTTAAAGAGCAGATTATAGTGCTCTGCTTGATTTGTTTTCAGGGATAAACTGATATAAGGGCCTGAGAAAAGTTGCCTTAGTTGTATACTACAGAATTTAGTTATGCATAAAATAAACAATTTGCATTGTGGAGGCATCTCCAGACATTACAGGAAGCCCATTTCAAATCAAAGACAGACAGGCAAGGTATTTTGAGTTAACATTTGGATTTTTATTTAGCCTGTCTGCATATTTCTTTGTATTTTTATTAGAGAGCAGTATATCCCCAGGAGCCTGGGCATTTGGTGTTACCAGATATCCTCCGGTGACCCCAGACTATCAGGAGGCACACTTAGGGAGTAGGTTTTTAAACTCCCCTACCTTGGAAGTCAATTTTATTTGGTATACAATGTATGTACTTAGTTATCAAGACAAAGGTCAGACATATACTGACAATTTGCTTCAGATTTCAAAATGTTTGATAAGATCGCAACAGGAGATGTTTAAGAATAATCTAGATGGGAAAGTCATAAAATGTTTCTAAAAAAGTGACGATCAGAAAGATGGCTCTTGGGGGTGAACATCAGTATGGTGATCCCCCAGGAACTAGATAATTAAGATGGGGACAACAGGAGAGAATATGTATCCATAAGGGAATAAGATGGCTACGCAGATAGTAAAAGCACTCTCGCTTAATATAAATGGGCTTAACAACCCCACTAAAAGGGCCAGACTGTTCCAATATGTCAAGAAACACCCCAGTGATTTTATTATCTCCAGGAAACACACTTAACAGATACGAACATGCAAAAATTAAACTGGGGGGCAAGTTTTGGGTATATGCGCCGTCCTTTCCTAAAGGGAAATGACGAGGAGTAGCCATTTTAATACCTAGGACCTCTCCTTTTCATTTATAAACACAGTGCGTAGACACAGAGGGAAGGTATGTAATCTTAAAAGGTACCCATTATGGGACAAAGGTCACGTTAGTGAACATGTATTTTCCCCCCTCTTACATCTGTTTGCCTTTTTAAAAGATTTTTTGCAAAGCTCCTAGACATTATGCATGGATGTTTTATTATAGGGGGAGATATCAATTTAACTTTGACACCTCGGTTGGACTCCTCTGCACCTTCCAAATATAAGCTAACATCAGCTCAAAGGTTATTTATCTCTCAACTTAAGAGCATTGGGTCTAATCGATGTATGGAGACATTTTTATCCTCTTTCTGGGGGATATACGTTTTTCTCCCCTAGACACAATTCCTATTCAAGACAGGACTACTTTTTCATTTCAAAGGAACATTTGGACTGTTTACAAGATCTAACTATAGCACCTAGATTTCTTTCTGATCATTCTCCCCCTATTTTTAAGGATAGATTTTAAAATACCACGGAAATCCACTGGGTGGCATTTGAATACATCTTTTCTAAAGGATAAAGCTTTTAGGGACAGCTTTAATTCAAAAACAGCTCAGGTTATTGTAGAAAATTCGTCCCAGGAGACATCCAATACAATAGTTTGGGATACTGTGAAGGCTGTGATCAGGGGGGAGATAATTGTGTATTCAGCATACAAGAAGAGATATTGGGAACCATGATATGGTAAACTACATGAGAAATTAAGGGAAATACAAACGAAGTTTACCCCTATTACCAGAGAAGCCCAAACCCAGATTAATCAGACAAAGGCTGAGCTCCAGAAACATTTAGACGAAAAAACACAACAGGCACTATTTTACTTGAAAACATATAGGTATGAGGGAGGGCCAAAGAGGTGAGAAATTTAGCCTGGAGGCTTAGGGGACATAGGACAGCCACAATCATATAACACATTTAGTGGATCCGGAGAGAAAAACAAGAGCTCTTAACTCACAGCAGATACTGCAACTACTCCAGAAATATTATAGGCAGCTATATGAGAAACCACAAGGTCCACAATTTAACAAAGTTGAGGAATTTTTTTACCCCCTTACATTAAGAAAGCTAACTAAGGAAATGGAAATCAGATTAAAAGCCCCTATCAGATCAGAGGAAGTCAGACGTGCCATAAAAGAAAGTAAACCATTAAAAACCCCTGGCCCAGACAGATTTCCGTCCAAGTGGTACAAGACTTTTAGTAACAACTGACTCCTTTACTACTAAACGCCTTTTCAGAAATTCAACAGGAGAGTCCCCCATCTCCATCATGGGATTATACTAATATTTCACCTATCTTAAAAGCAGGCAAACCAGCAGATTTAACTACTTCATATAGGCCAATATCCATATTAAACATGGACTACAAGTTATTTATGTCCATATGGGCACATAGACTAGAGGAAATGTTACCATATTTGATTAATTCAGATCAATCTGGGTTCATTCGAGCCAGAGAAGCTACAGATAATATACGTAGAACAATCCATTTGTTGGACCACTTAAATCAGAGACAGATACAGGCAGTGTTGCTCAGCCACGACGCAGACAAAGCTTTTGATCGCGTCAGCTGCCCTTTTTTATGGGAAACTTTGCACAACTTTGGGTTTCCTCGAGAATTCTCTAGCATGATGCAGAGAATCTATACCTCTCGGAAGGCATATGTTAAAGTGAATGGACATCTTCAATGATACAGCTGGGAAGGGGAACTAGGCAGGGCTGCCCACTTTCCCCCTTACTGTATGCCATATACACTGAGCCATTGGCTGAAGCCATAAGGCAATATCCTAATATTCAGGGGGTCCCTTTAGAAGGAAGGGATTTTACTATAGCATTATATGCAGATGACGTATTATTAACACTAATAGAGCCTGAAAGGTCAATTCCTGCTACGCTACAAGTGATAGATAAGTTTTCAGAAATAGCCGGATACAAAATAAATATACAAAAAACAGAGTTATTATCTTTAAATTTCACCCCCTCGCAGTCTCTGAAGAACCCGACCTCTCTGAAATGGAGAAATAATAAGATTAAATCTTTGGGTGTAAATATTCCCCAGAAACTGGAACATTTGGAACTGTTTAATTTAGAGCCCCTATCGACAGAGATAGAGAATTTAGTCGGGAATTAGACATGCCAGGTATTATCTTTTTCAGCTCAAATACAAGCTATTCGGATGACCTTGTTTCCTAAGATATATTATTTCCAGACTTTACCGATTAATCCATCACAATTCTACTTTGCATCCTGGGCTAGAATTTTTTCGAGGTTTGTATGGGCTGGGCAGCAGCGAAGGGTCAGATGGTCTCTGCTACAGTTACCAGTGGCAAGGGGGTTGTAATCTTCCAAACCTTAGAGATTACCATAAGGCAGTAACATGTAAATAGTGATGACATGGCTGAATCCTTAGGTAGAGAAACCACAGAAATTTACTGAATTTATACTAAATGATCTTGTAAACATTATCCCTATTATATTTGCCCCCCAAAACTCTTATCCACAGTTACAAAACTTTACATTTGGAACCCGTTATATGTTAAAGGCTTGGTACGAGCTAAAGGTATCTACTACATTAACTGAAGTTTTTGGTTATTTTAACTAATAGGTACAGAAAGTGTATCTTTGGAGATGGGTGCTGTTCAGGTCCATCAAGAATGGCAGAAAAAAGGTCTGCTTTTGTTATATCAATCCCTAGATGTAAATAGAGTACTGCCTTTTGCCACACAACAGGCAAAATATCAATTCCCCCATACACAACATTATAGATATTTACAGATTCGGACATTTATACAGAAATAATTACCATTAAATACTCTGCCCTCTCTCATACCTATGTTGATGTCCCTTTTAAGGGATGCTATAGAAGGCAGGGAACAAATTCATTTAATTGGACAAATATATAAAGCAAAAAGAGACTTTTGGAAGGAATCCACTAAGGATATCTTGGGGAGATGGAACAGAGAATTAGGGACTCGGATAACTTATGAGAAATGGTTGGAACCTATTCCTCACTCAATGAGAGTAACACAGTCATCATACTGGTCAGAATATATATGGAAATGTCGTAGTAGATATTTTTATACCCCTGACAAAATTGCTAAATTTGTATCTATGAGGCATGACCTTTGTTGGAGAGAGTGTGGAGAAAAAATGGCAAATATAACACATATTTTTTGTGCCTGTCCGAAAGTTACCCAATACTGGCTAGATATAGAAAAGAGCATACAAAATATTGTGGGACCAGAAATTAAATTATCCAATCAGATGATTCTGCTTTATATTGGGGAAGACGGAAAAGTTCCACCAAGTAGAAATAAGTTATACCTGTACCTGGCAGCAGCTAAAAAGGTTATAACTTGCCTATGGCGAACGGCTAAAGTAGCCACCCTCTCTTATTGGCATTCATTGATGACTGAGATATATTATCTAGAGAGAATAGTAGCTTCTAGAGCTGGAAGGATGTCACAATTTGAGCTCCAGTGAAGGCCATGGGTTTTCTATAGCTCGCCTCTGGATGAAACATTTGTTCCCTGATACAGCTATTTGAAAGTGAGCAATTTTTATGGGATATGAATTTTGATCTAGTGTCATTTGACATATAACAGAATGATGTTGTAGAAACATGAATTGCCTATCCGAAGAACATTCCATGTATTGTAAGACAAAAGAGCAATACTGTATAGATGAACTCCTGCTGTCATATATATATACACCTATATAAAAAATAAAGAATACAAAAAAAAAAAAATTAAAAGTGCATTCCGAACTAGTCATTCATTAGTGCTAGCCTCCGTATCGAAGCATACATTTTTCTGTAAAGACTAAACCTGTACATTTTTCTGTCTGTAAACACAAGGATTGCATTTCTTTTAAGACTTCATGAAACTGCAGATTGAAGAATGTTAGAAATCTGCAGTTTCAAAATCATGCAGACATTCTTGAGAGACATTCCTTTGCTATGACGAAAGATGTTTTGAGAACAGATAATTACAGTTCTAACTGTTGTTCCAGTGAGCAAAAAAAAAAAAATCTGTCCGAACTGAGTGACTAGAAACGGTGAGAAATGAACTGACTGCTCACCTGTTCCTCACCCACAGGAAGAAGGTAAGCTGGTGGTTAGTACGGCAACTAGCTTTCAAAGTCTGGTAGCCAAATCAATATTTTTAATGGCCGTCATTTTTTTTCTTTTCTTTGCAGACTATGTTTATGCCCCGGCGGGCATCCTTCTGGGGGTGCACGCGGTGAGGACCTTCTCCCTGCCTGAACCCTGCAGTCCGAATGGAACTTCCCGGAAAACCAGGCAGCCCTAGCGCACTGGATCACCCCCTGAGCCGGGCCCGCTCACCCTCAGCAGCCTAACTGAAATTAGAGAGGGCTTACCGTAGTGGCCGGGTCAGCCAGGAGTCCATCGGAGAATGGGCCAGTGGTGGGATATGCGTCCTGCTTCTGGTGCCCCCATCATCTCCGCGGTTCCAGGTGGGTTTTTTTCCGTAGTGGCCCCCTCGGGAGTGCGACATGCAATGAAGTCCATGCACGGCTCACCTGCTGATGTCTGCCGCATTCCCATCCCCTATTCTGGCTGGCGTACCTGTGGTGCCCCGATCTCTATCGGGGGTCGCTAGGACGTCGAGCAGCCCTGGAACCCTCCCCAGACACAGGAGAGCAGTCCTCCAGACATTCAATACTCTCCCTCCCCTGCCGCCCCCCGGCGGCCCAGGCTTGTTCCCAAACCCGGGTCGCTGGCGTGGTTCAAGGTGTCGCGTCCAGCGCCTCAACCCTCAGTGCCACTGGGCCGGGCTATGGCCGTCATTTTTAACAGCTCAAAAATCACTTTGTGGGCAGGTAGCCAGTTGGCAGGTAAATTTCAAAATCTGGTAGCCAAACCAATTTTTTGGTGGTCACTGACCACAAGGTTACATTCTTCATCTCACTCTGCCACCGGGGTTCTAGGGAATGCCCAGAAGGGCTTCCTCCCTACCTTACAAACAGTAAATATCCTTTCATAGAAATATTTGCAAATTAAAACAGCTTAACTAGGTAACCAAGAAGCTTTTATCATTCCCCTGATTTGTTTGCACTATAAAAATGTAAATTTATAAAAATAAAAAAAAACTGCAATTTGATGTATAACAGTGCAAGTCATTGAAATACATACATTCCTTAGGTTGTCTGGCTCCAGAGGGCACAAGTCCATTCATTATAACTCTGTGGAATGTCTGCACATTTTGGATTACATCTGCACAGGGAAATATTGTGAAGCACGATGTATTTAATGATTAATTCATTTAAAAGTTTTACTAGGATGTCAATATCAGTTTTGGGGGGAATTTCTTTGTTTTTTGTGGGACAGACCTGAGGACACTCACACTGCAAATTCAAGCGATTTAAAGGGACACTGTCAACCTGTTTTGCATCATATTATTTCTAATTAAAACCCCACATTTTATGATTGCTTACCTTCTCTAAAATTCATTAATGTTGCTGTTTGTTTTATCCATCTCTATGTTTAGTAGAACTGAAATGCATGCTAATGTATATTTATAAGCAACTTTGCTTTGTTTCAGATCCTGAATCTATTCTTACTGAATACTTCCTAAATAATAATAATAATAATAATTATCTTTATTTGTATGGCACCTTTCAACAATCAAGGCACCTAACAACGTTTCAAATGACATATCAAATTTCATAATCATAAATAGTATAAAAACAGATAATACAACTAAAAAGAATTTAAGTCAGTCACCAAATGCTTGATACCACAGATGTGTTTTTAGGGCCTGTTTGAATCTCTCCAGGGTCGCACACTCCCGTAACTGATGGGGTAGAGAATTCCAAAGGGTAGGGGCCGCATGCATAAATGCCTGGGCCCCAGAAGATTTTAAGCACATCCATGGAATCTCTAGCAACCCCTCGTCAGCCGAGCAGAGCGATCGCCCACGGCAGTAAGGTACCAGAAGCTCTTTTTTTATTTTTTACTTATTCTTTATTCTCCCCCTACCCACAGCGCTCCCACTCTTTGGGAGACACCTATGGCCTTCTAGTCTCCACCCTCTTGCCTGGAGCCCTGTTGCAGTCCATCCCCATGTAGCCGTGGCTATATCCCCCAGGTAGGCCACCCCCGAAGTCCTTCTTGATTTCGTCGGGATGCTGGTACTGGGTCAGGCAGGGGCGTTGGAGATCGGGACCTGGTGCTCCGTCTGCCGGGAGTGCTGCGGGATATTTTCCATTTTTCTGTGGGCGTGGTGTCTGCCCCAATGTCAGAGCATCACTGCCCGGCGTCACCACTCCCAATCCCTCTGTACGCTCGTAAACGCCTGCCTCCAGCTTCCCAGAGGCCAGACAGGCGCCGAGTGTATATCCCCCTCCCTCCCAGAAAGGAGAGCTGTCGCCCGGACGTAATCCTTTCCCTCCTGCCGACCCCAGCGGCCCGGGCTTGTTTCCGAACCCGGGTCGCCGGCATGTAGCCAGGTGTGGCATCCAGCGCCTCAACCCTCAGTGCCACCGGGCCGGCATCCAGAAGCTCTTTCAGGTAGTCTGGGCCCTGTCCATGTAGGGCTTTATAAGTCAGAATACCGACTTTAAAGGTGATTCGTCACTATACCGGCAGCCAGTGCAGTCCACGCAGCACCGGGGAAATATGACAGAACTGGGAGGTTCCCATCAGAAGCCAGGCTGCAGCGTTCTACACCAGCTGCAAGCGGCGGATTTCCATCCCTGGTAGCCCTAGGTACAGGGAGTTGTAGTAATCTAGGTGTGAGGACACAAAGGCATGGACCAACGTGGGAAGATCGCCAGATGGAACAAGATGCTTAACCCTGGAGATATTCCTCAGATGGTAGAAAGAGGACTTGATGACGACTAACACCGGCGAATGTAGTGTCAGCCCTTCATCAAAGATTACTCCCAGGTTTCGCACCCGTTCAGAGGTCAGGAATGTTAGGCCCCCAAGAAAAAGTCCAGAGGGCGAACCTGCCCCTGACCCCCCCATCCGGCGCCCCAGGTCCACAACTAGCACCTCAGTCTTTTCCAAGTTCAACTTCAACCAGCTCGAATCCATCCTATCCTGGATTTCTGTGAGGCAGTTGTTAAAGACCGAGAGAGCTCCATCCTGGTCAGGTGCAAAAGAAAGACAGAGCCAGGTATCATCAGCATAGCAGTGAAACCTCAGCCCATACCTTCTTACAATGTCTCTGAGGGGCAGCATGTACACTGCAAACAACATACGGGACAACACCGATCCCTGAGGAACCCCACATGACAGGGGGACTGGGTCTGAGGAATAAACCCCTGACAGCACCCTCTGAGTTCTTCCAGTGAGGAAAGATATAAACCACCTGAAGACTGCACCCGACAGGCCACAGATGAACCTCAGGCGACTGACCGGGACCCCATGGTCCACAGTGTCAAATGCTGATGAGAGATCTAGGATAACCAACATGGAGCATTTTTTCCGATCTCTTGCCATTAGGAGATCATTGAGCACCTGAACCAGCGCTGTCTCAGTACTATGCCTTTTTCGAAAACCGGACTAGAGAAGTTCATAGATGTCATGGATGGTCAAATAGTTCTTCAGCTGTATGGCCACTACTTTCTCAATCACCTTCCCTAAAAAGGGAAGGTTTGAGATTGGTCTGTAGTTCGCATGGCAGTCTGGGTCCAAAGAAGCTTTACTCAGGACGGGTGTTACCATCGCCTCCTTCTGGGAGCTAGGAAACTCACCTGTTTCCAAGGAGCACCAGACTATCCATGCTAGGACCGGACCAATGGTGACAATACAACTCAAAATCAGGGAAGTTGGTCCTGGATCCAAACTACAGCACGTAGGGCGCGCACCATGGGCAATCCACATGACATCCATGAACTCCGGTCGGTTGAAGGTACTCCAAGAAAGCTGAGGGGCAGTGGCTGAGTGCTGATCCAAAGCAACACCCATAGAGTGTGCTGGTTGGAGCACCGACCTGATGTCAGCCACCTTAGTCGCAAATAACCGAGCAAATTCGTTGCACTCTACTTGCGAAAAGGCTTTTCGAACTTGTAGACAGACTGGGTTGCAAGGTCTGTCCACAATTCGAAAAAGCTGAGCTGGTCAATTCTGAGCGGCCGCAATCTCCCCGGACAGGAACACTGCCTTCTTACAGGTGATTGCGGATTGATAGGCTTGATAATGGTCAATCAATCTAAGGTGGTCGGCATCCAGGTCGGATTTCCTCCAGCAACACTCTAACCTTCGTCCTAATTGCCGCATCTCCCTCAAAGGTTCCTTCAAACCATGAGGCGAAGGAGAGAGGATGAGTCGGACAGAACAGCATCCAGGGCCACGAAATGGCTGTATTATAGGCACCACAAGAGGGCCTCTGGGTGCATAGTTGCCAGTGGAAGAGGTCGATAGGTCAAATGCCGCCACCAGGCCTTGAAGCTAACATCTCGTAAAGGTGATACCTGACCATCTCCACAGGTGTAGGCCTACGAAGGGGTGCTAAAACTGAACCCCATGGTGTAGTGATCGGACCATCTGACTGGTTCCACCCTCAGATCTGAGGCTTCGATTCCCAGGAGGAAGACTAAGTCAAGAGAGTGACCATGTTTATGAGTAGCAGTGGTAACTATCTGTGTAAGGCCCAGAGATGTCATCAACTGGAGGAGGTGCCATTCAAATTACGAGAGTTCATCATCGAGCCAGGCATTAAAGTCGCCCAGGACCATCAGCCTGGGCAACTCAAACGCCATGTCGATTATGAAGTCCGCCTCTTCCTGAAGGAACTGCTTCTCATACCCAGGTGGATGGTAGATGAGGGCAATCCTACAACCTACACCTGCTGCCACGGTACACTCAAATGACTCAGTCTCCTCAACTGGTACACTTGTGAGGTCCAGTTCGGTCTTGAAACTGACCGCAACCCCCGGCAATCCAATCTCGGGCAGTGGATCACCGAATACCCAGCTGGAGTTGTAGCCTCCAATATAGGGTCAGAGTTCTCATCCAGCCAAGTCTCGGTGATGCAAGTCAGGTCCACTGTTCCTACAAGATCTGCAATAATTGCAGTCTTGATTTTAATGGACCTGGCGTTGCATAACACCACTCGAGCTGAATGAACTTCCAGGGCCGCCCGAACAGCTTGCCCACCAAAATTGGCAGTGCCCTTGGGTATGGAATCCAGACATGGCGGACCACGATCTGAGTTCCACTTCACCCCAGGGCGTCTTCTGGATCTTATGACCCCGATGTGATTGCCCCATTCATTCACCCTCCGCCATTCACAACCCCCAACTCCACTCCCCCGACGGGCAATACCCAACACTCTACAGTGCTGGTAGGTTGTAAACTGCAATGAGGGGACATAAAAGGGCGGAGGGTGAATAGTGCACAACCATGGGGGCAGGCCTCCAACACATTCTGGTGACCACAATAACTATACTAAACTAAAAAACAAATAACAAAGCCAGCCCGGTGGCGCTGAGGGCTGAGGCACTGGACGCCACACCTCGCGGCACGCTGGTGACCCGAGTTTGGACGCGAGCCCGGGCTGCTAGGGGTTGGCACGGGAGGGATAGGATGGAGCGTCCGGAGGACTGCTCTCCTATCCCGGAGAGGGATCGAGGGTTCCATCACTCTCTGGTGGCCCCTGGTGACGACCGGGGGGGGCGCTACAAGAGTGATGCTGAGAAGTGGCGGAGTACGGCAGACGTCGGCTACGTGCCTGGACGTCATTGCACGCCAGTACCCGCAAGGAGAAAAAGTAGAAAATCGGGCTCCAGGTCAGGCAGCATGAACTTCCAATCCCCGCTGCCCAATCCGAATGGCACCTCCTCATCCAGATCCTGATCCGGTGAGTTGAGCTGGGTTGCTCCCCACCACCCCACTATGGGTGTTAATCTGTGGGGGCTTGAGGAGGATGGCCTGATGTCGGTGTCGGGATCGGGATGTAACACTGACCGGAGCTTTGGGGGAGAAAAATCTGAAAGAAAAAAAACAAATAACAAAGCAACTCTAATCACTTAACTAAACCAGCTATGTTCCAAAGCAAAAACACACTTAAACAATATTTAAAGAAATACAAAATACAAATACAAACCCGCAGCTCTCACCTGAGGAAAAATAAATGTTAAATACAATTTATAGCCAAACTTAAAACAAAATATACAACCTGCAAAACAATTTCTAAACCCAACCTCTAAAAAGCTGTATTTTAAAATTATAAATAAATAAAATAGCACTCTTATTCAGTCCAAGCCAACAGGATTAGGATCAGTCGGAAGACTAAGTACGGTCAATGCACATACAAAACAGGGTGCAAAAATAATTCTAAATTTCCAGTCCACGATGGTCCTCACACCACCAGAGGAGACTGGTGAATGTACACAAGTCTCAATAATGTCCCCAACCCCTGAAATACTCTCATTACAGGGGGGAGAGAGCAGTTATTAAAAATATGTCCAGGCATTTTATAATCTGGTACACTTACACTGTACCAGAACTAAGAAGAGAAGGCACTCTCACTGCCTTCTAAACGGTTTGTAGATGGAAGAAAACTAATTGAATAGTCTGACCGTGTATAGAAGAAACAAATCCGGATGATCCTCTTCTGATGGTTAGGTTACCCCGGAGCTGAAACAGCCCCAATAAATCCTGTTTTGTGGCAAAAAACGCAAGCCCGTGGCCTCTGCTATAGGCTCTCGCCCATCCGAATCAACATCAGAAGCCCATCTGAATCAACATCAGAAGCACCCCCAAACAGTGCCGTCACACATAATTCAGTAGCTTCCTAAACTCCCACTGCATCATGAGCAGATAATCTGTGTTGGGGTGTTTCCAAGTCCAGGAAAGATGCAGCTGGAGTTGATCAAGGAATGTAAACAAACCTGTTTTTGTGTGGTAACACCAGTATGATGGGCAGTCTATTTTTCACTTTTTAGAACAAAATAAGAATCAGATTCAAACTACCAACTATATCAGCAATTGTTATGGAATGCTGCCAATCATAAAATGTGTTTTTTAAACAAGGGACACTTTGAGGCCCAAGGGGGTTGACAGTGTCCCTTTAAAATGCTGTTGTTCATTAATGCAGTGATTTACATGCTAATACCTAGAAATCTAAAAAAGGGTATGTATGGCAAGTCGGGTGTAAGATTTGCCAAAACATTAAAACCAAATTTGGTGAGATGCTATGCATCCCTCTTCCCACTGGATACGATTGTTCCTGAAGTCCCTTTTTTCTACTCCTTCCCTTGTGTCACTAGGCACCCTGTTCCTTCGGCACTGTGCAACTGTCCCTCATGGCTCATCTGAGTTGCCCCACACTGCCAACTGTTGCCTCCAGACTCCCACAGGTCCACTAACATGCTCTGACAGGTCCAGCTTATCCATGCTGGGTGGCCTCTTTCCCCTATTCTGGGCTGCAGCAGAAGAAGGGAGAAAATGCCTTGATGCAGTCGAGGACATCCTCGGGAGAGGGAGTCCAACGGCTGTGCATTAGGGTGACGGGTAGCATGCAGGATGACATAGCAGCTATCAGCTAGCGTGCTGAGACAAGCAAAATTCTCCCAGTTCTGGGCCTCTCCCACCACCTTTGTAAGATCACATCTTGTCAGCATCTTGAGGCAGTACCAGTGTTTGGTCATCCTCGCAAGGCATGGCACCAAACCAGCACCAGTAGCACTCTCCGAGCACTATGTCCTCTGTTTCTTCCTCAGGAGAAGAGCGTCCTTGTGTACGCTCTATCGTTCTCCCTGCTGGACTCCACTTCTGTTGTCCTGGGCTCAGAGCGTGAACCATGGAGGCCATGGTGCCAAGAATGTCCCACCATTCTGCATCACACAGTCAACCTGCAATCCCTTTTTGCATGACTGAAGTCATAAGCCAATCCAGCTGTGTGGTGTTTTTTCCAGTTAATTATCTTTATGCACCCTTCTGGCCCCAGCTGCCCTCCTATCATGCCAGGCACTCCAGCTATGTCACCCCCAGTATCCACCAGGACTTATCACAGCACTACTGCAGAATGGCCTGGGTGCTCATCAGCTGTGGATCTCATGGTTGGCTGGAGTCATCTAGCCGCCTGGATCCATATTTTCTCCGTTTTTCTTTGCCCACCCATCACGGAGGCCTGGCGTGCAATGATGCCAATGACAACACAACGCAAGCTCCCATGCACTGCACGCCAGGTGTCTGTGACTCCTCTGCTTCACTCTTGTGGTCTTGGTGCACTGCCCACCAGCCATCAGTAGGGGTTGGTCAAGTGTGGAGCATGGAGGAGACGAGAAGTCCAGCAGATGCTGAATCCTTCTCCCCCTGACCGACCCTCTCACTCCCCAAGCTTGTTCCCAAACTCAGGTCACTGGCACAGCCAGTGGCAGCGCTATCACTGTGCCAGTGGGCCTGCAGATCCAGCGATGTAACTAGGCAGCATTGTCTACCTCCTTCATCCAGCCAGCAGTAGCTGCCTAAGCCTAATGTGAGATTCAAAAGGGAACATTTTACATTTTTTTTCTGGGGAAAATGCTACCTCCTTGGCAAAACTCAGTAACTGCTAACCTGTTTAAAAAATGTTGATGTCTGCCCCCAGTTCACATCAGTAGAAGACACGTAAAAAACTGAGGGTAAAAAAAAAAAAAAAAATGAGTCTTTTGATAAGTATGAGAAAGGTACACCGAGAGTCTCGCCTATGCTTGCATATTCTGACTACGTACCAAAACGAAAGCACTGACTGCGAGTACAAAGAAGCACAGAAGATGTTGGCAGAAAGTTACCTTGTCCTACCCTAGGACCTAATGTCTACTCGGGGTTACTGTCGTCACCTCCTTCTTGCCCCTGCCTTACTGCTTTCCCCCTGTGTACTGTAACTGTTAAGCCTTTTTCTGGGTCCCAGCCATGTATGAAATCATTAAAGGTTCTTGCACCCACCACCTCTGCTGGTAGGCTGCTCTGTGGCTCAACCTCTGTAAAATAAAACTTTTTCACGTCCCTCCTGAATCCGCATCCTCACCAGCTGCCATTCATGCCCCTGTGTTCTTGATCCGTCAGCCCAGCTGAATGGTTCCCTACAATCTACCTTGTTCATTCCTTTCAGGAACGTGAAGGTCTTTTTATCATACCCCCCCCCTTTCCTTCTGATTCCCAGCGAGTACGTGGTCAGGGCCTTTAGCTGATCCTCACAGGACCTGCCCTGCTGGTCCTGAATCATTCTGGTTACTCTACGATGTACCATCTTTAGCATGTCTTTGTTGTTTCTTAGGTTGGGGATCCAGAACTGGGCACAGTATTCCAGATTCAGCCTCACCAGTGATCCACAGAGTAGCAGTATCACTTCCTTCCTCCTGCTGTCAAACTCCTCCTGATAGACACCCCAACATCTTGGTTGTTTTGCTGTGGACCTCGTTATACTGGATAGATTGTTTTAGCGGGTCACTTGCAATGACTTTCAGGTCGGGTCCTTTTCTTCGGTGGTAGTGTCCAACATAACTACTCCCATCCAGTACTCCTTCCTGGGATTCCTGTTGTCCACATGCATCACCCTGCACTTCTGGCACTGAATTTCAACTGCCAGACCTTTGTACCACCTTTCTAATCTTTGCAGGTCTCATGTGAATTGTCATGGTACGCAACAGATCTGCAGGTAAGCAAAGGCGTACTTCTGTTGCTTCGTTCATGCCTTTTTTTTTTTAAATACTTCTTGCCACCCTTGGATCTGGCAGCGGCTCCAGCCCCCTCTCAGAGGGCTCACCTTTCAAGGCCCGGTCCCCCTGATCCCGCTCGTCCTTGGCGGCTGCCCCACAGATTCCCCCGTGGCAGAGCCGGAGGAAGAAGTGCTGGCTACCCCCCCCCAGCACAATCCAGATACCAGGGCAGAGCCAGGACCATGGGTGAATCAGGCCATCACACAGCTTGCCAGAATCATGCCTTTTTCCATTTTCTCCCTGCTTCCCTCCACCTCCCGGCATGAGCGGTCATGAATCCACGCTCCTGTGCCTCCCTGACACAGGTGTTGCCCTCCGGCATCCACTACGGGAAGCCAAGGAGTGGGATGACAACTCACCCCTCCCCGGGAGAGGAGCGCAGTCCATCAGGCGCTCAATCCTCTCCTTCCCCTGCTGACTCCCAGTGCCCTGAGGTCACTCCCGACCCCGGGTCGCCGGTGTGGTGTGAGGTGTGGCGTCCAGGGCCTCAACCCTCAGCGCCACCGGGTCGGCTTCTTGGTTCATTTTTAACACTTTCAAAAAAAAAAAAAAAATTTATGTCAGCCCACTGATGTTTGCAAGCTGGTAGATTATTAGCACTTGCCACTCAGAATGCCATTGGTGTCCACTCACATTTGGTGGAGCTGGCTAAGAAAATACTTCCGTCACAACCTGCAGTGCTCAGTCCGTTCACTCTGGCTTGTCCGAGCTGCCACTACAGCCTGAAACATTTGGAACACGCTGTAAGGTGTACGCTGAATTGCCTAGGAATCTGTAGATGATACAAGTGCTAAAGAAGCACACTCGCCTCTGAGGCCGGGAGATCAGAAGGCTGTGGGTTCTATCCCCACATCAGGCACTTGGGTTAAATCCCAATACTGACACTGTAATGCAGCATGAGGGGGGTGCTGCATTCCTGAGGTGCTGTCTTTCGGATGAGACGTTAAAACCGAGGTCCCATCTTCCTGTTCTGGTGGTAGTTCAGGTGGATGTTAAAGATCCCATGGCACTTCTCGAACAGTAGGGGAAATTTCTCCGGTGCCCTGGCCAAATTTCCCTCCATTCACTAAAAATACCACCAGCAGCTTAATCTGGTTCAAGGTCAGTTGGCATGCATCTGTATCCCCTTCCCCTGGGTCGTGCCTGAAAATAGGCAGAATTTGTCTTGTGCACTTACCCGGTCAACAAAAATGAACTAAATAAATAAATAAAAAAGACTTGCTCCTACTAGAATTGTACGTAGTGGACAACCAGGTCAGGAACTCCAAGGACAGCAAATGAAGAAGTGTCTCAAAGTCCTTCATGTTTCATGATAATTCTCTCAAGTCAAAACACCATCCCTCTACACAGATACTAACAGACAGGTCTCATCCAAGTTTCATTTTTTTTGCTACAATCACATCACACACATGCTGGAGTCCAACTCTGCCGCAGCAATCCTGGATTGCAGTACGTAGTCAGAGTAAAGGGTATTATTTATTTTACAGCTTCTTTTCGTGCCAGTTGGAACACGTATAGGAACTCTGCTGCCAGAAAACGTACACACATACTCCATCCCTCGGCTCGCCTGTCTCGCTCACGTCACTGGATTCAGAGAACCTGCTAATGCAGAGACTGACTGTCTTGTCATGTTTCACAACCAGTAACATAATAAAAGGCAACAGACCCTTCATAAGTTTGTGGGGGGTGGGAGGGGCGAATATGTGCGTGCATCTAAGAGAGAGACTCAGGATCACTGACATTCTCGTTCAGCTGATTTAATTTTGCACATTTTAAAAAGCGAACTGAAACAGTAGTTTTTGATGCCAAAGACAAATACTGCATAGAAAATACTTCAAATAATATAGACAAGACAGCTCATGATTTGTTTGTAGCATCTGTCTTTTTATTACATCCCTTACCCAAACCTGGAGCTGCTTCCACTGCTGGGTTTTTTCCATACAGGTTTTGCTTCCTGCCCCTACCATTATATACATTGTCTAATCACTAGTTTGCCATCATTCAGACGCGGGGAATCCCACCTTTAGTGTTCTCCCTTTTTGCCTCACTCCTCTCCCTGGCGTAAGCCATGTCTGTCAGCCTCAATGTGACAGTGTGCCCCTGTGAAAGGTGCAAACTTCCTGGCACACCAACAGGGCAGGGGTCAAAATTAAAAACTTTGCAGCCACTAGCCAGCAAGGCTAGTGACTGTGAAAATCCATTAGCCCCAGAGACTTTTCCACTGGCCCAGCTAGTATACTTACTGAACTAGTACCTTCTCCAGTACAAGCCTGCAGGGTTACTTAAAGGAAAATGTTAGTAGCCCAACACAAAATCTACCAGAATTTGGCTAGTGGGTTGGTGCCAATTCCGACCCCTGCAGAGGACGCTGCATGTCCAAACCCTGCCAGCTCTCCACAGCTGAGGCATGCTGGTCTGCCTCCCGATGCAGTAACACAGCTCCACCCCCAAACTCCATTTGTTTGCATGGCAGCGCAAAGTGCTGCCACTATTTCATGGGGGCAGACCTTCCCCCACGTTTTTATTTATTTATTTAGTTTATGTTAACCAGGTAAGCACACTAGACAAAACAGATGCCTATTTTCAGGTGCGACCCGGGAGATTACAAGGAAAATAAAGAGACATGTTCAAACAGAGTAACACCTAGCATCAGGTAAACAAAGCATGCAATTCAGGGTAGTAAGGATTGTACATAAGTTCAGGAGACAATATAAAGACATTTCAAAGGATTTTGACAGGGCAAACAATTTGAATTCATACAGTAACAAATGTACAGGCAAAACAGAAAAATGGGTAGTTGTGGATAGCCAGAGGTACCGGTGGCTCACAGGTTTGTTCTGGTCCTCCTCCTCTCTGAACTAGCCTCTTACTCCCAACAATCTTTGACAGTGCCGGACTGCAGCATGCTGGAGGAGGCAGGCACTGAAGTGTCTCAAGGGTTTTTGTTTTTTTCGTACTTTATTTTTATTATTTCCATTTGTTATCATACAAATAAGTGCCATATTTAGAACAAGCCATTACAATTGATACATATCACACTGAGAGAGTACCTCCTCCCATTAATCCAAGGATTGGTGCATCCCAAATATATTGATACCACATAGAGGGGAAAAGCTAGAATTTTTAACTAACAAGTAAATCAGCATATATTGTTGTGTGAACAAGCCCATAAGCAGTGTGACTAATTCGATATTCTAAAGTCTTTAACATAAAGTCCAGAAAACTTGCACCCCAGACTGGGGCTAATGGCGTCACACTTTATGCCCAAAAGTACAATACGTATCCTAGAAAAAGGGACAAATAAGGTAACACATTCCCACTTCATAAAAGCACCAACAGTATACCTCACAACATTTGAGTACAGAATCTTAGAATTATCAATCTGCAATTTGTTTTTTATAAATAACAAATTGGTAACTCTAACAAGAGGAGCAAGCCCTTAAACAGTTGCTGATCCTGAACTTCAAGTCTGTTAGCTCTTCTACTTAATCAAGGCATTGTTATGTAATCCCTATTGGCTACAGAGTCCATGGAATTAACTAGTGTCCAACTGCTGAAAGCAAGGAAAAAAGTCAATATTAAACATCTGTAGTGAAGAAATATCAAAAAGTTAGTTATGCCTCACTCCTTTAGACCACTCATCTATCCTCGTGGTCTTCTGAATCAGTGTCCTCTGTCCCTTGAGTATGACGTTGGCTCCTGCCGTGATCAACAAAGCGGGATGCCCACTTACCCACCACGGTAGGGTTGGAAAACACCCAGACCTTACCACTGTGGATAATCCTCGATCGTTCTGGAAAAAACATCATGTGCATAATTGAAGCTTCCCTCAGCTGCTTCCTCACACCGTCAAATTTTTTCCTGCGCATCCGAGTAGCGTAGCTGACTTCTGGGAACAAGAAGACTGCATGATCATCTTGGGTAAGGGGACCTGCCTGACGGGCAAAATGGAGGATTTTATCTCTTGTGCCCACCCCATCTGTGACAATGAGCAGGGTGTGAGGTGTTTCCGAGTCCTCTCAGAATCCCCTGGGGGTGCTACTGTAAGCCTTCTGCAGACCAAAAGAGATGGTTTGACCCTTGGGCACCAGTTTAGTCCTGGCCAGTCCTGCAAAAACATTAGAGGGTGATCCCCCTTGATCCCTTCAGGCAACCTGAGGACTCGAATATGGGAGGAACGGGCCTGGTTCTCCAGTGTCTCAAGTCTGGCCCTTAGATGAGTATTTTCTTTAACTAGGAGCGAGGATGTCACAGCGACCAATTCAGCTTGCCGCTTAATGTCTCTGACCTCCGTTTGCATCCCCTCCACCGTTTTCTCTACCACTGACACCCTTGTACCAAAGGAGTCCATCTTAGTGCTAAGGTCGGAGACCGATGTGATCAGCCATTGTAGTTTGAGGCCTATAGAAGTCATGGTCTCCTCCAACTCATGCTGAGATGTGGCCTGCACGTCAGGACTCAACCTCTGGGGCAGAGAAGCTCCAGTCGATTTATTGCCTGAACCACCTCCTCTATCCTTACGAGGATTACCCATCTTGTAGTTGGAGAGCTCCTCTATCAACTCGTGTAGGTTATTTGTCATGATCGCTGCTTTTTAGGGGTAACTTTTAAGGAGTTTAATGCTCAAAGGAAGAGCAGTTGAAAGATGCTGCTGTTCAGCTCGGGCTCCACAGTGCCCCCTCCTCAAGGTTTTTTTTTACCCTGGCCTTCCTCCTCCACGTAACGGTACACTGCACCACACTATGGCCATGCCTACATGCAGCATCCCCTACAGATGGAGCCAAGCCTCCATGGCTCATAGCAGGGGTCGCTGATGCTGTGAACGTAGTACTAACCATCCCTGGTCAGAGGAAGCACTACCACTGATGTCACTCTCTGACGTGGCCCCCCATAGGTACTCAGGGCTCACTCCCAACCCTGGGCCGCCTGCCTGGTAACACGATGTACTACCGCAGAGCTGCAGCAGCATCTAACTTTTGAGGGGGGCCTTACATCTGCAGTGCACAGAGCGTACCCAGATCTAGAGTGAGTCCTGTAGTATATTTTACAGACAAATGCTGAAGATGCACTTCCCTTCCTATGGCTTGTAATGGAGAGGGCAATGGTTTCTATCAATACACAAGTTAGGCTGGTAGAATACTTGGTGGGCCAGTGGACTTTCCCAGTCATTAGTCCTGCTGACTAGTGGCTGCAACTTAATTTCAATCCCTGCACAGGGAAGGACCTCGTTGTTGTGGTTCTGTTGTTCACAGTCTTTTAGATTGGGCTAATGCATTCCCTTTTAGTTTGAATGAAAATGTTATTAGTATAGTATAACGGCAAGCCAGAGCAAATTATTTGCCATCAGAAATAAAGCAAAGAAAATATAAAATGGGCCATGAAAATCCAGTGATCTCATTAGTCAAAACATGCTACATGACTATCGATATACTGACAACCGCGTACCTCACCAGAACTACACATTTTTATAAACAGGTAAAAGCCCATTTTATAAGTGGGATAACACACTCCAGAGTGGGCAGTCATAAGGGAATAATGCAGTTATTAGGTGGTTACGGCACTTGGCTACACCTTGTGCCTAACAACCACCCTAGGTGTGCACTGTTCCCTTATAACAAGCACACCTGTCATGTGTTATTCCTTACACACTGGAGACTCCCCACAGAGTTACAGGCAAAATGTCAAATGCATCGGAAAACCCTGCACAATGTCACTGTGCCTTTCGGACTCTGCACATAAGCTTGGTAAGACAGCCTGTTGGATTTCTCACAGCAAAAGAATGGAGAGACATGGAGCGTCACCGGTTTAGGGGAATGGGCTGAGTTGTTGGGAGGTGTCAGGTGGTACATAAACAGGTTAAAGGTTAAGGCAGTGGGTCTTGATCCCCTTCTTGGGGTGGACTAGCAAACGGTCCCCGACTAGATCACTTCACCCCCAACGCCACACACTGCAGTATGAGACCACTTTGTAAGCAACCCGGTAAGCAACAAGCTCAGTTTCAGAAAAGAGACACTGAAACAGTAACTGCTGTTACCAATAGCAAGCTGAAGTATGCAATGATCCACGGCGGTGTTTTCTAAGCACCATAAAAATTATAAAATCATAAAATGTACCAACAGGATCTCCCTTTCTCTGAAACACAATAAAGCCGCAGGACTAATAAACACAGCCCACCTGTTGAGGGACTGACATGGGGGAGGGGTGGGGTTATGCTGTGTTACCAGAGGGAGTAGCTAGACCCTCTCCATTCATACAGTACTGCTGCAAGGTGGCTATGAAGGAGACAGACAAGAAGATCAAGTTACTCTTTCAAATGAGAAGGAGCACTAAGACCAGGGGAATGTGGTGAAGCTGGGGAGGGGGGAGCTTAAGAGAGATGTGAGAAAACATTTCTTCACTGAAAGGGTGTGCGATGCCTGGAACAGACTGCCAGCAGAAGTGGTGGAAGCAAAAACTTCAGGGGGCTTCCAGCATGAATGGGATAGACATAGGGGTGTATTAGAAAACAGGCAGAGAGGAGTGAGGGTTGCGGAGACAGAGTAGGCAGGGAACGTCTGGGCAGACTGGGTGAGCCAAGCAGTCTTTTTCTGCCGACAAATTCTACGTTTCTGGTAATAAAAAAACACTCTTTAATATTTCACTTCACTCAAACCTACTCTTGTGGCCAGCTATCCTCTGCCTCTTCTGCCCTCTGGTTTATGGCTTTTTTGCCGTTTTACTGCCCTCTAGAGATTACTGTACCATTGGATATGGAAAGCATCAAGAAATGTACAAAACTGCTAAAGCAGACATAACGCAAAGAAAAGGGACATCTTACAAGGCACGAAAAAATGGTGATCTTTGAAACCATAAGGATACAGAATGTTCGTCTTAACATGATGCACTGCTTTACAGAGCACCAATCATGCTAAACTTTTTTTTTTCTGGGAAATTATATTTTTTATTCATGTTTAAAGAGATTCAACAGTCTCAGCCACTGCACCCGATATATGGGTGCCTTACCTCAGGGGAAATCTTTCTAGCTCCACATGTCTGTAAGTGCTGATATAGTTTAATTGTAAAAACGCTTGTAATTTACTTAAACTGGGTCCCGGAGGACCTCCTGGTCTGAACAGCCACCCACGCTCCTCCCCCGCACTCAGCAAAGTTACGATGCAATGCTAGGGACAGCCTTGAGGCGCTCAGCATTATAGTGAATGGGCGGCAGCTTTCTGAGCATTTTTATATTATAATGGTCAGTTTGTGATGAAGCGTGGCACTGGTCATTGTTAATGGAGCCAGTGCCCGTTCGTACAAGCGACAACATATAAAAACCGCTCGAAGCTGCATCATTCACTATAATGAGCGCACCCCTGCACTCTCCCTAGCATCGCGTCATAACTTTGCTGAGTGCAGGAGTGGAGCGTGGGCAGCTCTTCAGACTGGGAAGTCTTCTGGGAACCGGTTTAACCAAATTACGAGCGTTTTTACAATTAAACTATATCAGCATTTATGGACATGTGGAGCTAGAAAGATTTCCCCTGAGGTAAGACACCCATATATCAGGTGCAAATGAGAAATTAAATAACTTGGGTGAATCTCTTTAACTTTTGAAAGCTAGCAAAAAAAGCTCAAGTGGCAGTAATCACCCTGTACTTCCACCTGGATATTCGACAAACGTTTCTAGTAGTGTACTTTAGGAAAAGTAGGCATCTATGAATCCAGTAGTCCAATCCCTTCCATTTCCTAATTGTGAGCCCCGCCCCTGAGCACCAACGTTTTGCGAGGAGAATGCTGTAGTGCTCTATAATACAACAGATGGCAGCAGATGTGCCCAAAACACATCTGAAAATGAGCTGTTAACAGCTCAGTATGTCTTTCCTGGTAAAACTTTTGAAAGAAATAATAAATATTTTCGCACACGTTTTTTACACTTAAGGGTGCCTTGTGTTTAAAATCAAAGCCAGCCCTCAACTACCAAAGAAATGTAAAACTTGTAAGGGATAACACAGGGTGTACGTTCATAAATACGCATGCCTTGGTACACTGGCACAAGGCCAAACGCGAGTACCACCAGCACTCCAGAAGTGCAAATATATCCAAGGAACACACATCATGGAGTGTCTTATCCCGTTTATAAAATAAATATCTTTTATAGTTAGGTAATTGAATCAGGAAAAGGCACAATGTTAACTGTTCAACCATAGTTTGTACTCTTTGTTCAACCATTTCATTTTTTTTTTTTCATTTTGAGTATTGCATTGCTGGATTGTGATGTAATTGTGCACTGCTAAAGCTGCCAATGGAAAACTGCTTAGTCCTGGTGACTACACAGATATGTAAATGAGAAACGTGCGCAGTCATAAGAGACTATAACGCCCCTTCTTGAATCTCAATAGTTAGCCAATCATATCATTCAAATGTACATTGTAGCACTGATTCTACGAACAAAAATAAATGCTACTTCATTTTATACACAAGTGGAGACAAAAATGACAAGACAAAAAGTGATATCTTGTGCCTAGCTCAAAATATATCATGCGATCTTGTGAGCTGGGTATGCCACAAATGATATGTTGCTCTGTTGGGTACATCACAATGCATACTGAACCAATCCGAGAGCAAGCTTTGCCAATGGTGATGATATCACACTAGCACTGTACAGCACTGACACCAGCAGTTGAACTCAGAAAGAAACAGCTAAATATCCAAACGACTAGCTGATTTAAAAGGTATAAACAGTAAACTGAAGTTGTATAAATTACATCTGTAACGATCCGACTTCAAATATGCAGTTTATCATCACTTGTGAGCGAGCAGAACCTTTATAACTCACTTGTGGCTCCTAAGCTATAGTCCTTCATGTGAAGACAAACTGCATATTTTGAGTCAACATACTGCATATGCCCTATATATTGCATCATGCTATGGTGGGGGAGACAGGCTCACAATCCAGGCACCCCATAGACAGATACACAGGCAATGATGGCAGAAAAAGTCCCGATGGCCCATCCAATCTTTCCACCTTCCCTAACTACTGTGCACTGGCCCTGTAAAGTCGCCATCACTCCCTTTTGTTTCTGCCCTCCCCCCCCAACTATTCCCATATGCCTGCCCCATCCTTGCTTGAAGCTGCTCACTGATATGGCTTGTACCATTTCTTCCAAAATCCATTTGTCAAGCATGGACTGTAAACACCTGCTAGGCAGTGTAACAATCTGTAGTGACAGGCATTTGCATACTGACCTTAGCTGGGATTTGAACCCAGGCCACTCTGAACACCATTTTGCTGCACACCAGCTGTGGCACTGAGGCAAATGTCCATCCAAGGGACGAGCTCAGCCTTCAGGGAGGCAGAGTCAGTGAAGGTCGGAGAACTGCACTTACCCTCTGGTGGCCCAGGATGTCAGCACTGTTTCATCACCAAAGGTGGGGTTGGGGGTTGAGCACCATTTCAGTGACATCATCACACAGACAGACTAACACTATCTGCAGTGTCAGCCTGGGGGAAACTTCCGGGGGTGTCTCCACGAAGACTGATCTTGTGCTGCCATTCTACAACCTCATGCCAGGGTTCCAGGGTTCTGAGTAAAATCTGGTCTGTCAGCCACGGCTGGAGGCACTATCACAGGAGGATACCTGATGACTAGGGGACCTCAGAACTGGTTTGTATTGGGGGGGGGGGGTAAGTCTGGCCAAAGCAAGATGGGGCTGAATCAGGTTGTACCAGGGAAAAACTAATCATTAAAAATGAAGAGGGGAACTTGTCAGCAGTGGGAGGCAGAATTTGATACAAAACAGTGTCAGAGGAGGAAACCTTACACAAATATTTTGAAGGTGGAGGAGGAACTGAGCTCCGTCCAATTAAACCATTACAGATAAGACAGACTAGAGTCCAGTGCTTGGCTACATGTTTTCAGAATCAGCTAGGTCCTTCAAACTTGGCTCAAATGCACCTATTCCAAGTAAAATGCCAGAACCAGTAATTCTCCGCTACGGAACTGAAGAATAATGATATTAATACTACCACTAATTATTTTATTCTTCCTTTTTATTATAACAACTTTTTGTTTGTTTTACTGTGTGTGAATGTTTTATTTATTCTAACAAGTTTTTTTTGTGTGTTTTTCTGTGTGTAATTTTTTGTCAGTGCCTGTGAAAGGTGCTGGATTAACAGCAGTGGAACCTGAGGTCCTCTGTTTATCCACAAGGCCGGTACAGCATGGGACGATGACAGTGCAAGCTTCCCCACATCACCCTCCAGTGTGCCTTAACCCTGTCATGGAGGGACCACCACGTAGGTGAGAGGATAGTTCAGACTCCATACCAATTCACTCCTTGGCCTCTCATGTGAGACCGCCAACAAGGGTGCCAATTAGTGCCAATTGTGTCGGCGATTTTTGTGATGTGGACACCTGCCCACTGGGAACTGGAATGAGATCACCACAACTCATTTCACACAGGCCACTTAACAGCCCTCAAGTGATAATGGCTTTCATCCACTACCAATCTGTGTTGGATTTGAACCCGTGACCTAGAGGCGAAAGGCTCCTTAACCTGCTACCAATCCACTGAGCCGTCCAGTTCCATGATAATTTTATTCATGAGAAGCAGATATACCACTGAGCCAGGGACTCATTTAAAATGATTTCCAATAGAAGCAAGGTCTGATTAAAGCTTGGAGAAGGTACAGTTTAGCCATTATATCTTGAATATAAATGCACATTTCCAGCACATGGCACTTTCCTTGTGGTGAGACAGGAGTTGAGCTTGTAGGCGCTGTCTTTAGGGCTGTTTACACGGCGCTTCTGCACTATAGCAACCAGGCGCCGGGATGCTCCAGTGCAAAAGTGTCTCCATGGACACTCACCAAATCTGATAAGTCACCCACTGCTCCGCTTTCAGAAATAGCCAGTCGTGGATACTGGTTGGGGTGTTAGCAAACTAGACGCTAGTAGCGCATCGCCATGTAAACGGGCTTTACGGGATTGCAGTTTGCCACTGATACAACTGGCTTATGCTCAGGAAAGACAACAGAAACAATACACACAGAGAAAACGGACAAAATGCTAGTCCTAACCATCATGGTCTAGTGGAGGTGCTAAGGTGTAAAATGTTTACAGCATGACAGCCGTGGTGATTGTAATATCATGTTATTATGACTGTCATCCCCCCCCCCACCCGCCACCCACACAAACATTTTTTTTTGGGGGGGAGGGGGAGTAGGAATCAGTAGCAGCAGTTTAAAAGCCATAATTTACCAAGATAAATAATTGGCAGTATAGCATAGTGGTTAAGAGCACTGAGCTGCAAACCTGGAGAACTAGGATTGAATCCCACAGCCACCACTTGCATACTGTATAACCATGAGCAAGTCACTTAACTTCCCTCTGCTCCCATGACACACCAGGAAACAAGCTTCGGCTTAGTGCGTCTTTCCCAGAGAAAAATTGTAAACAGAAAAAAAAGAAAGGTTACTAAGGTACAGTATGGTATAAAATACCATCCGTCTCTCTATTCAACCACTATATACTGTCCCTCATACCACAATATTGGGACATCACCACCATCAAGTAATTAGAGGCATTAGTATCAGAGGCACAAAGTCTTCTCTGAAGAATTCACAAGTGTGCTGATTTTAATGCACTGAAAAGCCATATTTAAAATCTCAGTCAGAGTGCACTGCATAACAGAGGTACAAACAGTAGTATTGCGCAGGAAGAAAAATGATAAAGGTCAAAGGGCATGCTCTGGTCCTCCCACCGAGTATGGTTGCCACCATTAGATAAGGCGAAAACCCAGTCATAAACCAATGCAAACAGCATCCCCAACCCTTTTCACAACCAATGAGTACACTACACCATCTTCAATGCCATTTGTTATATCAGAGATTATACAAGTCAAGTCCCTCTTCTTGGATGCCTATTTTGATTACCATAAACTGAACTCGTATGCAAATTTTACAGTATTTTTTTTGCAGCACAATTACATTACTTCCATGAAAGGAGGCCACTCAATGGTCTAGTGGTATTGCTGCGCACTCCCACATTGGTGACTCGGGTTCTCAAGCGAGCCCGAGAAGCTGGTCAGGTAACGCTAAGGGCTCGGAAGGCGCTGCTGCATAGCAGCACTCTCAGCCGGGGAGGGAAGGTGTCAAGTTCCATCACTCTAGCGATCCTCGCAGTGGGCCACTGGATCTCGCCTCTCCCATAGGGGCACTCTACAGTGTGCGAGGCTGCCTCAAGGCTAGGTCTGATGTTGGGGAGGAGGGCGGGGTCAGGAAATACAGGTTACTCACCTGTAACAGGAGTTCTAGGAATGGTATATGTTGTTCATCCACACTGTCTGGCAGGTATCCTTGCCGCTTTAAATCTTGCTGGAAGATCTTCAAGCTGGCTTCTCCCACCCACCCGGGTGGTAAAACTCTCGGCTCCGCCCCATGACGCCAGATCTGGCCCGCTGGAAGCTCAGGTTGTGCGACTGGCCGGGAGGTCGGTGGGAGTCAGGATGAACAACATATACCATTCTAGAACTCCTGTTACAGAGTAACCTGTATTTCTAGGGACATGGATATGTTGTTCATCCACACTGTCTGGCAGACTCCTAGCAGTTCTCCGGGAGGAGGGAGGCAAGGCGCACACCCCCTACTTAGGGAATAGAGACTGGAGAACCGAGGCCCCAAAACCAGCATCCCGGCGTGACTCAAGGTCGATGTGGTAATGGGTGATGAAGGTGTGTGCTGACTTCCAGGTAGCAGCCCTGCAGATTTCCTGGATAGGGACGTCCCTGGAAGCAGCCACCGATGCAGCAGTATGGCGGGTAGAATGAGCTCTTATCCCTCTGGGAGGCTCCATGCCCGCCAACTTATAGCAGAGATCTATGCAGGAGGTGACCCACCTGCCTATTGTCCGCTTAGCTGCAGGTCTGCCAGGTGCGGCTTCAGCGTAGGTGACAAACAGCTGGCGAACCTCTCCCCGAATTTCAGCCGTGCGCTTCTTATAGCAAGCGACTTTTGGGGTCCAGAGTATGGAGCCTATATTCGGCCTCCAGTGTGATTGGGGTAGAACACCGCAGAGTCAACACCTGGTTAAGGTGAAACTCCAACACCACCTTCGGAAGGAATTTCGGTGGGGGCACAGAACAACCTTGTCCCTGTGGAAGACCAGGTAAGGAGACTCGATGCAGGCGCCTGGGCTCTCCCATCCTTCTGGCTGGCGTGATAGCCACCAAGAAGGCGGTCTTCCACGACAGGTGAGGTTCACACCTGTGCATTGGTTGAATGGCTTGCCCATGAGCTTTGCCAGTACCAGCAGTAGATCCCACGCAGTGGAGGTTTTACGGAGGAGAAATGTGATCAAGGCCTTTGAAAAAGCGCCAGACCACCTTCTCCTGCACCACCGACTGCTTCCCGGCCTGCGCCTGGTAAGCAGAGATGGCTGCCAGGTGCACCTTAAGGGTCGTCGACCTAAGCCCTTGCTGAGAAAGGGATCACAGGTAGCCCAATATGCTCGCCAAGGAACAGGAGGAAGGGTCCAGGCCCTTGCCCTGACACCAAATGGAAAATCTTTTCCATTTGAAGGCGTAGCATTTTCTGGTCGACTCCTTATGGGATGCCTCAACTACGTTGAGGACCTCGTCGGAAAGACCCAAGGCCTGGAACTCTAGCCGCTCAGGAACCAGGCCATCAGGTGCAGGGATTGAAGGTCCGGATGGAATACCTTCCCCTGATTGACTGAGAGCAGGTCCAGGCGAGCTGGAAGCTGCCTCGAGAGCCTGGAGCTGAGGCTGAGGAGATCTGGGTACCAGCATTGGCGGGGCCAGTCTGGGGCTATCAGAATCACCTACGCCTTGTCCCTCCTTGCTTTGAGCAGCACCTTGTGCATCACAGGGAACGGGGAAAAGGCGTAGAAGAGGCCCGGGGTCCACGGCCTTGAGAAGGCATCCCCCTGCAGCGATCCCTGCTGAGGGGGGCAGGAATGGAACAGCCTCAGCCGCAGTTCTCCTGAGGCAAACAGGTCCACCTGAGATGTGCCCCAATGGGAGAATAGATCTTGTACTACCTCCGCAGGAGAGACCACTAGTGGGACGCAGCCCTATCCGGCTTAGGGCATCGGCCAGGGTGTTGGGCTCCTGCCCACATGAATGACTAGGAGATCCGCCTCCAGGCTGCGCACAGTGACCAGATACGGAGAGCTTCCTTGCATAGAAGCATGGAGCTGCGTCCGCCCTGGCGGTTTAGATAGTACATGGTCGTGGTGTTGTCCGTCTGGACCGGACCACTTGACCCGAAGAAATGGAGCAAAGGCGGTGAGAGCTAGGCGGACCGCTCGGAGCTCCAGCAGGTTGATGTGGCATCGGGACTCCTCGGGGACCAGAGGCCGTGGGCTCGGTGTTCCCCCAATGGGCACCCCAAACCATCAGAGAGGCATCGGTCGATAGAGAGACCGTCAGCTCGGGGCGGACAAACGGGATGCCCTCCTGCAGATGAACTGGAACGGTCCACCACTGGAGAGCGTTCCACATCCCCTGGGTCACCGTCACTAGCTAGTCCAATGGATCGCAGCGTTGGGACCACTGGCTGGCCAGCCCCCACTGAAGGGGGCGCATGTTCCAACGGGCCCAACGGACCACGCTGGTACAGGCCGCCATGAGACCCAGGAGGCACAGGAAGTCCCGGGCAGGGCGCAATTGCGACCCTGTCTGCCGGGAGCCGTGCCCTGGCTCGAAGAGAGTCGAGCTCTGCCCCGATGAAAAGAATCACCTGCTTCGGCTCGAGTTCCGACTTGGCCTCGTTGATGAGGAGGCCGACCTGAGAGAAAACCTGGAGGGCCAGATCTCTGGACCGCTCCACCTCCTGTCTGGAGGGGGCTGCAATCAGCCAATCATCCAGGTAAGGGTAAATCCGGACCCCTCAGCGCCGCAGGAATGCTGTCACCACTGCCATGCATTTGGTGAAGACCCTGGGAGCTGGAGATAAGCCGAAGGGCATGGCTTGGAACTCGAAAAGGGATCCCTCCGCTCGAAAGCGAAGGAACCTTTGATGGGACGGATGGATAGGGACGTGAAAGAACGCATCCTGTAGGTCCAGAGAGCAGAACCATACGCCGTGTTCCAAGGATGGTATTATCTGAGCCAGAGTGAACATCCTGAAGGTTCGAGACCTTAGGAACTTGTTTAGGTGTAGGTCAAGAATGGGGCGCCAGCCCCCCGTCCATTTCGGAACCAGGAAGTACCTGGACACGAACCCGGGTTTGAGGGAGGTCCGACACCTCTTTATCACCTCCTTCTCGAGGAGGAGAGCGTGTCGGCTCGCCGAGCTGACAGCGAGGCTTCAGACCCGAGGCCCCAGTGCGGCGGCTCTGAAGGGTGGGGCCTGTCGAACTCAGAGGCAGGCCTTTCCTACCACTTCCAACACCCACGGTCTGTAGTATGTAGACCAGGCGGAGAGGAAGAACATGGCCGTCCCCCTCACAGAGGAACCTGGGGTGAGGTGGCCGGGTTAGGCGACACCCTCAACCCGTCACTGTGCAAACTTGGAGGAGGGACCGGCCGAGGACTACCTGGGCCTTTACCTCCCTGCTTCCTGGAGGAGGAAGCTGTGGGCTTGGGTTTGGGACGCCAAGAGCGAGCCTGCTGGCCCTGGTGTTGCTGGGCCAGACGTGCCGGGGGCGCAGACGGACGAAAGGGCTTGGGTTGTGGTCTGCGGCCTTGTCCCTCTGAGCGGATGAGACCGAGTCAAGGTGGCATTGGACTTTCGATCCTCTGGAGGTGGCCTTCCACTCCAGGGCGAAGAGTCGGTCCCAGGAAGGGACATCCGCCAATTTGTGCTGGGTATCCGCTGTGAAGGTGGATATCCTCAGCCATGCCGGCGGCGCATAGCCACTGCAGCCTTGACTGACCTGGCGCATAGGTCTCCAATGTCCAGAGCAGTCTGCTGAAGTTGCTGCTTGGCCACTGCCCTGCCCTGGTCCCGCACCTGCCTAACCGTGGTCTGCAGGTCAGCCGGGAGATGAGGGACTACCTCGTCCAGGGAGCCCAACAAGGCATGGGAGAAATGTGCCATCAGCACGGCCGAGCTTGCCTGATGAAGGCCAAGGGATGACGCAGCGTAGACTTTTCGCCCGGCATAGTCAATTCTTGGACTCCTTGTCGGAGGTTTGTCCACGTCCTAGTGTTTCAGCCACGCGAGCTGTCAGTAACTAACCCTCGGCTGAGGGATGTTCCGGCGCCGGACAGGGAACCGGTGGGACCACATACTTCCTGGCCATCCTGGCCGAGCGCAGGGCAGGGCGGGCGCTGCCAGGCTCAAGGCCGGGCCCACAATGGCCTCAGCCACAGGAAAGGCCTCCGTAGGGGAATCCCTCGGTCCAATATCTCCGTGAGGGATATTTGGCCCATTTGAATCTGAGACTCGAGCTGCATCCCGGTGGACTCCGAGATGAGCCTGAGTAAACCCAGGAAGGGCGAAGGGCTCTCGTCCAGCGACTGACCTCAGAGGACTCAAGCCCCTTGGCTTGGAGAAAAGGGAGAATAGTCGTCGGACTCAGAAGAGTCCCATAAAGAGCTGCCTCGGGCCTGAGCCACCCTCCACCTGCGAGGCGATCGGAGGCGAGGTGACCGACAGCCCTGGGGCAGACCTGAGCCGACCTAGAGTTCTTGGTCAGGAGCTAGGCTTAGCTGACTGTGGAGGCGGAGGTTTCACGGAATCGGTGGGGCAGCTGGTTTTGGCGAACAACTGACCTGAGAACAGGTCTCCTCGGGTAAGCGAGGGGTTGTTTCAGCTGCTCGGTGACAGCCATAATGGCGGGAAGGCGAGGCGTCGGTTTGTTCCGGTCAGAAGAGACTGTTGCCCATGAGATCCTCGTGATCGTCGACGTAACTTCGTCGAAGCCTCCTCATCCGAGGAGGAGGACGAGGATGAGTGGCGGCGCCACTTACCGCGGTGCCGAGACCGAGACCGCCTATGACGGTGGGATCGGCTGGACCGCGAAGAAGTCCGAGACCAAGAACCTTGGCCCTTCCGAGGACGGTGCGGGGAGGGGCCGGGTGGAACCGGCTCCTCCCTCGGCTCGGAGGTTACCCGGGGCTCCGGAACCGGAGGCACTGGCAAGCCAGCGGGATCCTCAACTCCACCCGGGGAACCGGAGAGGGATTTCGGCCGCGGTCGACAACCTGTCCAGCGGATCGAAAGATCTCGACTCATGCGGCGAGAGTCTCGGTCAACTGACCTGGCGGGGACACCGTGAGACCAGTGACCGCCGAATGACTGACGAAGTCGATGGCTGACAACTCGGGGAGAGGGACCTTTCCTGCTCCCAAGAGTCGTCGGAGGGACTTACCTTGTCTTTCTTCTTGGACCGAGAAGAAGGTCCAGCAGACGTTGGTCCCTCTCCTCTAGTGGAGAGGGACAGACAAAGTTCCTTAAAGGAAGCTGTGTAAGAGGAACCCAGGGAAAGCGGGATAAATGCCGCGGTCGAGGAAGATGTGGCCCGCGTCGCCTCCTCTTCGAGGGCGATCATCTGCTCTAGCTGATCCGCCGAGCCCACCGCCGCGGAAACCGCCGACCGGGCCTCTTTAGACTTTACCGGAGGAAAACGTTTCTCGGGGCGCCCCAGTTGTAAACGGGCAGCACGGTCTTCGAGGACGTAGGCTGAGAAGGAAGAGCACATGTCGCAAGCCTGCGGGTCGTGCTCAAGGCCTAAACAGTAGACACACGTGGAGTGCGGATCCGTCCGAGACATCTTCTGCCCGCAAGGGCACCGCCGAAAACCGGGAGTCGATTTGTCCATCGCAGCCGCGAGGGATAGAAGACCGAAGTCTATAATGCAAAAAACTTTTAAATTCGGAAAACCGAAGAATTAGGAACCAGTCTTATACGCAGAGCGTTAAGGAGGGAACCTGAGCTTCCAAGCGGTAAGGAAGATCTGGAGTCATGGGGCGGAGCCGAGAGTTTTACCACCCGGGTGGGTGGGAGGAGCCAGCTTGAAGACCTTCTGGCAAGATTTAAAGCGGCAAGGATACCTGCCAGACAGTGTGGATGAACAACATATCCATGTCCCTAGAAACAGAAAAAACACCCATGCTAGCCGCAGGATGATTCTCCGACCGTGGTGGCTCCCACACCACCCACAGGACCCTGGGGACATCTGAACTTTGTTTCTGGGGTTAGGAGGATGGACCTCCCGCCTTGGACACTGCTACGGAAGGGGGTAGAGCCTTGGGGACATGCCCTAATATAAGTCCGTGAGGTGATGCGTGACGGGAGTGGGCGGTTGGAGAGGAAGGAGGGCAGCTGGGTGGCAGGGAAGAAAGCTTAATTAAAAATGAAACGCAGCCGGCCCGCTGGTGCAGTGGTTGGATTTCCATCTGCGATGCCGGTGACCTGGGTTCGGGAATGGACTCGTGTCACTGGAGGGCCGGCCAGGGGAGAAGGAAAGAAACATCCCTGGATAGTTCGCCTTCTTAGAGAGGAGGGCAGGGGATGCATCTCGGCGCCTGTTGGGCCCTGGCAGAGGCCGGGAGCACAGCACGGCTGCCTGGGCTGAAATAGCTGGGGCAGTGGTGGACATTGGCATACGCCATGACATCAGTGGCACGCCACTCCCCAGGAATAAAACCCAGGAAACTGCCCTGGTCGACTGGATGACGGTGCCTCTTGTCTCCTGCTGCCGCCAGGCCTCGATAGCCAGTCCTACCTCAGTGGCACCCAGGCCAAATGGAATAGAGTGCTGGCTGCCCCCACTGGTGCCTTCCCTCTCAGAGGAGGGGAACCCGTCCGGCGAAGGGATATGTCGGATTACCCGGGGGTCCACGATGTGAGGTAAGTGGCTGGTGAGAGGGTGAGCGAGCAGACAAGGAAGACCTTGAGGGACCTGAAGGAGTGGCCGACCAGGAATGAGAAGGAGGAGGAGCTAAACAAATAATACAAAAAAAAAAAATGAAAAGCAGGAATAAAAAACTGGCAGGCAGGGGATTACACTAGCAGTCACCTCTATGCCACTGGATGGAATCTGGCACAGGTTTGTTACAGTTGGTGGTCTTCGAGAATCAAGATGTATCAGGTTCTCAGTCCATTTCCTGCTGGATAAGTGTTCACATCACAAAATCGATGTCACTACTGGCTCCAGCTGACAAACTTGTTACGTCTTGCATGAACAGCCACGGACTGGAGGAGCATGGATCCTCAAATACCGACTCTTCTACTAACCCACTAAAGGTGGTCCATCTACGACAGAGTTGAGTCATTGGCAGTACTGGGATGCTTACACTGCAGTCACATATACTGTACCTGTCATGTAAATTAACAGAGAACTTCAGCCACCAGTGCTGTCATTCTGGCACCTTTGATGATTGCTACAAGTCACTACTAAAGAAAAATAAAGCCTGAATGAAAATGAGTTTCTCCATTCATCTGTTTCCATTTCTGCCCAACCTATCCCTGACCTGTTATACTAACATACTAAGAAGTCAGCAGATTAGGCCCTATAGTCAATCAAGTCTGCTCGATAATCAGTGATTTCCCCAGGCACCGTTATTTGCCCTCCTCCCTCCTCCCTACAGGTCCACCACTCCCCAGTGGGATCTGGGATGCACCCTCACCCTATACCTATCCCACCCCTTTTTTTCCCTCTCTATTTATTGTCCCCAACTCCAGAACTCTCTCAGGCCTCTTCTCTCACCATCTCGCTCTACTGCCCACCGTGTTCCCCGCCATCTTCAAGGACATTACGAATCCTTCCCAGGCCTGGGCGGGTAACGACCCGGGAAGACCGAAGTGGCAGTGGCAGGGAACTGGCATTGGACATGTGGCGGTGGCACTGGAAGGGCCGTCGCCTATCCGGGTTGGGAGGGTTTTTCCTTGTGTAGTCCCCAAGAGCCCTCCCCCATCCCACCCCCCAGTGTGTGGTGCACTTCCTGACACTGCAGCGCATGGCAACCCTGCCTGCGTCAGCCACCTGCAGTGTACATGCGGTCCAGTGCTTCTGCAGTGCCCCCAGTCTCCACGGGGGGCCGCTGGAGCACCAGACAGTCCCATGCCCCCCCCACGGGAGAGGAGAGGAGCCCAGCAGGTGCTCAATCCTCTCCCTCCCCTGCCGACCTCCCGGCACTCGAGCTCACTCCTGAACTCGGGTCGCCAGTGTGGCGCGAGGTGTGGTGTCCAGCGCCTCAACCCTCAGCACCACCAGGCCAGCAATCCCAGCCTTTCTCGAACCCCTCCACAGTTGCAGCAGACACCAGCTCCCTGGGCAGTGCATTCGGGGCTCCACCGCCCTTTCAGTGAAGTAGCATCTCCTTTTTTCCACTCTCTCAGTCTCCCTCCATCCAACTTCATTGAATGACCCCTGGTGACTCCCACCTCCCTCAGCTGAAGCATCCCCTCAAGGCTTTCCCTATTTATTCCTTTGAGATATCTGAAGACCTCTATCATATCCCCCCATTCCTTCTATCCTCCAGCGAGTACAGGTTGAGCTCCTCCAGTCTCTCCTCATAGGGCCTTTCCCCTAATCCCAGTATCATCCTGGTCGCCCTCTTCTGGACCCTCTCCAGAAGAGGAATGTCCCTCTTTAAGTAGGGATGCCAAAACTGCATGCAGTATTCAAGGTGTAGTCTAACCAGGCAATTGTACAGCGGAAGGAGCACCTCTCGACTCCTTCAGGTTATCCCCCTGGCTATACACCCCAGCATTTTATTTGCTTGGGGTGCAGCCCTTCTACACTGCTCTGAGTTACTCATTTTGGCATCCACCACCACCCTGAGGTCCTTCCCCCAAGAACCTGATGTTCCCCCAAAGGTGTATACATGAGCTGGGTTTTGGCCCCAGATGCAGAACCCTGCATTTCCCAGCATTAAACTTTAGCTTCCATGCTCTTGACCACCTCCCCAGAGTCTCCAGGTCCTCCTGGAGAGCCAGCTTCCCCTCCTCCCCTTCCACCACTGCCCACAGCTTCAAGTCATCGGCAAAGAGGCTCATCCCGTTCCTGATACCGCTTCTGATGTCTGAGATATAGACGTTAAACAGGAGTGGGCCCAGTACCAACCCCTGAGGGACCCCACTAATGGCTCTCCTAGAGGATGAGACCCACCCAACCTCACCTTCTATACATGCCTCACTAGCCAGTTTCCTATCCACCTGACCATCTGCCCCCCCACCCCCATATCCTCCAGCTTCCCTACTAGCCCAGGATGTGGCACCGAGTCAAATGCCCTGCTGAAGTCCAGAAATAGGACATCCACTGGCCTGCCCTGATCCAGCACCCTTGTCACCCCTTCCATAGAACTCCACCAGGTTGGTCTGACAAGATCTGCCCTCAACAAAGCCATGCTGGCGATCATCTAGATGACTCTGTGCCTTCAGAATCCCCTCCAGCCTCTCCTTCAAGATGACCTCCATCACTTTGCCCACTACCGACGTCAGGCTAACCGGCCTCTAGTTTCCCAGCTCCTCTCATGAGCCGCCCTTGTGTATAGGCACAATACGGGCCATCCCCCAGTCATGAGGCACCCATCCTGACTGCAGGGAGGAGTTAAAAAGGTCTGCCAGGGGTGCTGCCAGGGTATCGGCCATCTCCTTAAGTACCCTGGTATGGATCTCGTCTGGGTCCAGTGCTTTATCCCTTCTTAGGGCCTTGAGGGCTTCCCACACCCTCCCACTGGGGATTTCAACATCCATTTCCCCCCTCTTCATCTGCCAGTCCTCCCTCCCTCCCTCTCCTCTTGCAGTGCCACACTCCCCCCATCCTCCTTGGTAAAGACTGAGGCAAAAAGGTAATTTAGTACCTTCGCCTTCTCCCCCGCCTCCTCCACCCACCCACTCCCCATCCTCAACCTACTAATCTGCCCCTTCCCTTTTTTTCTTTCCCTGTTATACCTGAAGAACCCTTCCCCCCCCTTTTAATACTCTGTGCCAATCTCAGCTCTGCCCCTGCCTTGGCCGACCTCACCACCCTGGTGACCCTCCTGGCTACCTTATCATACTCCCCCCTTGGATATAACCCCCAAGAACGTTTGTATCGGCTATAAGCAGCCTTTTTTCCCTCACTGCAACCTGGACCTCCCTTGTCCACCAGCTCAGCCACTTAGCTTTGCCCCACTTGTGTCTCTCCCTCGTGCAGGCCTTGGTAGCCTCCAGAAGTCCCTTTTTAATAATTCCCCACCGGGCCTCTGTGCCCATGCTTGGTCTGATCTCATCTAGGTAGCCTCTAAGGATCCGCTCCATCCCCCGGAAGTCCGCCCCTCTAAAATCAACCACTGTCGTTTTTGTGTGTTCTATCCCGCCCCCTAGGCCAAAGGAGAACCAAACTGTGGCGTGATTATTTCCCGCCAGTGCGTCCTCAACAACTAGGTCCCTGATGAGCTCCCTGTCTGACACAAGACGTCTGCCTTGATGCAAGCAATTACGTCAACCTTTGAAAATCGGGCCCATGACTGCATGGAAATAAGCAAAATTAGTCTGATACAATCTACTATACTACAGTAAGCACTAAGTAAATAGAATGTTTTTGTGCACAAAGTGCGAATTATGACCATATCCACATTTGGGAGTGGAGCTGTGTGTGTAAACTGTTGACCTTTAAAACAGGCAGACCTGGGAAGCCTGCCCTCCCCTGACCAGGTTCTTTACCCTGTGATATCTTCTACCACGTGCTGGATACACAATGTATTAAAAGGGGAACTGTCAGCACAAAGGGTTCCCCACACTCTGGTGTGGGGCTGGTCCCAATACACACTTTGTGAGCAAAAACATGTTGGTTTATTTACTGTTAACTGAAGGACAGTAGAGTGTACCAGACTAATTTTGCTTGGTTCTAGGCTGACATTTTTTGCTACTACAAATCTAAGAATCCCATGCAGCTGACATCAAAGCAGTAGGCAGAAATGTGAGGTTCAGTAGCCTGCACTGCATGTTACAGCTTTCATAATCTCTGATCAAATTTTTTCTGGGTCTGCTTTTCTCCAAGGGCTAAGTACAGTCCTCTATGATTGTACTTAGCCCAGAGAAGACAGCGAGACCGGCAAACAAAAGATTAGAGCTTACATAAACTCTAACATGCACTGCAGGCTATTGAATCTCCCACTGATACAGTACTGCTCTGATGTCAGCTGCAGGGGATTCTGGGATTTGCAGTACCGGAAGATGTGAGCCTAGAACTAAGCAAAATTAATCCGATGCAATCTACTATACTACAGTAAACAGTAAGTGAACCAAAATGTTTTTGCATACAAAGAACACACTGGGACCAGCCACATACACACACAAACACACACATAAGTGTAGGGCCTTTTGTGATGCCTGTTGCCCTTTAACTGGCTATAAACAACAGCTGGTGAAAGTGAGCAGTCCCAGCTTTGAAGGTCAAACCCTGGTTAGTGTCACATTTTCCACCGTCTCCCAAACACTACAGCCATGATCGTGGATGGCACCGCAGGAATGTCCCCCCATCGTCTGGTACAGTGAGACTTCACTTCTGGGACCAGATTCAAATCTGCCGGGATCTGGGGGCTCATTAAACTATCATATACCACCTTTCGCTCTGGATGGATAATTACTCTTGTACCCTAAATAGCCCCCCCCCCCCATCTTAGTACCTAGAGCTTTTGCTGCCATGAGAGCATCATACAGTTTACCAGTACACCAGTGTGAGGCGCTACACCATTTGCAAAGATGTAACTTCTGTCACTGAACTATGGTAAACCATGATGCAATCTGCTCCAGATGAAACCTGTTTTATGCTTGGCACACATTTCATTTACAGTAACGTAGAAGAATTGTTTTTTTTTTTGTCGCCAATATATGTTTTGTATTGAGGAAGTACAACAAGAAATTGCGTACATCTCATTTGTCAAACCTGCATCACATAAATGGCAGTAATTCAAACAATGCAATGTTATAGTCATACGAGTGTAACATGGTCTGAGCAGGGTGCAGCCAGGAGGGGGCAGGAAATTACTGAATTGTGGGAAGGTAGGAAAGCGCCTCCGTAACTGTAAGATGGGGAAACCGGCACTCCAGGCCAGTCAAGTCCCTCTAACTATATATATGGCCCAAAATGTAGATTCTTTATGTACATTATCCCATGTATTCCACCTTGAGGTGAACTGTTCATTCCTATCATTAAATGAAACAGTCATCTTCTCCTATCTGTAAATAGTAGATACCATGTCCCTCCAAGCCTACATACAAGATTTATATCATACAGTTGGAGGGGTGTATTATGTTACAACCATCATAAATGGCATAGCTCAGGTATAGGGAATGCCAGTAGGCGACACTCTTGGGTACTGGGTCATTAAAGTTCCAACACTCCCCGGCAGCATTTTACTGAACCCTCTCATTCCTGACAAACTGCATGTTGATGGTACATATAACACATGATGAAAGTTTCTGCAAACTGGGAAATGAAGGCTGAATGCCAATTGGGTTATCTGCATTTATTTTAAATGCTATTGCCTGAATTTACTGTAGATACAGTTCAGAGAAGTTTTGACTGAGACCAAACATCACAAGCTATCTCTTTAGTATCCCCGCTTTCCTTGCTGAAACTGGGAATGAGAGGGAGGGGGATCACATTTGCAAGGGGGGAGTGGGGCATCTCTGGGTTTCCCCTGTTGTAACCGGGCAGGTATCAAGCCACACTGCAGTTCGCAAAAACACCACGCTTGCCTGCCTGCTCAATACCAACAGGCAGGTACGTGATAAAGACATGGTTAGGAGGAGCTTGTACTTCCCGTTCAGACCTCTGAAATCTGATAACATATACATAAACCTCGAAGCATTCCTGCAAGTCCTGGCAGTCACCCACAGGAGTTAACTCCGTAGTGTCAAGAAACAAATGCTAGAGCTGGTGGTGGGGTGAAGACCAAGTCTGAAATCCGACTGTTGTTGAATGCACATGCTTTGGTAAAGATCTCACCGGCCTATTCAGTACACATGTTGCAAACAGCCCTGACATGGTGTTTCTACTAAGAAATACAGCAGACTAGACAGATAGAAAGGGTGCTAGGTGTATCTGGGGAGAAAGGTAAATTTAAACATTAGCCCAACAGTTTCAATTTTTTTTTCTCCCCGCTTCCTCCCCATTCTCCCCTCATCCCCCACCTTCTGTTTTTCCCCATCACCCTAGTATCGTCATATTAATTATATTTTGTATAGCCCTGTGTTATCCCTTAACCCCCCCGTGGCTTGTAGCACTGTTTAGTGTCAGCTTATTCTTCTTAATGACCATGGCCATGAGCCAATGTGAAAGCTGAAAAAGAAATAAACGTCCAAAACTAAACGTAAAGGTGAGAAAAAGTTGCTTTGTGTCTAAAAGAAAGTCAGGTCCCATTCATTCCAAGGGCAGATGCATATTCTTTGCGGCCCAGCTTGGGAGCAAACTGGTTTCTTGATTCCAAGGCTTGCTGCAAAGGGATATTAAGACCAAAGGCTGGGATGGTAACAACGGAACCATTAGTCTGGGTATTTTAGGATCTTTGGTGAAAGTCTCTGGTGAAGGCTTCCTTAAGAGCTATTTCCGCTTCTTTGGGATCTGTGAAGTATCTCATTCTTCCATTCAGGAAGGAACGCAGTTCCGCTGAAGGAAGGAGAGCATACTTAATCCCCTTTTCTCTTAATTGGTTCATTATCGAGCTGAAGGCTTTCCAATATCTAAACAACATACAGGACAAGGATAAGGCTTCGGCACCAAAAACCTATCATAGTCAAATTTCTGTCTGTCTCTCTGTATTTCAAAGCAAAAAGTACTCCTCCACTCACAAGTTAAGTAGGTATTATTAGGCTGTCTATTGTTGGTGTAAAAGGGATTAGGGGAGGTCACAAAATGGGGGTATGGGAAGTTATGGTGGGTCAGGCAGTGGGGAAGGGATGAACTGTGTAAATATTCACAAATATTCTGAATATGGAGCTGGCCCAGTGGTGCTGAGGGTTGAGGCACTGGACACCACACCTCGCGCCACGCCGGTGACCCAGGTTCGGGAACGAGCTTGGGTCACTGGGGGTCGACAGGGGCAGGAGAGGACTGAGCGTCCGTAGGACTGCTCTCCTTTCCTGGGAGTGGGTGGGTGCACTCGCCACAGTACTGGCAGCTTCCGGTGGAGACTGAGGGCAGCACAACTTGTGGTGTGCTCTTCTAGGGATGGGGCTGTCAGCAGACGCCTTACGCATGGGTGCGGGAGCATGCCCATCGCATGCAGGGCATCACTGCACATTTGCACCCTTGGGGCAAATCGAAAAGCAGAAACACTTTGGCACCTGGACAGGCGATGGTGGGCCCAGTGGACTGCCCCCATGCCTATTGCCGGATTCATCCTGGCTGGTCGCGCTCTCCTCCACTCCCCAGCTGCCCTACTAGATCATAGATAGAGCGCCAGAGGAATATGGTGGTCCCACCTCGGGCGTCTCAGAGCCAGGGGGCAGGGTAGTCTGAGGAGCTGGATGGGAGTTCCCAGGAAACAGCAGACCAGATCCAAGAGGACCTCAGGCTTAGCGGGACAAGGCAGCTCCGAGTGACCTCACTGGAGAGAGGTCTAAGGGGCCAGAGTAGGAGGGTTACAAAAAATATATTCTGAATATGTTTGGTTTTTTTTTTTTTCGTTTCAAGGTGGGGTTATCTGAGCTGGAAACATTAAGGAAAAAATGAAGGCACATGAAATAATTTGAAATTTTGATGACCATGAAAGATTTTTTTGCTTACCTGAAGATCCTATAAAAGGGCAGTTCCATACCATGTATTTGTTTAAAATAAATGTCTATTAAAATTGTTACAAGACAGAACAAAAGCTGGCAGTATAGCCTAGAGGTTAGAGTAACAAGCTGTGAATGAGCTTGGTACATCCAGCAGACCTGGGTTTGATTCCCACAACCTCTACTTGCATACTGTGTGACTCTGAGCAAGTCATTTAACCTCCCCAGTGCTCCTGGGTCACCCCTGAAAACAGGCAGCCAGATAGCCTAGTGAGCCTTAACCAGCAACCACGCCGGCCCAGTGGCGCTGAGGGTTAAGGTGTTAGATGCCTCACCTCACGCCATGCCAATGACCCGGGTTTGAGGAGCAGGCCGGGAAGTCGAGAGAGTTGGCAGGGGCGGGTGAGATGAGGCGTCTGTGAGACAGCTCTCCCTTCCGGGGGGGTCTCGTTGCTCCTGGGCGGCCCTAGCGTGCCGAGGGGTAGCCAAAGTATCTTGACGTTGCCAAAGCATAAAAGGCGAGGCTGGTCGTCATGGCACGACCGAGCTCCCGCAGAGAGACAAAGCCAGAAGAGCCTCTCACACCCGTCAGTGAGATGACAGTGGCCCCAGTGGATTACGTCCACGTTCCAAATGTCAGCCCAGACACGCTCAGGTTCTCTCTCCAAGGGCCACCCGACAATACAGGTAGGCATGTCACACTTGGGAGCCAGCCGCCGAGGGAGGCGGAATCAGCCCCAGAGATGGTACCGGGGTCGGGCCTGCCTGTGGTTGTTCGGGGAGGAGAAGATCAGGAGAGATGCAGGGGTTTAGGCTGGGAGTAGGGCGGACTCAGAGCGGGCACTCCTGAAGGATGCCCGGGGGTGTGGGTGAATAAACAAAAGCTAAAAAAAAAAAAGAAAACAGCAACCAAAGAATAATATAAAAAAGCCAGTAAAATATTTAATTATGTGAACTGTAAATTTGCTAACATTATATTAATGCAAGAAACCCATTTTACAAACAAGGAAGTACAATTCTAAAAGTGGGGAGAGTGAAGGGCTGCTAACTATTCTAGTTCTGCCAGACAGTGACTATTTTAACTAAGAAAATAGTTCTGTTTGTTTTGGTAAAACTGTCTCAGATCCAGGAGGAAGATATATCATCACTGAAATACAAACCTCAGATGGTATATTCATGTTGGCTAATATATACGGGCCTGATAATGTAAGACTCCAAATTACCTCCACAGTAAGACATGGTGCCCTAGCCCAGTACCTGCCAGTTATGGTGCCCCAGCATCCCCAGTACTGCCCAGTAAGGTGCCCCAGCTCAGGTGCCCCTGGCAAATAAAGAGTGTCAAGGGGGGTACAGACAGTAACATGGAGCCCAAGTCACACACACACACACACACACACACACGAAACTGCTACTTGCAGTTTCAAACAAATTTTTTTCCAGCAGTTTCCTGCCCCAACAAGACTGGCGTGAGCCAGTGCCACTGTTTGAATGTCCAGCTTGTGCTGGACTGTTGACTGCCCCCCATGTTGCCAGAAACTCAGTGTTCTTAATGCTAGGAAGCTACTAAGGTTCCAAAGCAGCGGGACCCAGGGGAGTCAACACTCTCAAACGCCCGGTAGTGTGATCAGGGCCAGAGGGACAGAACGGCCTGTGAGGATGAGAGAGGACAAAGGGAACCCAACTAAGAGAAAAGGAAACGGCTTACCAGAGCTGGCAGTCCCTGTGGGCCTTCTCTCGAGTCCCTCCTGTAGTCGATCGGGTCCCCTCATGTGGCGGCGATCCAGTGGCCATCCAGTGAGAGCAGCAGATGCCGGCGGATCTTCGAGGCAGCAGTGGAGGGTGTTCAGGGATCAAGTCAGCAACTGCAATGAGGGCTCAGTTTAGCCCCTTTTTAAATTATTTATCAAAGTTTACTCCGATCTGTCGTTGGTGGCAGCTGGTTTCTGGGCCACAGCCATGTGAGATGGGGCCAAGAAGAAGGAGTGGTGCCAGAGAGGTGGGAGTAGAGCGAGAGAGAGAGAAAGAGGGAGCAAGCAAGCATCAGGCACAGTGATGAATTCCTGTCAGAAGGACAACCCAAAGAGTCACCGCCCACCGCCAGCAGTGCCAGCATCCACCAGCAAACCTTCCACACAACAGCAGTTTCACCTAAGGCAGCACCAAAGGGCAGGTGCTGTCCATCAAAACTATTATTTTATTTAAAAAAAAAATAATAATTGTTTAATGTGCCAGACGGTGCCATGGGCCGTGGCCAAGGCCGCAGGAGTGTCAGGCAGAGGGCCTGGTTTAATAGCTGCCCAGAGGGCAAGCTAAGTTGGCAAGAGGCCCTGGCCTCTGATTCAAATAATAGCAGCTCCCAGAGGAGGAGCAAGGAGGCAGGTAGATCTCTTACAATACAGAAGTGTCAGGCGAAGAAGTGGGGCAGGTCAAGCCTCTTTTGTAAAATAAAAGAACCAGAGAGCAGGTAATGGACAGCAAGCAAGCCCATATTGTTTTTTGTTTAAATCAATCAGCACCCGGTGAGTGGAAGTAAGGGAGTGGACAGTTACGTCAGAGCAAGCCCCAGTTAACTGACCGGAAGCGCCAGTAGGGCTAGTGACAAAAGTGAGCTAACAGTCCAGATAGCCACTGGCAAGCGCAAGCTGAGGGCTAGTGTAAAATAATTAAACAAATTTAAGTATTCTGTGACATCAGCTCCAGCCAGGAGTGAGGGGAAGGGAGTGAGCAGCCCCAACTAGTCATCCCAACAACATAGCTGCCACAGCCCTAGCCAAGAGTTAATACCTTTTTGATGAAAAAGTATGTAATCGATCCCAGAGCCCATTAGCAAGGGAGGGACAGTTAGCAAGGGACCCCTAGCACACAGGCTTAGTTACTTGGCCTTCAGCCAAGACGGCAGGACTGCTGTTTTACTGCAAAGTTATAGTGTATGCCTGTGGGAGGGAAAGTATAGTCCATGGTCCCTGAGTAGCTAGATAACCGTAAATCCCAGGCAGTTAACCCAGGTTTGCTCTCGCTTACTGCCCAGGGTTTTAAATAATTGATTAGCAGTTTTTTTCTTGGGACAATGCTAACTGTACAGAAAGTATTTATATAGGTTTTCTAGAAGTGTTATGTTTGTTAAACACAGCGAGGCAAGTGCTATGCATTTTCACAACATTTTAGCACTTTTATGAGCAAAACGCTAATCAATTTTTGGAGTTAAATAAATCCCTGCTGTCTGCCCTGGTGTAGCACCTCCTGGTCACCAGAGTGAACATTTAAAGTGCTAGTACAACTGTTACCCAAAGTGACTTTTGAGTCCTGAATGAACATTTGAAAATGAAGATGTCAGTGCATTTAAAGTGACAGTGCCGACTTGTCTCTGCACAGTGCTGAAGGGCAAGAATTGTTTTGGTCCAAGATTGCTTATTTAAAGGACAACTAAATAGGAGTTCATTTGAAAATCAGGAGTGGACAGTCCAAAAACATAGGGTTGCAGTCTAAGCCCTTACTTGCCATATGATGCCCCTCATTTTGTGCAAAAAGTAGTTTTAACAGTGTTTTGGCACTAAAGGCAAGTGGCATGATGGGCTGCACTGGGAGGGGAATCACAAGTCGCAGGAGGGAAGTGGTGTCACCACTCTATAGGGCACTGCTGTGACCCCATTTGGAGTACTACGTACAGTACTGGAGACCGCACCTCAAAGGGGACATAGACAGAATCAAGACAGTGCAGAGGAGGGCCACGAAAATGATTCAGAGACTGTGCCATATGGCACACCAGGACAGGCTAAGGAACTCAACATGTACTCCCTGGAACAGAGGAGGGAGAGGAGTGACATGATTGAGATTTTTAAATATATGAGGGGTGTAACTAAGGTTAACATTCAGGAGCTTTTCCAATTGAAAGAGAGCGGGAGAACGAGAGGACATGACATTAGGCTGAAGGGAAGGAGGTTCAGGAGTAATACAAGAAAGTTCTCCTTTACAGAGAGGGAGGTGGACCCATGGAATAGCCTACCCAAGGAGGTAGCGGGGGCCAAAGCAGTAAGCCAGTTCAAGAACGCGTGGGATAGACATAAAGGTAGCATACAAAAAGGAGGGGAGAGGAGGGGGCACAGCATCAGGTAGGTTCTTGGGCAGACCAGATGGACCTTGCGGTCCCCTTCCACCATCACTTTCTATGTTTCTATGTTTCGTTGCATTTGAAAAACTGTAAACAAATTCACAAGTCTTTGAAAACGCCCACTCCAATAGCAGCCTAAGATGGCCGTGATGTGCGTGCATGATGATGTCTCTGGAGCAATAATGGGCTATCTACAGGAGTCTGTTAAATGTAGGTCTTTCAACACCATTGCACTACATATATGGGTAAAATTCTTTACTGTGCATGTGTGATGCTATGGGGGGGGAGATGGGAGAGGCAATAGTATCACTGTCTCCAGGTCGACACCACCACCAAAGTCCTGGTCCAGCTGAAACTGGACATGACAGGACCCGACCCCAGCTCACCTGAAGCGGGACCAGGGAGGACAGGAGAGGCAAAGGCGTCACTGTCCAGGGTGCCAAATAAGGAACCGTCAAAGGCAAAGACAGGCAGTGGCATTGCCCAAATGGAAAACCTGGTCAGGTAGCAGGAGAGAGAGAGAGATCCCGATTGCCTCCTAGGGTCCCGTGGCTCAGGGAGCACTTCTTAGGAGAGGTTTGGCAATGGGGGGCTTTTCCCGATACTCTTCTCCTCCCCAGGAGGATCCACTGTCACAGTTGTTTCCAGGATGACGGGATGAACCGGAGTCCCACTCAGGGAAATCCACCATACGTCGATGAGTCGAAGGAGCAGCGGCGGCTGTCGCACAGAGTAAAGTTATAGATCTAAAACTGAAAAGAAAGTACTTTTTGTAAAATCGAAAAACAAAAAAAATCAAGAAATAAGGTGATCAACTGAAGCTGGCAGTCTCCAAAGGGCCCGACTCTCAATGTTCGACGGGTGGAAAAGAAGTGAGGAGGGCACTGGGCTGCCCATGTTTATATGGGAAGAGCGATGTCAGTGTGGGACATCATTGTGGGTGGCCCCCTGGTAGACTGCTAGCTAGAAAAGTTTCCGTGTGGTCCTAGTGCCTGGTGGCTTAGTCCTATAGGTGTGGCCTGCTGCAAGAGATACCCTCAATGAAGATCTTTCCTTCCAGATCATCTGCAATAATGTCACTTGAAAGGACTTTAAAGAGGACTAGTCACAGTACTGAGCCCTGTGGCACCACGCTGGTCGCCCTCCCTTCCCCCGAGTGAACTCCATTTGCCACCGTTATCTGTTGTCTATTCCTTAACCAATTTGTCACCCAGTTTACCACCTTCTGACCCATCCTTAAGCTGCCCAGTTTCCTTATAAGCCTCCTATGTACTGGAACAGTGTAGAAAGCCTTACTGAAATCCAAGTAGGCCTCGTCCACTGCCCCACCCTTATCTACTTCCCCGGTCACCCAGTCAAAAAGTCTACCAGATTTGTCTGACACGACCTCCTCCCCATGAAACCGTGTTGCCACAGGTCTTGTAATCCACTGACTTCAAGATGTTTCACAATCCTTTCTGTTAGCAGTGACTCCATTAACTTCCCCACCACTGGTGCCAGGCTGACTGGCATACTGCCGACAGTCTTTTCCCCTGCCATCGATTTTGTGAAGATGGACTTCATCTGCTCTTCTCCAGTCCTTTAGTACCACCCCTGTTTCCAGTGAGTTGTTAAAAAGAACCATAAGAGAGGCAGCCAGTACCTTCCTGAGCTCCCTCAGTACCCCTTGGTGTACCCCGTCTGACCCCATAGTTTTGCCCACTTGCAGGTTTGCCAATCCCTTCAGAATTCTCTCCTCTGTAAAGGGATTTGTGTTCATCTCTCTCTCCCCCCACCACCACCACGTCCCAATTGCTTTTATGTGGCCCATCCCCTATCCCTTCCTCTGTGAAGATCGAACAAAAGTATTTATTCAGGATATCAGCTTTTTTTCCTGAGCCTCCTCTGCTCTGTCCCCACCTGCTCTTCTTAACCTCACGATTCCTCCCTTCCTCTTTCCACGTATGTACCTATAACATCTCTTGTCGTCTTTAGTTATCCTTTGGGCTATTCTTTTTTCTGTTTGTCCCTTTGCGCTCCTCACCACTTTCCCTACCTCTCTCTATTTCTCTTGCTACGCCTCGTCTTCTTCCTTCTGCATCTCTTTACACCTCCTGAAGACCACCCTTTTAGCCTTAACCTTTTCAGCCCCTTCCTTCCAGAACCATAGTGGTATCTTTTAACCCCTTGTTTTTACTCACTTCCTTTTTGCAGATATTTGTTGCCTTCACTATGCGTTCCCTTAGCTTAGCCCACTGTTCTTCCACCCTACTAGGGTGTCCCCACCCCCATTAGGTGGTCTCTCAGGCATTCATCCATTTTTTTTTTTTTAAATCTTCCCTCTTGAAGTCTAGGACTTCTGTCCTTGTGTGGTTTGTTTCCACTGAAGTCTTTATGTTGAACCACACTGCACGGTGGTCACTGGTCCCCAGGTGGCCTCCTACCCTGATGTTTGCCACACTGCCCCTGTTGGTAAGTACCAGGTCCAGTACTGCCCCATCAAGGGTGGGCTCCATGACTAGTTGCCTGGAAAAACGCTCTCTGGAGGGAGTTGAGGATGCCCTGCTTTTTTTTTCCAGTTATTACTCTTTTTCCAGAGCTCAACCCACCCTCTGGGTGCCAGCCACCCCAGCCCTGCTCCCCTGTTTTTCCTCTGGGACTAACCTTCGCATGTGTTTCAGCGTGGTCTTCATATTCGAAAGGGTACAGGGCTACTGGGTGGCCAGGGTCAGCAGTGGCTCGGACCTCCATCATTGTCCTACTTTTCTTCCCTGGAGAGGTGGCATGCAGTGCCGCTAGATGTTTCATGCATGCTTCCATGCGTGGTGCATCGGCAGCTGCCATGCTCTCCCTCATGCCATCAGCCCCAACCTGCCTAACCCCCAGCTGACACTAGGGGCCAGGCAAGTGAAAGGCACTGACACCCTCCCTCCCCATGAGAGGACAGCAGTCCTCCAGATGCTCAATCCTCTCTCCCTCCCTGACCAACACCCCTGCAACCCAAGTCCGGATCCGAACCCGGGTTGCCGGCATGGGCGAGGTGTAGCATCCAGTGCCTCAACCCTCAGCGCCACCAGGCAGGCCTGATGTCCCTGATTCTAGATAAAGCTGCAGGTGGGAGGCTCCAATATACACCAGGCAGACTGGAGTCCTCCACCAACACCTCCCCTTTTCCTGCTATTGTGCCAATGGCTTCTACCAGAGCCTTATCTAAATTCTCCCCCTAAGTTAGGGGGCTGTAAATCATGCCAGTATGAATACTGGCTCCATTTCCTGCCTCCAGGGTGATCCACAGGACCTTTAACCCCTCCATTCCTCCCTGGATTCCCTTGCCTCTGTTGCTTTACTATCCTTCCTTACATACAGTGCCACCCCTCCTCCTTTCCTCCCCACCCTATCGTTCCTGAACACAGCATATTCGGAGTGATATGGCCATGTCCCAATCCTCTTTTCCTGTGCTCCACGACTCAGGAATGGCTATGATATCCTGGTCTGCCTCTAGTTCCGCAACTTTATTTCCTAGATTTCTTGTATTTGTACATGTGGCTTTTCACCTTACATTACCTCTCTGTCTGCTACCTCCTCTGTCTCCTTTTTTTCCCTTCCTGCTTTCCCCATTTCTTTTTACAGCTTGTATTCCCATCTCCTTTCCTTTTAATCACTCTGCTTTTTTTTATTTATTTTGCACCCTGGAGGATTTGCCTCCCCTTAAGTCTTCCCTTGTCTCTGTTATGGGAGGGGCGCAGTTTATGCCTCCTTGATTTCTTTTGCCACCCCCACAGCTTGTTTAAATGTTCCTGAAAGTAACATTTAAACCGTCCAATGAATACTGTGATTCCCCTCCTGGATGGATTCCAACCATCACCCCTGTATAGGCCCTCATCCCTCCAGGTGGGTGAGTTAAAGCTCCTCATGTGGAGATCTCTAACCTCCCTGCATCCCCCCACCACAGACAGGAAACACCTCAACGAAAGCCACTGAGTGCATTACCCCCCTCAGATCCCTCCCCAGTTCCCTAAAATCCCCCTGCACAATCCCAGCCCCATCCATAGCCAGATCATTAGTCCCCAAGTGGACAATGACATCCAGCTCCCCCTTCTGCCCCCTGCTGCCCTAGCGATCCATAGGATTTGCTTTTCATTACTCTGAGTCAAGGCACAAGGTAGGCACCTCACCTCCTTCTTTCCCTCCATTACTGTTCCCAGATCTACCCCCTGATGATTGAATCCCCCTCCCGAAGTTGCTTCCTCCTCCGCTGGGGTCACGCCCCTCCCAACTTGGGGTCCCCCACTGGAAGTACCCCCATTTCCTCCCTGGCCACTGCCATGGGTGCCTCCTCCCAGCAGTCCTGTTCCACCAGAGTGGCAAAGAGTTCCTTGGTGGCACCATCTAAGGAATGTGCCCCCTACCTGCCACCTCCACTCTCCCGGAGCCCATTGCAGTCCAGCTGGCCCTACTCCTTGGTACCCTCTAGGGCAACAGTGTAAGACTCAGTGGCCCCTGGGTGGGGGAAGAGGTCCCCGAATCCTAACCAACTCAGTCCTTAGTGTAGCGATCTCTTCCTTCAACCCAGATAGGTGCATGCAGACAGGGCAGCACCTCAGTCTCCGGAAGGTCTGTCTGAAAACTGCTGCTCCACATCCACTGTACTACACCATTCCTGACACTCCCGTTCTTACATTCACTATGCTGTTGGAAACAATTTTGTACCCTTACCCCAGATAGGGTGTTTATGATTTTCCTTTTATTTGCTTTGCTTGCTCTTCTTTGTTACGTGCTCCTAGGTAGGGTGTTTTAAGTTTTCCCCTTTTACTTCTTTACCTGCTTTAACCCTTATTTTTTCCCCAACTCCCTTCCTTTTACTTCTGGTTTTGTTTTATGACCCTGCCTCAGACGGGATGCTTTATTCATTCCCTTCTCCTAGTGACTGTATTAGATTAACCCTTCCCTGTTTGTATACTTATTTTCTCCTACTCTTCATTACCTATAAAGTTCAAAATACACACAACGTTACTTGCATTATACTTAAAGTGTGGTTAATTGTGTCACACAAGGAGTGCGGCATGTCCTGCTGACTGCTGCCCCATGTTGTCACTCCCAGAGTGTCACCCTTAAGTCACGAGAACCACTAGGCCGAAGCCTGGAAATATAGTAGTTCCGCTCCGCCCACTTTGCTACTCACACACTCCCGACTGGAGCTTAGGAGAGAGGAAGGGGCGTTCCAACAAGGAAGACTGCTGCCATTTCTCTCTACAGGCTTAGTCCACAGCCGATGTCAATGCTGTTTAAATCAGATCCCCCACTGCCTCTCCCTAGCAACGCTGTATAATCCGATGCAATATGGCTCTGTGACATTTTGTTTTTCAAATGGGTATTTTTATCCGAGGTAAGGCATATATTTCCAGGTATTTCATCAATATTCATTCTGACTATAGTTAAAGGGGACTGGAAATTATTATAAATACATAGCTGCTTACAATGTTCCTATTGCAGAAATTATATTCATATTCTACTACGTTCACCAGAACAAACGACAATGAGAAAAATAGGGAATATGCAATGAACGGAGTCACAGTGTGCAATTTATCTTGAAGTGTGAGGGGCAGGACCTAACTCATGAGCGGTAGAGCCACAGGTGAGTTATAAAATCCCACCCCTTCACAAGTGATGATAAATGACATATTGTAAGTCTTAGCATTGCATATTTGGGTTATGCAGTATAGCATCAGTTTACTTGCTATAGCATCTAAATCTTCTATTTGTATGCAGATTTAACTGTTTCTCCGATTTCAGCTGCTGGGTTAAGTGTTTCACATGGCTATTATGATGTCATCAGCACTGTGTAAGCAGCTATCTGATTGGCAAGGCAAGGCAAAATTTATTTAAAAAACGCCCAATCCTGGAGGCGCTGAGCGCTGTACAAATAGATAAACACATATTCAAAAAAGAAATTAATAAAAAGAAAAAAAATAACATTTATTTTATAGACATAGAAATACTAACGCTTCATATAAACATTACCCATAAACAGTAAACTAAACAATACATTTTCAGCAGCTATAATCAGATCAAACCTATAAATGAATAACTCAATCCAGAAAAGCCTGAGTGAACAGGAGGGCCTTAAGGTGGGTCTTGAATACCTTCAAAGTAGAGGTCCCCTTAACCCGGGGAGTGAGTTCCACAGGACAGCAGCGGCGACACTAAAAGCCCTGTCGCCAGCCAAGTTCAACCTCGTCCTGGGAATCGCTAGAGGGCCTCCACAGCAGGAAGAGAGGGGGTGGACCGAGAGAGCAGGTACAAGTAGGGCTAACAGATAACCAGGGCCCTGACCGTGTAGGGCCTTACAGGTGAGAAGACCCACCTTAAAGAGGATCCTCCACCTGACCGGCAGCCAGTGCAGCTCACGCAACACCGGTGTAATGTGGCAAAGTTTTGGCTGTCCAGTAAGTAACCGGGCAGCTGCATTCTGCACCAGCTGCAGTCTGTGGAGAGATCCTCCCGCGACCCTGGGATCCACTGTGATGCACCCAACTTTGTTAGATATAAATTTTGACAGAGCCTGTAATGCAAGGTATCACAACATATTGCGATTCATGTCCATAAATATCAGTTTTATTCTGTGGTACTCTTCTCCACAGCTGTTGTAGAAATAGGAGATCTCTGATGGGTGACTATCGGATATCATTCTTATCTTCATGAGTGGTCAGTGACCTCTTGACCCTCATAAGTAGCAAAGCCAAGTGAGCAGTTTCAAGAGGTCACGGACCACAGAAGATAAAAAATGATATCTGACAGACACCCATCATCTGATCAGATGCCCGGTTTATAAAATCTACTTTTTGATTGCAGAAGCCACAGCTGCTGTGTGGTTCAGCAGAGTGTGAAGCACGAAGCTCAGTGTGGGTACAGAGTAACATGCCCCACTAGCACGGTTAATAAGATGACATACCCTACTAGCAAGATGAAAAATGTATCTAGCTAGCTAGGGTTCTGTGCCTTTGACAGCATACTATCTCAGTGAAAAAACACACATGTATATTGTATAAACTACATTTTGCACCGTTTTCATTTTATGGACCACATTTTGTACGGTTTTCTTACGGAACCAAGGATTTTGAGTTCTGCCAATGTCACAACATGGTGTCCAAACTCCGAGAACTGCTCTGATAAGCCAGCAGCTCCTGGTCAGAGTTCTGAATCCATGCAGGGACACAGTCAAGACTCCATACACCTGGATCCATGAAGAGAACTGTACAGAACCTTTTTTATCTTCCAGTCTCCCCCTAAAATTCCCCATATAGACAAGTCCCCCATAAGCCCTTTCACCCAACTTCTGTGGGACTTACCTTCATTCCATAATTCTCTGCCACAGAACTGTGGAGGTGCCCAGTGAAAGCTCTGTGGGGGACCAGGCATCATCCAGCCGCGGTAGTTTCTGTTGTGCCATGTTACTCTCCCTAGGCCCACAATGCATGCAGTGACATGATATGTGAGCTCCACCTCCAAAAAGACCCCCCCCAGCATTTGCATGTGGGGGTCCCTTCCCCATGCGATCCTGCTAGGCAGATTCCCCCAGGTGGCAGCCGATTAGTGAGATACAGCCCCCCCCCCCGACAGAGGAAAGCTATCCAAGAGATGCTCAGTCCTCCTTCCCCCACCCAGTCAGCCCCTCAGCGACCTGTGTCCATTTCCGAACCCAGGTCACAGACACGGCAACACAGGGTCCACCATATAAATTATACGTCTAATTAATGATTTATGAGGCAAACACTTGCTGTGATGGGCTAGTGTACCAGGCATTAATCCTTTAGAAATGCCCGGTACAGATCAAAATGGTGCGTGCATTTTTAAATTCTCTTTTGGAAAAAAAAGAAGTTTTTACCTGTTTCTAATGCAATTAGACATAATCACAATAATGACCTCACAGCCGGTCATTTCCTTCTGATTAACGACCAGCTAGGTGGGGTTGGCCCTCAGCTGCACCTTGGGCCACCCTTCCCTCCACTGGTTGTTTTTTTTGTCGTTTTTTTTTTTTTTTTTTTTTAAATGAACTGCGCTTTAGTCGGGACTCTACTGGCCACCATCAGTCCTCACCTGCAATCCCCACAGCTTTGCCCCTAACACTCGTGATCCCAGAACACACTTCCATTTCACAAGCACCCTGCCCCGCCCCCCCAGGGCGGGGCTGCCAGTTCCCCAACAGAACTGCTACTATGCTAAACCAGGACATCCTTGCTTCCCTCACAGGGCGGGGCCACTGGTTCCCCGGCAAATCAACATATGGTACCAGGGGCGAAGGGTCGCAGCTCGTGGTGCAGGGTTCGGGGGTAAGGAGGACATAATTTCGCTGGCAGAGCCCAAAGGATGTTTTTAGTGGTCCCAGGTGGGAAGTGTGGTATGTAATGATGCTGTGACATGGTAGCATCAGCATCTGACACGCCTCCCCAAGATCCAGGTGCTGGTTGCAACAGATCCTCTGGCCTCCGCAAGGGCTCCATATTGCGTTGGACACAAACCCCCTCCTCCCCCCCCAGAGAAGGAGAGCCGTCTTCTGGATGTTCAATCCTTCTCCTCCTGGCCAGCCCTCCAACTTCCTAGTCCATTCCGAACTTGGAATATTGGCCTCGTAAGCGGATGCCTTGCCGCTGCGATGGCTGGCCGGCTATCCACCGATTTTTAATTACCAGGAAATGACTGGCTGTTTGGTCATTATTGCTTATGTGTTTGGGATCTACCACGCAACTTGTTCTTTGAACCAACTAATCTGGGTTAAGCTAGGTTCCAAAACTGCTGTTCAGTGATGTGCTGGAACTATGGAGGTGCGGGGCTGAGGACGAGTCCCAGCTGAGAGTGCAGTCACAATACTAGGCAGCACTGGTTATAGTGCAGTGTTACATGGTGTCACTTATGTATCACTATGCCCCCTGACCCTTTAGCTGTGTAGTCCCTTTCACTAGTAGTTGCACTAACCCCATCACCCTCCCCCACACTAAGAGGGTGGACTGATCATAGCTCTACTTCAGCTATTCCTACAAGAACGTACCAAGGCTATTTTTAATCTTTAACTATGAGTAAACTCAATAAAGTGCCAACGATTACAGCTTTCATTTCTTCATAACTAATCCACTTGAGCTTTAGTGAGTGTATTCATGGTTAAAGATTAAACACAGAGTCTGCATGTGTAGCCCCCTCTCCACTACTGGAGGGAGTGCACCAGAGAAACTTTAAGTTATTGGCCTGTGTCTTTTGTGCCCTCGCAGAATTTGCACTTTGAAGCTGGCACCGATACTTCCAATTTGCAATGAATCAAAGGTGAAAAAAGGAGCAAAGATACACAGGTTACACTATGGTGTTCTACAGAGTCACCTCCTCTCAGAACAGGAAAGCACTTCTTCAAGCTTACTAAAAAACATTACATTTCATTTGCAGGGAAGGCAGAGTAGCCCACTGGTTAGGGCAAAGACCTTTTGAACTTATAGATACTGGTTTGAATCCCACTACCGTCACATATGGTGTGAAAATGCACAAGTCACTTAACCTTTCAGTGCCTAACTTACACACACACACACAAGTTTCTCTGCTCATAGCATGCGCGCACGCGCGCACACACACACACACACACACACACACACTTGTTTCTCTGTTCATAACTCCACCTGCGCTTTCCATAGACAAATATATATATATATATATATATATACACACACACACACACACACACACACACACATATACACACACACATGCATACATACATATATATATCTATAAAAGGGTAAGAAAAATCTTTGAAAATCCAGTCTCCTGACTGGATGAAACACACTACATTACCTTGCATTATTCCACAGTGACCGCACATCTGCCCTTCCTTTCATCCCTTAGAACCTTCTGGACATTTCATAAAGCAGATAATCCACTTGTTATATGCATGCCTTGGCTGGATGAACGCACTCAGCCTGCGGCCTCATGCCTCACAATGCATCCAAGGTGTGTGTATATGATAGCATGACCACACGCCCTGTAGTGGATTATCCATTACATATATATATATATATATATATATATATATATATATATATATACATACACACACACACACACACACACATACATGTATCATGAAAAAAAGCGCACAAAAAAGAATCCACCTCATGAAAGAAAAAACAGAAGAAGAATTCTCATGAAAGAAGATCACAAAAGAACAATCCCACCTCATGAAAGAAGAAATTCTTTAATGAGCTTCTTTTCTTATAAATGATAATCACGAAACAAGAAAGCTCACACAAAATGCTCAGGAAACAGGCTTTTGTGACATTCAAGTCTTCTTCCATCAGCAGAGATTTCTTCTTTCGTGAGACTCACAAAAGAATAATTTCCGCTCACAAAAGAAGAATCGCAAGGCTTCACTAAGCTTTCCACCTAGGATTTTAGTGATGTCCCAAAATCATTTTTTGGGGTCATTTTTTGAAAAACAAACTCCAGAATCGAGCTAACTAGGTCTCGTTTAGCTAGATTCATTGTTTGTTTTTCTCCAGGGCACCATTTTTATGGGTTTTCAATTCTTTTTTTTAATATAATAAAGTTGGCAGCCATAAAAAAGATTTTTTCTCACAAAACAAGAATTCCAGTTCACAAAAGGAGACTCTTCATTCATGAGCCGAACATTCTTCTTTCGCATCAGTCATATAAAAGAAAGACACTACTAAGCATACTCAGAAACAAAATTTCGGATCCTTATATCTCAGGAAGTGATTAATATTTTTTTACCACACCAAACCAAAAAAAGGCCTCTTTCTAGGTAAAGTTCCTTCTACCCTGAAAATTCTGGAACAACACACCAAACCATCTGGGCTGTAGGTAAGGGGAAAAAATATATATATATAGATATATAAAAAAAAATTATATACATATAAAGCACTTTTTGCATTATCCGGATCTCAGAATCTGGACATCTGACCATCATGAAGCTTGCCAAATCAACAGAGCTTCCCCAACTAAGCATGCAAAATGTCATGCAATTCTGATGAATGGGGACAAAGTTATTAAGGTGTAAAGTCAGGGGTTTAACATTAAACACTCCATTCAACCATAACCATAGGGGTGCTACCATGCCCTATATATCTCCTGTATTATGCTGAAGCTGTTATTCCGACACTGGTTGACTGTTTTCCTCCCAGGTTTTCCCCCTTCATCACTCCCTCGAGTTCCTTCTCCCGCGAAACTAAAATGTTCTCAGTTACTAATATGAGCACGCTCTTGTTCTGATGTGCCAGTGCCCACAGCTTCCCCATGACTGGAAGCACCACTACATTATATGTCATGCACTTCCTGGGCCTGTGGAAGGGGTCACTGGTGGAGAGTGGGGACATAGTCCCCTCAACCAGGAATGGAGAATCTTGCCATAAGCAACATTTCCACTCCTGCCATTGGAATGCCCGATCTGGGTCTGCAGAACGAATGGGTGTCTTCCATATTGTAGTGCAACATCCTACTTCTGGGTTATCAGGTGACCCTGATGACTGCCCCATTTAAACACACTATGCTTCTGTGTATCTATACATATTGAGCAACCCAAACAGAAACTGAAACAGCACAAAGACTTTCCTATTCACAATACGTTTTTATAAAAAACAGTAGTTGGAGGGCTTCTGTTCTGATGGCCAATGGCAGAGAGTAGCACTACCATGCTGGCAACCCCACACAACATGTTCAATCAGGAGCGAGGCACCATGCTTCCACAGCAACAGGCACCCCCACAGTATGGCTATTCAGGGTTCACCCTTCAGCTACAGGGGAAGCTGCTTGTCAGCAAGGCCCCCACAGGCTGACTGTGATGCAGCAAGATGGGTGGTAACAGGACAGAAAATGGGGCAAAATACACTGCAGTCTCGACATCGACCGCTGGCATTCTCATGACCTGCACCACGTTGACTAGGGTCGTCTTGATATTAAGTTTTGAGCACTGCAATATTTATGTAAAAATATTGTGATATATTATCACAATCATACACAGCATTTCTAATTTTAGGAAACATAGTGAAAATATGATTGAGGGGAGGTATGTTATTAGGAATCACAGTTGCCCCAGAGTGACAGAGCAGTGGAGGTGCGAAAGTAAAGACAGTTTATCAGAGTACACTGCGGTAGGTAATCCTGCACAGTAAGTTAACTAATAAGCACACATTACTTGAATGAAAAAAGCCGAAGGCCAGCCCAGTAATGTTGTGGGTTGAGGCACTGAACACCACACCACCACCAATGCTGGTAACCTGGGTTCAGGAACAAACCAGGGTTGCTCAGGGGCGGGCCAGGTGAGGGAGGATCGAGCATATGACAGCTCTCCTCCCTAGGGGTGGGGGTTCCTGGGTCTTGCCACTCGACTGCCATCTGGCGGAGGCTGGGACAGTACATGGGTAGGGCGTCAACACATTCAGCGCACTGTGCTACACATCACTACATGTATGATGCTCTGGGAGGGGGGACCACAAAGAAAGAAAAATCTCAGCTCGCTCGGTAACCCCCGTAGGCCTGGCATGACCCTACAGGGCAGGCCGCCTGTGGGTGGTTAACCTGCAAGTCTTTGAGATGGGTTGGCAACAGGGCTGGAGAGAGTGTCACCAAGTCAGGAGATGAAAACACTGCAAAAAAATACACATGGAAGACAAAAACAACCAAAAAACTGAACTAGGTGCTCCCTGACAAATAGTAGGATATTCAGAACCAAAAGTCAAGTCATTCACTGCCTTGACAGATGCACTTAAAACAGCACAGTGAACTGTGGCAAATTCCTTTGAAAACGCACCGGTTGATATCAAATCCGTAAGGAGGATCATCTGTTTGTGGGAAGGGAAGTCTCTGCTTTTATCCTGATTACACTTTGAACATGAACTGTGAAGTTCTTTCCCCACTTAAATAAAATACCTTTTTGTACAGCTCAATGTGCTGTTTTGAGTGCATCTGTCAATAGATAGTGAGTGGTGTTGCTTGGTTTGTAGCCTACCCTGTTGGACACCATTGGATACCATCATTTTGTCCAGATTTTGGATGGCCTTGGATGGTATACAAATCCAACCATGGAACTGACCTCCAAGGATCCACACTAAGTATCCGAGGTGTCTATGGATCTGACCATTGGATCCAGGAATACCACCATCAGATCCAACTGTCCGAGGCTGGATCTGATGGACGCGACATCAATACCTTGATTTGACCTCAGATCTACAACCATCCGACTACGGATCTGAAATCCGACTTTGGTCGGATCACAATCTGATTTGGAGGTGGACAGCAGCACTATCTGATGGAGGGTATTTCGTTCCACAGTAGTACTACCAGAGCACCACCAGTTGTGAGTGCCCTGACTTTTGATTCTTCATAAGCAAATATTATAGCTACTGGCAACAATAAGTCAAATATATTTCGTTAACGGCAGGGGGGATCAGGAGTCATGCTACTGTACTGAGTAAAATCAATCAATCAATCAAAATGTTATTTGTATGAGGCACCCTTCCAATGCTCAGGGCGCCTTTACAATATACATTAAAACTCACAGTTTATAATAAAAACATCAGTGCTGCCATCTACTTCATACTGGAAGCTCAATTGAAGTGAGGCTTGTTTACTGAGCATGTGCAGCAGAAACTAAAGATGTCCGACTTGTAGTAACCAGTGTCAAATTGGTACTCAGAAACTAGGAACACTGCTATTTCCCAGAACTCCACTCCCAAAAATGCAGCTTATTATATTTGTCTGAAAAACAGGGTGGCCTCCTTTACAAGCTAAAACATATGACAAGTGTATACTGTGCCTACAGGCAACAGTCTTCAAATGTTTCAAGCATACGGTGCAGATAAGGTTTACCACATGGATTGGTGCTGTGTATGTAAATATCCTACCTACCAATCAATGTGTGAGACCCTAACAGTTGTCCCACCTGGACAAGTCTATTCTAGCTATACCACATGTTAAATTTCACAAGATTTACAAATGTACGTCATCATAAAACCATCATCTGACACAACTCGCAGTTAGGTGAGTGGACGCATCACTATTTTAGTACTTACTGGCACTGAAAGAAGCACTGTTGCCTGTCATTTACCATAGGTCACGCTGCTTATTATTAACACCATACAAGTAATGCATGGTCATCGTTCTTCAGTAATGTACCTCTCTTGCTTTTGATATCACGCCGTTCTAGCTCTAAAGCCAACTCTGTGTGTTGCTCAGTTTCCTTAAAGGTCCTTGATTTGCTAAACCCTTTAACCCACATGGTAATCTCTATTTATAACACAACCGTCTGTGTGATCTCTCCAACCAGCCAGTGTGCGGCCCTCGAGGGCAGCAGCTGAAGTTTCTGCCAAAACATAAATCAATAGTGTACAGGTCTGTTTAAAGGGACACTGTCAACCTGTTTTTCATCATATTATTTCTAGTTAAAACCTACATTTTATGATTGCTTGCCTTTTCTAAAATTCATTGATGTTGCTGTTTGTTTTGTCTGTCTCCTTGTTTAGTGGAACTGAAATGCATGCTAATGTATATTATAAACAATGTTTTGTTTACAGTCCTGGCTCGGTTCTTGCTGCATGCTTCCTGAGCATCAGAAACACACCCAGACAGTGCAGTCACTCATGAGGCAGTAGCCTATTAAATTCCCACCGCATCATGAGGGTCTAGACTGTGTTGTGGGGGTTCCCAAGTCCAGGAAAGGCGCAGTTGGACCTGATCAAGGAAGGTAAACAAACCTGTATTTGTGTGGTAACACCAGTATGGGGGGCAGTCTGTTTTTCACTTTTTAGAGAAACATCAGCAATCTTTACAGAATGTTGACAATCATAAAATGTGTTTTTTAAACTAGGGACACTTTGAGACATAAGAGAGTTGACAGTGCCCTTTTAAATGTCACAGTGTGCAGGTCTGTCAGGGGAAGTTGCCTGTGGATAGACTGCTTTAGCCACCAACAGTGCAATGCAGGGGAGGGTTCAATCCAAGTCTCTGGTATACTGGTGTGGTGACAGTGAAATCTTAGATGTCTGAATTAATGAAGCCAAAGGGTTTTTAATGGCAGAGTTTAGGCTGTGATTATGGAAATAAGTAACACAGACTGAAGATAGAGGGGGGCGGCTCAGAGGTAATGTGAGGAAGTATTTTTTCACAGAGAGGGTTGTGGATGCATGGAACGGCCTCCCTGAGGAGGTCGTGGAGTCAAGAACAGTGGGGGAATTCAAGAATGCATGGGACAGACATAAGGCAGTCCTAGTGGGGGGTAGGAGGAAGTAAGCAGTTAGTTAACTAGGATCTGCAGCTTATCTGTTAGGTAGGAAAATGGGCAGACTGGGTGGGCCAAGCGGTCCTTATCTGCCGTCAAATTCTATGTTTCTACAGGCAGATACTAGATGACAGACGCCCACTGCCGCCAAGCGCAAAATGTTTCTCTTTAAAGCCAGCTTAGAACATAGTGGAGCAATGGAAGACTGAAGTGTTTATGTTACCTCTTATCGACGAATATGAGCTAGCAAGGCAAATTATAAATGAAGCCAAGCAAAAGCTAAGCAAGGGTCTGGCTTGGTTCCTTGACCCAAAATATGAGCTGAGTCAAGGGCAACTGACCACCATGTGCATGTAGATCCCTCACTAGTTTCAGGCTCCCACCGCTGCAGTATAAACAGTCAAACGTTGATGTGCACTCCAGAACAAACCAAACCTAACACAGTACTCAAAAGCAAAGATTTTTTTAATGAGTAAATTCAAAATTGCATTAAGTAGCAAATTCAAATAATCAGCCTCGGGGCCGGCCTGGTGGCGCTGAGGGCTGAGGTGCTTGCCGCCACACCAGGCCGGCGACCGGTGTTCGGGAATGAGCACAGGTCGCTGTGGGCTGGCAGGGGAGGAGAAGGACTGAGTGTCTGATGGACTGCTCTCCTTCTCCAGGGAGGGGGATCCATGACAGTCGGCACCTGATTGCCTCCTGGCAGAGGCTGGGGGACAAGACACTCCGCTGTGCTTAGGGGAGGAGCTGGGGGCAGATGCCAGGAGGGAGCGCGTGCGGGCGCGTGCCTCCCTCCGCCGGTGTCACTGCACACCCTTAGCTCTCTGGGGGAAAGCTAAGAAAATGGATGGCGCCTGTTCATGCGGCTTGATGGCCGTCCATGTGTGTTCGCCACAACCAGCGCAGCACCAGTCTGGATCCATGTTCTGTGGGGAGTTGGGGGCTCCCTGCCACTGCGCTGCATGGGGGTAAGCCATAAGAGTTGGGTGCTGGCTGGCTGTGGTAGAAGCGACTGGATTCCCTGGAGGATGCGAGGACAGGGAAGCAGACCAGGTGGCCAGAGGAGGTAAAAAGAAATAGCCAAAAAAAAGAAGACAATAATCAGCCTCAAAGCACTGTGCCAAGGACCTGCACTGACTGGGCTTAGGCTTTAAAAAAAAAAGAAAAAAACACGCTCACGCTGATCATAGCGACCTTAGCTCTGCCTTGGCCTTTGACTGCATAGAGATGTTTATTTATTTATTTACTGTACAATTTATTTGCAGCCTAGCTGAGATGCAACATCTTGTTTCTAGTGGGCTCTTGTTTCTTCCCACTTCTGCAGCTGGATGCACTAGAACAGTGACAGGGTAAGCTAGTTGCTCAGGATCACAAGGTGAGTATCTGGCTCCAGCGAGGCTTTAACCTGCAATCTTCTGGTTCCCAATATGGTGCTTTTACCACTGGTCCGCATGCCTCCTCAAATGTACAAACGTAGTGAAATACCTGCTTGAACCAGCTTTCTTTCACCTACCTGGGTGTCGGCATCCAGCTGGCTTCAAGTAAGATTATTTACTAGCGCTGGCTGGGTATTAAAAGATACCTAACCCCCAAATCTCAGGGGTGCAAGATACCCCTCAAGCATCTTTACTTTCCCACTGTGAGGCTTAGCTGTGTGGGCCCTGCGGGCCCTAATAATGCTCCTTTCTTCTCCCTGATCCTTACAGTTAGGTCTCTAAACATCAAGTGCGGAGTGACTCTAACTATTACAACACCTACAACCTTTGGCTCCTTTGGGGAGCCCACTAAGCTTGCAATTCTGGCTCCTGGATTTATTTATAATGAAGTCCAGCTGGCTGTTACACCAACACCCGCTGGAGCAGGTTCCTCTTCGGTGGCTCCAGCCACCCACTCACTCCTCACTCTCTCCCCCTCTGCCCACCACAGCCTCTGCTAGACTGGCCCTGGGAAGAGGTAAAATGCACAGAGTATCTTTTAAATCAAGAGCAGTCATGCTTCTCTATAGTCCGATCCTCCTCTGGTCAAAGACACCATGGAGGAGGCGAACAAAAGGGGCCAGCAGTCCAGGAAGGGAGAAGCCCTTCCTGGACCCACTAGACACCAGGGATATACTAACTGAAATGGGCTATAGATCAAAAGGGCCACAGCAAGCCCACTGGATCACCAGGGGTATAAATACTTAAATTACAGGCAACAGGCACTAAGGGAGTCTATCCTGAACACCCTCCCCCTTTTGGCCGTAAAGTTTTACTGCTTTTCTTTATGTCTGTCTCTTTCTCTAGCTCCCTATTTCTTTCCTCTGTTGCTGTTTCTCTGTTTTCTCTTTTATCTCTCTTTTTTCCTTTATTCTGTATCTTTATCTCTCTGAAATACTTTTTACTTAATGTATATGTTCCTCCTGTATTCCTGCAGTACCTCTCCACTCTCTGTCACTACTCTCACTACTATTTTTCCCTATATTAACACACTTTTCAAATGATTTCTGCAGGTCTGACAAGCTGCCCCCCGCCCCAGGCCAATCAGATAAGTACTGCTCAATGTTGAACCTGTCCTATGTAGACTATTTCCTTCTTAAAGAACAACAGATCCTTTGTGAACCTTTTCTATACTGTATTGTGTTTTACAGGTCCGACGGATGTTGTCCCTTCAAGACCCCTACCGTAGGCTCCCCGGGATCAAAGGCATCTTCTACTTATTACCAGTTTTATTTTACTTTTTGTTTAAACTTTGGTGACCGAGAAAGGCACACTGAGCCGGGGCTCGTTTTCAGGTGCAACCTGTTTGCAATGATAAGTGTGTGAGCCGTAATGGTGCAGCCATGCCCGCTGCAGAAGAGTCAAGTCCAAGCCAGGAACTGGGCTCTACAGAGGTTCCAGTGAGCACAGATTTCCTCACCTCTACTCATCCAAACACTTTCTGGTGGCAACTGCTGCATTTAGATGATAAACTGTATAATTAAAATCACCAGATAGTTACTACAATTAGAATTTTGTACTTCATTTTTTTGCAGTTAGTGATGTTCCTCCAGTGACCCAAGTCACTTTTCTCCAGGACTTGCCTTAGTGGTAGTGCAGTGTGGCCTAGGTGCTTGACAGGGGGCAGGGCTACCATGTGGCCAGGGTCACTGGCAGCTTGGACAACCATTTTTCTGTTTTTTTTCTCCCCCGAGGGGAGGGGTGCAATACTGCCCAGAGGTCCCCACACACACTTCCATGTGTGAAGCATCGGCAGCTCCCACTCCTTCCTCTATGCTGACAGTGCCAGCCTGCCTCACCCCCAGCCAACCCTAGGGACCAGGTAAATGCTGGGCACTGAAACTCTCCCTCCCCAAGACAGCAGAGCAGTCCTTAGAATGCTCAATCCACTCCCTCCCTCCCTGGCTGACCCCTGGTGACCCAGGTCCGCATCTGAACCTGGGTCATCAGCATGGTGCAAGGTGTGGCACCAGTGCCCAAACCTTAGTGCCACTGGGTTGGCTCAATTTGAATTTTGTACTGAATTTAGAAATGCTTCTGTTAGCCGGCACACCGGCGCAGCGGTAGGATTTCCGCTTGCGACACCGGCGATCGGGTTGGGGAATGGACCCGGTCGCTGGAGGGCGACTGGGGAGAGAAGGATTGAGCGTATCCGGACAGCTCTCCTTCTCCAGGGAGGGTGGGGAGAATGTCCAGTGCAGGACAGACCCTTAGCGGAGGCCAGGGGTCCCACAACACCGGCACTCGCACTCAATGGAGGCAGGGCGGACACTGGACGTCACTGTATGTCCCTGCCTCAGAGGAAAACTAAAGAAAATGGAGGGGAGAGCCTCTGTCTACATGAAGCCCTCCCCGGGGCTTCAATTAGCCACCGCTGCCGCACTCCCAACCAGATACCAGTTCCACGGCGCTGGAATTAGGGGAACCAGCGCTGTGGCCCCATCCTCCGGGAGGCAAGCCGGGGGTAACCGGGAGTTGCAGCACTTGGCGGTTGGTGGAAGTCTCGGGGGCCGTGACCAGGGCAGAGACAGGTCGGAGGCCTCCCGGGAAAAATGATTAAAAAAAAAAAAAAAAAGGAATGCTGCTGGTATGTGTGTTGGCGGTGGGTGGGTGGGGAGTACCCAGATCAACACCAGGACTGTACCCAAAAATCCATTACAGTCTAAAAGATTAAGGAGCCAATCCACAAAAGGCCTGCACCAGTTTCCGCACCTGCAGAGAGGTGGATACATGAGCCTGCGGTGCACAGAGGACCTGCTCCACACACATGGGGACCTCCACACATTCACAGCCCTTGTTGCTGGCTCGCCCACCAGATCCAAAGCCATGTGCAAGTGGGCCTGGTGGGTATGTGCAAGGGGGGCCAGAGGGAAGTGTCACACATGTACAAGATGCACACAAGGAGTTGCACGGTGTGGAGGGCCAGCAGAGGGGGCAGCAACTACGCAGCCCGAAAACCTGCATTAGCAGCTAGTCACCCCCCTTCTCATGGCCACAACCTTGCCTCCTCCAACCCTCAAGAGCCTCCATGGTAGGCTAAGGGGACTCACAGCATCAGCTGCTGCCGATTTCAAACTTTTACTAGGTCAGACAGGGATACAGCAGTCCTCAGAGGGCTGCAACATCCCATCATTCTCTGCCTCATGTGGAGTCAGGGATCTATTTGTGGGCTACCACAAGCATCTGACTGAATGGCCGTAGTAGTAGTAGTAGTAGTTTATTATTCGGACAAATACCTTTGAGCATAGCTCTTTTACAAAGGTTCCACGTCAAAGACACATTACAGACATTAAATACAAAATGAAACATACAAAGTACAACTTGCTTGGTACATGAAACTTGTTCTCCCCTAATCACAATGGTCAATAAATTACAATAGAGCAGGCTATTAACAACGGTCAGCAAGACTGCATGCGCATTATGCCAGCAAGAATACGAGACACGGGCAGCAGCCAACAAGGTTAGCCTTGTCACAGAGACCGGATGGTCAGTGTGGTCAGGGTGGGAAAGTGGGACCGGCGTTATGGCAGGGGCAGTGGGAAACACAGAGTCAACCATGAACCTGAGAGATCAATTCCAGAGGGAAATAGTACAGCATAGTTCCAGCCCCACAAGCAGCTCTGCAGTGGGCATGGGCTGCAGACGCCAAACAGTGTGGACGAGCATTGGGATGTGGCATGCTGCAGCCAGGTTACACTCAAATTGATCGTATCCCTGACCTCTGTGTGAACTGGATCCTTAGTGGGGAGAATGCTGATGCTGTGTGTGGCTTGTGGTGGTGGTGGTGGTGGTGGGGTGGTGGGGGTGCAATACTGCATCTCAACACACACTACAATCTAGGACATGAAGTGGAGAGAACGCTGCTGACACGTGCGTGTGTGGGGGTGGGGGGGACTGACTAGGAATAGACAGAGCAAAGGCCAATGGTGGATTCCCTGCAGGAGGGCCTCAAACAACTGGTACAACAACCCACAAGAGACAGGGCTATCCTAGATCTAGTACTGACTAACAGGGAAAGGATCACAGATCTCCAGGTAGAAGGTCACCTGGGGGCCAGTGACCATCACATGGTATGGTTCAATTTGGCCACTAGAACTAAATCATCCCATTCCAAGGCAAAAATATGGGACTTCAGAGGAGCTGACTTTGATAGGATGGGCAACAGAGTTAAGCTAGCCCTGGCAAAAAGAAATACAGGTGAAAGGGTACAGGCAAAGTGGGCAAGCATTAAGGATGCAATACTTGAAGCAACATCCCACTGTGTTAGAGAGAAAAGGAAGTGCAAAAGAAGAAGGAAACCACTTTGGTTCTCAGAAACAGTAGCAGCAGAAAAGGTCAGAGCCAAAAGGCTGGCCTTCAGGAAATATAAGGGAACGCAGCAGGATGAAGATAGGGAGGCATACCAAACTTCCCTAAGGGAAGCAGGGAAGGCAGTAAGACAGGCAAAGGCCCAAACTGAGGAAACACTAGCACAGACAGTAAAAGAAGGTAACAAGACTTTCTACAGATACATTAGTGAAAGGAGAAAGTCTAGAGGGGGTATTGCTAAGATCAAAGGAGATAAGAGGGCATCTGAGGAGGAGGACCATGTAAAAGCATCTATCCTAAATAGATACTTCTGCTCAGTATTTACTGAAGAGAAGGTAGGCAGGGCCCACAGCTCAGCACCATGGACACAGGGGGGAGGGAGGTGAGCACTAGTCCCTTCACAAAAGAAAGGGTCCTACAAGAGCTCGATAAGCTCAGGGTGGACAAGGCAATGGGACCTGATGGCATACATCCCAGGGTACTAAAGGAGCTAAGGGTGGAACTAGCAGCGCCATTATCAGAATGGTTTAGTGAGTCTCTGAGCACAGGAGTGGTCCCATAAGACTGGAGAAGGGCTCATGTGATCCCGCTCCACAAGAGTGGTAGGGAGGAGGCAGGGAACTACAGACCAGTCAGTCTTACCTCAGTAGTCGGCAAGATTATGGAGGCACTCCTTAAAGAAAGGATAATGCAACACCTGGAATCCATAGGAGCACAGGATCCAAGACAGCATGGGTTTACAAATGGAAGGTCATGTCAAACTAATCTCATAGATTTCTTTGACTGGGTAACCAGAGTGGCGGACCAAGGGAGAGCAGTTGATGTCGCCTACCTTGACTTCAGCAAAGCTTTCGATACTGTTCCACACATAAGATTGATTAATAAGCTGGGTAGGCTCAGGGTGGGTCAGAAGTTGGTCAACTGGGTGGCAAACTGGTTGACAGGCAGAAAACAGAGAGCGGTGGCAAATGGTATACAGTCAGAAGAGATGCAAGTAACAAGTGGGGTACCTCAGGGATCAGTCCTGGGGCCATTCCTCTTCAATATCTTCATCAGTGACATTGCAGATGGACTGGAGGGTAAGGTTTGTCTGTTTGCAGATGACACCAAGATCTGCAACAGAGTAGATGATCCAGATGGGTTGGGCAGAATGAGAAGAGATCTGGATAAATTGGCAAAATGGTCGGAAGAATGGCAACTGGGGTTTAATGCAAAGAAGTGCAAGATCATGCACATAGGGAAGAGAAACCCTGAAGCCACCTATAGGCTGGGAGGGGAGTTGCTGGCAGTCACAAAGGAAGAAAGAGACTTGGGTATCATCATCACTGATGACCTGAAATCATCCAAGCAGACCACTAAAGCAGTAGGTAAGGCTAGGGGATGTTGGGGTGTATTAGTAGAAGTATCGCAAGTCGGGAAGAGGAGGTAATAATCCCTCTTTACAAGACACTGGTTAGGCCCCATCTGGAGTACTGCATGCAGTACTGGAGGCCACACCTTCACAAGGACATTAACCAAATTGAGGCAGTCCAGAGAAGGGCAACCAAAATGGTGCAGGGACTGCATCAGAAAACATATGAGGACAGATTAACGGAGCTCAATATGTATATCCTAGAGCAAAGGAGGGAGGGAGGTGATATGATCGAAACATTCAAACACCTTAAAGGCATTAATTAGGTGAAAGTGTCTAACATGTTTCAATATAAGAAAAATAGCAGGTCAAGAGGACACAGCATGAGATTAGAGGGAGGCCGATTAAGGGGTAACGTGAGGAAGTTCTTTTTCACAGAAAGGGTGGTGGATGCATGGAACGGGCTACCTCAGAAAGTGGTGAATATGAATACAGTGCAGGGCTTCAAACAGGCATGGGATAGGCATAAGGGAGCAATACAGATGAGTATGAATAGATAGGCCATTGACAGAGCAAAGGCCGATGGCACATTTATAAGGTAGAAAAAGAAATGGGCAGACTGGATGGGCCTTGCGGTCTTTATCTGCCGTCAACTTCTATGTTTCTATGTTTCTAGCACTCTGTTTTAAAATTCACTAGAATCCAAGAGATGGAGGGGAGAGAGACTACTGCTAACGTATGCGTGTACAGAAACGCACGATTTGTGGAGGGTATTAGAACCAACACTGTATACCATAATGCCCATCAATCCAGGAGATGCAGGAGATAGAAAGAATAAATGAATGAACTGAATACATTGAAAAAAGCATGGAGCCAGCTTAGGAAAGAAGAAATGTGAAAGTTCAACACAAAATGCGGAAAATGAATAAAGCAAGCATGAAACACATCCCCCCCCCAAAAAAATTCAGATTGACACTGCAGATATTTCAGGGGAGTTTAAACTTCAGCTTCTATTGCAAAAAAAAGCTGTACACGGTGATAAAGACAGTGAACTGAACACGAATACCACTACATAGACATAACTGAGGCTATTTCACTTATTCTACCTCTCTTGACACCACACATCAACACACTGAAACTGGTAACGCCCCTACCCTTCCCTCTCACCACTCATCTCCCTCATCCCCTCTGCCTACTGTTCCCTGTGCTCCAGGGACCCTTGCACCTTCGCCATTCCTCATCCCTGCTCCTCTGCTGGGCAATCAGCCTTTTCCTATTGTCCCCGTCACTCTGGAACCAACTGCTCCCTTCCCTCCACTACCTCCGCTGGCTCCCTCAAGCATTAGCTGAAACTCCTTCCTTCCTTCCCACACCTGCTCCTGTTTTCCCTCTACGTTACTGTTCCCCTTGCATTTGCTTCTTACCCCAGTGTAGGTATGGCTGAAACACCTTATTTTGTTGCTTCTACCTTGACTGCTCGTTTAGTACTCACTCCCACTTTAATTCACATTCTCTGCTTGCATTTTATTGTAACTGTGAAATGTGTCTGTGCTATGTGTTTTGTATCCCCTGTTCTCTTACCCCAGGTTGCACCAGGAAACAAGCCTTGATTCAGTGCGCCTTTCCCGTCACCAGTGTTCAAATGACTACAGTAAATAAATAACCAGAATGCTAAAGTGAAAAGAAGATGAAAGAATAACAACAGACCAAATTAAGGACTATCTGCCATCTCTAGCAGCAGTCTAGAATAGCAAGTTATGGACCAGCTGTTTATATCAAGTCCAGCATTGACCTGTTCTCTTCCATGGCTTTACAGAGTTAGACTGGACGTGCAAAGTGTAGCTATCCTATGATAATCTTTCTGTTTAAAGGTTTTGTTTTAGATGGATTATCCCTAAATTGTTTACTCCAGATTGTTTAGGCTGTATATTTCTGATCCACTGGATGGCTCTTTTCTTTATGTCGATGCCTGACATGAGGATTTATCTTTTTCATTCATGTACTTGATGAAAAGTGATAAAACTAAAATTAAAACAAAAAAGGGAGCCAACAAGGTGTGAATTTTTCCTTTCAAAGCTGGAATTGCTGTAATTTTTGTTTTATGGACTCTATGTTGCTGCACACCTTATGCCCACTCCTTTTGTGAAGGTGAAATCTTATCAAGCCATCTGCATGTAACTGCCTTAAGCGATGCTGTAGTTAGTATGTTATACAAAAATCTGTCTGATGTACTGGAAATTGAAGGGGAGGAGCGAGACCAAGTACTACTGAGTGAGGACCAGGGCAGTGAATGAACTGCAAGAGCCAGGCAGGACCAAAAAAATGTATTCATGCGTACCTCTCCTTGCACAGTCTCCCCCAGCAATTATCTGAATATGAAATCTTATAATGCTGCGTAATAGTGGGAGAGTGGAAGAATCTAGTTACTACTTTCAATTTAAATCTCCTTCCAAGTTGAGGCTAAGGTAGTGCTACACACCACCTTCCCTGATGTATCCCATTGAGCTTCCGAGACATGTCGATCTAGTTCTAGATTCCATCTCTGCAAATGTAGTCCGTAGGACACATTTAAGTAGTGCTAAGGAGACAGTAAATGATCTAGGTTTTCTTTTTATTAGGATACTGAATAACCGACTGAAGATATCATTAAAAAAGCTGTAGGTTCCATACTGAGATGCTCTATTAAGACTTTCAAAGATTGATTTGATTCTGACAAGTCCATGGGCTGCACAGTCCATTTACATGGTCGACCAGAAACATGTACAGAAACAAAAACATAGCAAGATGAACATTCAATAAATTATCACAGAAAAATACATTCAGCATGATAAAATATGCACACTTTCAAAGCCTGTCTAAAATTATCTAGCCATGAGGCACTAGAGCTTGTAACGAGTAAAGAATTTAAATATTTAGGCAACATGAATGACAAAGAATGTTGTCCTTTGGTTGCCCTTATAGTACCAAACTTGCAGGTATCTAAAATGGTCAAACCTGCAGGCCCAAACTCTTGTTGTAACTCCTGAAAATGTTCACCAAGACATACAAGACCTCTACGTACCCACCTGCCAAAGCCAGAGTCAATGTGGCCCAGAGAAAAACCTGAACATTCACCAAGGGTTTTAAAAGTGGGATGCCAGGCGGAAGTAATTTTGCTGTGTAAATCAAACCAAACATGCAGAGATAGTTTGAATGAGAATTATCAATCTGTTTAAGCTGCAATTTCGTTAAATCTGCAAATAAGGCTACATGACGTGGTAAGTGAGTGTGATACGCTACCTCTGTGGAATACCACTCAGATTATCTGCAACAGCTGTGCCACTTGAGCTGCCTAATAACACACTATGAAGTGAAGAAGTTCTAGCCCCTCCCCCATTTTTCCATTCACTGGTCACCAGACCCCAAGTGAGTCTTGGGATTTTGTTGGCCAAGATGAATTTTGAGACGGCAAAGCTGTAGCATTTTTTCAGAGGACAGCTGGGCATTTAATGGGAAGCACCTGAAATAAGTATAAAGAAAAAACTAGGAAGGATTATCATCTTTAGCACTGCAACTACTCCAAACCAGAGGGTGGAACTTCCACAGAAGTGTACAGTTCTGCATTTGTTAAGCTGATTAAAGAAGTAATGTTGATATGATAGAACAGGGATAGATGGGTGGTGAGCTTCCCCCTAAATATTTCCCTGAATATTTCAAAGTATTTGCAGTCCATTTCCAAAGGGTCAATTGTTTCAATGTCACCATAAGCATACAACTCAGGAAAAATATGTCTCATTTCTTATTATTTATAAGAAATACAGATATACTCTATGATCTCCCATAGGGCTACAAGTATGGGCGAGAAAGAGTGCTCCAGAGATTTTCCAGAAATATTAGTGTGTCACCTATGTAGAGCGAGGCAGTATTTGTCTCCTCTTTATTACAGTTCTATTAATTTCCCTGATCAATCTTAACTTCTCATCGGGCTGCTGGGGGTCGGCAGGGGGGGAGAGAGAGAGAGAGAGAGAGACGACTGAGCATCTGTAGGACAGCTCTCCTCTCTCTAGGAGCGATCTCGGGCATGCCCAGCACAGCAGCGGCCCCTGGTGGAAGCCAGAGGTACTCGCGTTCAGAACAACAGTAGAGGAGCACAGCCACAGTGGGCGTCGGAGGACATCATTGCGTCCGGGCTCTGGGGAGAAGCAGGGTGAAAAAGCAAGGATGAAAACCACTCTTGCCATTGGTAGGCGAAGGTGGGGCCAGAGGTCATGACCCCACGTCACTGCCGGACATCTGGTCACATCCTGGTCCCATCCATGACTGCTGCCTTCAACACTGTAGACAGAGCGCCTGAGGAGCTTGGCGGTCCCTCCCCAGGGAACTCAGATCTGGGGGTTGGGCAAGCAATTGGGCTTGAGGGGCCTGTCACCGGAGTTGTTGTCCAGTGCTTCAGGCAGATGGGAGAAATCACAGCACCATGTGCCCACACCGGAGAGAGGCGAATGGAATGAGAGGTGAGAAAAAATGGTTGGAAAAAAAATAAATAAATCTTAACTTCTCATCCAACGCTTCTATGGTCAAGGCAAAGAGGAGCAGCAATAGACGGCATCCTTGGTGCATTCCTCAATAAAAATGAAATCTTGGCTGAGTGTCCCACTCGCCCAGACACTAGCTGAGGCATCATGATACAGCATTTGACGGCAAGAACAACGCTGATTCCCAAGACAAAAAGCCTGCAACACAGCTATGAGGTAGTTCCAATTTAAGCAATGCAAAGCCTCGATGTCAAGAGCAATGGCAAGGAAGGTTGCTTTTGATAACTATGCTCCAGTAATGACAGTAAGGAACCTCCACATATTGTTGTTATTGTGCCTCCCAGGGACGAATCCTGCTCGTTCAGCATTCACCATGCTATCCACCACCGGTGGGAGTCGGGCTGCCAGAATCTTTGTAAACAATGTGGCATCCATCAGCATTTTATATAAGCCTGGAAAATTGATTCGCAATTTTGGACATGAAAGTGCTAATCAACTGTGAAAATGCATAGCACTTGCCATAAATTAACAAAAAAATACTAAAACTGTATATACATATTTTCAAAAAATATTTTAATCTGAATAAAATCCTTTACTAAAGTGGACTCTGTGTTTCCGTCATCTGTTATACTGCCCCAACACACATACACACACACACACACTCTATTCTCTTTCAATGGCACTCCTTCTTGTACCCAATTTTTCCCCTGGGAGTACTCAAAAAGTACGTCTATCAGGTGACTTACTGAAAGATAATGCATATGTCATGGCTTCTTTTTTTTGTTGAGAGGAAGGGGGGAGGAACAATTCTGGGTCCTGGCCCATGATTTTAGTTGCTCCCAGGGCCAGAGATCCCCATCCCAACTCAAGTTATACAGTAATATGGTTGTTGTACTATGGTGGTTACTTTAGTTAGTTAGTTGAAAATGGTAACTGGGAGAGAGGCACACTGAGTCGAGGCTCGTTTCCAGGTGTGAACCAAAATATTAAGACATTAAAAAAGGATAAACAGGGCGTTGTAAACAACCAGGAGGGGGGCACTAAAGAGGGTCATGGGGAAAGCACTGCTTCACAAAATATAACTGCTCACCACTAAAAGAAAATACTGTACGTGTAGCTCCACCATGACGTCTGAAGGACCTTGCACTGAACCCCCTTAAATATATATATATATATATATATATATATATATATACACACACACACACACACACACTCACCCACAGTAGTTCAACACTGATCCACTGCAGGGTGCCACCAATTAACAGTCTCACTGCCACGGACCCAACTGATGGCAACTGCTCCCACATGCAGTATCACAAAGCACTACTGGGGGTGACTGCCAGCACTTGGACCCATAATGGTGAGATTGTTAGCACAATATGAGCAGCACTCTACAACAGGTCACTATAGAACTATTATGGGCAAGTGTATGGGCTTGATTCTCAAAGGGCCCTTAGAGAGATGCAAGCTGTGACAAAAGGCAGTTTGCGTCAAGGCCCGGTGTGCCAGGGACCCTGCGCCTGATTCTTCACCTGGCAGGGTCCCGGCGCCAAAGTACACAGGCTTGCGACAACCCTGGCCAGCACCAAACAGACGGCATATCAGGAGGGTTTGCCGCAAACTGTGAGGCGGCTGTGTGCCAGTCCAGCACGGCCCTGGTGGTTAGCGGCACCCCCTCCCAAGCCCCAAGCCCCCATTTGAAAACATAAGTCATCCCTGGTGGTCTAGCAGAGCCCCCCCAAGCCCTGATCCCCCATTTGAAATAACAATTCATCCCTGGTGGTCTAGCAGACCCCACCAAGCCCCAATTCTCTGTTTGAAAAAATAATTCATCCCTGGTGGTCTAGCAGACCCCCCCCGTCCCAAGGGGAGGAGGGACCATGGCACATTGCCGCAACTGCTCAACTCTCCCAGGAGGCAGATTTCTAATAGAAATTTGCTCTATGGGAGAGTTTTGTGAGCCCCATTTCGTGGATTAGGCAGCCTGCATCTACGAACATACAAAAATGCCAGCTAAAGCAGGCCTTACAGTCTATCAAGTCTGCTTGATTATGCAGCTAGCCCCTCAACTTGTAGCTGCCCCACCCTCCTCAACCTTCTTCACTACAACCCCCCCCTCACCCTGTCTCAACCCCTCTTAAAGCCGCCCACCGTTCTACAGGATACCACCTCCTCGGGCAGAGCATTCCATCTGTCCACCACCCATTCAGTGAAAAAATGTCTCCTGATTTCCCTCTTGAATCTTTCCTCCTCCAATCTCAGCTGATGCCCTCTCGTATCCCTCCCTCTTCTAAGCTGGAAAATACCTTCTGTATTCGCCTTATTTATCCCCTTAGGGTAGTTAAAGGTTTCAATCATATCCCCCCATCCCTCTTCTCCTCCAGGGAGTACATGTTGAGATCGCCCAATCTATCCCTGTAGGACTTTCCCCTCCAATTCCTGGATCATCTTGGTTACCCTACGTTGCACCCCCTCCAACAATTTGATGTCCTTCTTCAGGAACGGGAGCCAGTACTGCACGCATCTGCCACAAACCCTAGCACTGTGCCGCAGCCCATTACTGATGGCGTCAGCCCCTTTTGGCGCCCACAGCCTGTGGATGACACAGGCTGCCTTTGAGAACTGCTCCCGGTGCATCTTTTGGCACAGTACGCCACTCTTTGTAGCACAAGCCCCTTTGTGCCATGCCAGGAGCTATGAGAATTGTGTGTAAAAGGACATGGGTGGGGAGGTTGGTGGGGCTGAGATGGAAGGAGGGAGGATCCCACAACTGGAACAATGGATCGCAATTTTTTTGCGTTTCAAAGCTTAAGAGTGCATTGTATGAGCAGCCGGTTTGCACACTGCAAAATGCGATGTGATCCAGCTGTTTAACACCATCTCTACATTTAGAAAGGAAAATGGGTCTATAGGAACCACATTCCTATGGATCATTAACCAGCATAGGAATGGTGGAAATAGAGAGCTTCTAACTATGTTGGGAAGGACTTTCTCTAACAGAGTCACCTGAGAATGTTGAGTGGAGGAGTGGAAGAAGGAGGCCACCAAATGTTTTACAAAATTTGCTGCAAAATCCGCTGGTTCCTGGCAGCTTGCCAGTCTTTCACGAAATGTATGGCCAAATGAATTCCAGACTTTGAAATGGGAGTATCCAGATCATTCTTCCTCGGACAAATGTGGATGTTTTAAGAAAGGAAATCAAGAATTAATCCACACAGCCTCGTTTCCACAGCATCTAATTCCCCATAGTATCTCTGGAATTCGTTTGCTACTGCAGTCGGATCAGTCAATGGAGGATGGGCAAGTTGCTTTGAGTTTATTATCTGAACCCAGCAGTCAGCTCGTTGTTTTCTCGAGTAGAAGACCCAAAGTCCGCTTACCTTTTTCATAATAACATTACCATTGAGTACCTCAAATTCCGTTCTATTTTAACACGTATAAAGAGATTCAATTTGTCGCATTTGGTTTCAAGTTTTTAAGATCCGGTGGCAAACATGTTTATGTTGCTTTTCGAGTTGCAGTTGAAGTTTTTAAAAGTTGTTGCTCCCTTGCACTGTCAACATGAAAAAACTTAAAAACTTCTTGGTGTGGTGCAGTGGTATTATTTAATAGGCACTGTGCACTTTATTTAATACTTGCACACTTGTTCTACAAGTCATTGCTAAGACCCATGGTGCTGTTTACCTGTTCGTTCATCATTTTACTCTTGCACTTATAAGTTGTTACTGTAAATGCTTTCTGATGTTTTATTGTAGTCTTGATTTTTTTTCTGTACTCACCCCCCTCCCCTCACATCCGAAAACGAGCCTTGGCTCAGTGTGCCTGTCCTGGCTACCACTTTTTAAATACATAAATAAATTTACCATCAGAAACATGTGCTAGTACCAGCATAATACAGTCACAGTATAAATCTAGTATCTTCACTCAAAAGATACCCTAAATGTAAAAGATTTGTAAATACTGTGCGTGGCAGCCATCTTTAATGACCCGAGTCATTACTTACAAAATAGTTATAAATGTTTTTTTTTTTTTAATATGAGGAAATAATTATGCTGATTATGAATCTAAAAATGTCAAAAATACATTTTTATTAACATAACCTATATGGTGACCATTTCTGCCAACTAACAAATACTGCTGCTTTAACGACGAGGGAGGCAGACAACCAATAAGAGACATGTACTGAACGGCGACAGGGGTTATGCAAATATAAACTTGGAATGCTGCCCTTCCCATTTAAAAGATCACATCAAGCTAGCCCATCGGTGCAGCAGTAGGACTACCACTCACGACCCCTGCAATCGAGCATCCCAGGCACAGCTCTCCTCTCTCGGGGTGGGAGGCACAGCATCTCACTGCTTGTCTGCCATCTGGTGGAGGATAGGTGGTAGCACAAGTGAGTACCCACGCAGGGATGGGCATGCCATAGGATGCCATGTACTCGTGCTCATCACTGCACAGTAGAAGTTTAATTAAATATTAATGAGCCTAGGGAGGCTCCTGATTGGCTACTGGATCAGTCATTAACATCTTAGAAAAGGCAGAAATCCAGCTGCCACCTGATCACTGTGTAATGCATGAGGCACCGTACCACACAGCTAAAAACTAAGCAGGTAAAAAAAAACAACCAAAATGAAAGGTTGGTACTGGATTACACTTATAATCACAATAACAACCTCGAAGCCAATCATTTCCTTGGATTAACAACTGGCTGGAGGAAGGTGGCCCTGCCACCCATTTCCCCAACCAGTCGTTAATCTTTCAGAAGTGACTGCTTCTTGGTCATTATTGCTTAAATGGTGTCTTGGAGAGAAAACTGGTGGAAAAACAACCCAGGACTGATCCAGTACCCCCACAGGCCCATGCACAACAGGGATGGCAAGCCACTGACAACCACGCGTGGTCCTGGATTAAGTAAGGGATAACCGATCAGTCCATTAGAAGATCAGTGACAGCAGGGAGGGTCTGTACTGTACGTTGTAATCGAAAATATAAAATCAAAGGAGCTGTATTCATTACAAAAAGGTTGGTGAGAGGGGTGCTGCAGGGTGAGGGATCAAAGGAGCAGAAACACAAGATTGACAACAGAAAGAAAAAAGATCACATCGTGTAGAGAATTCTAAAATACAGACTGCAATAAATCTCAGAGACACTTCCTACCTTACTGCTCAGTGCTGAACACGTGTCAGGCCTTCATGACCAGCTCCTTGACGAACACAAAAATGCCCTTGCTACCTGCGACAATTAACTCTCTCATGGGTTAGGCGGTACTGCACGGGCAGCATCCAAACTCAAGAGGAAGAATTTCTAGCCAGTCCGTGACAGGAAATCCAAACCAATGGCTATTCAGTTCACTGGACCCTCATCCTGCAACAGAAAAGAAAAAAATGTAGGTTGAAGCTCGGGGGACGCTATGGTCAAAAAATGGATTTTATTTTAATAGTACAGTGTAACATCACTAACAAAACAGAAATTCCAAACTCAGAACTCTCCCACTATTCTGCTGTAGTTTAAAACTTTCCACTCTGCAGTGCTCATTTGATATTCACACTCCAATTGTTGTTGAACCAGGTGAGACACACTAAGCTGAAAGCTTGTTTACAGATGCAACCTGGGAGCACAGGGAAGTTGAGTGACTCGCTCAAGGCCACACAGCATGCAAGTGGGGGCTGTGGGATACAAACCCAGGTCTCCAGATTTGCAACTCAGAGCCCCAAACTACCGCGCTACACTGCCTCCCTACTCACCACCAGCCCCTCCGCTGGCCTTTGTTACTGTTGTCCTGTGAGAAGATGTTTCCTCACTTTATTAATGTTTAGTTCACTGGTGTGCAGCATGGGCACGGTACCAGATACAGTTATAAAAAAAGTGTGTCAGCTGGCTTATAAGCACATCAGTAGTGCTACTTCTCACTACACCAGCGACCCGGGTTCAGGAACAGACAAGGGTCGCTCTGGGGCTGTCCGGGGGAGGAAGAATTGAGTGTCCCAATAGCGTCTCTCCTCCCTCAGGCGGGGGTGGGAGGGAAGCTGTGTCACACTACTTGACTACCGACTGCAGCACAGAATTAGCCCATAGATGGGAGAGGGGTAGCCATCAGACGTCAAGCATGGGTGCGCGTTACTGCAAGCTGGCACCCTCGGGGAGAAAACCAGAAGCTGCAGAAAAAAAGCTATGGTCTGCTGTTGCGCAAGCACCCCCTTCAGGCCCCTATGTGACTGATGTGGCAGGCCACCCATCAGTACCCTGGTACTAGAGAAGTGGTGGATAACTGGTTAATCCATGGAAAGGTCGGTGGCATCGGGAATGCTGTTGCATGAGTCAGGGGGTGAGAAAAGCTGGATTCAAAAAAACAAAAGCAATGAAGGCCCAACCTGACAGCACAGGGTTGGCGGACTCCACCTGCTGCACTGGCGATGCAGTTTTGCACTCCAGGTCCAGCATACTGCAGCAGAAAAGCCGGGTGAGAATCAAGTGTCCATGGGGAGCTTGCCTTCTAATTTTAGGGAGGGCTGCAACCTCCAATGTTATACTGCTTCCTAGGTGATCAAAGTTAGCAGTGCAATCGGCAAAGCATGTGTGAGAGGAGTGGGATGCAAATGCCCCTGGCATGCCAGCACCAGAAGCATCCCTGCATCCTTGGGGGTATGGCTGCAAGGAGAAAAAAGGGCAAGAAAACGGCAGGTCGTTGGGTGTGCTGACGACGCTCAGCTCTGTCCCCACATTCAACTAGGGCCTTCTCACTCCACCCCTGGAGACTGCTGCAGGTGCCTCCGTCCACCTCCTCTCCAGTGACTGGATTCTGAGAGCCATCTGCCTAGGAGCTGTATAGCAAGACCCCACGCCAGGTGGTGATTTGGAGGGTGGTCGTCGTCATGTGGTGAAAGGTAAAGGTGTAGTGCTGTGCTCCCAGAGTACGGGTGTTGAGGTTTCTACAGATAGGAAGTGGCTTCACTGCAACCAAAAGTGATTCTGCTCAGCGGAGCAAAGGCAGATCAAGAGAAATTTAAAACAGAAAGTATATGTGGAAGCTTGACACAGTGGCACAGTGGATGTGATCTGCGGTGTCAGCTGGGACAGCCTGATTCATGAGCAGCCACGAGGGCCAGGCCCATCATGGAAATACGGAGGGTGTGGACCAGGCGGCATTCATACCCATCCTGCTGGTAGACCAGAGAGAGAAGGCAGGTGCTTGCCCACCACCACGGCTGAAAAACAAGGTGCGGCTGTGGCTGCAACTGCTGCTGCTGAAGCAGAGAAACTGAAAATTTCTTACAAAGGAATGCCTGTCTTATAGTGTTATTTTCCTCTCCAGTATTCCTCGTGGACAGATTACCCATCCCGATCTGTACACAATCTCGCATTCAGGAACCCCCCTGCCCACAGTATAGCCCTGCTAGTACCAGCAGACTGCCAACTAAGACTACCAGTGGGGAATATTACCCCTGCAAGGTGACGTGTTTAGCAGGTCTAATGCGAAGCTGGCGCATACGGCAATCATGTGTTGTGTGTGTGTGCGTTTTCTGTGGGGTGGAAGTACAGCACAATACTTCAGAGAAATACTACAGTTCAATAATGCAAGCAGCTATTTTTATCATTCGTAAGTGAGCCAAAAATAACCCCTACAACCACTGCACTTCTTTCCTCACAATTAAAGCATGGTGGTTGTGGACTTACTAGAATAAGAAGGGGATGTGCTCAGAGGTGCAGGGCTGGGGTGCAGCTACTGGGGTTAGCCAGGCCCCCACACAATAAGAACTAGAACTAAATGCAGCAACATACAAACAGTAAGACAGCACAAAGAACCAGCCAGAAAATCACAGGTAATCCAGGGATTTCACAAAAGTGAAAAAAAAAAAGTTGTTCACTGCTAGTGTAAATCACAGAAATGGCCAAGAACTGAGGAAACCCTAGCTGAGCGAAGCATCAGAAAGTCGTGGGGTAGGGTTCCCACCTTTGTATACAGTTCTTGGCCATTTCAGTTATCTACACTAGCAATAAACCTTCTCCACTGTTGTGAAATCCCTGGATTACCTGTGATTTTTTTTTAAGCCGGTTTTATGTGCTGTATTACCATTTGAGTGCTGCTATACTTTTCTGATTGTAAACCTAGCAGCTTTGCAAAAAATAACAAAACGTTCCTTCCAGCAATAATGATCTATAGGATTTTTAAAAACTGCTGTTTCAGAGATACTGCCCCGCACCACATGGCATAACTCAGGGTTTGTATCTGTAACAATTTGGAGATCTGTACTGTAGATACTGGGGCTAGCAGTATAGCCTAGAGGTTAGAGTAACGAGCTGTGAATGAGACTGGTACACTCAAAAAACCTAGGTTTGAGTCCCACAACCACTACTTGCTTACAGTGTGACTGAGCAAATCACTTAACCACCCAGTGCTCCCAGGTCACCCCTAAAAACAGGCACTGGTGCCTAGTGGGCTTTACCTGGTTACCAAAGAATAAAAAAAAATAATATTGCTGCATAATACAATTTTAACGTACATCTTTCTACAGTGTGTCTCATAAGAACAGAGGTTATGAAAGTAAAGATAAGCTTTTTTTTCTGTGTGTGTGTGTGTGTGTGTGTGTGTGTGTATGTGAGACATCAAAACCTGCACTCATCACAGGCTGAAAGTACCGCTCTCTCCCTACGGCATCATTTGACAACATTCATGAAGTTTGCTCTTTAGTGACCCCTGCCTAGGACAGCAAATCATGAATGAATAAGAAGCCAACTGGTAACTATTAGATAACCCGTAAGATAAATTTGAAGAAGGTCTACAAACCGCTGATACATTGACCGAAGCTCCCATATGTAAAGACACTTATGTGTTCAGAGTACATCAGCAAACATTTTGAAAGCTAATATTGGGTTAGAGGGAACATTATCACAAAAAATCTTGCAGCACCTGATTAATCCGTTTAAGAATAGCTCACCTGGGCCAGCCCGCCAGTGCAGTGGCAGTGCTACCGCTTGCAGTGCCACCGACCCAAGTTCAGAAGCGAACCTGGTGGGCCAGCTGGGGGAGGAGGATGAGCTTCCAATGGACTTATCCTCCTCCGAGGAGGTAGGGACTCAGAAACCCGGTGATATACTGACCCCTGGCAGCGGCTGGGGTGGGTGAGCCAGTGATCAAAGCACATGCTGGGATTGGTGGAAGTGATGGACGCCAACACGTCAAGTGTGGGAGCACGTCCAATGTACCAGGACGTCACTGCACATCCACTCCATCAGGGAAGAAACACACACAAGCCCCCAAAAAACTCTCACGGCACCGCAGCATGAAGCACCCAGGGCTGGCTCTTAGTCCTGTGCCAAAAAGATACCAGCATACATCTCACACGGGACCTCATGGTTGATCTCGGTCTCTACCCTCAGGAAGCCCCACTATGAGGAGTCTCAGGCCACCCACCCCGGCAGCTTAGGTAGATTGCCAGTGGGGGATATAGGGCTAGGTGTCTGGGGCAGATATGGGGCACATCCCCACCTGACTTGAGAGCCATAAACAGAGTCAAGAAAATAAAATAAGAATAGCTTATCTGTTAACAGATATCTCTTAAGTAGTTTAGATTTATGTGTCTGTGCTGTCCAAAAATTACACAGGCTGATACTTGACTCAAATGAAAAAAGTATGCAGCTGTGCACAGTATAGCGTAGTAAGTGTTCCACATATACAGCTCTTTTAGAAACATAGACTTTGACGGCAGAAAAGGACCACTTGGCCCACCCAGTCTGCCCATTTTCCTACCTACTGGATAAGCTGCAGATTCTATTTAACCAACAGCCTACTTCCGGCCACCCCCCACTACAACTGCCTTATATCTGTCCCATGCATGCTTGAATTCCTCCACTGTTTTAGCCCCAACAACCTCCCCAGGAAGGCAGTTCCATGCATCCACCAGTCTCTCCGTGAAAAAAATTTCCTCATATTACCCTGAGCCGTCCCCCCATCTTTAAATTGTGTCCCCTTGTTCTTACACATCTCTTTTTCTGAAAGATGCTACCATACCTCTCAACCTCTTTACTCCTAAATCAGGGACAAAGCTTAAAAAATTCAGGGACAAAGACCCCAAATCAGGGACACATCTTAAAAATTGGTACTGTTCACTCAGAAAGCTGATAGAATAAGTGGATTAGTGTAAGATGTATTTTCTGAAGAAGAGCAAGTCTGTAACTTTAATGTCTGGCATTATTTTGTACTTTCAATCCCAACTGTTCTGTCACAAAAACACAAATTTTACGAAGGACAGAGGAAAATTTTCAGTCAAAATCAGGGACATCCCTGAAAACCAGGGACAGTTGAGAGGTATGGATGCTACCCTCCTGGACTTTGTTAATTCCCTTGAGGTACTTGAACGTTTCTATTATGTGCCCCCTGTCCCTCCTTTCATCAAGGGTATACATATTAAGCTCTCTCAGTCTCTCTTCATATGATTACTGATGCAGACCCTGCACCATTTCAGTTGCCCTCCTCTGGACTGCTTCCATCCTAAATTTGAGAAAAAAAAAAATACACAAGCTTATCCGTGCCCTTTGACTGGAATGCACCAGCTGCTTCAAACCTAAAATAAACAGACAAAACACCATGTTCTTCTGGGATTTGAGGAAACGAGTTGCGTGTGCCATCAGCAGGAAGCATTTAGATGCCGGACCACAGGTCTGACACATAAAATGCTTCCACCATACATTTTCTCCACATCTATCGCACTGAATGGAGCAGAGCTGTCAAGATACACTTTCTCTAAAGTGAGTGATTTCAAGTTCAAAGACAGATTCGACAGACTGTCAAGCAAAGGGGTCGCAATAATGACGGCCCCTCTTCCTTCCCTTTTTTTTGTGTCCAATCCATTCAGGCAGCACTACAAGACATCTCTCTGAGAGACAAAATGGTACTGACATCACAGCCTACTGTACACGGAAATAGAGGGAAGAGGGAAAATGTGCATTTTAAGCTATTAAAGTAGTACCTGTTAGCAAAAAAATTTGATCTTATATTTTGAAAAAAATTAATTGCTGACATCCTTAGATTTATACCCAATTGAGTTTTTTTTTTTTTGCTTGTCTTTTTTCCTCCTCCGTCCTGGTCAACTGACGTTCGTGCCGTCCACCCAGCCCTGTGCCCTGACCACAGGACTCACCTCCCTTCTTCCCCCACAGCTTGCCCTCAGTGGCAGGGTGGTGGGAAGTTACCTCAACCCACCGAGACCGGATCCAGTTCAGGGAGGTGCCTTCTGTCAAGGGCAGAGCCCAGGAGGACGGCAGTCATCTGACGCACCCAGGACATTTTCTTTGTTCACACTTAAGACGGAGGGGGAGCATGCAATACCAACAATGGCCGAGCCACACACGCTTCTGCATGCAGCACACTGGTTGGCTGCTCTGCCTCTGCCCCACGTTGTACGGGACCTGGCATGCCAACACCCAGCCACCGCTAGGTGTCAGGCAGACGCTGGTCTCCGTTCCCCACCCTCCCCAGGACAGGAGAGCTGCTCCCTGGAAGCTCAAACCTCTTCCTTTCCAGCTGACCCCCTGCAACCCACTCGCACCGTGAACATGGGTTGCCGGTGTGACAAAAGGTAAGGCATGATGCCTCAGCCCTCCACGCCACTGATCCGGTCCTATACCAAGTTTCATTTTAGTTTACTAAGACATTGTTAAAACAGCTTTTATAGCTAATTTTGCAATTGACTCATGTTAGTAAAGATACCCACCACTTGCAATTTTTTAAAATCCCTTCCGTTGAGCGCTGAAAACACCTGTTGAATGCCTGTGCTAGATTCATAATGTGGATGCATTAGGATGATGTTATCATGTTTCTGATAGTAAACAGCACAACAATGTACCAAGATACTTATTTCTTTTTTTTCATGGCAGGCTTGGCACGAGAATGGTGACGTTCAAAAAATACAGGTTACTCACCTGTAACAGGAGTTCTAGGAATAGTATATGTTGTTCATCCACACTGTCTGGCAGGTATCCTTGCCGCTTTAAATCTTGCCGGAAGGTCTTCAAGCTGGCTCCTCCCACCCACCAGAGTGGTAAAACTCTCGGCTCCGCCCCATGACGCCAGATCTGGCCCGCTAAAAGCTCAGGTTGTGCGTCAAGCCGGGAGGTCGGGTGAGTTGTGTGGATGAACAACATATACCATTCCTAGAACTCCTGTTACAGGTGAGTAACCTGTATTTCTAGGGACATGGATATGTTGTTCATCCACTATCTAACGAACTCCTAGCAGTTCTCCGGGAGAAGGAGGCAGGCACACACCCTAATTGGGAATAGAGACTGGAGAACCGAGGCCCCAAAACCAGCATCCCGGCGTGAATCAAGGTCGATGTGGTAATGGGTGATGAAGGTGTGTGCTGACTTCAGGTAGCAGCCCTGCAGATTTCCTGGATAGGGCGTCCCTGGAAGCAGCCACTGATGCAACAGTATGGCCGGGTAGAATGGCTCTTATCCTCTGGGAGGCTCCATGCCCGCCAACTTATAACAGAGATCTATGCAGGAGGTGACCCACCTGCCCATCGTCCGCTTGGCTGCAGGTCTGCCAGGTGCGGCTTCAGCGTAGGTGACAAACAGCTGGCGAACATCTCCCGAATTTCAGCCGTGTGCTCCTTATAGTAAGCGAGTGCCCTTCTAGAGTCCAGAGTATGGAGCCTATATTCGGCCTCCGAGGTGTGACTGGGGTAGAACACCAGCAGAGTCAACACCTGGTTAAGGTGAAACTCCGACACCACCTTCGGAAGGAATTTCGGGTGGGGGCGCAGGACAACCTTGTCCCTGTGGAAGACCAGGATAGGAGACTCGATGCAGAGCGCCTGGAGCTCTCCCATCCTTCTGGCTGATGTGATAGCCACCAAGAAGGCGGTCTTCCACGACAGGTGAGAGAGTTCACACCTGTGCATTGGTTCGAATGGCTTGCCCATGAGCTTTGCCTGTACCAGCATGTAGATCCCACAGAGGTGGGGTTCTGCTCAGGAGGAAATGTGATCAAGGCCTTTGAAAAGCGCAGGACCACCTTCTCCTCGGCCACCGACTGCTTCCCAGCTCTGCCTGCAAGCAGAGATGGCTGCCAGGTGCACCTTATGGGTCAGCCGACCTAAGCCCTTGCTGAGAAAGGCACCAAAGGTAGTCCAATATGCTCGCTAAGGAACAGGAGGAAGGGTCCAGGCCCTTGTCCTGGCACCAAATGGAAAATCTCTTCCATTTGAAGGCGTGGCATTTTCTGGTCGACTCCTGACGGAACGCCTCAACTACGTTGAGGACCTCGTCGGAAAGACCCAAGGCCTGGAACTCTAGCCGCTCAGGAACCAGGCCGTCAGGTGCAGGGATTGAAGGTCCGGATGGAATACCTTCCCCCTGATTGACTGAGAGCAGGTCCGGGCGAGCTTGAAGCTGCCTTGGGAGCCTGGAGCTGAGGCTGAGGAGATCTGGGTACCAGAACTGGCGGGGCCAGTCTGAGGCTATCAGAATCACCTGCGCCTTGTCCCTCCTTGCTTTGAGAAGCACCTTGTGCATCAAGGGGAACGGGGGAAAGGCGTAGAAGAAGCCCGGGGTCCATGGCCTCGAGAAGGCATCCTCCTGCAGTGAGCCCTGCTGAGCGGGGCGGGCATGGAACAGTCTCAGCTTCGCATTCTCCCTGGAGGCAAACAGGTCCACCTGAGGTGTGCCCCAATGGTAGAATAGATCTTGTACTACCTCCGGCAGGAGAGACCACTCGTGGGACGCAGCCCCTATCCGGCTTAAGGCATCGGCCAGGGTGTTGGAGGCTCCTGCCACATGAATGGCTACGAGATCCACCTCCAGGCTGCGCACGAGTGACCAGATGTGGAGAGCTTCCTTGCATAGAAGCATGGAGCGTGTCCCGCCCTGGCGGTTTAGATAGTACATGGTCGTGGTATTGTCCGTCTGGACCCGGACCACTTGACCCCGAAGAAACGGAGCAAAGGCGGTGAGAGCTAGGCAGACCGCTCAGAGCTCCAGCAGGTTGATGTGGCATCGGGACTCCTGCGGGGACCAGAGGCCGTGCGCTCGGTGTTCCTCCAGATGGGCATCCCAACCCATCAGAGCGGCATCGGTCGATAGAGAGACCGTTGGCTCGGGCGGACAAACGGGATGCCCTCCTGCAGATGAACTGGAGCGGTCCACCACTGGAGAGCGTTCCACATCCCCTGGGTCACCGTCACTAGCTGGTCCAATGGATCGCAGCGTTGGGACCACTGGCTGGCCAGCCTCCACTGAAGGGGGCGCATGTTCCAGCGGGCCCAATGGACCACGCTGGTACAGGCTGCCATGAGACCCAGGAGGCGCAGGAAGTCCCAGGCAGGGTGCAATTGCCCAACCAGAAATGACTGGGCAAAGGAGGAAAGAACCTCGGCCCTGTCTGCCGGGAGCCGTGCTCTGGCTCGAAGAGAGTCGAGCTCTGCCCCGATGAAAAGAATCACCTGCTTCGGCTCGAGTTCCGACTTGGCCTCGTTGATGAGGAGGCCGACCTGAGAGCAAACCTGGAGGGCCAGATCTCTGGACCGCTCCACCTCCTGTCTGGAGGGGGCTGCTATCAGCCAATCATCCAGGTAAGGGTAAACCCAGACCCCTCGGCGCAGCAGGAATGCTGTCACCACTGCTATGCATTTGGTGAAGACCCTGGAAGCTGGAGATAAGCCGAAGGGCATGGCTTGGAACTCGAAAAGGGATCCCTCCGCTCAAAAGCGAAGGAACCTTTGATGGGACAGATGGATAGGGACGTGAAAGAACGCGTCCTGTAGGTCCAGAGAGCAGAACCACACGCCATGTTCCAAGGATGGTATTATCTGAGCCAGAGTGACCATCCTGAAGGTTCGAGACCTTAGGAACTTGTTTAGGTCGTGTAGGTCGAGAATGGGGAGCCAGCCCCCCGTCCGTTTCGGAACCAGGAAGTACCTGGACACGAACCCCGGTTTGAGGGAGGGTCCGCCACCTCTCTTATCACCTCCTTCTCGAGGAGGAGAGCGATGTCGGCTCGGCGAGCTGACAGCGAGGCTTCGGACCCCGAGGCCCCCGAGGTGCGACGGCTCTGAAGGGTGGGGCCTGCTCGAACTCCAGAGGCAGGCCCTTTCCTACCACTTCCAACACCCACCGGTCTGTGGTAATAGCAGACCAGGCAGAAAGGAAGTACCGGAGCCGTCCCCCCACGGGGGGAACCTGGGGTGAGGTGACGAGGTTGGGGGTGACATGCCTCAACCCGTCACTGTGCAGGCTTGGAGGAGGGACCGTCCGAGGGACCACCTGGGCCTTTACCTCCCTGCTTCCTGGAGGAGGAAGCCGTGGGCTTGGGTTTGGGACGCCAAGCGCGAGCCTGCTGGCCCTGGTGTTGCTGGGCCAGATGTGCCGGGGGCGCAGACGGATGAAAGGGCTTGGGTTGCGATCGGCGGCCCTTGTCCCTCTGAGCGGATGAGACCGAGTCCAAGGTGGCATTGGACATTTCGATCCTCTGGAGGTGGCCTTCCACTCCAGGGCCAAAGAGGTCGGTCCCCAGGAAGGGGACATCCGCCAATTTGTGCTGGGTATCCGCTGTGAAGATGGATATCCTCAGCCATGCCCGACGGCGCATAGCCACTGCGGCCGCTACTGACCTGGCACATGAGTCTCCAATGTCCAGAGCAGTCTGAAGTTGCTGCTTGGCCACTGCCCTGACCTGGTCCCGCACCTGCCTAACCGTGGTCTGCAGGTCAGCCAGGAGATGAGGGACTACCTCGTCCAGGGAGCCCAACAGGGCATGGGAGAAATCGCCATAAGCACGGCCGAGCTTGCCTGACGAAGGCCAAGGGAGGACGCAGCGTAGACTTTTCGCCCGGCATAGTCCAATTTCTTGGACTCCTTGTCGGGAGGTTTGTCCACGTCTCTAGCATTTCCGGCACGCCGGAAAACGCTGTCAGTAACTAACCCCTCAGCTGAGGAATGTTCCGAGAAACCGGACAGGGAACCGGTAGGGACCGCATACTTCCTGGCCATCCTGGCCGAAGGCGCAGGGCAGGAAGCAGGGCGCTGCCAGAGCTCCAAGGCCGGGCCCACAATGGCCTCGGCCACAGGAAAGGCCTCCGTAGGGGAATCCCCTCGGTCCAATATCTCCGTGAGGGGATACTTGGCCCACTTGGATACGGGCTCGAGCTGCATCCCGGTGGACTCCGAGATGAGCCTGAGCAAACCCAGGAAGGACGAAGGGCTGTCGTCCAGCGACTGATCTCCAGAGGACTCCAAGTCCACTCGCTTGGAAAAGGGAGGAATCGTCGTCCGGACTCAGAAGAGTCCGCAAAGAGCTGCCTCGGGCCTGAGCCACCCTCCACCTGCCGAGGGCGATCGGGAGTTCGGGTGACCGACAGCCTATGGGGCAGACGCTGAGCCGACCGAGAATTCTTGGTCGCAGCCCCAAACAGCGGCTGTGGAGGCAGAGGTTCCACCGGAATCGGTGGAGCAGCTGGTTTTGGCTGAACAACCGGCCTGGGAACAGGCTCCTCGGGTAAAATGAGGGGTTGTTTCAGCCGCTCCAGTGACAGCCACTTAATGGCCAGGGAAGGCGACGGCTTGTTCCCGGTCAGAAGGAGCTGTTGCCATATGGGGTCCTCGTATCGTCGACGTAACTTACGTCGAAGCCTCCCCTCATCTGAGGAGGAGGATGAGCTGCGGCGCCGCTTACCGTGGTGCAGAGACCGCCTATGACGGCGGGATCGGCTGGTCCGCGAAGAAGTCCGAGACCGAGACAGAGAACCTCGGCCTTTCCGAGGACGGTGCGGGGAGGGGACAGGTGGAACCAGCTCCTCCCTTGGCTCGGAGGGTTCACCCGAGGGCTCCAGAACCAGAGGCACTGGCAAGCCTGCGGGATCCTCAACTCCCACCGGGGGAACCGCGGAGAGGGGATTTTAAGCCGCGATCGACCAACCATCCAACGGGTCGAGAAAGATCTCGACTCAAGTAGGGAGTCTCGGTCAAATGACCTGATGGGGACACCGTGAGACCAGTGGCGAAGCAGCGCGATCGACCGAAGTCGATGGCCGACAACTCGGGGAGAGGGACCTTTCCCGCTCCCAAGAGCGTCGACGAGAGGGACTTACCCTTGTCTTTCTTTTTGGACCAAGAAGAAGGTCCAGCAGGCGTTGGTCCTTCTCCTCTAGTGGAAGGGACAAACAAAGCTCCTTAAAGGAAGCTGTGTAGAGGAACCCAGGGAGGCGGGATAAATGCCGCGGTCGGGAAGATGCGCCAGCGCCGCCTCCTCTTAGAGGCGATCATCTGCTCTAGCTGATCCCGCCGAACCCGCCACCACGGAAACCGCCCGACCCGGGCCTCTTTTGACTTTACGGAGAAGCGTTTCAGGCGCCCCAGTTGTAAGCGGGCAGCACGGTCTTCGAGGCGTAGGCTGAGAGGAAGAGCACAGGTCGCAAGCCCTGCGGGTCGTGCTCAAGGCCTAAACAATAGACACACATGGAGTGCAGATCCGTCCGAGACATCTTCTGCCCGAAGAGGCACCACCGAAACCGAGTCGATGGTCCATCGCAGCCGCTGAGGGATAGAAGACCAAGTCTATAATGCAAAAACTTTTTAAATTCGGAAAACTGAAGAATTAGGAACCAGTCTTATATGCAGAGCGTTAAGGAGGGAACCTGAGCTTCCAAGCGGTAAGGAAGATCTGGCATCATGGGGCTGAGCCGAGAGTTTTACCACCCGGGTGGGTGGGAGGAGCCAGCTTGAAGACCTTCCGGCAAGATTTAAAGCGGCAAGGATACCTGCCAGACAGTGTGGATGAACAACATATCCATGTGCCTAGAACTTCAAAATCCCATATTTCGGTTCAGGAATGAAAGAAAATGAAAGGAAAATGGGATATCTTCATTTTTTTGCCTGACAAACATTATTTCTGAAAAAAATACTATGTGGTAATGCTCTACATGGGAAGGTGCCCATGTACAGACTATACGAATGTCCTTCAATAAAAGATCTTCTTATCCCACTAAAATCTAGGTCTGCCCCCTGAAATGTGTCTATTCATTGAAATTGCTCTATTTTGTTTGCAGCGTACTGTGGGTGTACCTCGAAGCTGTCAAGAATCTGCATTGTATTGCTGTACTACTGTGTTTTCGTCTGCTACGTTTTATGTCATGTATTGTGACTGTACCTAAAACTGTCATGTATTTGAAATGTCCTGTATGCAAACATTTCTCTGTAACTAATTCCAGGTCACCCCTGAAAAAGGGACCTCTTGGGCCCAGTGGGTCTACCCGGTGAACAAAATTAAATAAATAAATAAATGTGGTTATTAACATTTACTGCTGCTTTAACTGTCATGTTCTTTATTTTGTGTAATATTTTTATTGAGTTTAGTCATAGTAAGATAATACAACACAAACAATACACTGGGTCATCCAACTTGGACAATACACACAGGGAATAAAACGGTTAATTCCACAGTTCAACAGGTACATTTGTAACAGTGTTTATCATTTGGTGGGGGTATACAGAATACTTTATTACCATACAGAAGGGATCCTTGAGGTTCTGGTTGGGGGCATGCCCATAGACCAAGCCCTGGTGACAAGAATGTAGAAGGCAGCCTCCGCAGGTGTCAAGGCGTCCGTGTACGTGCCCTTGTTAGTGGAGCGGTGGCTTTGATTTGACTAATGCGGCCCTCTAAAATATAAAATATAGGATTTAAAAAAAGTCTCCCATTACAATCAATACAGTGCTCCCCCGTACTCTCCAAACTAATACATCACAAAATGTGAGAGCATGCAGGTGGCGCCCACGACAATCAGGGACTATGTTAGAGGTCGGCTCCTCTGACTGAGGAATTACGATCCCTTCCCCTTAGAAATAGCAGCCTTAAAAATTCAGAGTAGTGGACCTTCGAAGTCCTTTGGAGGTAAGCTGCTGCTGGGGGGGTTTGAAGAGATAGTTGACAACGCGCACAGCTGGTGTTCTTTAAGGCTGTATGTCCCAGTCAACATGCAGGTTAAGTGTCAAAGAAATTATGAAAATCACAGAGAAGAAAGTAATAAAATATATTCACTCTATGGTTGTATTCCAATAAGCGGTTTAAATATTTTTTCTAGTACAGAAAGAATAATACTGTTATTAGTTAACTGTTTCATTTATATCTAGATGGTTAACATTTAAAGAGCAGCTCTCGACTAGCCCCCTACTGACACATATCCTGCAACTGACCTGGCCAGGAGTTGTTTTCCATCAATGATTCCTTTGTGGGCTACCATTTAAAATTTTATTTCCTTGCGTAACTTTTATTCTGCTGAAAGCGAATCCTCTGACCCATGCCGCCAGCACCTCGGCAGCCCGTTTTGAGATGTCAGTAAGCGAAGGCTGCGTGTGCGACCCACTGACAGATGGGGTGATTTTCCCAAAGGCTTTATGTAGCTTTAATGTTGGGATTTTAAGAAAGCAAAGTGACTGCTCCAGTAAGAGGACCCTCTTAATCGGGCAGTCACTTTGATTCTTAAAATCAACGATAAAATATAAAACAGTGAAAATCACCCATTCAATCAATAATTCTTGATACACCCTTCGTTTACTGACATCACAAAAGGGCTGCATGTGCGGCGTGGGCGTGCAGGATGCTAAACTGGTTCAGTTTTTACAAGCGGGTCAGGAAATGAAGTTACAAGTGAAATACAATTTTTAAACGGTAGCCCACAAAGGAATCATTTATAGAAAATGACTCCTGGCCAGGTCAGCTGCAGGATATGTGTCAGCGGGAGGGGGCTAGTCAAGAGCGTAGAAGCTGCTCTTTAAGTTCACAGGCTTGCTGAATTTGGCTATGGACTGAATATTTTTCAATTCTTCAATGCTGTTATCTGGTATAGTATTTTATATATTTTAGGATGAAATGTTTCTTAGGTTAAATTACATACTGAAAGAATGCATATTATATATGATGGAATGTATATGTTTTTGTGCATTACTGCACTGTTAAAGGAAAGCTTCAATGAAATCTTTGAAATGCAGATAATATTTACAACGGGGATTTAACTGAAGAAGGGCGGGGAGCAGTGAACCCTGCTCGATATTCATGGGCCCAGCATGCTAAAACCTATTCTTGGGTAAGATCAAAAGGTATTCATACAACTACACCACACAGAGCCGTGCAAGCAGAACACTGCTGTGGGATATGGATAGAGGGCATGGGCTGTGGGATAGTGGTGACCCAGGGGTGCTCTGGGAAAACAATCGCTATCTCAACTTCAGAAAGTTTCACGCCCGAAGGAGTGAGCTGGCACTGCACTGCCTCCATTATAGCACTGTTTTTTTATTTATCTGTAATTTATGACCAGGAAAGGCACACTAAGCTATATTATAAAAAAGGTCTGAGAAATGGAGCTTTCTGATTGGCTTCAAACATTCTAACAGCCTTATGTTAATCTTTTATTAACATACATGTAGAGCTTAGCCATACGCTGAACAAGGTTTAACACTGTTTAAAAACATGTTTTATTATAATAGCAATAAGGCACTCCCAGGGATTATGTTAATGGTCAGTTAATCACCCTCTAGGGGCATGTGGCACTCAGCTACACCTCGTGCCACAGTACACCCCTAGAAGGTGATTAACAGACCAGTAACATAACCCTTGGTCATCCATTATTGCTTAATTAAAGCTTGTTTCCAGGTACCTCCTGAGAGGGTTGCATGGACCTGTTTTTCTGATAAGGGAATGTTGTACATGACACCGGGGAAACTCCACTACTCTTGCGGAAGCACTGTCCACTTCCTACAGGGGATGGAGGACCCTGGAAAGGTGGAGTTGGAGATGTTTCTCCCCCACCCGGAGTACTGATGCAGCTCATGCAGTAAAGGTTAACACTGTTTCTGAAGGAGTTTGTGAAGGACCTGATGTGTTAATGTAAGTCGGAGAATCTTCATTAAGCAGTCTACAGCCGAGAACCCTGTTCAACCTCAGGCTGTTCTACAATGTCCTCCGACCAAGCCCTCGCAAATTAAGAATTAAAAAAGAAGCGTCAGTACCTGCTGACTATGATAGCCGAAGTGGAAGCTTCCTACGAGGTAGCAAGGATGAGACTACAGTCCTCTGCTCCCTTGTGGACGTGGCAAGCCAGTGCAGTACCTATGGGAAATGCTCTGTCGCTGGAAGCCAACCGGCATTCTGACAGCAAACAGCTGAGTGAAGCTCAGCTGAGAACATTATCCCAGACCACGCCCCAGACCACACATGGATCGCGCCCCAGACCACACATGGATCGCACCCCCAGACCACACATGGATCGCGCCCCCAGACCACACATGGATCGCGCCCCAGACCACACATGGATCGTGCAACCAGACCACACATGGATCGTGCCCCAGACCACACATGGATCGTGCAACCAGACCACACATGGATCGCGCCCCCAGACCACACATGGATCGCGCCCCAGACCACACATGGATCGCGCCCCCAGACCACACATGGATCGCGCCCCCAGACCACACATGGATCGCGCCCCCAGACCACACATGGATCGTGCAACCAGACCACACGTGGATCGCGCCCCAGACCACACATGGACGCGCCCCAGACCACACATGGATCACGCCCCAGACCACAAATGGATCGCGCCCCCAGACCACACATGGATCGTGCAACCAGACCACACATGGATCGTGCCCCAGACCACACATGGATCGTGCCCCCAGACCACACATGGATCACCCTCCCGGCCCCCACACATGGATCGTGCCCCCAGACCACACATGGATCGCGCCCCCAGACCACACATGGATCGCGCCCCCAGACCACACATGGATCGCCCCCAGACCACACATGGATCGCGCCTCCAGACCACACATGGATCGCGCCCCCAGACCACACATGGATCACGCCCCCAGACCACACATGGATCGTGCCCCCAGACCACACATGGTGCAACTCTAGAGAAAAAGTTTGTTTCCACACCTCAGCAAAATTCCGGCAGCATGTCCAGTGACCAGCGGCCATGGTCTGTCGAGACAGCACTCCTAGCAGCTGGGAACGTCAATGTCTGGAGGGGCGGTGGGTGTCCAGGTCCTCCCCTATCAATACTTCCAAAGCTGGGGCCAGCCCAGTGGCACTGACGGTTGAGGCGCTGGACACCACACCTCGAGCTATGCCAACGACCCGGGTTTGGGAACGTGCCCAGGCCGTTGAGGGTCAGCCGAGGAGAGAGAGGATTGAGCGTCCGATGGACTGCTCTCCTCTCCCTGAGGTGGGTTCAGGGCTTACATCACTCTGTAGGGGCCCTCAATGGAAGTCGGGGACATTGCAGGTGTAGTGTCATCAGGGGGAAGTACGGTGAACATTGGCATGCAGTGTCTGGATGTCATTGCACGTCTGTACTTCAGGGAAAAAAGTTCAGAGGAAAATGGAGGTTGGTCATGGCAGCTTGATGGCTGTGCCTCTCTTCATCCAGGGGATTCATCTGGAATTACGCTCTGGTATTAGATCCAGGCCTGGCAGGGGGAGTGGGGACCCCTCTGCAGGTACTGTGCATGCTAGTCGGATGCGAGTGAGCCGGCGAGTTGAATGGAGAGCGAGGATGGCGGCAAGATGACAGGCAGACCGAGCTGCGGGAGTAAGAAATAATGTAGTAATAATAAAAAGTACTCCCAAAGCTGGGGATTCTCCAGTGAAGATACCAGAGCAGGGCGAATATTACTCCAGTCTCTAATCCCTCAGAACGCAAACAACTCAAGTACCTGTTGATTTACCTCTTCCCTCTGAACTAGAACTAACACAAAATCATGTGCTTCAGGGTTTAATAACTGAACCTGCTGTGGACAACACAGTTACTCATCCCTTCTTGATTGTGGTGCACTAACAAAGAAAAGAAAAGTTTTCCTCGATATGTCTTTCTTAGCCAGTCTTATTAAAGGGACACATTCATGCCCAATGGGCATCACAGTCTGAAAGCCGATGAAACACTCTTTCAAACAAGGTATTGGGCTCACCTGTAGCTGGAAGCAGTCCTGAGATACAGATGACTGAGTCTTTTCAGTATTAATACTACACTGTAGCCATTTTTAGAATCCTGTGATGTCAGTGACAAACAAGCTGTGCTTAAGTCAGTGCAGTTAGGCACAGCTTGTTCGTCAGTGACATCACACTGTTCTAAAAATGGCTGTAATGTAGTATTAATACTAAACTTACTCAGTCATCTGTATCTGGTACTTTCAGCTACGACATACAATACCTCGTTGAATATTTCGTGGGCTTTCAGACTGTGATAACCGATGAACGATATCCTCTATGACACCAGGGTTATCAGATGCCTGTTTTTCTCATACTCAGAAAGGAGATCGCACCTTTTTTAAAGGTCAGTTGGTAACACAAATAGGCTTTATCTTTTTGCTCATCAAACCTTCTGCTAGGATCTGCTTCTGTGTGCCCACTGAAATTTTCAGATCCCAAAGTGGTCACTGTGTCCTTCAGAGCTTCCCCACAGTTATGACATGGCCCTGGTATTTGGAAGCTGCATTCTGCTCTTCTGCAGGACGGGGTTGTGCAAAATGCCTTGAGCGAATTGTTGTGAGCAAGGAATACAGCACTTATCCTTGATGACAACCCATTCCTTTGGTGGGAGGACACAAGGCTGGAATTAAAAATTTTTTTTTTTATTTCTTGGGGCAAAAGGCACAGCAAGACTGCATATTTGATGTATCTGACACAATGCAGAAATCTTCAACAACTGCCTTCCCCGACAACTGAATCAGGAAATAATCACGGCAACTAAACTGCCCACTTAAATTTGGCAATGTCCCATATTATCGACAGAGATCTGACGCTCTATAAGAGAAGTAACATTACAGTATTCAGGGGAAACTAGCCCAAATTTGCCAATTTGTAAACACAGAATCAAGAAGAAAGCTATGTCACAGGCTAATGACACACAAAGTAAAATACAGTACATTCAAGAATGGAGACTATTCTTGATGTGGTCTCTGATTATACACAGAGGCTAGCTGGCCCAGGTTTTACCTCCAATTCCAGAAGGGACTCTTTTTTTTTTTTTTTTTCCCGGATCTGATTCTCCCTCAGGTCCCTGAGTATTCACTACCCATTCTGACTGAACCCATCTCTTTTGATGAGACACTTCAAGCTATTAACTCTTTAGTAAAGATATGGCCCCTCGTATGGATGGACTCAACAATGAGTTCTGTAAACTGACAGGCACTCGCCTAGCTAGGGAACCAACTAAAATGTTTACCCATATACTAACTCACTGCCCTCTAGTACCTAACACAAAGGAAGCGTTACTAGTTTTCTGGTACAAATCAGACGATAAAAGGGACTCATCCAACTGGAGACGCATCTGTTTTATTAAATTCCAATCTAAAACTGTTCTCCAAAATTCTTACTATGAGGCTGTCAAAATCAGGCATCCAGTAGCCCAGTCTCAGGCCTACTCAGTACCCAGAAGAGTGATTCAGGATCACCTTATTCTAGTTTGAGAATTCGTAGAACAAGGAAACGCTAACATTATTCCGTTTTTTTTTTTTTTTACTTACACTCGATCAATGAAAAGCGTTTGATTTTGTGTCCTACGATAATTTGTGGTATGTACTTACATATGAAGAAGTCAGCAGAAGGACATTTGGTCTCTCAAGTCTGCTCATATTGCAGGGTCCCCAGCTTGAGCTAATGTTCAATGATATGGTATACCAGCCTGTTTTACTGAGTGTTTAGAATTCATGTATTCAAATACATCTGTGTCCAGCCCGGTGGCACTGAGGGTTGAGGCGCTGGATGCCACACCTCGCGTCACACCGGCGACCCGGGTTCAGGAACGAGCCAGAGTCATGGCGGGGGAGGAGAGGATTGAGCATCCATGGACTGCTCCCTCTCTCTGGGGAGGGATCAGAGTCTGCCGGTGCAACAGCAACCCCAGTGGAAGCCAGTGGGACGTGCGCGTCGGGCAGCTGCAGTAGAGGCGGAGCTGCAGCGGGCGTCCCAGGCGTCGTGCACAGCGAAGCTCGGGGCGGGGGCTGAGGAAACATAAGAAAAAATACCCTACCTTCAGGGAGGCGTGGAACCACCAGTGGCCTGGGTTCACATGCCCATGTTTGGCCGCAGAAACCCGGCAGTGCCCTTGGGGACCCTGGGCCTCTCAAGGGGTCAGACAGACTGGCATCCGGAACCCGATATAGTAGTCAGGCGGACACGGTTCAGACGGACGGTCAGGTACTTAGTGCTGACAGTGGATTCCTGAGAGATGCCCCAATAGGTGGGAGCATAAACAGTCAAAAAATATATATATACATATATGTGACCTCGACTGTTAACTAGGTTCAGCCAGTACTATTTTTAAAGGAGTCAGACAGGACTATTTCACTTCCTTTGGGCCTTTTTTTGGGAGGCTGTTTAAATCTGCAGAAACGTGTGGGCGGACTCTTAGGCAATAGGTCTCCCCACCTGATATCTGTAGCCAAGGAACCGCTCAACATAACCAGGTTTAAAATGTGGAGATGGTAACTCAGCTCAACTAAACTGGGAGCCTAAAACTGGCACGGGGAACAAGAAGGTCAGCAACTAGAATAAATGGAAATCGAGCATGCAAAAACATTTCTTTTTTTTTATCAAACCCTTTTCTACTATCAGAGAAACCATGGTACCTTGGGTTTCGGATGCCCTCTCTGTTTCGCTACAGAAATGGACAACATGGACCTGAAGAAGCACATGCTATTCACAACTGTTACCAGTTTATTTCAAAGAAGCTTTGACAAAATTAGAACGTGGAAAACTACCAGGCAACAGCTTACCGATACCCCAAGGAAAGTCTTGTATCTTCAAATTTTGGCTACTAAATTCTTAATAAACCCTGCTTTTGTCCATGTGCCAGGTAACCTCAGCAACTGCCTGCTGCGACAAAGAACGAATGTTAAAATTCCTCCTAAGATGTAGGATACCATTTGGTTAAGCCGTCACAATAGGTTGAATGTGAAAAGTAACCACAAGCATAAGCAGTTGAATGACAGGACATCTACTGGGCCTGAAAGTATTAAAGGGCTAGTGTATTGCCTAAAACTAATATTAGTTTTCAAAAGCAGTCAACCATTACCTTTTATATCAGAGATACTTTTCCTTTTCCCTTTGGTTAATTAGAAGATTTTTTTACCTGATGTTAGTAGGTGTGTTGTTTAACAGCACTCTGCCTGGCAGCTGACATATCTAGCCCTGTTCCACCCACTACATCATCAGCACTGTGACCTCGTTGTTGCTTAGGTACTGCCAGTCAGTAGCTGCCAGGTCAGTCACCTGTGATGTCACTGTCAAAGAGATCACAGTGCCGATGAGGCAGTGGGGGGACTAGAGATAGATATGTCAGCTGCCAGGCAGAGAGCTATTCCACACACACAACACAGGATTATCATAATAAAAGCTTTCTAATAAGCAAAGGGAAAAAGAAAAATACTTCAGAAGTAAAAGGTTTGTTTCACTTTCCTATCTGTTTTGGTTCCGCTAGATCTTTAATCAAGTAGAAACAACGTTTTGTTTTTTTCCGGTTTGTTTATTTTAGGTTTTTTGACCATGGTAGCTAGCCAGTGGGCTGAACCCCCATCTGGATTGCTTAATTATGAGACTCTTGTAAACAGTCATTACGACCAATCATGGACTAAATGGGATTGTGAGATTCTGGATGAGATTTCTGTCTGCTTCAAGTAGCAAATCTGAATGAACAGACATCAGTACTCTCTGCAAGAGAAGTTTTTTTCTCAGTCTGATGAACCATATTTAAGGTTCTTGCAGAAATTAAGTCTGTTTATATTCATAAAACCAAGACAGTATTTTCTAGCTTAGTAAAGGATAGATGGCACAATATTTCATGCTTGCCTATGATCCAGAAGGCCTGAGATCTGTAGCTGTTCATTTCCCCTTTTACTCACTAGCATAATGCTCAGATTTTTTTTAAATGTTTTCTCTTTTTTTCTTTTGTTCCCCCAGAATATTATTTTTTTTCCATTTTTAAGCATTTCTGTTTCAATGGCTGAATTACTTTTTGTTTGAAAAACATTTGTAATGGCTTTTGTTCTAAATAAAAATTCCCCGGCTCCTCGACAGTAAGTGCCATGGGATCTTTTACTTCCACCTGGACGGTGACCAGACAGGTGCACAAGGGACTTCGGTTTAACATCTCATCCAAAGGACGGCACCTCATCAGTGCAGCATCCCCCTCTCACTGACCTACAGTGTCAGCTATGGGCATTACCCCAAGTGCATTGTGTGGGGCTAGAACCCATGACCATCCAATCTTCTGGCCCCAGAGGCGAGTGTACTACTCACTGAGCCACTGTCACTGAAACTGACATGTCCCCCAAGTGTGGGACCAGAAAGAACTGCATGCAGTACTCCCACGTGGGGTTGAACCAGGGATCTGTGAAGAGAAAGGATCACCTCCCTCCCTCCTCCTACTAGATCCTGATCCACCATCCTATGCCTCTCAACATTTTATCTACTGGCTGAAGCACAAAAGAAGGTACCATACTTGACTTAGTCCAAGGACAGCACATGCACTGAGTGGAAACACAGGCTGGCAGTGGGATACAGAGGAAGGCCATCAAGAAGCATTTTTCAGGGAAAGAATGATAGACAGGTAGACTAAGCTGCCAAGAGATGCTGCCCGGGTTAATTCAGTGGAGGGATTCAAACATGGGTGGAACATACATATGAGACTAGTAAAGGCAGTGGGGAAGGGGGATGGAGTACAATGGCTACCAGGGCCATTACATCCAACCTTCAGTACAACCTGGCAGACTGGAGAGGCCCTAGAGCCTTTTTCTGCTGTCAACTTGTATGTGTCTATGTTAAACCCCAAATTAAGACCATGTGGGGTCAAAGGTCAGTGGAATCCTTTAAAACATGAAAAACTGTATTTCTCGACACTGCTGATTTATACTAAAAACCATGTTTTATACCAATGACCGATGCTTGCGGTTTATAAATGACTTTCTCCCCCTCCCCCACCTTTCCCATATCAAGTCCCTTGACATCTCAATTTCCACTACCCTTCGGAAGTGCAAATTATATTTTTAGCGGTGTGAGACAGAGAGAAAAAAATCTGCATGCTTGAGAAATGTGGAACTGTAACCCCTGTAGCTTGATTTTAGAAAGAACTCTAGAAGTTTAAAAAATGTTCAGCCTGTTCCCGTAGTACAAATCTCATGTCAACAGGAGTTAAGTTCCAAATTACAGATGTAGCTGTCATTTTCCTACAAGCTGCTAAAGGGGCTGTCACACGCTGCCACATGTCCCGACTGGTCGGAAAAGACCACCACTAATCCTGATCCATCGGGGAGAAACACTCCTACAGGCTAGCTCTTGGCTCCCAGATCAGAGAAATCTCCCTTCATGTGGACCTGTGCAGGCCAGACAGGAAGGCTATTCCCTGCAAAGCTGCTGGGGTGAATCCAGGTTTTCAAATGGTCCACTGGACTTCCAGACATTTTGTCAGCTTTTATATATCAAAGAATGCTGTAGTTGTCTCTTATTCAGTATTCCTATAGCTTTTTCTTCTGCCTTACCATTCCTATAAACCCTCACTATGGGAGGCAGTGTGGTCGAGTGGCTAGAGTACAGAGCTGGGACCCTGGAGATCCAGGTTTCAACCTCACAACAGCTGCTTACTTACTGTGTGACCATGAGCAACTCACTTAACCTTCCTGTATCTAAACTCCCTGTGAGTTCTCTCTAATCTCTCTCTCTCTCTTTCTGCTATTTGAATTGCCGTTTCTACCAAAACTGGCAACAGTAATGCCGCCCCCCCCCGGAATGTAAATCACTTTGGAATGCAGTTTGTATGAAAGGCTCAACAGAAAACCAAATTCCTTTCCTTTTTTTAATCTTCAATTTATGATGTTTTGCAGTATACAAAAAGATTACCTTCCTGTAGAGAAACAAAAGTATTTAATGCAGTCAAGTAAACCTGTTTGGCTATTAAATAACTAGGATTCAAGAGTCTCTCGTACAGTTGATACCACATGGGAGGAAAAACTTAATCTGAAACAAGTCCAATTCTAAAGTCCATGAGTGTGCCTGGAACACGGCGCAAGAGAAGCACGGTGATGTTCATACAGGGAGAAAGCAAAATATCCATAAACTGCCTTCCCCAACTGGGGAGCTAGCAAGTCCATGCAATACTTCTAGAGCAGAAGTCCACTAATAAAAGACATAACGACAGCAATGACAGAACTCCGACTACAATAGTGTCCTCGTATAAGATTAGTATAGGGGAGCAGGGGAGTCATGGAAAAAGAAAGGAGGAAAAGAGACGCCTTTAGGAGGTACCTGAAAACAGGAAGGGGGAAGGACAGAGATAAATACCTGAAGGAGTCAAAGTAGGTGACAAAGACAGTCAGGGCAGCTAAGGCGTCCATGGAACTCAGGCTGGCACAGGGCATAAAGGAGGTGGAGAAAGACTTCTTCTGGAACATCAGGGAGAAAAGGAGTTGTAAGGACCAAATCGTAAGGATTAAGAGGATGGGGGTGGATAAGGGGCAGAACAGGCAGAAGCATTAAACAAATACTTCTGCTCAGTATTTACTAAAGAGAAAGGGTGCCGTACCCAAAAGGTGGGAAGGTAGGCACGGGGGTCTGACAGATGGAGAAACCCAGTAGGCAGAGTATTAGAGGGCTTGAGGGTGCTGATGGTGGACAAGGCACCTGGGCCAGATGGCATACACCCGGGGTGTTGAAGGAGCTGGCAGCAGTCCTGGCAGAACCCTTGTCAGACTTGTTCAACACCTCCCTGAACTCGGGGAGGGTACTTCAGGACTGGAGGATGGTGCACGTGGTACTCCTCCACAACAGCGGCCCCAAAGATGAGCCAGGGAACTACAGACTGGTAAGCCTCACATCCATCATGGGAAAGCTGATGGAGACAATCCTGAAGGAGAGGCTGGTTTCCCTACTGAAGGAGAATGGTCTGCAGGACAGTAGAGAGCATGGGTTTGTCTCAGGCAGATCCTGTCAGACCAACCTGGTGAAGTACTATGACTGGGTAACCAGGCAATTAGACAGGGGCCATGCAGTGGATGTCCTGTACCTGGACTTCAGTAAGGCATTCGATTCAGTGCCGCATAGGAGGCTAGCAATTAAGCTGGAAGGCACAGGGGCAGGGGCAAAGATGGTGGGATGGGTGGTTAACTGGCTGCAGGGGAGACAGCAGAGGGTGGTGGTGGTGGTGGGGCTCTAATCTCCAAGGGTGGTGACAAGTGGGGTACCACAGGGCTCTGTACTGGGGCCAGTGTTGTTTGGAATCTTCATAGCGGACATCTCAACAGGTGTCAACAGCAAGATTGGTCTGTTTGTAGATGATACCAAGATGGGAGCAGTAGTGGATGACTTGGAAGGGTGGCAGAGGTTGCAGGATGGTCTGGCAAAACTGGAGGCCTGGTCGACACTTGGCAGCTGGGGTTCAATGCCAAAAAGTGCAAGGTGTTACATTTCGGCACAAAAAACCCAAGGAGGAACTACCATCTAGGGGGGGATTCAACTAGCTAAGACAAAGGAGGAGAGGGATCTGGGGGTGATCATAACAGGCGCTATGAATAACTCAGCACAGTGTTGAAAGGCAGCTGCTAAGGCCAACAGGATGCTGGGTTGTACTGCCACGGGCATAACCTCCAAGAGGGGGGAGACCACACCTGGAGTACAGCGTGCAGTACTGGCGACCATACCTGAAGAAGGCCATTAGGTTATTGGAGAGGGTGCAGTGCAGGGCAACGAATATGAACCAGGGGCTAGGGGACATACCCTATCAGAGCAGGCTGAGGGATTTGAACATGTATTACCTGGAGGAGAGGAGGGATGGGGGGACATGTCTGAAATCTTCAAGTACTTGAAAGGGATAAATAAGACGGGCACGGAGGGGCTTTTCAAATTAAGGGGGGGGGAGGGTCACCCAAGGGCATGATCTGAGATTAGAAAGGGGTAGGCTCAGGAGGGAAATGAGGAGACACTTCTTTACAGAGAGGGTGGTGCCTGGGTGGAAAGCATTGCCGAAGGAAGTGGTATCCTGTAGAACAGTGGGCTGCTTCAAAAGGGGATGGGACAGGGTAAGGGGGTGGGTCACGGGGGAGGGAAGGACAGCTGCAGTTTAAGGGCTGCTACCTGCACAATCTGGCAGACTAGATAGACCTTAGGGCCTTTATCTGCTGGCAATTTTGTATGTTTGTGAAATACCTCTGCCTCACCTTCTTGCTAAACATACTTTAAGAGGTTCTCACTTTCTAATGTAACCCTTAGCAACAAGCTAAACTTGTTGGTTGTTAAGATATATGAAAGATAACAGGACTGGGCTCCTGACATCCTGACATACATAGGCGCACCAGCCTATAGAAAAGTAAACAACATCATTTAAAGGGGAACAATCTTCACCAAGAGCCCCACACCCAAGTACGGGGCTGGTCCCCACGTGCACTCTGACTGCAAAAACTGTTTTTTTAACTTACTTTTACTGTAGTATAGTAGGTTTATCAGACTAATTTTGCTTACTTCCATGCTGCCATTTTCTGTCATTACAAATCCCAGAATCCCCTGAAGCTTACATCAGAGCAGGACTGCAGCAGTGGGAGATTCAACAGCCTTCAGTGCATGTTTAAGCAATAATGCATGACAAAATGTGTGTTGTTGTAGGATTTACCCATACCTTGTGGGGTGTGTCATAAGGTGCAGCCAAGAGACTTTAACCACACAGGAAGTGGGTAAATCCCACTACTACATACACCCTGAAGTGCATTATTGCGATTATAAAATAATATTTGTATTAAAAAAAATTTAAAAAAAGAATTAGCTTCAAAGAAAGTAAACATCTGATCAGTGGGATCTTTACCAGTTAACCGGTTCAGGATTTACTCAGGTCATGTGACATGTTTTGACCAGTAAGGTTACAGCATTTTCTTGACCCATTTTATAATGCAGCTTTTATAAGCTCTAATCAGATGTTTGCCGCTGTTCTCCCGAGGCTAAGAATAACCCTCTATGACTGTACTTAGCCCCAAGAAGACAGTGAGACAGGCAAACAAAAGATCAGTGTTTATATAAACTCTAATGCGCACTGCAGGCTATTGAAGCTCCCACTGCTGCAGCCCTGCTCTGAAGTCATCTGCAGGGGATTCTGAGATTGTTAGTTACAGAAAATATGAGCCTAGAAGTAAACAAAATGTGTCCGATACAATCTACTATAATACAGTAAACAGCAAAAAAAAACAAAAAACATTTTTGCATGCAAATTGCAAATTGGGACCAGCCCCACACTTGGGTGTGGAGCTCCTAGTGCTGACTGTTCCTCTTTAAAGAGGCAATTACTTTGCAGAGTTACCTACCCTCTCATTCAAAAAGTAGAGCCTACATCACGTCGGCGCTCCCATGGAATAGATGGTAATCATCAGGATACTTACATCAGCAGGACGCAATTCCTGGAATTACTATACAGAACCCGCAGTACCCTAACAGCAAACATAATCAAGAACTACATTTCTGATTCAAAGTTTTGTACTAGGAAATATCCCTCATGTTTATTTTATTTTGTTATCCTGGTAAGTACACTGGACCCAAACAGTGTCTGACTCGGTATACAGAAGTACAATACATAAAGAACAAAAAATACAATGTGATATTACACACAAAACAGATACAAATATGGATAATATAGAGAATAAAGTATGGGTCTGGGTGTGTAACAAGAATTTACACACACCCGAGGGGTCTGATGCTATATAAACCCCAAGAGCGAAGCTCGAAGGGTTTATGCATAGCATCAAACCCCGAGGGGGTGTGTAAATTCAAGTTTTCACACCCCCAGACCCATATTTTATTTTACATAATTGCTGGGTTTCACTTTTTCCTCTCAGCAATTATATAAAACAAAAAAGGATGCTGTGCCGCCGCAGTCCGATCGTCATGGCGCGCAGTCAGCTTTCACTTTTATTTTAAACATTTGTCCGACTATTGGGAGGGAGGACGAGCCAGTAAAAATGAGGAACATCAAAGTTTAGTTGAAATTTTACTTACTGCCGAGTGTCCGTGGCAGTTTCTTTACATGTTGGGTCTGCGGCTGGGAAGGAAACGGCAATCGAGAATTGAGGAGCACGAGGAGGCGCATGCGCAGAGTGGGGGAAACTGTGTGCATGTTTGCCGTTATAAACGCTCCTTTATAATGGCAAATTACGCCACGGTTTCCCTATGGGAGAAAGAGGAAACCATTAATTATATAAGGTTATTTTATACAAGCACAAATGGTCTCCTTTAAAAAGATGCTGTTTTAATAATCTGGTAAAAGCATCCACAGTAAAGAATTTTCAAATGGTTAGAGAAGTAGAAAGTCCACATCTATATATTCTGACTTGGTTTCCTCTGGTTCTGATTAGAACTTTTTTGGACAGCTCAGGACACTTCTGGACAGCTCCTGGACTCCAAAAATTTATCAGCCCACTTTCCAGCTTCCGCAGGGTCATTCTAGACATACTCTTTGTTTTCCCACATGATCTGCGGCTTCGCAGGAATAATTATGGAATGAGTACTGTAACAGCTGCTTCCCTGAGCCACTTACAAATGGCGGCAAAGCGCTTCCACCTCTGCCATGTTGCAAATGACACACTGGGGAAGAACCGATCATTTTTCTCCATGACCAGACTCAATGTTTGCCTCCTTGCCAGCGCCAAAAGCTTACCTCTGGTTCTGATTTCAGCTGGTATGACAAAGCTGAAGTGAAATCCTCCATCGGAGGGTGTCTCCTGGGAACCACGTGGTAGGTCTTCTCTAGTCCAAGGGGATCACCAGAATCCGAAAGCTTGAATGTCCCTTTGAGCCAGTCCCTCACTAACATAACTGGGTGGTCCCCTTCCATGTCCTCCGGTAGTCCCCAAAATCTTTAAGTATGCAATACATATCTGATTTTCCAGCACCTCAGGGCAGGAGTGTAAGTGCTGGTTTTATTTTATTAGCTGTCTTGTGACATAGTTGCTTTGTTGTTTTACCTCCTCGATATGCCTTTTAAAACACATCCACAATCATCTCCACCGGTTGGGCAGTGCTCCGTCCAAGAGAGTATCCAATTCTGTATTCATATCGGTTACCGAGAGAATGAGTTGGTGAAGTTTTGCTTCTACTGTCTGCAGTTTCAAGTTGTTTTGGCCAACCATCCCTGCCATGCTGTACTGCTCCGAATCTGCCTAGCAAGCTGGGTGAAGCATGTTTCTTCTTTGCACATGAAGCATGGGTCTGTGACCTCTGTGGGTGAACCACCCAAGGTGTGGGCTACTCAATAAACTATAGGAGCAATGCTTGAGTGGTTTATAAGGGTATCCCATACTGAGGGTGTGTAAAACATCTGCATTGCCACCTTCCCTGTGCTTTACTTTTTACAATTACTGTGGCAAAAAAAGTTGCGGTCACAAGAAGTTTTAGCCACAAACAAACAAGCAGCAGAGAACACTTTTTCAAGTTTTCTACTGTAGTTACTAGTTCAGTACTGTGCTTCAGGCTACTTGTTTTGGTGGGAAACTTGACAGTTAAAGTAACTGTTGTCACCGCATCTCAACCATCAGGCCAGTGACTGGGTCTCCTACAACACCCATGTGCACACACTAGGCAGCCTATCTATGTGCAAAATGATTGCCCAACACCTACTCAGTTTTTGAGTAACCCAGTAGGGAGCACAATACAGATTACCTGCGTTCCTCTGAGCCCCCAACACCTGCATTTGGTCTGTGGCTTTCTCTCTCTCTCTCTCTCCCATCAGCCATGGTCAGCAGCTGACACCTCTGTTATGCTCTTTTCAGAAGGCGCTGTGCTGTGTCACCAAATGCTTCGGCAAAACTTCTGCACTCTTCCCACTGCCCTGACTAATAATCTACCCAAGTAGCTCGACAGTGTTGGCTTGCGAGGCGGCTCGTGACAGGTCTGAATCCTGTCAGGCAGGAGATGCACGCACCTCCGAGAAGCACAATCTGCTAAGCAGCTTCATAGATGCTGCACGAGAACAGAGGAAGTACTTTCTGCCTCTGAACTGATCAACAGATTTCTGGTATACAAACTCCGTTATACATCCCTCATTATATGAGGAAGTGTTTACAAGCGTCTCACAGTGCCTGAAATGGTGTATAATCAGGGCATACCAGTTATTATAATATAAAAGAGATTTGATTATGGCCTGTGAACTATAATATAAAAGATCTGTTTTGATTACGGCCTGTGAACTGTGAACAGCATCAACACCTGAATGACCTTCCACCCACCGCCCCAAGTCTAATACGGTCTAAAAACATGAACCAGCTAAAAACATTCCTGGGAACAGTATGTATCTTTTCAAACTGTGCTTACACAGCCCATGGATCCTTTTGACAACATCCAACCCACGACTACTCTTTCTCCACTCTCCGCTACACTTGGATTGCTATAACAAATACTACTATTCCCCACTGTTTAACCAATCAGTCTGTAACCCCGCCATGCTGCTGCCCCTCTGGGACCCCCCAATGGAATACTTTGTTTCAAGGATTTTCCCAGTGGACAAAAGTGTAATACATACATGCATACATACATATATGCATATATACATACATACATATAGTATATACACATATATATATATATATACACATACATATATAATAATAATAAACTTTATTTATAATGCGCCTTTCAAAGTCAAGGCGCAGTACATAGTTAAAATAATTTCACAATAAAACATCATTACAAAACAGCCAGACTATTACAGTCAATCCACTTCAACACCATCCCCATATGCCTTATTCCATAAATATGTTTTCAATGCTTGTTTAAACCCCACAGTCATGCACTCCTAATCCAACAGGGTAGAAATTCCAGAGGTGTTGCCATGAACATGAAAGCCAGACCCCAGAAGATTTTAAAACACCTCGAATCTCCAGCAACCTCTTGTTGGTCGAAAGGAGCGTCGCCCGGGAGGTAAGGGACCAGGAGCTCTTTCAGGTAGTAGTAGTAAAATTTTTATGCAATTGACAAGCAAAAGAATAGGAGGCTCAACTGAGATGAGCTCATTTCCAGTGAGGTCCCCAATACAAACATATATACATCCATAATAACATAATCAAAAAAAACACACAAAAAAAAGAACAACAACAATCACATAAAATTATTTACAATAATACTCACATCCAAAACAACATTGACAACAAAGTGGACATTCATAAAGTGCAGTTAATATCCTATTTTAAGGCAAAGCATTCAAATTACTCATCATTTAGCCTTTTAACAGCTTCAAATTTAAACCAGTTTTTTATTTCACCAAGATTAGGGCTAGAGCTATTTGGCCTCAAGTAAGTTGGAAGTGAATTCCATAGGCTAGGACCCAGGTAGAAGAAATTTTTTCTACCCAGGTAGTCAGGGCCCAGTCCGTATAGGACATACATACATATATACACACACACACACACACACACACACACACACACACACATATATATATATATATATATATATATATATATATATACATACACACACACATATATACATACACACATACGTATATACATACATACTAACATGCATATATACATACAACATATATGCATACATACATACCAGACATACATAAATACATACATAAATACACTCATACATATATACATACATACAGACTATACATACATACACACATATGTATATACATACATAGATAGATATACATACAGACATACATAAATACATGCATACATATATACATACATACATACATGCACACATATATACAAAAAATACATACATACAGTATATACATACATATATACATACATATATATATATATACATACACACATACATAAATACATACATACGCACATATATACATGCATACTATATACATATATACATATACATACATACATATTATATACATACATACATACATAAATAAGGGAAAAGGCAGAGAAACGAGAATGTAACAAATTTCCTTTGTCCTCAGCAAAGACAATAATTCACAGTAGACCTTTCCCCAGGTAAAAGGGTCAGGACAGCTAAACAAAGCTAGCAGAAGGGTGCTCCATACCGTCTCCGTATACATTAGTATATCTGCACATTTCTTACATAAATGTATTTTTATTATCGCGTATTCAGTGGAAGTTCTTTTCATTCGGGCGGGTGGGATTTCCCCACTGCCTGCTCTGCTGCCCCCTGGTGACCCAGGGACATGACAGCAGAAGAAACAATGAGCTCAGAGAATGGGGTGGGAGGAGTTGGCTATGTTGCTCAGTGCAGTCCCTTCAGACTCAGCCCCCAGGAGGGACTGGCAGAACAGAGACCAAGGGAAAGGGGCTTGGGCGATTATGCTCATACACCCTACTTCTCTACCTGGGAGCCCCGCGGTTCAGGACAACTGCGTTGTCTCCTCCTTTGCCAGCCGGGCACAGTACATGTTTACCATATGGAGCTGCTGGAAGACCCCCCCCCCCCACACTCTTCTCTAGACGGGGTAAGGTCTTAGTATGGGGCAGATGGAGGTTAAGCATCGATGGCGAAGACCAACCTGGTGGCTGATCATCGGGTGGAAAAGATTTCAGGGTGTAATCCCTACCGTCTATAGGCTTGGTTACATGCCAAGATACATACTAAGGCATATGAGACTAAAGTAGGCTCAGTGTTGGGTACGTTACCTTTTCTATTACTTTCTATTATGTTTGGAAACTTGTTCCAGGAAGCTCTGTGCAGTCACTACCAAGCATGGATAAGTACTAGAAAAAGTAATATACCTTACAATTATAGTTACTTATTTCTTTTTATACAAAAACAATAAATAACTATAAAACATTACATTTTTTGAAAGTAAAAGGTTAGTTACTAGTTACTTTCAAATAAATGTAATCAGTTACAGTCACGTATTTCTGTTGTATAAAAAGACATACTGTAAGTAATTGTAACTGTAAGGTGTATTACATTTTCCAGTACTTCTCCATCCTTGCTAGTGACTGCACTGACCTTTGTGCAACAAGTTTCCAAAAGTAATAGAAAAAGTAACTACCCAACACTGAGTAGGCTGTAGCAGTCATAGTGACCCCACAGCTCAGTGGTAATAACTGAAAATTACAATTAGTCAAGATACATAAGGGTTGGCAGTGTTCCTTCATTAGAAATCCCTTTCATCTTAGGGGGTTAAGTGTTTTCTTTAATTATAGCCCCTTTCTAAAATTCAAAGTGCTTGAAAGGCAGGAAGGGAGGAGGAATGGCACTGTATGTGAAAAATGACATAAGGGCCACAGAGATCCAGGAGGAACAAAATGGGGGAGAGATACTGTGGGTTAAGCTGGAAAGGAAAATGGGACCAGCCATCCGCACAAGTGTGGTCTATAGACCACCAGCCCAGGAGGAAGAAACAGATAGGGAGCTGATGCTAGCCATCCAGAGGATGGCAGACAAGGGTGAGGTAGTACTGGTTGGAGACTTCAATATTCCAGGCGTGGACTGGAGCATCCCAGCAGCAGCATCAACTAGGAGCAGATTTCTCCTGGACTCCCTTCAGGGTGCCTTCCTCAAGCAACTGGTCATGGAACCAACTCGGCAGAAGGCAATACTGGACCTTGTGCTCACAAACAGGGACAGTGTGATGGGGGTAAGAGTGGGGAGCACTGGGAACAGTGACTATCAGTCACTGTGGTTTGAAACCACAGAAAGAGCAGAACCAAACCACACAAAAACACGTATCCTGGATTTTAGGGGGGCAAACTTTGAGAAAATGGGGAGATACTTGAAAGAGGCATTAAGGGGAATGGGGCAGGAATCAGGGGTTGAGGAACAGTGGGAAGTATTTAAAATGGGGATTACAAGAGCAACAGAATTATGTATTAAGCAGGTTAGCAAGAGGAAAAGGAAGAGGAGACCATTATGGTTTTCCAAAGAGGTAGCAAAGAAAGTGAAAGCCAAAAGATTGCATTCAGGCAATACATAAGACACAGGCAGAAGGGGATAGGGAGAAGTACCAAGAGAAGCAAAGGGAGGCAGGGAGGTCAGTAGGAAGCCAAAGCTCAGACAGAAGAACACATTGCAAAATCAGTGGGTAGGGGGACAAAACCTTTTACAGGTACATAAGTGAAAAAAGAAAGGCAAGGGAGGGATAGTGAGACTGAAGGGAGGATGGGGCTGTGTGGAGGATGACAACAGTAAAGCTGACATATTGAACAGGTATTTCTGCTCAGTCTTTACTGAGGAGGAGGAGGAGGTAATGGGTCTGAATGAGTACAAGAGGTGAGAATGGTGCAGAAATGGACACAAGTCCCTTTACACGAGAAAGGGTCCTGAAGGAACTGGAAGTAATAAGAGTTGATAAAGCAATGAGGCCAGATGGGTGCACCCCAGGTCCTTAAAGAACTAAGAGAGGTGGTGGCTGAACCTCTTATATCCTGTTTAGCCGATCACTAGAAACAGGAGGTACCCAAAGACTGGAGGATAGCAGATGTAGTCCCCTTATACAAAAGTGGGAACAAAGAGGAAGCGGGAACTACAGACCAGTCAGCCTCACCTCGGTAGTGGGGAAGATCATGGAAGCACTACTGAAGGAAAGATTGGTGGAACATCTGGTTGTCAATGGACTACAGGACCCAAGGCAGCATGGTTTCACCAGGGAGAGGTCATGTCAGACCAACCTCATTGAATTTTTTGACTGGGTGACTAGGGAGGTGGATCAGGGAGGGCAGTGGACATGGCCTATCTGGACTTCAGCAAGGCCTTTGACACTGTGCCACATAGAAGACTATTGCTGAAACTGGGGAATATGGGTGTGGGCAGGACAGTAGTGCGGTGGGTAGGTAACTGGCTGGGCAGCAGGACACAGAGGGTGGTGGTAAATGGCTGTCACTCCACAGAGGGAAGAGTGACCAGTGGGGTACCACAGGGATCAGTGCTGGGACGGTACTATTCAATATCTTCATCAGTGACATTGCATGGGACCTAGAAGGCAGAATTTCACTGTTACGCTGATGACACAAAGCTCTGTAACAGAGTAGACACACCAGAGGGTGTAGACAGAATGAGAAGGGACCTGCAGAAACTTGAAGAATGGTCAGGGTTTGGCAGTTGAAATTCAATGCAAGGAAGTGCAAGATAATGCATATGGGGCACAAAACCCTGGCACAATATATCAGTTGGGGGTGAGGATATAACGCACCAAGCAGGAAAGGATCTTGAGTTATCATCTCTGATGACCTCAAGGCAGGGAAACAGTGTGACAAGGCAGCAGGTAAAGCAAATAGGATGCTGGGATGCATAGGCGGGCATCACCAGCAGGAAAAGGAGGTCATAATTCCACTATACAAGACACTAGTGAGGCCGCACCTGGAGTACACTGTGCAGTTCACAAGGACCCTACGTAAGGGACATAGACAGGGTAGAGAAGGTTCAGAGGAGGGCAACAAAGATGGTGCATGGATTGCATCACAAGTCCTATGAGGACAGGTTGAAGGCACTGAACATGTACTCCCTGGAGGAGAGGAGGGAGAGGCGATATGATAGAGACATACAAGTATCTTACAGGGAGGAACAGGGTGCAGGAATGCACTATTTTTAAGCGAACAAGATGTTCCAGGACTAGAGGGCATGGGATGAAGTTGGAGGGAGGACGATTCAGAGGAAGCGTGAGGAAGAATTTCTTCACAGAATGGGTGGTGGACAAGTGGAACACCCTGCCAGAGGAAGTGGTGGGGCTGAAACAATCACGGGATTTAAGAATGCATAGGATAGACATAAAAGGAATTCTGGAGGTCAGGGGTAAGGGGCAACAGACTTCCTGGAAAACATAAACTGAACTTACAAACTTAAATGGGCAGACTGGGTGGGCCATAGGCCCTTATCTGCCGACACTGTCTATGTATGTATCTATGTATCTATATAATAATGTAGGGGAACTGATATGTAACACATTTTTCTTTGACAAAAGAGGGGAGGGAGTGATGAAAAGCCACTGATCACATAGGGTCGGTGGCAACATACAATGCATACGGTCTATGGGCAGACTGGATGGGCCTAGCAGTCCTTATCTGCCGACAATTTCTATGTTTCTAAAACCACTAAAAAAGCATTTTTTGAGAGCTGATGGCATGCTCTCTGTCATACAGAGCTGGTTATAAAGACATGTGTATAATGGAGAATTATAGTACTGGATTTCAGGTCGTAATCAATTTTTGCCAGTAATTATAATCCAATTAAAGACAAATAAATACTATTCATAAACAACCATAATATAATAAATTAAGTACAATTAGCACAATAAAACAGTGTTAGAAAAATAGCTCACATGAAAGGGTCAGGGTAGGCTTGTGTGAACGGTCGCTTACGGACTTCCATCCTAAAATAACTCTCAGACATAATATGCCGGACAAAGGTATAGACGGCATTCCACAGGACTGGGGCTGCAATGCAGAACACCCTGTCCCCAACAAATTTTAGTCTGGAGCAGGGGACATACAACTGGCCTAAGTCCCTGGAATGCAGGGCTCTCCCAGGGCGGTCAGGGGTCGACAGCTGAATGAGGTAAGAAGGACACAGTGACAGATCAGAGCTTCTTAACATCAACTGTATTTGCCCACTGGGTGGCTGCATATTATCTACACTGTTGGCAAGGACAACCCAGACAGCATGCACAGCACGTTACACAGTATTCAGTCCCAGTAGCGGAGGAGCAGGAGCTGAGAGAACATTGAGTTCCGAACCCTGCAGCTACAAAAGCAATGCCAGAGTACAGAGCAGCATAATTCACATCCCCCTCATCAGACTCATGACTCCTTTCAAAAAAGAAACAAACAGCAGACCAGCCACAGTGTCACTTTTTTCTCACTTGGCATTCACACTCCTCCTGCAGCAGGAGGTGGCTGGGTTCCTTCGGTTATCCAGGCTGTTTCAGAAGATTTGGCACAGTCTCGTAAAACACGTTAGATGCTTACTAAGCATCTACATAAAAGAAAATAAATCTCTCCTACTTGCTGTCCAAAGTGCAAAGGTGGTATGATAAAGCTTAGCTAAGGGACTGCTTTACTGTTTCAGAAATTGTTCTACCAAATACTGGTCTCCTGGAACCTTGCAGCTATTCCTATTTGTTTGTTTCTTTTTTTTTAGCATTTTTTTTTAACTGAAGTTATAATAAGAGTATAGATAACAGTAAAAGCTAGCTTCTCAACCAAATGAAAGACTACAAAAGTAATTCTCCTTTCTCAATGGAGGTCTTGACAGAACTTTATCAGGCCTTCCAAATACCTGTTTCCCATCCGATATGACCCTACTTGGTCCATTCACGATCCACCATCACGTTCCCTCTCTGATGCCCCAGATTCAAGGTTGCCTCCATATTTCTTTTTTTCTCTCCCCCTCTCTTGTGTTGATTAATGTAAGTACCCAATGACCACACTACCACCACCTGGAGGCCTCAAAAATGCCTTGCCCACATACAGTTCCACCTTACCCAGACTCCTAGCCCCTTGGTCACCAGGACATAGTTGAGCGGTGGGATCAAACACTCCCCCACCTTCCCGGAGGATGTAATCCTCCTATCGCTGATTTACTTTGGACAAGGCACTGCTCTTTTGAAAGATACGTTAACTCCCACATCTAACTCACTGCCTTGCACAGTACTTTGATATTTTGTGAGAAAAGCATGATACAGAGCCAAGCCCTGTTCTGTTCTATCATCATCAGTCAGCATTAGAATAGCTTGGACTGTGCAGCCACAGAGAGGCCCCAAAGAAGTTTCCAATATCTGATGATCTCATTTCTTCCTGGTTTTCTCTGTATCTGTCCATTTTTCAAGAGAACGGAAGGATGGACTGCTCTCCTACTCTGGGGAGGGATGTAGTCCCAGGCACTTGCCTGACCTCTAGCAGTGGCTGTAGGTGAGGAGGTGAGACACCTGGAAATCCAAGCACTGGAGGTGATAGTAGATGCCAATGAACTGTGTGTGGTAGCACTCACAGTGATGTCATGGTTCACTGCATGTCTGCAACTCCAGGGAACCAGAAAAAGGATAATGCTGCCAACCGGTAGGGTGGTGCCTCCAGTATTGGAATTACACTTTATGAGCTTTGGCAGCTAGGAGGGCCCATAAACTGAGTCTCCCTTCCCATTACAAGTCAATGGCACAGATGCATGAGCTACAGGGGCTCACTTCAGCTATGGGGGGGGAGGGGGCTGAGACCTGCCAAGCGCCTCTGTAATTGCAATAATGGGTGCCTCACCTTGCCACACCCCTTCCCGCTCCAGGCCTCTCCTACCTGGACCTGGAACTCTGTCCTGGACTTCACCTCTGCCATGGGTCGACCAGATGTTCTGGGATGTTTGCTGTGGAGCACACAGCAACCCTGCCTTGGAGGGTAAGCTGAGGGGGGAATGACCATGCGGTGTGTTGCAGTTGGCCCAGTAGCACCAGAATACCAGATAATGAGCCTCAGGAATATGGGAGATGGCTGATGGAAGTCCCGGATGGTAGAGGGGAGGTGAAAAAATTAAGTAAAAAAAAAACAAACAAAAAAAACAGAACTAGTAAGGAGTCCTTTATTTAACTGAACAGGGAGACAACAGTAGACAGCTGCAGGGCTGTGGATGTTTCTTGGGCTCTTGGCTCTCGTTATGGGGCCCCCGGGAAAGTTTGCACAGGGCTCTTGGACTGCAAGAGCCAGTGCTTCATACTCCAGTAACAATGTTCCAAAGTCACATGATCCAGTTCGACTTCTTAAACTGTTTGTCACTTCTGAGAACATTTTAAATAATATTTAGGTGGGCCCATTTGTGCATCAGTATGGCTATGATGCATGACGCCGGCGACCCAAATTCTGGAACAAGCACGGGTCATCAGGGGGCCAGCCGGCGGAGGAAGGATTGAGTATGCCAGGTACAGCTGTCCTCCCTCAGGGTGGGGAAGGGAGGCATTCGCGAGGAGGGGTGAGGGGGTTAAAGGGAAGGGGCGGATTTTTCAGTAGGCGCTAAACAATCTGCACATTCAAGCAGACTTGATAGCCCGCTAGGCCTTTTTCTGCTGGCTTCATTCATATGTCCATATGTTCCGTGTCTCGCTGTGAGACTGCCACCTGGTGTAGGTTAGGTGGCAGCCCATGCAGGCTTACAAGAAGGGGATGGGCTGCTGACAGACACTGGCACGGCACACATGTACACCACCACACATGTGTGTGCACATCACTGCGCAGGGGTCGAAATTGGCATCAGCCAAATGCTGGTAGATTTTGTATTGGGCTAATAAGATTTTCCTTTAACTAGCCCAGCAAACTTGTACTGGAGAAGCTAACATTTTGATAGGTACACCAGCTGGGCCTGTGGAAAGTGTGTGGGACTAGTGGATTTTCCCAGTCACTAGCCCTGCTGGCTAGTGGCTGCAAACTTAATTTTGACCCCTAACCCTGAGAGAAAACTGAAAGAAAATGCCCTGGAGTTTGGCTAGCTACCCAGCCATTCAAACATGCTTTCAAGGAGCTCCCTTTTTTTCCTGACTTTAAGTGTGTCAGATCGAGATAAAATAATTTATTTTTCTTGGTGCAGTGCCTAACTGGAGTGAATTTCAGTATGATGGGCTGAAAAACTGCAGAGTAGAAAAGCAAACTGTTTCGCACCTCGTGGTTGGGCAGCAAAGTCACTGACACTGTTGGTGGGCCAAACATTGGCTGAGCCGGCTGGGAAGGACTCCCTACCGGCATCGCTTGATTCCTTGCAGTTGGCGTGAACACTCTCTCACTAAACGGTGCAGCAAATGGACAAAAACATGGGAGTATTACTGCGACCGTGTGATGGCAGTGGAACACTGAGTTGCTGGCCAGGCAGACACTGCACAGGCTGCAGAGAAACTGTCCTATAAGGCAGTGGTTACAGCAATGAACTGTGTAAAGGAGCAAGGCCTTTCAAAGGAGATAGGAAAATGATTTTTACATAATTAACTGCCCTTCCATCTTCCTTTCCATGCCAGTTATGTATTCTGATATGCTTTGAAGAGTTTTTGATAAATAAATGAGTTAACTTTGGGGTGTCCTCAGATCTACAGAGATCCACTCTCCTCACCAGCTACTGCTCTTGACATTCTATGACATCACAAATTCCCATTCCATGCTATTCATCTGAATGGCCTGGAAAGGTGTTTGTGATGTCACAGAATGCTCAGGCAGTATGAAAAAAGAGACCAGCAACTGCTAAGGGGAGAGGGATTCAGGATCCTTAGAAAGGCAACAAAATTAGATCATTAATTTAACAAAAAAGGTCAAAACATATCAGAATACTGGGGAGCCAAAAAAAGAACTAGAGGGTTTCTAGACCTGTAACAACTGTTTCCTATCACCTTTAAGATCATGCCTGAAGCACCTACAAAGGGCAATCTGGGCTGCAAATATCAGGATGGTTGGAGTGCTGTAATGATTGAAAGGTGAAGACTTGCTTTCATTTGTAACACAATGGCTGGCAGAGATATTTAAGCTCGATGTACAATGCTCAGTTATCCAAGCGTATTGAGCAACCGCACAAAGAGTGAATGGACAGCCAGAGGGAGCATGGACCATCCTAGTGGTGACCGCATGGACCAGCCAGAGGGAGCATGGACCATCCTAGTGGTGACTGCATGGACCAGCCAGAGGAAGCATGGACCATCCTAGTGGTGACCGCATGGACCAGCCAGAGGGAGCATGGACCATCCTAGTGGTGACCGCATGGATCAGCCAGAGGGAGCATGGACCATCCTAGTGGTGACCGCATGGACCACGATCAGAGACCAGATCCTGCATGCAGCCCAAAACAACAGGGGAGTGGATTACCTAAATCATGACCTCCTGACTCCTGCACGTCGTGTGCGCTCATTTCGTTCCTCTACCAAGGGCCTACTAGTGGTTCCCAGGGTCTGCCTGAAGTCCTCCAGTGATCGCTCGTTTGAGGTAGCGGCCCAGTGCTGTGGAACTTGTTACCAAGACCCTTGAGGGGGGCCCCACCAATGGAGGTGTTTAAGCAGGGTCTGAAGGCCCATCTTTTAAAAAAAAAAATCATTTGAAAACTGCTTATAGTTAAGAACTAGTCAACTGCTGCTCAATTCGTTATTTTAACTTAGAATTTAATTAATTTATGTTATTATTATTGTCATTTGGTTTATGGTTATTATTGATGTATGTTTTCTTACCTGCCTGTACAACGCCCAGAGCCTCCAGGATGGGGTGCTAAACACATACATTTTTACGAACTTTTTTTTTTACTTATTCTTGATGCTGCCTGGATTTTGCTGTACCTGGATTTATTCTATGCAACACACACAAGAGCAAGCATTTCAATGCTATCCACTGTCAGCTCTGGGAGCTGGAAATCTCCAATAATATGCAGATGCCTGCCATAAAAACACATCACCGTTGGCCGAAAATCCTATACCTATATTGACCCCCCAAGGAGGCTGGAAGGTTGGTGGAAAAGCTGGAGGTAGAAAGAGAGAGAGCAGCAAGAGAAGTGGAGGTGTCCTCGGACTTGGAAAGGGCAGGAGACTGAAACCAGGCTGTAAGTGGCTGTATGACTTTTTTCATAATTTGCACATAATCCCTGCTTCAAAAGGGCACAAGCTGTGTTACTGGGACAGTTTGTCCAGGATGGTTAAGATGCACTGTTCATTTTCCTCTTTGATGGACACCGAGGAGGGACACATTTACATCAATAGTTAGAGCTGCAATTTGTTTAATCTGGCTGGGACTCATAAAACAAATGTTTCTCCATTATAAATATTAAGTCGACCGAGATCTGCTAAAACAAGTTATAGTTTCTTGTGAATGCACACTTGTGGGCTGTTTTATCTCTTATATTTCTAGCTGAAAGCAAAATGGCGGCCACTGACTCGTTGCGTCCAGTAAAGTTAATCTCTAAGGTAACAGTTACTTCTCCAATTAAGCTCAGTTTTGAAAGATTATAATCAGATGGCGGAAACGTATTGAGAGGCAATATTTTATTATTACAGTATGGGCTTACCATAAAGGTTTAGCAGCCGTTTTCAGTATTTTTGTTTTCTTGCATAAGGAATCAGTTTTCAGCATTGGTGGCATTAGCCAAATAGACTTATATCTTAATATACTGATAAACAGGACTGCTATTCCCCCTTATCTTGTAACAAAGGGAACGGTGCCTCAACAATCCTTGTATCACCATATGATGTGCAACTGTTGTATTATACTGTCCAGAGTGGATCCGTGTACAGTACTGGAATAAAAGTATAAACAAAAATTACAAAAAAATGCCCTGGCCCTATCCAGTACCTCCCCGCAGGCACAGCACAACTGACAAAGCAGGCCCCCCAGTACAATGTGCAGTTCTAGGCAAGAGGTGGATAAGTAGAAGTCCATAAGAAGGTCAGTGAAAAGGCTGGGGGGAGGGGCTGCCATAGGGATCAGAGGACGAAGGAACAGAAAACAGATTGGGGGAGAGCACAATATTTAGAAGCAATGCAGCTTATTAAGCAATAAGGCATGACCAAGGGTTATGTTAATGGTCTGTTAATCACCTTCTAGGGGTGTACTGTGCCACGAGATGTAGCCAAGTGCCACATGCCCCTAGAGGGTGATTAACTGACCATTAACATAATCCCTGGGCGTGCCTCATTGCTATTATAATAAAAAATGTTTTTAAACAGTGTTAAACCTTGTTCAGCATATGGCTAAGCTCTACATGTATGTTAATAAAAGATTAACATAAGGCTGTTAGAATGTTTGCAGCCAATCAGAAAGTTCCATTTCTCAGACCCTTTTTATAATATTGTTTATACTGTCTGCACTGCTCTACTAATTGTTCTTCATTGTTAGGTTAATGTGATCCCCAGTCCTTGCTCTCTATGGTTCATTTGCTTCTGCTGCATAATCCTTTACTGAAGTCCTCATCTTCTGTTTGTGACATCAAGGTTTGCTGCTGTGGAAATGACTATGATGTCACAAACGGAGCAGTGACTTCCACAAAGGATTACACATCATGTATACCTATAGCCCAGTGGTTAGAGCACCGGGATGATATTCCAGGGGTTTGAGTTTGATTCCCATTAGGTCACTTTATTTCTTTCTCACTACAGTTTGTGATCTAAATGGTTTAGTAGTGGCTAATACTGCACCAAAAACATCTAATTGACAGCAGGAGTATGGTAGCTCAGCTGTAGTGGACAGGGATCCTGTTTCTATGTAACTGAACCCAGCAATGAAGACTGAAAGGGACAGAAATACAGAACACCAATTAAATATAAGTTGAATTGAGTCTTAAACTGATACTATACAAAAATGTTCCCCAAAGTGACAAACGCTATTAAGAACAACATTATATTTGGCAAATTCCAACTTGAATAAAAGTCCAAAGTTCTTTTTTAAAAGTCCTTCTGAGGAGGCCACCCCAACAGCCCATCGGTAGTGTGTCACGCTGCCCTGCAGGGGACCTGAGTTTGAGAGCGAGCTCAGATTGCTGCGTTTGGAAGGTAGGCCCAGTGGAAGTAGCTGCTGCGTGGCAGAGTGCCTCAGTCATGGAGAGGTGGCAGCAGGTGCCAGGGAGCTTTCTCTTGCTGCAGGGCACTGCATGCATACGATGTCAACATGGCACTGCTCATGTCATGGAGTGGAGGAGGGATCAGGAGAAAAAGGGGGAAGACCTCCCCTCCCCACCATCCAAATAACGTTGAATCTACCTGAACAGGGTATATCCATGGGCTGACGGCAGGCAGAGATGGTAACCAGCCATATGGAAAAGGAACCTCATTTTGAGATAGGACTCCATAATCTTTTTTTGTTCAGGTATGGCCACAATGATCAGCAGTCACCCATCTTTCCTTGCCACCCAGACGATTACTAATCATTGCTCTTTCACTTCTCTGACTTGGGAGGTTGAGGATCATGTCGTGTAGCAGATGAGATTTAATAATCCAGCAAGTGTTTCAAAAAGCCACTCAGATAGCATGACCAGTGGCATGGAGGGCTGAGGCATCACTACCTTACCTCCTGCCATGCCAGCGACTCATGTTCACGGTGCTAGCGGGTCGCTGGGGGTCAGCCGGGAAGGGAGAGGATCGAGCGTCCAGAGGACAGCTCTCCTTTCCCAGGGAGGGGTGGGACCAGAGACTGATACATGCCTGGTCCCTAGCGGTGGCTGGAGGTTGCACATCGGCTCCAAAAAGACTGGGGGCGGAGACCAAGCAGACGCCTGGTGTGCCGTGTGCGGACGCATGCATAGCTCGGCCACTGGAGTCATTGTGTGCCATGGCTCTGCACTCGGTGACGGGAAGAAACACAGAGGCTGAAAAATTCCATCAACCGGCAGGATGATGCCGGCCCCCCACAGGCGCCTCACCCGGCCAGCTGGCACCTCAAGCCAGCGGTAAGTACCAGTGGACACCGGGGTGATGGGGCTGGTGGGGCCAGTGGAAGGGGGTCAGTCGGTGAAGGTGATAAAGAAATAAAGTAAAAAAAAAAAAGTCACTCAGAGGCAGATGCTGTTTCTAACAAATTGAGCTGTGATACTGGAGGGAAGATGTCATAAAAGGAGTCGGGATTTCTCCATCGAAAGTAACCAGTGTTATCAGTTTGGCTGTTCTGTGTGGGATTTAAGGAATCGGATGTGTAGATGTATGAAGTCACTGTTTAGAGACTGCAGGTGAAAAGCAGGTGCCATTATCAGGCCAGGCGTAGAAATACCTCCCTATAGAATCACCCTATACCCATAGATTTTATTCCCATTATCAAATGCTTTACTCCATAGTTTTGTTTTTCCTACTTAATCCATGTCACGTTCCGTTCCCAGTTTGCCTTCAGTCTGTCTACTGGCCTGAAGCATGATCGCACCCTATAATAAGGTCCCTTCTAGCCCCTTTGCTTGACTCCCCTCTTACGCCCTGGATGTATCCCTATGCAGGTTGGGCTCCGGATTCCCTATCAGATGTGGCCTCTTTCAAGGCCTCCTGCACCATGTCCCTTACGGAGGAGTCAGGATCATGTTTAAGGGAGCAGAAAGGGACAGAGTGCCTGAAATGAGCATGCTGGGGGCTTGGATGTGTCATCTTTGGGCATTTGAGTAGTGAACAACTGACTTTACATTTGTTGATGTTAGCAGACCACCAACATGTAGGCCTGACGAAGGGGTATGGCCTCTGAAACGTTGCCTGTGGCTGTTTAAGTAATAAAAGAAGTGATAGAAAACTCGTTCATTGTTTAAATCTGGCATGTGGGAAAGGCTCTTTTCTCTATCTTCTCCCCACACACAGTCCCTCTCATGAGAGTATGGACACCAACTCACAGATCAGCGAGCTGACTTCACCATGTATACTTCCTGCCACCCTTGGCACTGCCCATCTGCACTGCTACCTGTGGCCACCTAGGTGACCATATTACAGCAACAGCTGCGGACTTCCCTCCCTCCCTGGAAGGGACGAGTGTCCGCTGGGGGCTGAGCACTTCTGCTGCTGGCCCTACAAGTGGACTGACCTGGAATATGAAAACAGATAACTGGCATCACAGGCAGCGCCCCCACCACTGGGTAATGACAAGAAAATAGTACAATTACCACAATTCTGCATCTGCAATGTTTTTTTCTCGATGTTCCTCAGAATACTGCAATTCACGCGTTAAAAAAAACATCTCATGGATCTTGGAATTTCACCAATGACAATGGCAGACTTTGCAGATTTCTGGCAGAAATTCATATTCTGTGGATTCCTAAAGTTCTGTACAACTCAGTGAAAGTGATTTTTTTATGCTCACTCTTCTTAACCACAGCACAATCAGGCCAGCTCTCAAAGCTGGATTTAAAATAAAGATTCCAACCAGCATTCACGTAACAATATAGAACTATCAGAGGCACTAGAAAATGACAGGCATGATGTCACGATAGAGACCTGCAAGTACCTCACGGGGTGAACAAGGTATACAAGAGAAGTCTCTTTCAAACACGAAAGAGCACCAGGATCAGGGGACATGCAATGAAGCTGGAGGTGTGGAGTTTAAGAGAGATGCGAGGAAGTACTAATTCACTGAAAATGTGGTAGATGCCTGAAACAGACTGCCGGCAGAAGTGGTGGAGGCGAAAATAGTTGGCTGGGTTCAAACATCTGAGGGATGGACACAGGGGTGTATCAGAAAACAGGCAGATCCAAGCATCTGATGAGACACTTCCCTCTCGGGTGGGTGGGTGGAGTTGCACCACTCTCTAGTGACTCCTGGTGGGGGCTTATGGTGATGTCCCCGCCCCAGGTTGCCATAGCTGTGCAATCCTAAGTGGGAGGTTGGCGGGACAGGAAAATGGAAAATCGGCATGTTCCAGCACTACCAGTTCATGGCCTCCATCCCTCACCACGCCACAGCCCTTGGAGCGCAGCACTCCTGTCCCCTGCACCCGGCATTCCAGGTGGTGAAAAGAAAACAGGCAGTGTTCAGACTTCTTCTCTTCCTCACTCTCCCCCCCTGCTAGGAGAGGGGGAGCCCTTCTGGTAGGGTTCAGCCAGAACCCCATGGACGTCGGAGCACAGTGGGAGCTGGTGACAGAAGCTGGCAGCAGAGGTGTGACTGCCGGGCATGCAGAGAGGATTTGTTCGGCCTGAGTGAGAGGTAGGCTGGGGGCCTGGGAGTAAGATGGTAAAAAGAAAACAGGCAGACAGGAGTGAGGGTCCTGGGTGGGGTTGGCAGGGAGCTGACCAGATTCCCCAGTGAACGGCACAGTTCTGGGAGGTGAGGGATGGTTGGCACATCAGGCCTAGAAGGTTCCCTTAGCTTCATCCAGCATGCCTGCGGGGTTGGTTCTTGTTCTCCCTCACCACAGGGATGCTGACAGTGAGGACTTGGTGACTCGACTGCATCAGTCGGAGCTAGTACGCACCCCCCTCCCCACAACAACGTGCAGGTTTGCTGCACTGCCACCTGTGGTCATCCAGGTAGCAACAGAACAGTGGATAACCCACACTCCCCGAGGAGGACGAGAAGAGTGGTTTCTGGGACACTCAATCCCCCATCCCCCCAGCCATCCCTCCAACATCCCAGGCTTTTCCCCGAACTCAAGTCAGCAGTGTTGCATGCAGCAACCATGCCGCTGTGCTGATGGGGTGGCCTATACACATGCAATTGTAATATTTTAACAAAGGGAATTGCTCAGTCTAATGCAATGGGGGGCGGAGCTGGCAGATACCCTGAGCAGATGCATTCAGAAAAGCTATAAGCAGCAAGTTGTCTGAACCACTTAATTTTCTTTGTTTTTGATATTTGATTTCAGCCCTTTGGGGAGCTTTGGAGTGTTCAAGTTGTGGGCTACCAAAAGATGGAAAAAGTGCAAAACTACACAAAAAATATACAAACAAGCACTTGCTGATAGCAGGAAAGATGGCCTTACCCATGGCAAAGCATGAGGATCCTCAGGCCAAGCATGAGACCTCACAGGAAAAATCCCAATACTGAAAAGTAACATGATGTGAGCAAGGTATGCTCACTTCTCAGAATGACAATGGAAGAGTGCTTACGGAAGGCAGGCTCAGTTAAACAGTAACTCTAGATCTCAGTGCAGATTACGGGGTACAGGAACACACACACAGGAAGCTGGAGGACTGGCGGGGGAGGAGGCCCCGTACCTCCTCTGGTGTCTGAGGAAGTGCGATTTCACTCTGTGACTGCCATCAGGGTGACCACAGGTGAAACTGCAGGCAGAATGGCTGGGAAGGGGGGCGTCGTGTGGTCCTGCGAAAACACATCTGCATGCACCCTGGAGCCCATTTCACCAGCATCCCTGGGGTTGCGAAGAAGCAAGGGGAAACACCTGGTCCCAGTGCATGAAGCAGATGTGGCGCTCTCGGCTTCATGCTGGCAGGAAGGACCTGAATCGAGACATCAATTTAATTTCCTGAGAGGCTTGGTCAGCCTCGGGGGCCCCACCTTGAGGTGTAAGTCATGGGAGAAAATTACTCAACAGGGGAGGACTGCCTGTGAGGGGGGCAGGGAGACAATCTCTTGAGTTGAAGGGAGATGGAGTCATCACCAAAAAATTGAACTGTTCCTTATTATAGTACCCCTAACTCCCATTCTTCCTTTGAAAGAAACAACTGAAAACCAGCAGGTCTGGCTACTGCACACATACGTAGCACTGCTTAAGAATATAGTCCCTCCTACAGCAAAGGCCCACCCACAAGTCAGAGGATACTTTTAAAGCAACATGCACGGCACAAACACTCCGTCCATTGTATCACCAATGGGGAGCTTAGGGCCAATTATTTTCCGGTTTCAAAAATGGCCAATTCTGTTTTTAAAAACTGCAAATTCTGTTTTTTTTTTCCCAGTTTTTAACTGACCCTGTCTGAGCTGTCAACCAGCCTCCCGAGACTGTATGTAGGGAGAAGTGTGAGTCACACGGACAGCAGATCTGCAGGTAGCACAGTCTTATTGTGAGAGACAGTGGACTGATCACAGGGCCCCATCTGCAGCTTACCTTCACAGGTCGTCAGAAGCAGTAGCAGGGGTATGAGGGCCAGATCAACAACATGGCCCAGGCCTTCAACTAGGAGTCAAGGAGAGCATCGCCACTGCAGTCATACCGCCAGCTACAACCCCAGCGCAGCGGGAGAAGTAAGTACATCCTCACAATTCTGCCACTTTCAACAATGGGGGAACCTTACCAAACACATCAGCTGGTGCTGCTCATTTTGTAAACTCTTTTACTTGTCTCAGGTCACTCACCGCTCAGGCACCCCACCCCACCCATAGCAAGTGTCTGTCCAAGTTGTGCTACTCCGGCGTGGTTCATCAGATTGATGATTTCCATCTCGGACAGACACTTGCTACGGGTAGGGTTGGGGTGCCTGAGCAGTGGCCTGAGACAAGGAAAAGATTTTACAAAATGAGCGGCGCCAGTGCTGATTTTTTTTTTCCAGTGCCTGATGTACCATCATCCATTTTAGGTCTCAAGAAAAACGTAAACTGCCGATTCCATGTGTTTTAAGGTAAATGCACATTTTCTATGATTCTGTCCCTGATTCCGCAGTCATGGAAAATCACGGGCCCTAATTGCTGCTTCTTCATAGTTCCTATGGTACAATATATGAACGCATCACGCTGTAACATATAATCATTCATTAGCAAATATTTCTGGTTTTTTTATTTTATTTATTTATTTAGTAGAAATCAGAATTGCAAACTTTTGAGTCAGGGGCTCATTTACAAAGGCTCCTCATCAGGAAATAGATAGTATATACAAATACAGACATACTTACATAGAGACCAGATCGACATAGGGACACTACACATGTATGTACATAAATACAAGGGATAAAATTCATACGAGAGCAAAAACTCTATACAGGAAAACACTATACATGTATGTACATAAATACCAGGAATACAATTCATAAGAGAGTGAACTCTATACAGGTTCTATACAGTGATGTAGCTAAACCATCTAGTACACCAGAGACAGCAATTTGGGTTCTGCTTTTTTTTTTTTGCAGTTTCTTATTTATGCCTCTCACTAGAGTCCTCTGCCCTACATCCGACATCCCCCTCCTGCTCAAGCACGGGGTATGAGGCCCCTTCCCCTAGACCCCACGGCTTACCCTTCGTGGCAGGGGGTGGGGAGCGACTCGACCCACCGGACCGGATTCAGTGTCCGGGGAGGTACCTTCCCAGTCCTTGCGGAGGGGGACCATCGTCATCCACGCAGAGGACTCTCCATTTTCCACTGTTCTTTTGTCCCCCCCGAGGCTGCGGCGTGCAATGGCGCCAGCGGCATGCATGCTCCCATGGACACCCCCGCCAAGCGCCTGACGTAACTCTCGCCCACTGTCTCCAGTGCTGATATGCCACCTCCCAGCCTCCGCTAGGTGGCTGGCAATCGCCGAGCCCTGCAATCCCCCTTCCCGGGAGAAGGAGAGCAGTCCTGGGGATGCTCGATCCTTCTCCACCCTGCCAACCCCCGATGCCCCATGTCCGTTCCCAAACATGGGTCGCCGGTGTGACACGAGGTAAGGCATCCAGCGCCTCAGCCCTCAGTGCCACCAGGCTGGCAATTTGGGTTCTGTTATAAATAAAAATAGGCAGTAACTTAAAACAAACGTGATGACACTTGGGCAGCTACATGTTCTGCCAGGGCATGAGATAGTGTGTGTGTGTGTGTGGGGGGGGGGGGGTTCCCCAGTGAGGTGGGGAAGCAAACAGTTATGTGCAGTTACAGCTGCGGGTAGTGATTAGGTGTTGTCTAAGGGCAGAGTTGAAGGGCCCTATTCTTAGTTGAGATGCGATATCAGAGGGGTGGGCACTGCTCCAGGTCGGGGCCCGGTATCGGAAGGACCTTTGGGCCAGGGATGTCCTGACCCTGGGCATTTGAAGTGTACACTTGAGTGCGCTCTGGGTGGAGATGGCAGAGACAGAGGGGGTGAGGATGGAAATTAGGCCTGGAGGTGCAAGATCTGCAGCAATTTTCTTGGTTAGGAGGCAGGTTTGGTAGCGCAACCTTTCCTCAAGGCTGAGAAAATCAGCAAGGTCATATAAGGTACATGTGTGGGTGAGTCTACTGGAGCCTGCAAGTAGGTGGCAGGCTTTGTTCAGGGACATTTTGATTTTATTGGGTGCGGTTTTGTCTGCTGCACCATACACCAGGATGCCGTAGTCCACTAGGGATAGCACAGAGGAGGTGATGACCAGCCATTTTCTTCCTGGTTGCCAAGCTGGCCTCCTTCTGCAATCTCCTTGTCAACCACCTCCCAACCCCAGCTGCCCGCTCTGCAACCCAGAGGTTCCCACCTTACTCCTTCCTGCAGCATGCCCCCTACAGCAGGGCCTCCAGGGTGCCATCCCATCCAGTGACTGAAGTCCAGTGGTGGGAGCCTGTCCTATGGGGGGCAAGGGATCTAGGGTTCAGGCGGAAGAATGCAGGGCCTGGGTGAGCACGGATGCAGGACCCAGGCGCAGAAAGGATGCAGGGCCCAGGTGCGCAAAGGATGCAGGGCCCGGAAGTGCTAGGAATCCCGCCATCCTTCCATGTTCAGTGCTGCTCTTCCACTGTTTATCTGGCCCCCATGATGCTGCTGATGTGGAATGGGCGCACATGCAACGGGCGTGCGTGAAGCCAAGCCATGCGTCCGCCCTCCCACAGCAGTTGTAGCCCTCAGCTGCACCTGTAGTATCCCAAGTGGTGCTAGCACGACGGGAAGAGAGAGCTTCACTCTCCAGAGGAGGTGAGTTTCGTCTGGTATGCTCAAGCCCCCTCGTCCACTGTCTTGGGCTCATTCCCAAACCCGGGTCGGGGCATCAGGAGCAGTATCTCTGTTACAGCACTAATAGGCTGGCATCCTGTCCAAAGCTTTCACTGCTGTAATGCCGTTAACACCCATGTTTCTTACGAATGTTGCAACACCAGCACAAACTGTGTTACAAAGAGCAAATGCCGTAGACATGTCATGTAAATAGTCTGCATCTCTCACTGTGAATGATTCAACCCAAACAAGAAGGGCCAATTAAGGTCTAAAATTCTGTTTACTGCTTATCTCGTTGAGTATAATTTAATAGGCACAGCTGCAGGTCATTTCAGCGCCCCTGGTTAAAGACTGAAGCTGACAGCTAAAAGCTGCCGTACCAGCCACGCAGATCCTCCTGGCTCCTTGGTTCACGAGGGGCAGGCCGTGTCAAACAAACTTGACTGACCTTTTTCAACTTGGTGACACAGATTTTGCACACAAGTCAGACAGTTGACATTCTGTACTAGGACTTCAGTAACACCTTCGATTTGGTGCCACACAGGACGCTTATCCAGATGGTACTGGGGAAGGACAAACCAGATGGACCAGTAACTGGTTGTCAGACAGGACACAGAAAGTGGTTTTGAATGGTAAATTCTCTTAAATCAGAGAAGTCACAAGGATCTGTCTTGGGGCTGGTACTCCTTAACATGTACATCAGTGATATCAAGGTGGGTTACTGGGATAAAGTGAGCCTGTTCACAAATGACACTAAATTATGCGGAAGGTTAGATAATAAAGAGAGCATCACCAGCATGGAGAAGGGACGTGGAGAAGACGGAGCAGTGGTCTAACATATGGCAACTAAAAGGGAATGCCAAGAAACATAATGTGATGCATAATAAAAACAAAAACCACAAACAGAATATTATGTCACTGTGGTCAAATTAGACCACCCAAAGGAGGACTATGGGAATTAGGGGTTATATAATAAGAAGAAACAGTTTGAAAGCCTCTTCCCAATGCAAAACAGTTTATGAGAAGGCTAACTGGCATGGTTTCACTAGTCGTACACAAAAGGAAATATTCCTCAGTACCGGTCATTCCACACCAGGAGTACTGTGTACGGGCTTGCCCATCAGTGCGGCGCTAGTGCTACCACTCACAATGCTGGTGGCTCAGGTTCAGGAATGAGCCCTAGTTGCCAGGTGCCGGAGGGGTGGGGAGGGGGACTGAGCATCCCAAAGGATGCTCGCCTCCTCCGGGGAGGGAGGCTGGTGCATTCTGCTGCAGTACTGCCACCTGGGTGACTACAGGTGGCAGTGCAAGTGCAGTCACGAGGAGTGGGCAAGCGCTTCTTGACTGGGACATCGGCGTGCTTTGCGTGCAGATGTCTATTCCAGTTCCAGGCCACGAGGCACCTAGGGGAGGGGACCAGAAAAACAGAAAAAAACCCAGCCTGCAGAATGACACTTCATCTCTTTGCAGGCCCTGCACCGCTCACTGGGCTCCCAACCTGCACCAGGGCTAAACTCTTCCTGGCCTTGGGAAACCAAAGGGGGCTCAGCAACAGGGGGAAAACTGTGGGGCAATGTAGAGTTGTAAGGTAAGTCCCAGGGACAGTGGGTGGCGGGGCTGGGAGAAAGAGAGGCTGACAGGGCTGGTTGGGCATTAAGGGGCATAAAGCATAGTAAAATGTAAAAAAGGGTGAGGTGACTGCATGCAGGTTTGGAACACACATCTGAAGAAGGACTGGAAAAGGTTCAAGTCTATCCAGCGAAGGGTTAAAAAATAGTCCATGGACAGCAAGGCAAGCCCGATGAGGAAACGGGGCAGTCTTTAACATGCATTCACTGGAAGAAAGGAGGGGAAGAGGGCACGTGACAACAATGTACAAACATGCAACAACATACTAGGGTGGACCCCTCACTCATTTAAAGAGCACCTTTTCTGGTACTCCCCCTCCTAGAACCCCACACTGATCCTTACCTCCCCTGAAGTTGCACACTGCAAAAAAATAAATAAGTGTTCTATGAGCTGGATTTGGGGGGGGGGGGATTATATTTAGGCTTCGTGGAACTGAGAGCCCAATCTCTTCCACTTCCATATACTGAGTACTGCCCGTGTTCTGTCATGTTTTGTGATGTAATAGTTTAGAGAGCGTGGGGACATGCTCCATAGACTTTTATGGGGATTCTTTTTTTTTTTTTTTTTACTTTTCTTCTTTATCCTCCTGCCTACCTCCGGTGCCCACTCCTTCCATCCGCTCATGTCCCCCGAGTCGCCTACCTTAGGGATCTGCCCCTAGAGTGCCTCCTCATCTTCTCCTCGCACAGTGGGGTCTGTCCTGTAGGTGGCCCCAGGTGGTACTGGAGCGGCCTTCATCTAGGGCTGCTGGAGGGGTTTTTCCGTTTTCTCCCCTTGAGTCCCACTCCCGAAGCGTCAGGCGCTTGGGACGTCGTCCCCAGTGGTGGGCGTGCTTCGCCGCCAGCCCTCATGCTGTGACATCCCCCTGGCTCCGGCGAAGCCGTCCACTCCATCCTTCCTACTGCCGGTGCTTCCACCGCCATGGAAGGATGCAGAACGCAGGAGTTTTGGTTACTCACCCCTGAGGGAGGAGAGCATCCGCTGGGATGCTCGATCCTCCTTTCCCACCGACCTCGCCGCCCGAGTCCGCCTCGAACCCGGCCGCCAGCGAAGGCATGTGGGCGCCCAGCTGCCTTCGTCCCCAGCGCCACCGGGCCGGGCTATGAGGATTCTTTAACTATGATTTTTGATCAGATTAAAGGTAGTAATGGCACAGACAAAAAAAAATCTGACACTCACCACCCCCAGACGAGACATAACTTCCCTCGATAGACGTGTTGACTGCTTCTGCAAGGACACTGGAATCTAAAAAGTCACTCGTGATTCACTCCCGATCAGGTGCAAAAATGCTTTATTAATGGACAAGAAGTGCTGTAATTGCAATCAGTGCAAAAACTGCACGGGCCCACGCCAGGAGTCACCTAACATTTCGTGCACGCATGTTACGCTTTCTCAATGCAGCAGCAGCAGCAGTACTCGTGTCCCAACAAGTACAACTCTGCTTACTGCAAAACGTTTTTTTAAATGTTTTTAAGGCTGTCTCTCTAGCAGGGTTTAAAAATGTTTTACTAAAATGTTTTAAACTTGAAAATAATATGGATGCAGACCATTTTACCATGGTTTAAAACATTTTAAGCCTCTTAAAATGTTTAAATTCTCTAGTGTGTAAAGGTCCTATGGTCAGGGTTCAAAACTGGCACTGGACCCTTAGCCAAATGCTGGCAGATTTTGTATCAGGCTAGTAAGAGTTTCCTTTAACTAGCTCTTCAGGCTTGTACTGGAGAAGGCAACATTTCAATAAGTACACCAGATGGGCCAGTGGACAGTCTATGGGGCTAGTGGATTTTCCCAGTCACTAGCCCTGTTGACTAGTGATTGTGCAAAACCAAATTTTGCCCCCTGCCTGTGGTGCAGTAGTCTTTTTTTCCTGTCCTTTCCATCTATGTATTCTACAGAAATCAATTTCCCTGCTGACATACATGATCTATCCAAGAGTGACCGGTACATTCTGTGGGGCCTATCTGGCCTGTTTCATATGACTGTGCAATACAGCAAAGTAAAACAACAGGGGTTGAAATTAAAATTTTGCAGCCAGTAGCCAGCTGGGCTAGTGATGAAGAAAACCCACTGGCCTTACACACATATACAAAGCACTGGCCACACTACTGGCCTGATTCAAAACCTACCAGCGTGTGGCTAGAAGATCACTGCCGATTTCTGAACCATGAAACAGGTGTCACGTTTTAGTTCTCATTTAGAAAATACTGTTCACACAAAGCAGCATACTGTGCACGCCTTCTTGAGCTGATATTTTTTTTCTGCTATGCCCCTGATTTTGGTCACTCGTCCCTGACTTTTTTTTTTAAGTCTTGTCCCTGATTTTTGAGACAGGAGATTAGAAGGTATGCTCCTCCCCTTGGTATGGGCGGAGCGCCGCAGCACCTTAGCAGCGGATGCAGCAGTGTCTCGCAGAGGATGTGAGCTCCCCTGGCCCACCGCAGAGGTTGCTGCATTACCAGTTGCCCAGCGCCACCCTGCCCGGCCTCACCTCAGTGCCGAGCAGCAGTTGCCGCAGTGTGGCCTGCCTCCAGGCACGGCGTCCCAGGCTCACTCCCGAACTCTGGTCTGCTACTCGGCAGTATGGCACGCTGTCAGTGGGCCATTTAGATGGTCCTCTAGCACACTTTTTTCCCACAAAGATTTGTCTTCCCTGATGGCTGGGGCAGCCATTAAGCCCTGTCCTCACCTCCTTTGACCAGCGACTGCTTCTCCCAAGTACTCAACTGGTTTTCGGTTCCCCCACGACTCCCCCCCATGGCAGGGCCAGAGGGGGGAGGTCTGTCCTCAACCCCCAGTCCATATAGCCAGATCAGACCTGAGGGTCCTCGGGTAGCAGCACGGGATGCAGGTAGATGGGCAGGGCTTCATGAAGCACCCACCATCACTTTTTGGTTCCCATCCCTGCTGTAGTGCAGGGATGCGTGAGTGTGAAAGCACACACGCATAGCGCACTTACGGCGCCTCTCTATTGTGGCACCCGGCTGCACTGCCACCAGGCCTCCCCAGTGGCAGTCTTGGGCTGGGCAAACAAGACCTCCCACCCTGGAAGATTAGAGAGTTGACCCCCCTCCCTGGCCGACCCCCAGCAACCCGAGCTCGTTCCTGAACTTGGGTCACCGGCGTGGAAGGAGGTAAGGCACCCAGCGCCTCCGCCCTCCACACAATTGCGCTGATTTGGCTAGCAGACTTTTTTACATCAAGTATGCAGAGCCGGTGCCGCTGGATTACCTTTCATGGCATCATAAACCCTTCTTTCTCATTTTTTAATATAAATGGAAATTTGGGCACTTGCGCAGTCTGTTTAATCTTGCAGCTGTGCCGTTTGTTCTGTTTGCCTTGAACTAATCTTTTTTTTTTTTTTGGGTCCCCTGATGATTCTGCCTTTTTCTCTGCCTGATGTACATTTATCTAAGGTGTCTGGAATTCAGTGACGTGATTTGGGTAGAAGCACAGAGTAAAACGTTCCCTGGATGATACATTAGAACTTTTATATAACATCTCTCATAAACGCTCTATCTCTGTAAGCTTGTTACAAAGCAACGCGTTAGATACCAGGACTAATGGGACTGCATGCAGGCTAAAACAAGCAGTAATTATGTGTTAAAAGACCTCTCTCATACAGTCGTACAGCTATATGTATTTATTTCTTGAATTTTGTTAACCAGGTTGGCTCGCTGAGGCAAGTGTTGTATTTTCAGGACTGACCCCGAGTTAGCTACATTCAGAGACAGAACAATTTTTCAGGTATAAATAGTAGAATGATGGCAACAAGCAATGTGACATAAACATGGTAGTAACAGATTCCATATATACATTTCAACAGTAGTAACGGGCAACGCAGCAATGCCAAGGTAGTAACCGAAGACCTGTTTTATTTTTATTTGTAATTTCTGACCAGGAAAAGCACACTGAGCTGTGACAGCTTGTTTCCAGGTAAATCCTAGAGAGTGTGTAACATGGACCTGTTTTGTTGATAGAGAGGGAGAGTTGGCCGGGATACTGGTGAAAAATCCTTGACTTTTGCAGCAAGTACAATGGGATTTTTATCTTCCACTTGGATAGCCACCAGGCATGGGCTGACGAGACCTTGCTTTAACGTTTCATCCAAAGGACAGTACCTCAATAGTGCAGTACCATCTAGTTCTGCACTACGGTAGAAGTAGTGGCTATAGGCCCAAGTTCCTGATGTAGGTCACAAACCCATGACCTTCTGGTCTTCTGGCCCTAGACACGAGTGAGCAACCTTCTAAGTTACTGATGATATTTCTGAGAGAGAATATTGGCCAGGATAACAGGGTAATCTGGCTTACGCTTTTCAAAATGTGCCATGAGTTAATTCCAGTGAAGAAATATCAGAAACGAGGAGAAAGGGCTACAGTTTAATGTTTCATCTGAAGACTGGGATTTCTTGCATACAGCATAGCCTCCCCAGCCACCAACACTGCACTGCTTTCTTTGCTCCACATCTGGTCTCCTCATCACTACTGCATTCCATCTACATAGAGGCCAACTCCCAAATCGGGCAGGCTCAGGACCTATATAGGACTATTCAGATATCAACTGTTCCTTTCATGCCAGACACTCCTGTGGCTTTCCCTTGCAGCAGCGCCTATGTTACGACTAGGATGCAGTGGACATGGGGGGGGGGGGTCCTACATGGCTGTTAGCCAGGCTAGTGAACATGGAGGACAGAATGTGTTTCATCCAGTGGTGCAGTGAGGAGCATTTTTCCCTGCTTCTACTCCTCCTTCTCTGTTCGTGATACACACGAACCTCCTGGTGCTGGTCGGGGGGGAGGCCGCTTGGCTCTCTTCTGATTACAGGAGGCCTCCTGCAAATGAAGCAAGAATACGTGACCTCTGCAGCACACCCTCAGTTCCCCCAGACTGGGCAGGGGAGTCGGGCTACGATGTAAACTCAGGTGTCCGTACATTACATCGTAACATACACTGCCAACAGCACCACGGTGAGCACAGCACTTTTTTTGTTAGCTCAAATGATGTGCAACATTTCTTTTTTTTTTTTTATTATATTTTTTGTGCCATCACCCCAAGCCCCGGAACAGGCTCATCAGGCTGCAGCAGCCACCCCCTCATACTCGGGCTTACCCCTTCCCCCCAAGTGGGGCCGCCAATAGGCAAACTCTGGTAGCCAGAGGGGACGGCAATGGAGCCGGCACATTGGCAGGGGCCAGCATTTTTGTATGCTGTAAACCCCTCGGTGTGGGGACGTGCAAGGACAACCCGCGTCCGCCCTGCCCCCCCAAACGTGCAGGCACTGACCGCAGTGGAACTCCCGGCTTCTGCCAGGGGTCCATCATGCATCGGACACTCAACCACACCTCCCCCCGGAGTAGGAGAGCAGTCAACCAGATGCTCAATCCTACTCCCCCAGCAGGCCCTCCAACTCCCGGGTCCGTTCCCAAACCTGGGTCATTGGCGCCGCAGACGGCGATTGTGCCTCTGTGCCAGCGGGCCGGCCGATGTGCAACATTTCATTTTCTGTGTGTGTGTGTTGTGTGTGCATGCTGGGGGAGGTGCCTTTACCCCGTTATCAAGCTTGGATTGCTGAGGCCCAGGGAGGCTGAGGAATTTGAATTTGCTCAAGGTCAGAGGCCTAGGGAGGTTAAGTGACTTACTCAAGGTCAAGAGGCCCACACTCTGTGACTGTCAGACAATGGCCAACTGAGGAGGTGAGAGGAGGGCTGTGCTGGCTAACGCTTTGTGCCATTCGTACCGATGAGTCATGAGTGGGGTGACGGGGAGGTGTAGGGCAGAGGTCCTCAGTGGGTAGGCAATGGCAAACACCGGGGCCTTGGTACTAGGGGGGGGGGCTAGCCCATCAGGGATTTAACCTATACAGGAGACACGGGGCGATCAGAGGAGGAGGAGGAGGGACCACTAGACCACCAGGGCTTTATATTACAGTACTAAGGGGACAATCAAGGAAGGGGGACCACTAGACTACCAAGGCTCTTCATTACTGTACTACGGGGCGATCGGGGAAGGGGAGCTGCTAGATGTAGGAGTGGGTGGCTACAGTACAGCCATCCTGCCTTTGGGAGGTGGGGGTGCGGCTTTAACGTTTCGATGTCATTTTCAGTAGCAGTAAGTACTGCCGCTCTGAGTGCTGTTTGGCGCCTCTGCAAACCTTTAAATTTACCACTGGCACTATTATGCATGAGGGTTCCCCTCATTTGCATAGGCCGAGCAGTATGGGTAGCACTACAGTGTTGCCAGGTTTGGGCAGCACTCCAGAGGCCTCTGAATATGAACCCATCGGGGGCACTGGCAGCACTAACACCATTAGCCCCAGGGCTAACTTCTGACTACGAAGCCCACCGTATTGTACATGAAGTTGTCACTCTAGCATGACATCATCACGTACGGCATACATGGCCATCTCACGGTCCCTCGAGTGGGACTTTTAAAATGCTTCCTGAGTGCAAACATTTTTTTAAAAGCTATGAAGACATATTAAACTACTTGAACATAAGGTAAACAATGTTGTTACTCAATAGAGCTACTCTACAGATGTACAGGAAGTTTTGTTGAAACGTGCCAGCGTCAAATACATGATTCATGGATCCTTTAAAAATGTCACAACAACTTCAAGATTTAAAGAGCACCAGTCACCTCAAGAGGAGCTTTGAAAGAACACACCTCTTGCTGGGCAAAATTGGTAACAAATTGGAGAACAGATCGAGGAAAATGGTTTGATATTTTATTGGATGTACAAAGAAAATAGTGCTTTGAGCTAGACCAACCAGGTCCTTCCCCGGAGACTTATACCTGGTTGGTCCGAAAGCTTAGACATTGTTTTCTTTTTGCAACATCTATGTTGGTCCAATAAAAGGTATCAAACCATTTGCTTCTGGATCACTTCTTACAAAGACCAATACGGCAAATAATCTACTTCTGTATGACAGATCGGAGATATTTTCTGCGCAATGTTTACCCTTTTTCTTTATACTCATAAATAGTCACATATGGAAACAGGCTATCTGCCCCCTAGGCTTCATCTGCCACAGCTGCCTGTCAACACCTGGGATCATAATTCACTGCTTGCGTGACATCATAATAACTCTCACTGCAACACACTGCGATGTCAGAAGTGAAGCGTTATAAATTCAGGTGTAAACATCGAAACGCACATGGTGGATTCTGAAAATGGTCAGACGCAAACACACACTGCCCCTTGGTCTGGGTCCTCCCAATTTCATCAGAGCAGCATTGCTACTACTCTGAAAAGATGCGTCTATTTTTTTTTTTTTTAATTATTTATAGTATTTCTCAGATAAAAAACAATATTGAGGTACATCAGGTGATACATAAAGTGTACACATAACTGAAATAAATCATCTTTTCTGATCAATTCCCTACGCAATAAATTATATAAATATAAATAAGGACAGAATTCAGTGGTAGCCAATAACATAAACAGTACATTAATACAGATTGAGAGTCCAGTGAAATGTCCATATTCCCTGTAAAAGCAAAAGCTGGTCGTTCGTATGCAGGTTTGAATCCAAACACTGAGTAAACATTTCTTAATGTCCTTCTGAAACATAGTAAAATATAACTTCATGGGACAAAAGAAGGGTCTAGTGGTGAAATATAAAATACCCATTTTCTCCATCTCAGTTCAAATAAATCCATTCTGTCTACTGACCTAGCAATCAACCTTTCCAAGGTATAAATCTCTCTGAGCAACCCATGCCAGTCTTGGAGGGTTGGGGGGAGTTCTGCCCCATCGCTTAGTAATAACTTTCTTTGCCGCCAGGATATAGGTAATCAACAAAGCCTTTTTGAATACAGAGGCTTTCTGGTGGGATAGATAAAAGTACCAACTCCGGTGTCAGGACAGCTTCCTCTCCAACCAGTTCTGCCAAGGCATGTGACACCATACATCAAAAATCTCTCAGGCCAGGGCAGGACCAAAAAAACATGGGTGTGGCCAGCATATTGTTCCCATTTCCTCCAACAATCCCCGGTAATTTTAGCCATAAATTTAGAAAGTTTTGCCGGAGGGTGTAAAAAAATCTGTTTCTGGTCTTCCATGCAAACACCCGCCAGCAGGGTGCATTTAGAAGGCCAAAAGATTGCTTAGTGTATTTGTCCCAGTCATCTATTTGGACTGGCAGGGAAAGCTCTCTATTCCAAGCTTCCAATATACCCCTAGTGGATTCTCTAGACAATTCCTGAAGACTCTTGGAAAGTAACCCTATAAAATGTGGCCAGATTTGACCCGCTCTAGTGGTTATGGCAAGGTGTAACAATAAAGGAAGGGGTTTAGGTAAAAAACCCATAGTTACAGCCCTCTGCCCTATTGATTCCTTGAGGCGTATGTACAACAGGTAACCTTGTGGTGTGACCCCAAAGCTGTCCTGTAGTTTCAAAAAAGGAATAACTCCTACCGAATCTGTCATTTTATAAATTGAAGTGAGACTCCTATTGGCCCACCTCTGCAAGGATTGTTTCTCTTGTGGTGAAAGGGGTTTAACCACCACAGAGAGAGAGTCTAGATAGATAGGCTACGTTGCAAGTCTGGGAAATTTTTAAGAGTACGCCAAACCTGGAGATTAGACTGTGCCCTATATAAAATGACAAATCTCTTTTATGGGGGAGGGGGTTCTAATGGAGGATAGCAAAACTGGAATAACCTGAAATTGATTAAGAGCTATTTCCTCACCTTCCAAGGAAGGTCATAGTTCGGGTTGCACCAGTTAAAGATTCGAGCTAACACTGTGGCTTGAGCATATTTATGGAGATCGGGTAGATTTAATCCTCCCCTCCCTTTGGGTACTTGCAATGTTGACCACTTTATTCTTGGTCTCTTACCCATCCAAACAAACCTAGCAAGGGATCTGTTCCAGGAAATGAAATATATCTGCGAAGGAAATTCTGGGATTGTTGAAAATAAATATAACAAACGGGGTAAGATGTTCATACGTATTAAATCCACTCTGGAATATAATGGCAAATGGAGTTGGGACCAACGATGGAGGTCCAGCTCTATTTGTTGAGTAAGGGGCTCATAGTTAAGTAACTAAAGATTAGAGATCTGTTTCGGCAAGTGTATACCTAAATATTTTATTTTAGCCTTATTCCATCTAAAAGATAATTGTGCTTTTAAATTTTTTTTGGAGGGGGGGGAGATGAAAGTATTTCTGTTTTGGTGAGGTTTGTCTGATATCTGGAAACTCTTGCAAATTGATCTAACACAGTCCAGAGAGCCGGAAGGAAGGTTTTTGGGTTGGTTACAGTGAGAAGGACATCATCTGCATATAATGTAAGTGTCCAGGTTTGATTCCCGATAAGGACACCTGAGATCCCCATGGAACTTCTAACTGTCATAGCTACGAGTTCAATATATAAAGCAAAACGGGGTGGGGAAAGGGGACGACTCTGTCTCGTGCCCTTTTCCAGGGAGATGGGTGTGGAGATACCACCATTAATTTTAATATAGGCCTCGTGAGGAGTAAATTTGTTCTTGCCAGGTTATAAAGTCTTTCAGGAAGTCAAAGGCTGCCAAGACTTCCCACAGGTATCTCAATGAGACCCTGTTGTAGGCCTTGTAGGCATCAAGACTCACCAGGGCCACTGGTGTCTTTGATCAAGAGAGGTAGTCCATAGTATGAAATGTTCTTTGGACATTATCAGAAGTTTGCCTCATCTGGAGGAATCCAGCCTGGTCCGCATGAATCAGACCTGGGAGGACTGTCTCCATCCGACTTGACCAAATTGACATAAAAAATTTATAATCACTGTTCAGGACCGATATGGGCCTAAAGGAATCATCCGGTGACAATGGATCTTTTCCTGGTTTTAGGATAGCTGAGATGGTAGCATAGGACCATGAAGTGGGTTGGGGGCAGTCCCCTTTGTACTTCCACAAAGGCCTGTTGCATTGGTTGCAGAAATTTAACTTGGAAAGTTTTGTACCATTCAGCTCCAAACCCATCTGGGCCAGGGCATTTTAGAGTTTTGGATTTACTAATGACTAATTGAGTTCCCTAGTGGAGCTGGGGCTCAGCAGAGAAGCTTGCTGTGCAGCAGTCAATTTGGGGAAGGTGCGTGGGCCCAGAAACTGACAAATCATATCTTCCGATGGAGGATTCCAGTTAGCATACAGCGCCTCATATTACGCCTAGAATGTTTTCATGATTTGTGATCCCTTATATTGAAATATCCCCGTTTGAGGGTCTTTAATACCTGCTATGGTCGCTGACTGTCTGTAAGCTCTAGTTCGTTTGGCCAAATTTCTGGTACCTTTTGAACCACCCTCATAATAAAACTTCTTGAGGTATAAGAAGGCCATCTGTACCTTATAATCCAATATCCCTTGAATTTCCGATTGTACCCTTCAATTTCCTCCTGAGGTAGCCCCCTCTCTTCTGGCACGTCTCTCCTAAAGATCCCTAAGTAATAACTGTAATTGTGCATATCTAGATTCTCTCTGCTTATTCTTATGTGAAGAATAGGATATAATTTCTCCACGCAGCACTGCTTTAAGTGTATCCCATATAACAGTAGCAGGCATATCAGGGTTAGCATTTTCATTTAAAAGCTGAGTAATCCGATCCCCCATTTTAGTTTTAAATTCAGTACCTTTCAGTAAAGCTAGATTCAGCTGCCACGAGGATGTTTTATGTTTTTTGCCTAAATCCATCTTCAATAGAAGTGAGGCGTGGTCTGAAAGCTGTCATGCTGCCAGAGAAATAGCCTATACTCTGTCTAAGTGCTCTGTAGAAATAAAAAAAATAATCGATTCTGGAGAAGGAGTGGTGCCTTGGGGAGAAACAGGTGTATCCTTCTGACGAAGGAAATAAGTACCGCCAGAGATCTGTAAGGCCTAGTCTTGGGAGTTGTGCTTTAAGAAGTTTCTGAGTGGGGGAAGTCCTATGTGCTCTTGGAGCTGAGGAGTCCAAACGGGGAAAAATGGTAATATTAAAATCTCCGCCTACCAGCATGATACCTTTCTGTGTCTCCAAAAGTCTATTAATAAAACGTCTAAGTAACAGAGGGGGAGGGCACCTGGTGGAAGGTATGCGCTTGCCAGCGTGACCTCCGTTTCAAACATACGACCCTGTACTATGACAAAATGTCCATTCTGATCAGAGTATTACTTCTCTACCTTGAACAGTGTAGAGGAGGGGATCAAGATTGCTACCCCTCTTCGTATCCCCGTAGTACTGGAGGAAGAGTAAACTGTGTTTCTGAACCCTATCGCGAATTTAGCATGTTCGGCCTGGGAGAGATGAGTCGCTTGCAGATATATGCAGTTTGCTTTTAGCCGGCACAAGTGTTGCTGGATCCTAGCTCTCTTTATGGGATGGTGTATACCATTTATATTTAGCGATTCTATTTTTGCTAAATCTATCTGCATTGTGAAAAACCAGCAGTGGTAGCATTATGTCTAACTGGCTTCTCTCCCTCTCCCAATAACAGCCAAGATTTAAGGAACCAAAACCAAGTATGGAATTCCCAGCCCGTGTCCATCCTACATCGTTCTAGGACAGCATCATTGTTATTATGCTGCCATGAAGATATGAAGCGGCACACTTCAGAAATATGGTATTATTATTCCTAGGGTTAAACACATTGTACCTCATACAAAATTGAACATCACTATCCTGGCACTCGAACCTTTGAGTGCATAACATTTTAAAACAAATATACAAAACAGATGTTGATTCATGACACATCCTCATAGCTTTAAACATATTACATTTAGCTGTAACTGGATATATCAGCTCATAACTCATGATCTAGTGGACTTCCAAATGTGGGGATGGATATTTGCACCCGCAGAGATCCAAACAACGTATCTCCTGATAGGTGTTAACCTTCCCTTGTTGTGGAGGTAATCCCAGGCCCGAAGTAGCTGGAGCCTCCAGGGGTACAGCTTGCTGTTCCCAGAAAAAAAGGGAGAAACAGAAAAGGAAGCGAAAAAATCGTGGAGAAGCCTCTCTGTGGCATCCAGCAACTCAAAACAACATTACTCCCCTTGGGTCAGACTCTAGCAAATCTTGATATGGTTATGAATAATGAAGAAATCCAATACCGTACTTCATTTATATCTCACTATCGTTAGGCAGAGTTTTTCAAATACTTTCTGCCCTTGTATGGTATGGGAAGGTAATTATTTAGTAATATCCGCCGCCATAGCTGGACAATAATAAGGCAGCAACATAATAAGAGCTAGGTGGTTGGGAGAGGAGGGTAGAAGCTCTCCTCCATCACAGGCCGACAGTCAGCTCAGGGATGACCCAAAACAGAGGATCCTCCTCAGGTGTAGAGCCAGGCCTGTGTGTCGTAAAGCCTCCTAAAACCCCACCAAAGGGGGAATGCCTCCCCATTACTAAACCCCCACCAACCTGAATATTGAACCAGCAAATACAGAGGAGAGTTCTTCAGGTAACTTTAATGCCAGGATCCCTCTTGTAGGCTGCCAAAGCTGTCTTCACTGCTGCCAAATTCTGGGCATTCTCTCTCTCTTGGTTTCACAGGTACTGTTTGCCATCTGGCTGGACACTGATCCGAGTTCTGAGAGTTTGAGCTTCGGTCTGGAAATTGTAGACCCATTTTGGAAAGTTCCTCTCTCACCTCTTGTGCAATAACGTACTCCTTTTTTCCAGAGAGCAGTTGTACGACCAGATGGGAGGGATACAGCATTGTAAATTTATAACCTACCGCTTTAAGGACAGGCAGCAGTGGAAGATACGTTCTTCTAAGTCGCAACTAAGTTGCATCATTTTAGGAGCGTAATTGTGGTTGAAGCAGATGCGTGTTTGACCATAAAGTATTTTTTGGTACTTCCAAGCAGTTAAAAGGATCTGTTCTTTGGTGCAATAGCTGTTAAAACTGAGAGTCACGGATCGCGGAGGCACTTTAGTGGAGGTAGGCTTTGGGGCAAGTGCCCGATGTACTCTCTCAAGTTGCAGATCAAAATCAGAGGGTAGTTCCAGAACAGTGTGAAGCAGAGACTCTATAAACTCTTTAATGTTAGAGCACTCTGAATTCTCTGGAAGGCAGTATATACGGATATTTTTGCACCTTGCACGATTCTCTTGATCCTCCTGTCTATCTAGTATTTGTTCTTGAGTATCTTTAATTTGCTGGAGGGTTTGTTCTATGTCATCCACACGATTATCTGTAGCAGTTCCCTGACGATCTTGGTCATATCCGTGCGCTGCTCGAGCTATACAATGTCCCGACGGAGCTCTCCATACATTTCCTTTATCTCTGCTCTAAAGGTCAGAATTTCCTGATATATCAAGCCCAACTTAGCTTTTTTGGTTTCAGCTGCTCCAAATTTGTGAGAGTTTTAACCCGATCCATGCTTGGAGTCGTGTGGCTCTGAGCCTGAGAGGCCTCCGTATCTGAGCGGTCTGCTGAATCCTCCATCTCTCACCATATGGTAGGCAGGTTCCCCCAAAAAATCCACCTATGCATTCCAATGTTCGTTTAGCACCAGTATTTACTTATTTTATATAGATAATACCGATTCGGAACAATTTCTTAGCCCGAGGGAGACGGAAGCGTTGCTACTAAGCAGCCATTACCCGTGAGGCAGAACCGGAAGTCCCAATACGCGTCTATTTGTGACAAAACGTCACGATTTGCAGTTAAAAAAAAAAATGCTGCAAACGTGGTTTATGTGTTTTCTTTGTCGCTATGGCATCTTTTTTGGGATGCAAAATTCAGAAATCGACAGACCACCTAATAGCTCTTCTAACAGGTATGGATGGATTTTCCTTTAGAAATAGTGGCGGATGCATCTTGGACGGATGCATTTGTAAATTCTGGCCCAAAAGGTCCATCAACTCTGTCCAGAACAGACAGGCAGGTCGTGCAGGTAATGTCTCAAGGGAGAACAAACCTGGTTCCAAGTTAATATGGTTAGTTATAAAGACAAGTGTGAAGGTTATGTGCAGAAAATATATGACATATTGGCTGAGTTATGTCCCAAAGTTTATGTTTCTTCTACATGTAGCCCAAGAACTCAAGTGCACTTAGAAGAAAATGTCAGGGGAAAGAACAGCTTTGTTAATGTTTATCTCTGCTTTAACTGCCAAGTGGATTATTTAAAGGCTTTTTTTGGACAGTAACACTCCTTTAACTTTCCAAATCACACACAAAAACTTTGGCATCCTCTGTTTTTACAAAAAAGAAAAGGCTTTATTAAATTTACTTTCATTCCTGTTTTCTTTACTTTTTGCTCAGATTTCAGTCTTTACTCTGAACAATTCCGTTTTTCTCTTTGCAATAACATTCCTTTGGTCTACAGACAATATCCTGCCAAGATTATACAGCATAAAAGAGCTAGGACACTGCCTGAACTACAGCAATTAGCTACTTTTAAAAGTAGTTACCCGTTTTATTTTTTTGGTATCTAAACTAATTTTTTTCTCCTCTGCTAATCAGAAAAGCATTTACCTGACAGTACTACTGCAGGTTGGTGTGATGTGTGGAACAGTACTCTACCCGAAGGCTGACAAATCTAGTTCTCCCCCGCTCCCCATACCGCATCAACACTGCGATCACACTAACTCTGGCATCACAGCTTACCCGAGAAGAGCCACTCCCCTTCTGCTAGACTGGTCCCTAGCGATGTCACAAGTGAGATCACAATCCTGATGAGGTATGACGGGGACTGCACTTGATATGTAAGTTTCTATGAAGCGCGTTGTTCAGTGTATCACAGCTGATACTATCACGTAGAGAACCGTTAAGTATCAAAAAGAAGGGGCGCTGTGAAGCACGCCTACCGACAAGACGTGCTGGGACAGAGCTCTGCAATCCGAGAGGCTTTAAAGTAGAAAACTATCTATTCATTTCAAAAACTTTTGAAAACTAAGTTCAGAGTCAAATTCTCTACATCGAACTGCTCATTTTTATATAACTTTTATAATGGGGCGCACAAACAGGAAGTGGCCGGAAAAATCCACCATCTGCTGAGCAGCTGCCATCGACGGAGCCGCAACCAACACCAGGGTCGGAACCTCCCTGGAAGGCCTTACAGCAGTCCTTGCAGGCGATCGACTCCAAAGTGGAGTCCATACTAACCAGATTCCAGGAGCAAGATGCCAAAACTGAGGTCATCACACAAGTAGCTACAGCTGCCGAATCCATGGCTATAAAGGCACTCTCTGGCTCTAGTAAAATGGCACAGGAAAATGCACAGCTCAGGTACCGATTAGAGGCAGTGGAGAATGCACAAAGGGCCGCAAATGTCAGGATAGTGGGTCTTCCTGAAAGCTGTGAGGGAGATAGCCTGCTCAATTTCCTAGCTAACTGGCTGCCACAGAGCTTGCGCCTGGAGGGCTCTCTGGCTCCAACTTATTTTTTAAAGGCCTATCGCATATCCACCGAGGAGTGCTGAGGCCTCAGGACTCACCTCGAACTGTCTTGGTGGTTACTTCTGGAGCATTGACTCGAGACCTTATTTTGCACACTGCAAAAGGATCAGGACGGCTCAATTTTCAGGGAAAAAAACATTCATTTATTTCCGGACTTATCTTTTGTCACACGGGCCAGATGCAAGAAATCTGATGGGGTAAGGACCAGATTGAGATCTCTGGGCATAACGCACTCACTATTGATGCCAGCAAGGCTCAGAATCCAATATGGAGGACAAACCTTTCAGTTTACAGACCCTGAAGAAGCGGGAAGAAAAGCTGAAGCCATCAGCAGAGAATTTGCACGTTCCCCAGCCCATGAGTCATCAGACTCTGAAGATGCGACCTGATTTGGGACTTGATTCTGTGATTTTCTTTCGAAATGCCTACAGGTTTGCTGCTATGTGCAGATTTTGAGCCATGTATAGTTTTGTTTTTCCTAGATAGACAACGCCAAGGTCACTTGGCATTGCTATGTGCCCCAATAGAGTATTGTTTTACACTACTTCTAAAATATACTTCTATAAGTTACTCCATCTCTGATGCTTACTAAGTGGGGGCAAGATATGATTGTTCTAGAAATAATTTTATATATAGAAGAATGGTTGGTTTACTATAAAAATAATTTTTTGAAGTTTAAAGTTTTGAATTGCAGACCTCTTCAGATGAGCAGAGACGTATTCCAGCACTACGTCTGTAATGGGTTTAAAATTTTTTTGGGGGGTCACATCAACACAGGTTGTTGAATTTAAAATATGTTTGTTTCTATAGGACTTAACCACCCATAATCCTGTAGAGTGCAGCTTATTCTGACCATTAAAGTTGGACAGAAGCAATGATATAACCCCCAAATCCTAGATAAGATTGGGAAGACTTCTAATATACTGCTACATTGAATGTATCGTCTGTACCTGTATGTGATCTCTTGCATGAGATGGTTATATAATATTGTTTTGTTTTTTTACCATAAAGGCAATAAAATATAAATTAAAAAAAAGGATCAAAATGAAAATGAAAAATACTTCGGAAAAAAAAAGTAACAACTGGGGCGGAACTGCTGGTGCAGCGGCAGCACTACTGCTGGCGATGCCTGCGAGCTGGGATTGGGTGCAATCTTGGATTGCTGGGGACTGGCCTGGGAGGAGGAGAATTCAAGCATCCCAAAGGGCACTGTCCTACTCTGGGGGGAGGGCGGGTGGTTTCCTCCTCTACTACACTGCAACCTGGGTGAGCACAGGTGGCAGTGGGGCTGAAAAGAAGCAGGCAGGGAGGAGGTGGAGGCAGATGTTGGCATGCGCACATCATGATGTTACAGCACACAGAGCCTTGGGATGGGGGAGAGAGAACAAGGAAAAATGTGCCCTGGCAATGGAGTCTGGCAGCCCTGGCATATCCGCCCACACCCTCGACTTGGCTGTCCAGCAACATGGGGCCAAAAATGCAGATCCTGTCAAGGGACGTCCTCACCCTTGACCCCACCTTGGGGACAATTCAAGGTGCCGTGGTGGCCCCAGAAGAGGTATGTGGCAATATGGGGGCCCCAAATGCCAGTGTGTAGGAAGAGGGTATAAACAGAATGATACAAAGGCAACAACTGGCTACTATAAAGGGAAACGGTGGGAATCTGAAAACAACACCCCAAAGGCAAAACACCTGATTAGGCTTTTAAGCAATGAAGGTCATTTTTTTTTTTTTTTTCTTTACGGCCTATACTGTACTAATGGAATTTTGAAAGTCTACCGAAATGTAAACATGGCTGACACTGCGTGGCACGATTCTGCATGCACATAGTGGCTCTGTGCCACTCACTTGTCTCGCTTGTATTTAAAGCAATACAAGTGAGTGGCACAAAGTCGTTCTTCGCATACAAAATGGCACCACACAGCACTGGACATGTTTACATTTCAGAACGTTTCAAAAACTTTATTACAGCAAGCATGTTGTAAAAAATGATCTTCTTTGCTTAAAAGGCTAATCAGGTGTTTTGCCTCTGGGGTGGAGGCAAGTTATAGATTTCTTTTCTTTCTCTTTAAAAAATAAATACAAGTTTTTCTTTGTAATTTTTGAAGCAACCAGCTCTTTAAGATTGTTGTTTTGTTTTTGTGCCAGGGGTATTGCTGGGTCAGTTGCGAAGAACAACGGGATTAAGGATGTGCGATTTTAAAGCAGCAGTGCAATGAAACTGGGCAAAAATATTGACCTTTTTTTCACTGTAAAAGATCCCAGACATTTTCAAGATTTATTTGGTGGTAAAATGTTGTTGTTCCACCAAAGTGTGAGTATTTTATAAATGTTTTCAAGTCGTTTTTTTTTCAAGAAAAAAAGATGGCTGCCACGTTTGGCTCACAATCAGCACTGTAGGTCTGGCAAGGGTTAGGAGCAAGAGAAAAAAACTCAGCATAGGAGGTACCTAGAAAAGCAGATTTGATAGGCAAGCTAATATTTTTAATACTTGTTGCTGAAACTAGCTTTTTGGAAAAACATTCCTTGCTGCACTGCAGCTCTGATCTTTTTATGTGTTTTTAAAAAAATGAGGCATATTTTTATGGGATTAGAAGAAATTACTATACAAAAAAGAAAAAGGAACAATGAAAGCAAGTTTCCACTAGAAGGTAAGGTTTAGTAAAATCGAAGGCAGAGCTGGCGCATACCAAAATGTCACGATCTTAAAGAAAAGCTGCTGTGTGAGTGATGTCATCCCATTAATTAAATCCACAACAAGAAAATCACATATCATCAGCAAAGACAAGAGTAACACCACCCAAGACTGCTTCAAACAGACCTTGAATCTTAGGTTATATTATCTGTTGTGTGTTTTTTTTTTCTTGCCTGGATGAAATGTGATTACTTTAACACTCTATATTGCGAGCCCAGCTTAATATGTTATAAGGGTATTATGTGGATTTCATAAATGAGGTGATATCACTCCATTTTTTTTTCGTCCTGCAACTTTATTGGAGAATATTCCTGCACTCACCCTCCCCACCCCCACACACACTCACTTGATTGTATTTCTCATTGGTCTCTACAGGGTGATTGCACTTCCACTGTAGTACAAGATAAAACAGTTGTGCTAGGCCAAGAACTGGAACCAGCTTATTTTTCTTTTCTGGGGAGGTACTGACGTCCTCCAGCTTTCACCTTGCCTTCAGGCTGTTTCAAGCTACCACCCAGCCTCACTGCCGAGTAACTCCACCACTTCCACATCCCCCCATGGTTCTGCCTTCCATGGTGGGGGAAGGGGGTTTCTGGGGAGGGCCATCCTCCCCCACCCCAGGCCCAGGTCTAGATCTGGTTGGGGGTAGCGGGGCTGCAGGGTGTGTGGGGCTCAGACATGCTGACAGCCAGCATCTGTGGCAAAGACTGGAGTTCTCTCTCTCTTTATTTTTCTCCCAGATTCCTTCCGACTTCCCTGGTGTGGGCACAGCTTTTGGGTCAGGAGAAAGCTCTCTGGCCCAGCTGCATGGATTGCTGCGGTGCCGGAACCCGTTGCCATGCCTCTCAGGATGCTATCTCGGGCTGACTTGTCTCGGGCCGCAACAATCCCTAGTTTGCTCCCAAACTCAGTTGTCTGCAGCAGCACCAATGCATAGCTTTACTGCCTGATCAGAGTGGAGTCAAATTCCACAGTGAGATTGCCACACTCCAAACTACCCGGCTCACTGTCGTAGTATACTTGTCCAAATAAAGCTCCCTATGCATACAACTTAACTTGTGAAGGCGTCACGCCAATAATATATTCTGTCACATAAACATATATAATAAAACAATTTATAACATGGGTTCCTAAAAACATGCAAGCCCACTGGTGGAGTACCTCTGCGTGACCATGCATTAAATGTGCTTTTTAATGCACGGTTCTGTGGAGGGACTCAGTGAAAGCTGTGTTGGGACTCGTTTGCTTTTCAATTGTGAATGTCAGCCATTTGTAAGTGAGCGGAAGCCAGAGAGTCGCAACACTGTTTTCCTCCCCACTGCAGTGTATGCTGAAGTGGCAGGTGTTGGTGTCAGTGGCCCGGAGCAGCGTTTCCACCACCCCCCCGACCACCCATACATCATCCCAGACAGCACAAATGAGAGAGAGAGAGAGAGAGTGCTGCTGTCTCCGTGGAGTGTTTCTTTGTCTCTCTCTCTCTCTCATGCTCTCTCTGATGTGTGTCAGTAACGCAGCATTCTGTCAGTGGCATGTGTGTGTCTCACTCTGTGTCTGCCATCAGTGTGAACCACTTATGAACGATTTGTGTTCATGTTGGTAATTCTACCCGTCCCACTGTACCTCCCAGCGATGTCCAGCAGGAGGTGTGAGTGACAGCAGCGTAGGCAGCAAAAGTGTTGTCAGCGGCCCAGAGCAACATTCCCCCTTCCCCCGACCACCTGTACATCATCCCCTGACCACCCGTAAATCATTGGTGAGAGACACAGTGACAGGCAGAGAGAGAGAGAGAGAGAGAGCATGCATGCAAGTGCCACAGTTCCATGGTGTGTTTCTTTGTCTCTCTTTTTGTCTAAGGTGTGTCGGTAGTGCAGCACTGTGGCAGTGGTGTGCCTGTCTCACTCTGTGTCTGTCATCAGTGTCAACCATTTGTGAGCGATTTGTGTTACTGTTGGTAATTGTACCCCTATGCCACTCTACCCACCCAGCGATATCCAGCAGGGCGTGGCGAAAAGCGGCATAGCTAGCAAAGTGTTGCTTCTCGAGGCTGTAGCCTTGAGCAAGATGGCCGCATTGAGATACAGCTCTGCATTTCCTCTACACTAACATCGGTGGAAGACTCGATTTTTTGAAAGCCAGAAAGGTCCAAGTTATATTGAGGGTTTTATCTTCCACTGGTTGTCAATGTGGGAAACCCTAAAAAAGCTCGGGCTACTGGAGATGGAGCTAAAGCCAAGATACCAACGGGAGCCCAGACCACAAGGTCTAACCAGGGCCTCAATCTCGAACCTGCTGGAGTTGAGGGAGAAGAAACTCTGCAAACGCTGGGCCTAAAGATTACTAGGCTAATCACTACAGTGGCAGGACTTTCAGATAAATTTGACGGACTGACAAATACGGTGGCTAGTATCGAATCCACGATGGAGTCAGTCACCCTAGTGACATCTGATGCCACTAAATAGGCAGATGCGGCAATGGGGGCAGTAACCTCTGTGATTAAGGAGAACAGGCACTTAAGATCCAGACTTGAAACATTAGAAAATCAGATTTGTGCTGCAAATTTCAGACTACTCGGGCTTCCGGAGCAATGTGAAGGGGACCATTTAATGTTATTCTTGCAAGATTGGTTAATTCAACAATTAGGAGGGAAGGTAATGCCTGTGGTCCAAAAATTTCAGAAAGCTTACGGGGTTACCTCCAGAGGCCGCCCAGACAACCCTGAAGCGCCACGGACAATTGTAAATTATTATCATCTCTGATGGTGTGGGATCTCGGGACTACCTTATGGCAATGGCGAGGCAGAAACGATCTCTTTTACTAGACTGTCAGCAGATTGCAATGTTCCCCGATATTAGCTATGCAACCAGGCAGAAGCACAAGCGATTTGAGGGGGCTAGAGCCATGCTCCGCAAGGCTGGGATTTCTCACGCAATGGTGTTTCCAGCAAGACCTCGGATTGTGCACAGGGGAAAGGTGTTTCTCTTCTCAGACCCCAAAGATGCACTGAAATGGTGCTATAAGAACGCAGTTAAGCCGCGGGAGAATCGGAGAGAGGGCTCATCTTCTGAATAAGAGGAAACTTGAGAAATGGACATTTTTGGACTGCCTGACAGTTTTTTGTTTTCTAAGATGGGAATGAGGGGTTAAATTGGAGGCCCTGGGTTAATATTTTGTTCTAAGAATGATATTGTTTTAAGAATGGGCTGGATATTGAGCAGCCCTCTCTGAACTATGGCTTGTTGTCAGTAAATAGCATACTTAGTAATTCATACCTCTCAACTGTCCCTGATTTTCAGGGACATCCCTGATTTTGCATCAAAACTTTACTCTGTCCTTCCTAAAAATTGTGTTTCTGTGACCAAACAGTGGAGGTTGGAAGCACAAAATCATGTCAAACATTAAAGCTAAAGAGTTGTTCTTCCTTAGAAAATGCATTTTGCACTAAGCCCCATATTCTACCAGCTTCCTGAGTGGATATCACCAAGTTTTAAGATGTGTCCCTGATTTTGGTCCTTTGTCCCTGATTTTTTTAAGCCTTGTCCCTGATTTATGAGACAGGAGGTTGAGAGATATGCTTAGTATTATTAACAACAGATATTGTTGTTTTTATTTTCAACTTAAGGTGCCTTGTTTTGGGGCTTTTTCTGGATTTTTCCCATATTCAAGCAGTTACTAAAATGTTAAAATATATGTTGAAGGACTTAATAAGGGCTTTTATGCCTTCACCAGAGGGAGAAAATGGCTTGGAGATAATGCAGAGCTTATTCTCTTTCTTGTTAACACACAGTTCATGTGCCCTCACTTTTGAGAAAACATAGTGGACGACTCCTGCTCTGTGAGCAGGGACAAAGATATATGAACAGTATTATTTACTACACACTGGGGGAAAATACCATGTAGCTCCTGGGCTCAGTTCACAGTTACAGACTTTCGCAAATAATTTTGCTTAGATGTTCCAACAAGGGATACCCCCATATGATGCATCTTTTAGCTTTTGGTGGATCAACAGAGAGTATTAAGAGGAATGGCGCCTTCCTGGTTTAAATTGTAATAATGTAATACCAAGAGTTTGTGAATGCAACTGCATGTTGATTATATACATAACAATGAAAATAAAGTGCAAAAAAGAAAGGGTTGCTTCTCTGGGTGTGCAGCAGACACAGGTGAGAGGGGCAGCCTGTCGGTCCTAAAGTGCTTCATGCTTCTGTGAGTGTGTGACGGGGGCGGGCAGGGAAAGATGCAGCAGCTGACTGCTGTCAGTTCCCACTGGGAGCCTGTACATATTGAAAGTGCAGCACCTTTCCCCCAGGTGCCCAGATGATCTCCGGTCCTCGCCTCCCAGTCACCGAGAGTGGGACTCACAGTTTACGACACTTTTCCTGACTGAGAGAGAGAGAGAGAGAGAGAGACACAGTGCTACACAGCCGGACCAGGACATGCAAGGTAAAACTGTGCCAATGTCCCCTTTGTGTGTGTGTGTGTGTGTGTGTGTGTGTGTGTGTGTGTCTCTCTCTCTCTCTCTCCATAGTCATTGCAGTTATTTGTGTGACAGGGAGCGAACGACAGCAAGACAAAGCGAGTTCACTGTGGGAATGTTGATACTGTGTGGGGACCCCCACACGATGTACATTTACAGCACACTGCAGGAGTCAGGAGAGAGATATCGCACTTTTAGGTTTGTGCAGCAGGTTGCGACCAGAACAGAAAGAGACAGTGGCAGCAACAGACAGTGTCTAGTCTCTTGCGTCGTAAGGCATGCGGCCTGTGGTCCAGTGTGTGTTTTGGACAGTGTCCTTCCTTTGGTCAGCACTCCCCCCCCAACTCGCTCAGCAGCGGCACCGAGCTCGAGAGAGAGAGAGAGAGAGAGAGAGAGAGAGCGCCAGCAGAGACATGCAGCAACAGGCAGCAGCTGGAAATCAGCAGTCTGTTACACACTACAGAAGTCACAGTTACACTTATGAACAGCAAATATGTCAAATCATGCAAATACTGTATTTGTAGCATTTCTGTGTTCATTACACAAGTGAGCTATGCATTAATTGTTTGGGACTACTTTGTAAGTCAGCAGGATACAGTAGGATTTCTTTGATTTGAAGAGGAATAAAACAGTTTGTCTTCACTATGTTGTTGTTATTTGAGAACCCATGTTACAAGAGCAATAACCCACTCCGGGGTATGGGGTTATGTGGATTTAATGCACAGCTGTGGTGCTGTGAGGACACTCGGCCTGCAGCCTCGTGCCTCTCAACACACCCAGCCGTGCATTAAATCCCCATAAACCCATACCCTGTCATGTGTTATGGCTTACACAACTTTCACTAAAAGCACATCAGCTATATTCTGCGACTTACAGAATTTAAATGCCATGTATGGCTCCTGGCTGCCTTCTATAGCGATGCGAATTAGGGTGCTGAGCAAAAGGTGAACAAGGCGCATAGAAAGTGCAGCTATTACAACCAACAGTGTCTTTATATTGATTGAAATAGCTGCACTTTGTATGTGCTTGATTTGTGCACCTTCTGCTAGGCAGCCTAATTAGCATTGCTACAGAAGGCAGCCAGGAGCCACATGTGGCATTTAGGTTCTGTACGTCACAGAACATAGCTAATGGGCTTTTAGTGAAAGCTGTATTGTTTTATTATATTTGTTTAAGCGCCAGGATAAATTATTAGCACGACACCTTCACAAGTTAAGCTACATGCACTGGGGGCTTTATCTGGACATGTATGCTAAGGCAGTGAGATAGGTAAAAAGTAGTTTGGAGTGCGGCATTCGCTCACTCTTGGAATTTGGATTATCTGTATAGGGCAACAGCCAGCCCGACTTTGCCAGCACCATTTAATCTGCCAGCACCGTTTTGCTCTGCCTTTTAGCTGGCTACCCTCACTCTCTGGAGCATGTTAGAAGAAACTCTTAAACTTAGCTCACTAATTAGCCTCAGCTGTTTCAATGTGCTTGTATAAAGTCAGTGTACAGAAAAGTGTGAACATAGGTAAAAAGTTTTTGTTTTAAAAAGTCTGATTGTCTCATGATGGCAGTTCTCACTGTTTACTCAATACTATTCTACTGTAGTGTTCCTGTATATTATTGTCTACATGTTAGTATCCTTAGGCTGCCGACAGAATTAGAACGTATAGGAATTTTGGACTGATATATCAGTCCACAGCACTGCAAGGGTTAACTTTTATAAATGACCCTTTGTAAAATGTCAACTGTAACTGTCACTCTTCGAACCCATGTATTTTATTATGTTTTGACTTCAGTGTACAATTTCCATGTCCTAACCAGGACCTCCTTGTAAATGAGCACTGCTCAATGGAGTTTGTTCCTAGTAAAACACATAAATACAAAATACAAATTCTAACGTGGTCTTGTTCAGATGGAGGCCATCAAAGGTTACCACAGTATGTAATACAATTATTCACTCAGATATATGACACACATGATGTTGATTTGGGAAACCCATGCTAACTATCTTTTACCAACTTACAGCACTGCAAACGTCCTAAGTGCTCCCCTGTCTGAGCTGGCCTTTGGTGCTGCAGTAGGGCTACTGCTTGCAATGTCGGCGGCCAGGGTTAGGGAATAAGCCTGGGTTACTGGAGGGCTGGCGGGGGGGGGGGGTTGAGCATCCTAAAGGATTCCCTCTTCTAGTGAAGAGGGGGCTTCGCTGTCTCTGCTACAGTGCTACCACCTGAGTCACCACAGGTGGAAGCTCATCGGAGGCATAACAGGAGGGTGGATGTCAGAAGGGTTCAAAGACAATGTACCATTGTGAGGACTTCTGTCACTTTGCGCTCCCGACAACAGCAGGATGGTTCCAAGCTCCAGCGCACAACCAGCTGATTTCCTTTCTTCACGCAAGGCCCACAGGGGGAAAGGTGAGCATTAGGGTTGACAACCTTCAAGGAAGACCCCACCACTGATTCGCCAAGACTCCAGAGATACAAAACCCTAATGTTTTTTCTCCTTTTGCTACTTGGGGGTGGAGGGTCTTAGGGTGGGAAACCCTAATGCCACATTTCCCTACTTTTGGGGTGTTACGCTACCCTAACTGGTGCATTAATGTAGTTTTTTTGCAATGAATATCAATACTTTTTGAGACACTATAATCTAATCCTCATTTGCCTGTGGGAGTGCAGGGCCCTCCGGCCCTGTGCTCCCATCCCTCCATAGATGCATACATGTATGTTGATGGCCCTGCACTTGCATTTCAGCCAAAACAGCAACCAAATTTTCAGCATAACCTTGTTATTACCCCACCTCATGAACACTGTGCTGAGAATTTTAAAATCTCTGCCGAAACATCATTCTGTACCACTGCAAAGTCATTCTGCGCCACCGTTGCAAAAACACATTTTGGCCAGGATCTGAAAAATGACAGCTGTCACATTCATAAGATGTTGTGAAAAAATGGCCATGCTGAAAATTTGGTGTCAAAATTGTTTAAATTATCAAAGTTACAAGCAAGCATAGTAACATTTCAGCACATGCACATAACTTTCCCATTTTACCATATTTTGACTCCAAATTTTCAACATAGCCTTCTTATGACCCCACCTCAAGAACAAGGGTGGTGAAAATTTTCAAATCCCACCTGAGAGGTGATTTCACCAAGTGACCACAAAATCACCTTTTGGGCCAGATTTGCAGAATTCCACCAACATTGTTCATGAAGTGGAGCCCCCAAAAGATCATGTTGAAAATTTGGTGTCAAAATATGCAAAAATGGCAGAGTTTTGCATCAAAGTAAAAAAAAAAAACAATCAAAATACACTGAGCCACATTTACCTTATTTTCTCATACGAACATAAGAAGAAACTAGCAGAAGGTGGGCACTTGGTCTATCTAGTCTGCTTGTATTGCAGGGTCCAAAGCTTGAGCTACTGTCCCTGCTCCCCCACTCCTCCTAGCCTCCCTACCCATGATCCTTACTTTCCCCATATGCCTAGCCCAGCCTCTCTTGAAGCTGCCAACTGTCTTCAACGAGACCACCTCTTCTGGCAGCACATTCCAAGTGTCCACCACCCTTTTTGTGAGGAAGTGCTTCTGACCCCCCTCCTAAACCTCCCCCAGCTTAAGACTGCGCCCCCTCATATTATGACTGCCATTCAACTTAAAGAGACCCTCCTTATCCACCTTATTATTCCTTTCAAGTACTTGAAGGTCCCAATCATGTCCCCTCTCTTTCTCCTGTCCTCCAAGGAGTTCATGTTCAGTGCCCTCAACCTCTCCGTGTATGCCTTACCCTGCTGACCTACTATCATCTTTGTAGCTCTCCACTGGACGTTCTCCAGCAGGTTAATGTCCTTTTTGAGGTGTGGGCACCAGTTCTGAACTCCATACTCTAGATGTGGCCTCATCAGTGACCTGGACATGGGTAGTATAACCTCCTCTTGCCTACTACTGATCCCCCTAGCTATGCATCCCAGCATCCTGTTTGTCTTTGTTACCGCTTTGTTGCACTGCGTGGAGTGCTTCGGGTCACTAGTAATCATCACTCCCAGGTCCTACTTCTCCTCTGATGCACATACCTGGACTCCATCCAGGTAGTACTCAGTCTTGAGATTCTTGGCGCCAGTGTGCATAACTTTGCATTTCTGGCATTGAAGCCAAGCTGCCAGATCCTGGACCACCTTCCCAGCTTTTCTAGATCATCCTGTAGGTCCTGTATTCCTTCAGCTGTGTCCACTCTCCCGCGGAGCTTGGTATTGTCCGCAAATAGGCACATTTTACCCTTAATGCCATCCCCAATGTCACTGATGAAGACATTGAACAACACCGAGCCCTGTGGAACCCCACTGGTGACCTCTCTGGTGCCAGATACCTCTCCCCCACAACCACCCTCTGCGTTCTGTCCCTCAGCCAGTTTTCCACCTATCTGGACATCTTATCCCCAACCTCAAGATCTGCCATTTTCCTGATCAACCTTTTGTGGGGCACAGAGTCAAAGGCCTTGCAGAAATCCAGACAGAGGATGTCTAACGCTTGGCCCCTGTCTACTATCTTAGTGACCCAGTCAAAGGAGGAGTGGCTGAGAGTGTGGCCGCTAAGATTCAATGCAAAGAAGTGTAAAGTTACGCACTTGGGGCACAGAAATCCAAGGGAAAAGTACAAGATGGGGGGGAGGTACTGACAGCCACTAGTCAGGAAAGGGACCCAGGGGTAATCATATCTGATGACCTAAAGGTAACCAAACTATGTGAGAAGGCTGTGAGGAGAGCCAATGGGATGCTAGGGTGCATAGGGAGAGGTATCACCAGCAGAAAAAGAAGGTGGTTATGCCACTGTACAGATCACTAGTGAGACCTCATCTGGAGTACTGTGTCCAGTTCTGGAGGCCGCATCTCTGGAATGACATAGACAAAATAGAGGCGTCCACAGAAGAGCAACAAAAATGGTGCAAGGACTGCTCCAAAAGTCATATGAGGAAACACTAGAGGACCTCAATATGCATTCCCTGGAGGAGAGGGAGAGAGAGAGAGGGGATATGATAGAGACATTCAAGTACATCAGGGTATGAACAAGGTACAGGAGGTAGCATCTTTAAGAAAGAAGGTGTACAAGAAAAGGGGCATGATATGAGGCTAGAAGACGTGTAGGCTTGGGGCATGTGAGGAAGTACTTTTCATGGAAAGAGTAGTGGCTGTTGGATTAGCCTCCCAGCCGGAGGTGGTGGGGCACAAACAGTAAGGTAATTCAAGAATGCATGGGATAGACATGAGAGTGCTCTAGCAATAGGGAAGAGAGGGTAAGCCGCAGATCAACTAGGATCTGCAGTAATGCATTAGGTAGGGAAAAGGGGCAGACTAGGTGGACCATACAGTCCTTAAAGATGGCCGCAGTGCTGGGTGTGCCTAAATGAGCAGAACAGAGTATAGACACCAGATTCGGTTATAGCAAGTTATTTTTAAGTCTTTTAAGTGAATTTTAAGTGATTTGTTTAGCTTGAAATTTCTGTGTAAGAGATTGTCAGTCAGGGAACACAAGCGTGTTAGCAAGTTCCTGAGCATGTTTGGGATGGCAGTACACCTTGCAGTGTACACTAGGGCTGTAGTCCCATTCCAACAACACTCAGGTCAGATAACGTCTAGGTTAAAAGGACGCTGGGGGAGCCTTTTCCCTAAATAACCAAGTGGAAAGTAATAGTTACCTGAGACCAAGCTTCTTATTTTGTTGGTTATCCAGTTGGGACACCCAAGAGGAACTTGAATTGTTTGGATGGTCAAACGGACAGGTGGTGCTGCAGGGAGGTTGCAGGAACCCAGTGGAACAGCTGATGGAGTGGCGGTTTTGACTGGAGTGAGAGAATGATCGGTCCGGTAAGGAAGTCTGCGGATTTTTCACAGGGAGGATCAGTAGTGAAATTCGAAGAGATGGGTGTAGCAGGCAGTGAGGGTCCCTTAGTTAAGGGTCCCTGTACAAATCTGAGGATTGGGTTCCAGATGAAGAGATGGGCGTTAATGCTGCCGAAGGGTGGTAATGTGACTCTCATCCCTTTAGGCGGAACAGGGAGACCACTGAAGGGTGGTCTGGTCTGGGACATCGGGGCGAAGGACTGGGTAGAGCCTGACCTCCGAAGTAAGCCTGATATGCTGCTGCTGGCCACAACTATTCATACAAGGACATAAATACCTCAGAAGAAGAAACCTGGACTCCCTTGGACTGATACTTGGTGAAGTACTTTCCTCTCATTCTCAGGCATGTGTTTGATAAATTTATGGAGTAAAGATAGAACTGAACTTAGAGGCTTATTCTACACCTAAACTGGAAGAGAAACTGGTATTTCTTTGGATTGACATTTGGTGGAGTACTCTTTATTTTATGTCTGGGCAAATGTTTGGACAGTATTGAGTTTAGAAGCTTATTTTACACCTAAATCCTGACCTTGTGAAAGGGGTCAGAGAATTTTTATAAAGCTCTTCTTTCCCTCAGTGGTGAGAGCACTGTAGGAGAGGGGGCAGGAGAATAAACTCAAACTGTTTTTAATTTTTTGGACTTGGAGTACCATTTAACATTTAAATCTAGCCGTGAGAGAGGGCTAAAGCTCCTTTCCTGCAGTGGTGAGAGCACTGTGGGGGGGGGGGGTGAGAAATAAAACTAAAGTTATACATTGCACGTCTGAAGAAACCTTGGACATTTATAGTGTAATAGTTCTTTTGGTTGATAGAGGTTAATTTATTATATGTTTTAAGCAGGGGGTATGTTTAGATAAGTTAAGTGTTGAAAGTTTAATTGAAGAGGGATGAGGGGTACTGAGTGAGTGGGGTGTGAGTGAGAATATTAGTGTGTGAGGAGTCTTAAGATATGTGTTGGGGTATTAGGGACACGGTCAGGCAGTACTTCCCCTCGAGATTAAGGGATCTTCACCCATATGAACATCCACAGCTCCCATTTAAAGTTTATAATAGATGCCGGGCTTTGGGCATCTTCAGGAAACGAGGGAGCAGTAGGAGTCGAGGATCCTGGAACTCTCGAGGGGGATAGGAAAGAAGTGGACAGATAGAGACAGTGAGAACCAGGAGATGCCCTGGGGCAAAATGAACACAGGTCAGGGGTAAGGGGCAACAGACTTCTAGGAAAACAAACTGAACTTACAAGCTCAAATGGGCAGACTGGGTGGGCCATAGGCCCTTATCTGCCGACACTGTCTATGTATCTATGTAAAGAAGTCAATCAGATTCGTTTGACATGGTTCCCCCTCGTGAACCCATGCTGCCTTGCATCCTGGAGACCATGCTCCTCTAGATATCCTACCAACCTTTCCTTAAGTATGGTCTCCATGAACTTGCACAAGACTGAGATCAGACTGACTAGTCTGTAATTCCCTGGGCCATCCTTGGGACCGCTTTTGTGGAGGGGCACCACATGTGCTATTCTCCAGTCCTGTGGTACTATGCCTGACTCTAGTGAACTATTAAATAGACCTGTCAGTGGTCCTGTCAGTTCCTCAGCCAGTTCCCTTAGTACCCTTGGATGTACTCTGTCCGAGCCTGGTGATTTCTCCAGCTTCAATGCTCACACTGCAGTCGGTGGTTCCAGCAGCAAGATGTGTCTTCAATCAGAGAGTGGATCTCGAACCTGGGACCTGTTCAGGTGAGTGAGGGTGTGTGGGGGGGGCAGGGGGTGCTCAGTGGGGAGGTCATGGTGGTGTGCACATTGGCAAGGGACCTTTTTTTTTTTTTGAACAGGTTTAAGATGGTTCTGTATGTTAATATCCAAAGCGATCCAGAGTATTAACAGAGTGAAACCAGTTTACAGATGACAGTGGCCCTTGGCTTAGTATGGAAAGTAGATTGCCAGGCAAAGGCTGTTATTGTGCCCAGGTACACAGAGACATGATAGCCTTCTATGGGATTGGGCTACTAGGTTGAGAAAATATCACCTGGGGGAGAGCAGCTACACTCGTGCCCCCAACCCCCGAACCCAACCAACCAGACTGGGCATAAAGAAGTGACTATTTAAAGGTTAATATAAGAGATCAGGTTAAACATGTCAGCTGTTAGTGCCAGGAGAGAGTGAGTCTTGTGGATGGAACTAAGGGGCAATTCACCAATTGGGGGGCCTACCACTCCTTAGGAGAACAGCCCCTTCTGGTTTGCTGTTTGTGGCTCCTCCATCTCCCCCTAACATTCCCATGATCTGTATTTTATACAATGCCAGGGCTTTGACTGTACCTTAAATTGAGCCCGACCAACAAGTCTGGTCTGCGAATGGTTTTGGCAGGGTGCCACAACCCCATTCCTCACTACCACGACACCGTGTTGAGCAGCAGCCCAGAGATACTTCATGCAAAGGCAAGTACCGTTAAAGTCAGCTACAATTATACCAAAATCAGCCTTGATCATATTATGCTCGAGATTGGTAAATACATATTTGCTAGCCATTTGTACAGACAGTCAGGGGTCCGGATAATTTTAAGACTCTGAAGTATTTACTGCTAGCTGCTTTCACCTGGTAGTATTTTCATCTACATGGTAGTAAGATGATGCATTAACCTGTCTCGGACCCCCAGCTCTAAAAAAAAAAAAACAATCACAGTTCCACTGGGTGTCTGCAACCACTGATCCTTGTTCTTTGATACCAGTGAGGAGTCTTGAGATACTTTCCCACTGCTATGTAGTGCAGTGACCCTATTTTTAACATTTTATGTGGCAACTGCCCTTCTTACCATCCAGTGCACAACTTCTCAAACAGTCTCCTGCATGTACGCATCTGATACCAATGCCGTTTTCCGACTCCACCTCTACTGCTGATAGTCTGTTCATATGTGGATCCATGGCTAGTAGCATTGAATGCTGCTGCCAATTTTGTCCATATATACCAACATACTGAAAATATACAGTGTGGGAAACAACTTCCTAAAATCAGAAAGTGGGAGTAAATCATGCAAAACTGGTAGTAAACTACTCCTTTACTGCCCTTATTTGTTCCTCTGCAGACAGTGGGTAAAAAGGTATCTTTTGTAAGTGGAGCAAATATGATTAGATTACTTAAGGTCCTAGTAGCCACGTCGTGTGTCCACAGGCAGTGTCAAGGTACTGTAGCAATCTGCTTTTATCACGTAGGTGGACACTGGTCACAAGCTCATGGGTGATGCCGCTGGTGTCCATGTAGGGATGAGTGAAGTCAGGTTGCCAATGAAGTAGGGTCCAAGCATTTTCCCAGTTGTCAGGCTTCAGTAACAGACCTATAATGCCTGCAGTGGCTGCTGAGGCAAACAAACCGTGGCCATGATGGGGAGTAATACCGTGACATCGGGAGTGTGCCTTGCGTGTGCATCGGGAGCGTTGGGGCTTGATCATGATTCAGCGTTCTAGCTACTGTAGCAACTGTTGAAAAGAGAACGACTCACTAAAGATAGAAAAAAAAAAACATGCGATTGTCAAAGGGTGACAGTTATCAAGAAAGTTATCAGATTTGTGGGAGGTGATCCACCATCATTGTACTTCACACCCTCATAGAAGCACCTAGGGAAAGCTGGCCCGTTGGCACAGTGGCAAGGCGTCTGTGTGTGAAGCCGATGTCCCAGGTTTGGGAACAGACTCGGGAAGTCAAAGGACCGGCCTGGTGGAGAAAAACTGAGCATCCGCTGGATGGCTCTCCTTCTTCAGGGGGAGAGCATGCGTGTGTGTCCGGCATAGCAGCGGCTGCTGGCGGAGGGCAGTTGCCCCCTCCAGTGCGACACCCCGACAGTGAATCCTGAAAACAGACCATTGCGGCGATTGTCGCTGTAATGGTCTCTTTTCGGGTGATGCCTTTCTCTCAATGTTCTGCCCCCTCCCCGGAACAACTCTGATCTGGAGTTGATTATAATAATCTGGACGGTGTGCGTGGGGGGCGGGGGCAAAGCCACCCACATGGGGGGGTGCGGGAGGCGCAGTCCCTCACCAAAAACACTTCATTTTGGGATGGCACAATACCGGTGTCGGCACTGTGCCATTGCTGTGTGGGGGGTCGGCAAAGTCACTGTCAACCTCCAATGGTGCTTCCGTGGAGGTCGGGAGATCCATTACGGCCGGTGCCCAGAAGAGTGTGTGAGAGGCAGGACAGATGTAGAATGTATTCCTCTGACATCATTGCACGTCCCGCCTCAAGGGGGAAAACACAGTATCTGAAAAATCCAGCCCCCCTCGACATGACACCCTGCTCCACTCCTGCCCCGTTGCCCTTTCTCATCCACTGGGGGTTCCGCTCCCGTGGCCCCGCCCTGGGGTGGTAAGCCAGGGCTTGCCAAATATAGTGTTCATTGAGGGTGGTGCCCTCCCAGTGGCCCCGCCCGAGGGGGTAAGCCCCAGGCATGGCGGGGCAGAGTGGTGCAGGGGCTGAGCCCTCCTCGGAGGAGAGGGGGAACCGGGCCCCCCCCCCCAAAAAAAAGACGCACCTAGGGAAAAATCTGCACAGGCTGATGTTAATATCCTGTCATCTGGAAAACTGGACGTGGTTTTAACAACTGAAGTAAATGGGTTTCATGCAGACAAACCTGTGTGGAATGATTTGGTTTTGTCCCTGGCAGTGTGATATTTCTTGGGTGAATCCTTCGGGGTTGAACACGCTGTGGTCTTGTGGGGTGGGAACTGAGAACACATTCAGTAGGAGGCTGGGAAGCTCTCTCCTGGCTCTTTCAGCCAACTCAGTTCAGAATGGATGTAGCATGCACAACTTCATCTGAGCACTACAAAGCTGTTTTTAATGTCCTTGTTGGCAAGCTGCCTGTTTTTAATGTCCTAGTTGGTGAGTTGCCTGTCAACGACCTGAAATGTAACATCAATGAAGATTTGGAACTTTTTGCTCTTCCACAGTAGTTCTTTCTTCTCCCTGGCTTTTTGTTGTATGAACACTTTGGGAGGATAATTGCTTCAGGTTTATCACTGGATGCAGGCACAGACTGCAGGGAACAGTGACCTCTCACCATAAAATATTTTATTACAGGGACAGGGATCGGCAGGTGGAGGGTGCCACTAGACACCAGGGAATATATTATTTTATTATGGGAATGGCTATCGGTGGGCGGGTGGGTAACACTAGACACCAGGGAAATTATTTTATTATGGGGATAGCGCCCAGCGGGTGGGGTGTGGTGCCACTAGACACCAAGAAATATATTACTTCATTTCAGGAAGGTGATCAGTGGGTGGGTGGGGTGCCACTAAACACCAGGAAAATTATTTTATTACGGGAATAGCGATCGGTGGGTAGTGGCAGTGCCACTAGACACAAGGGAATATTTTAATAACAGGGACAGTGACAGGTGGGTGGAGGTGTGCCACTAGACACCAGGGAAAGATTATCTGATTATGGGGACGGCGATCAGAAGGGTGGGGGTGCCACTAGACAGCAGGGCAATATTACACATTATTAGGGATGGCAATGGAGTTGGGGGGGGGGGGCCCAACTACACACCAGGGAAATAGCGGCTCACAGCTCACACTGCAGCCCACAGCACGAGTTCCAGCTGCAGCAGTCAAGAAAGTCCCGCTGTTCTCATACAGAGAATGCGGGGACCAGCTCCTCTCACTAAGCTGGGCACCCGGGATTTTGAGTGCCCAGAAAAGTATCTGTGGACATTATGTTAGAAAACAATCATCAGAATTGAGCTAAACGATTCCTGTTTTGCTAGGTTCTGATGTTTGTTTTTTTAAAATGCTAGTATTTTTATGTATTTTCCACAATTATCAGTTCATAGAAAAAAAAGCAAGAAAATGGCGGTTGTCATGGCACAAAAAAAATGTTTGGTGTTGTGTCAAGCAAGTGGCGAGAAATCAAAAACAGACACTTGCAACATCAATTTTTTCATTTCACACCACAGATTTATCTCAAAAACCCTACTGCGCATCCTGAGAAGGGAAAACACTAAGCTCTAATGACTTACAGTATAATTCTGGAACTATTTAACATTTTTTCACCAGACATATCAAAGGCACTGCCTTAGGACATGACATGTCTGTCCCCTGCAAGTTTGGAGAAAAAATTCCATTCCATGCAGGCTGTACGCAAGAGAAAAAAAAAGCATGTTAAGTATAGGAAAAAAGTTAGCCTTTTACAAAAAATGACATACCCAATCTCAGAAACCGCACAAGCTGCTGTCACAAACATTTCCACAGATCAAGACTCTGGCTCCCAAACAACACGCGCAACATTTCAGCTCATTTAGTCAAACGTCGCCAAAGATATTAATGTGCAAAGTTAGGGGTTTAACACTGACCACCCTACTCAACCCCTAACTACAGTGGGGCTAACTACCACTAATATATATATATATATATATATATATATATATAATACATATATATATATATATATATATATATATATATATATATTATAGTATGTACAGTAGGCAACACCACAATAGTTAGGGTTAAAGTAGGCAGTTTAATGTTAAACACCAAATTTTGTAGTTTAACAACTTTGTAACTTAGATTGCGCCAGTTGCCACAAATTTGGCATATACAGTCCAGTAAGCTAGGTCTTTCAAAATGTCAAGTTTCGTTTTGATCGGCTGTGCAGATGTTGCGCAGTACACAGTGAAAAAAGTGTAAAAGTTGCTTTTTTTTTTGCCCATTTTTGCTGATTGTTCCTCACTGCGCTGCAGCCACACTGTTTGGAATTTTGGCCTGAAATTTTCAGGGTGGAAAGTGTGTGTCCCGAAGAACAAGACAGCATTGGTTTGGTGAAAAAATATTAATCCATTCTAAAGTTATTACATTTGTGAAATTTCGGGTTCTGAGCATGCTCAGTTCAGTCTTTTGGATAGCTGCACAGCTTCAAACAAGGATTTGGGCTCACGAACAGGGATTTTGACAGCTCATGAACAGGGATTCATTAAATCCCTGTTCATATGAAAAAAATCCCTGTTCGTGAGCTGCCATTTTGTTTTCAATTTTCTTCAAAAACAAAACCTTGTAACTTGCTCCAGGGATGTTTTCTTTACACATTGAAATATGGGTTTTGTTCAGGGTGACACCCTCTACAAACCCATAGCTTTGGTTCCATTTACTTTGGACTTTTATACCTGGTGTAAGCATGCGTGCAGGTTACCAGTCCGTCATTACAACTGCAGTGGAATTTTTTCCAAAGTTGCTACGGTTACTTAGATATTGCACCATCTGCAGTACAAGACTTTCTTGGAACGTGTCTAGGGCTGCGCTGCATCTCTACAATTATAGGTAGGTCCCGGGCCCAGCGCTCCCACATATGGATACCATTATGCAGTAATCGGACTGCTGGGCCATCTATTATGCAATACTGGGAGCGCAGGGCCCTAGGGAGATGACAGTTCACTACAATGTCTGTGCACTTATGGATAAATGGGAGGCAGGGCCCTATGGGAGGGTCCTGCGCTCCCAAAACCATATAAGGGTAAGATTACACTTTCTCAAAAAGTAAGATTTAGTATTTGCCATATTGGTCCTTGTAAGAACAGATCCAGAAGCAAAAGATTTGATACCCTTTAGTGGACCAACATAGATTTAACAACAAGAACAAAGTGCTCTAGCTTTCGGACCAACAAGTCCTCCGTCAAAAGCGTAATGACTATTACGTAATGTTCATTAGGCTTCTGATGAAGGACTTGTTGATTCAAAAGCAACTTGACTCTTCTATCCATGTTAGTCCATTAAAATATCAAATCATTTGCTTCTGAGATCAAAAAGTAAGGAAATTCATTGCAAACAAACTTCATTAATGCACTGGCTAGGGCTGAAGCAACAAAAGTACAGAAATGAGGCATTAGGGTTGACACCCTAACACCCCCTCAACCTACCACCCCACCCCACCCTCTACAGACCAAGATGGGGTGTGCCTTGGAGTTGTCGGGCCTAACTCTCACCCCATTCTCCTATACTGTACCATGTCAGCTTTCTTACACATGGAATGGGGTGAGAGTTAGGGCCGATGACAAAGGCACACCATCTATTGGTCTGTGGAGGGTGGGTGGGGTAGAATAAGTCAACTCTAATGCCTCATTTCCTACATTTGTTGCTTCAACCCTAACTGATTAACAAAGTTTTTGCAATGATATACTGTATGTATAATAACTGGCTTGTCTTTTTCCCATAGAAGGAGCAGGTTATAATTATCCTATAACCTCGTTAGAGATGAACATGACGCGCCACCTGCTGCTTCTCCTGCCTCACACTCCACCACAGTGCACAATTCACCTGAGAAATACCTGGCAAAACTCCCTCGCGAGTGTTAAATAAACGACAGCAAAACTGGATTTCTTTCATTTAAAAATTATTTCTGAGTATCATCCTCAAAGTTTTAAAGCAACTCACCAACATGTCAGGCAGGTTTCTGCTGGAAAACCTATCACCAATCGAATTAGAATACCACCAAGGCAACGAACAGGAGAACTCCAAGAATGCATGACTAATTAGACTCGTTAGCAAATCATCAAGGCAACAACTATGAAGAAAAAACAGCACCTCCACGAAAGCCATCCAAAACAGTAAAACCTGGACTGCAAGTTTCCCTAAAGGTACAACAAATTTAAAGACCGTTACTTAAAAACAAGTTTAACAGTTCAATCACGTTTTCGTCTTGCCACGTTACGGTTCTTGTTTCAAAAACCTTTAACTTTTAAACAAAAAAAAAAAAAAACTTTCTTTCAAAGCATTTGACTAGTTATCTTATAAGTTGCATTTCACTAGCTGAATTCTGCCACAGTTTACAAATTAAAAAGTTTACCGAGTTGTGCTCAATAAAAACGTTCCTGGCAACTCTGTTACACCAATGTTTTTTCTCTTTCTGGCGAAAAAAGACAACCCAGCAATTACATATAACAATGCATGGGGTGAGTGTATAAATCAGAAATTAATGCCCACCTTCGGTGTGGGATGCTTTTATAAGCACTGAGGGCGTGTAGCATCCCACATCTCAGGTGGGTATTAATTTCTCATTATGCGGTCTCTTCCTTGCTCCCCTCTTTTCTTTACTCTCTCCCCCTGTGGTGAACAGGAACAGCATACAGCCCTGTTTCTTTTAGTTTGATAGTCAGATTACTGATCACTGGCTCTGTTAATTTAATTTCATATGTAAATCAATTGCAGTGAGTGGATTTTACCTTCTTTTGTCATTAATAAGTGTTTTTAATCTCTGTATTATTGTAATTTTAAGTTAATGTCTCTGTATGAATGACACTTTTCAAATGTGATGTATGTTAAAAAAAAAAGTTTGAATACCTACTATAAATAAAGTTTAAAAAAAAAATTCTCATTATGCACTTACCCCCATGCATTATTGTATATGTAATATCTATAATAATTGGTGAGCTCATTTATTCGCTGGACTGACACCGCATTCTAATGTTGTAATAACCAGGTTCCATTCCATAATAACTGACTGGTTATTACAGCCTGAGTGTTAACTAATCAAACTGAAAGTGTAGGCCGTCACTGTCTCGCACGCACAGAAATAAAATGCCACAGAAAGTACAACCTTTTATGCTAATTACTAGTGCCCGAAAGTTTTCGGTTTGAATTGTATGCTTTATGCTAATTATGTTTGTACTGTATGCCTTGTGACTTGTCCTCATGTATCTTTATGTTATACTGCATTACTGCTGTTTTATGTTCATTTTATGCCGCATTTTGTGGCCGGGTCGTGACTGAAAACGGTTCTTTGGATCAGTGCACTTACCTGGTTACCAAAGACATAGATAAATAAGTATTTTTTTTGTTAACCACACAGCACTAAGCAGAGCAGCAATTACATAAAATAAAGCACTGGGTATTACATTATTCATTTTTTTTTAACACACCTTCACTGTGTAATACCATTACAAACCACTCATGCTTTGCACTAGTAGTTTATGTGGCATTACACACCTCAGGTGCATAAACAAAAGCTCATATTGCACAACACCCCATCCATTATTCTCTACAGGATCTGCGGGATGTCTTTGAAAATCATGCAAGTACGTTCACAGTAAAACCAAGTGGTTTTTGGGAGATGTCGCACTGTTACAGAATATGATACTATGATTAGGCACACTGATATAGCAGTCAAATGTATCTATCACTTCTCTCCTCAAGCTGGCTATGTTCACGGGCCCCTGCCTACTGCCTTGAAGGTGATTCACAAAATGCCTCCCACCTGCCAGCTCAATCACCCAACTATCTTATCAGCTCGATCTCAACCACATTAATGTTTTCTTTTCCATTCCAACTTACAAACAAGCATAACGTTCATCTAGGGGATAACTGCTGTCATGAACTAATGCAGAATCCGGGTCAACCCCTGATCCCTTCCAACACAACAAATCCACTCAGCCAAGCCAAGGCATACAGCTGTGGTCAATTATATAATTAATATAATCAAAGGCTGAGGCCGTTTGTTCACAACCCTCTCAGTCACCTGACAGCACCTGAACCAGACAGAAACACACACGCACATGCACATAGACACACATGCACACACACCATGCACGCCAGGCCACAGATGTGTAAAATGAGGAATGACTGGTCAGTGCTCGTGTGTACACAGAACCCATCTAAAGGCATAAAACTGATCACATGAGCAAAAATTTAACATATAAAGAAAGAGAATGTGGCTCCAGAGCTGTCAAGTATGTTTAATGATACAAGGGGGTCCCTCCGGTGATTTTTTTTTTTAGTTACTTTTATAAGAGAAAGAAAAATAATTTAAAAAGTGAACTGTGATGAATCTGGAAAATTCACTTTATTAATTGCAGAATTTTATTTGACTAGCATAGAAATGGCTGCCCTACCTCTTCTCTTCTGAGATTCCCCGGCCCCCAAATACTTGCAACTGGAAATGAGCTTCAGCTAGCTGGGTCACTGTGCCTTTCCTGATCACCAGTCTCTGCTTCTCTTTAGTAATTGCACAATTAATTTTATTTTCCTGAAACTGGAATGCCTGCCCTATGCTTTCTCTTCTGTCATCCCCCTCCTTTTTTTTTTTTTTAAACCTTGTATTTATGCTCCAACTACCTATTCTCTCCACTCTCTCAGTCATCCACTAACTGTGCTCCCCCTGGTCTAGCTGCGGTCTGCCCCTAGAGTACCTGATCCACTAGCCTAGGCACCTGGAGGAACCCCCGATGCTTACCTCCCCAGAACCAGCACACTGAATTGTGGATCCTAGTACAGCGGGGTCTGCCGTTGAGAGCCAGAGAAGCGCAGGGTGGTGTCGTCGCCTAGGAGAGACCGAGAGGTGTTCCCTAGTTTTCTCCCCTAGACGTCAGCGTGCAATGGAGCCAACGAGCTAGGAGGTGCGCTGAGACGTCCTGCCGACATCTACCCAATGCCCTTGCTGCCGTCCCAACATACCGCACCTACCACGCGGGCTCCCCAGATGGTGAAGTGGCCAGTGGAAGCCTACAGGGCCCCGGAGAGGAGGCAGCCGTTGGGCGCTCCATCCTTCTCCTCCCCAGCCGACCCCCGGCGTCCCTGGCTCGTTCCCTAACCTGGGTCGCCGGCGTGGTGTGAGGTGTGGCGTCTAGCGCCTCAACCCTCAGCACCACATCCCCCCTCCTTTTCTGATCACCAATCTCCACCTCACTTTATCAACGGTACACCTAATTTTATTTTCCTGGAACTGGAATGCCCTGTGCTACCACTTCTCTTCTCTGTCATCCTTCTCCTCATCCCCCCCCCCAGTTCTGCACCTGGAAAGAACTGACTGGCCCTGCTGAATGACTGTGCCCTGCCTTCCTGATCGCCAGTCTTACAAAAAAAGAATGATGGAGACAGGTCCTAAGTTCATTGAGTGTGCTGAGCGAACACCCAGCATGCCACTGCTCAACGCTCCAGCCTGGGTCTGGATATTTCTGACATCAGCATCTGTCTCTTCACCCTTGATGGATCCCCCCCCCCCCATCTCGACTTCAGAGGACAAACACACCCACCCAACACATCTGGTTTGGTTCCCCTCTTCCCAGCTCCGGCTCCTGCCCCTTCAAGATTCCCAAAAAACAGAGCACTGCAGCGGGCCATAGCTCAACTCTATTCTGTCCCCCACAAGTTGACAAGGTGACCGATGATGGCTTTTGGCAGTGGCACACCGCAGTGTCTATGGCTCTGCATAGGCTGCTACTCTGTCTACAGAGCCCGACAGTAGGGCTACCCAGCAGCTGAATAAAGACCCTTAAGCTAGGTCTCGTTAAAAAGTATTTAATATTTAATAAAGAGATCCACAAAATACAAAACAGCAGCACCCCCCCATGTGCAAATGTTTCACGTCACACTGACGCTTTATCAATTAAATATTAAATCCTTTTTTAATGAGACCTAGCTCAAAGAAAGAAATATTACTCACAGCAACAGCAGGTGTTGCAGTAAGCAATATTTCAGGTATCAATACCCCCGTGGAAGCCATAAAATAAATATAATAAACTACCCCCACTGCTGCTATAATAAGAGCAGCGGTAGGAGCAACGCTTACTAAATGGGTGTGGAATATCGATGAGCACTTGCGCCTGCTCAATCGAGACCTGCGTGGCGTTTTTGCATTCAGACGAAAGTGTCAGGAATTTATTATAATATAACCTTTGGATTAAAAATAATGATGCATGTAGTCCGACTCCCGAAGCAGCATTGTAAGGTATGTGGGGGCGGGACTGGGCTGCAGAGCTTCTTTACAAATCACCTTTAAGTCGCACCAACCCACGTCAGATCTAAACCTGTGGCCTGGATGTGAAAGTCTCCGTAATGCACCACAAATACACAGAGTCATACAGCCCCCCACAAAAGACCACTTTCTTCTGAATTAACTGATCTGCAGCTGGTGCAAATTAATCACTTTTGGTCCTGTGAGGTACCACCTGGCACATGTAAAAACCCACACACAGACCTGTACTTAATCCAGTGAAGGGAACCCGCAGGAGCGGATGAAATAGTTTAATTCTAGTTTTGATCCTAATTATCTTCACGACTCGCATTCCTTAAGCCAGGTAGTCTGGCCCAGCTTCAGCTTACATGCTATCATGGTTGGGAACTTATAATTATTGATTCTGAATGAGTAACTTTCAATTCCTGTAAGTCCCAGCTTTTGTACATTCCTGATATTAGGTAATACTGGCTTATTACGTTTACACTTTTATAATGATCTCTTCTGATTGTAGTACCAGATAGATAACTGTGAAAAGCCCTAAAACCATCTCAGCTCTAATCCTGATTCACCTGCCTTTAGCAAAACTGCACACCTGTTACCTGCATACCTTTCAACTTTTGTCACAGATATTTTTCAATTTATCTATTTCAAGATTCAAATTAACACCTTTTAGCCGTAAGGCTATTTTACAAAGGTTCCAAGTCAGTTGTAATGCAGTACAAGACAAATGGCACAGACAGGTACACAAGAACAGAACAAGAATTTCACAGTAGTACATTGTGTTGGTACAAAATCTGTGGCACAAGAAATACTAAGGAGAAACAGAAGGAACAATACAAAAATTATATGGACTACAGGAACTAGTTGGTTATTAAATGCAAGGCAGTATGGGAATTTTCAGTCTAATTAGACTTCGTCAGAAGGGAAGAGGGAAGACGAAAGGAGGGAAGGGGAGGAGGGGAGGCTAGAAGCGGTGCTGATATGTAGGCTGCTAACATTCAAGCATGTGGAAAAAACTGTGGGACACTGGCTCTCACAATGTGCAACAAATCATCGAACATGGAGATGTAAGTCAACACTGAAAACGAGTGCTTATATTTATGTAAGGTTTCATTCTGATGTAGCATTGTAGAATATTATGAATGTCTGCTTTATCGTGAGAGTTTACAATGTCACGTACCAGCTTCTTAGCGGCGGCACCTTTTCCATGTGAGATGGATGTGGGACAGAGCAATTCTGAGGGGTAAAATGAGGGACATCCCACATTTGGGAGCTATGGTTCACCTGCTTCGCAGTCATGCTGCTTCTATAACTCTTATTATGAAATGGATTGAAAAAACCCTGAAAGCTGATTGGTCAAAAAGCAGCTGAAGCCCTGATGTTACCCTAATGCAACGTTAACCCTGTACAACATCAGAGTCTGAAACTAATCTAACAAAAAACTGCATAAAAAGCCTTTTTTTTTTTTTTTAATTCTACAGGATCCATTTTATAATCCTGATAAGGCACTCCAAGGCACATGTTTTGTTGGTTAACTTACTTCTTGGGCAGTCAAAGACACCCGACTGTACCTCGTGCCTCATGACCCAGCCATGTTGTGAAGTTATCACAGCATAAAACACACCCTACTGTGCCTTATTGTTTTAAAGGGAGCAGTCGTGCACAACACTTGGCATTGATTGAAAGCCCATAAAAAGCTCTTTCAAATAAAGTATTGCGCCTGACTGTAGCTGGCAGCAGTCCTGAACACTATATCCGTTCAAGGTTTTATGTGATAACAGCAACTCCGGAACAGCGATTCCAGAATCACGAAGGAATTACAGGGAGGACGCAAATGGCAACTTTCTTTTTTTGTGGTGGGCTTTTCCCTCACACACCCCTCTTACTTAAATAATCAACTCCGAGGTCCTTGCACCTTGGGGTGGGGGTAATACGCTGCTGTTTGGTCCTCGCTATAATTCCCTCGCCCTTTTTTCCTTTCCCCATTCCAGAGTCGCCCACATTATGTGCTACCTCTGTTCCATACCGACACTACAGTACCACCTGTGGAGGGGTTGTAGGATAACAGATGGACCAGACACTGAACTTCAAGTTCAACACACAAGCTCTGTGTGATGTTTATTCAAAATTCAGGAGATTACCTTTGAGCAATGGCATATCTCTTAAAGAGCTTCAGTACATCAATTTGCAGCAACAGACTATATGTCTTTTCTCTGCACTTAGCCAGCACCTAACAACACTGAGCTCTGATCTAACCACATTTCAGTGAAACCACTTCATCCCTATATGGGCCTCATTTGCTTGGGTAGTGGGGGTTCAAAAGTAAAAAAAAAAAAAAAAAAAAAAACAAGCTATAGACAAAGAACCTCAATGTACAATCACTGAAAAAAGGGTTACCCCAAAGGGATTGGTAACAAATAAAGTTTCAAAGAAATACAACATCATACATACTTCTGTAATACAAAGCATCATGGGATATATGCAAATCACCATAAAATGTCAGACGTGTTCAGTTTACAGCAATTTACATGCATTTTAAATAGCACAACTAACTTAATTTCTATAATAGTCACCTAGCACTTTTTACCATTATCAAAAACACCTAGTGCCATGGTATTTTCAACATTTACAAGTTTCATAAACATAAGGTATATTATGACATAGTGCTATTACATACTAAATCCAACAACGGTAAACACAACCTGTTTTACATACGCTTGGAGGTCACAACAATAACCTCCCTGTACGAGGACCTGAGAGGAAAAAGGAAAATTAAAGAGGACACTATAGCATAGTCAAGAAAGGGAAGGGGATGCCCACAGGTGGTCAACCTTATGGACTAGAAATATTAAAGGACAGATTAGGCTAAGAAACGAAGAAATGTTGCAACAGATTTAAGAAAAGGCCGGTCCTCAAGAGTGGCAGGAGCTCCTGTCACACCACCATTGCATAGAATCATGCGATTCATGGCAGAACACACTGTGTTTCACTAGCTGTAGTTAAGTACAGCTTCTTCCTTCATGACATCACAATGTTTCGTAAAAATGGTGGCAGTGTGTTGTCAATATTCAACAGATTTAGTCATGTATATCTCAAGAATGCTGTCCACTATAGGTGAGCCCAGCATCTCGTTTAAAATAACTTTTTAAGGGCTTTCAAATTAATGACAGTCACAGTGCATGGCTGTTCCCCTTTAAAAAAAAAATAAGAACCAAGACTGAGTTTAGCCCATAAGGAATCCTTCCGACACATACAGTCACAAACCTGATAGTTGGGCTTGTAAGGTAAGGTAAGGTAACATTTATTTAAAGACGCCCATTCCCTGAGGCTCTGGGCGCCATACAAATAAATAAGCACATGTTCAGAAATACATCAGCAAAAAACATAAAAGATAATTATAAACATATGTATACTTCATATAAACATTAAATAACTTGACAGATCATCAACTACTCTACTCAAGTCACAGCTCACAAATCAATAGCTTAATCTACAAATGCCTGGGTGAATAGGAGGGCCTTAAGGCAGGCCTTGAATACCTCCAAGGTGGGGGCCCCCTTAACCCCAGAGGGAACGAGTTCCACAGGATGGGGGCGGCGATATTAAATGCCCTATCACCAGCCGATTTTAGCCTCAACCTGGGAACCACTAGTGGGGCTTCACCACAGGAACGGAGGGGGCAAGCCGAGACAGCAGGAACCAGGAGGTCTTAACAGGTAACCAGGGCCCTGACCATGTAGGGCCTTATAGGCGAGAAGCCCCACCTTAAAGTGGATCCTCCACTTGACTAGCAGCCAGTGCAGCTCACGCAACACCGATGTGATATGGCAAAACTTTGGCTGCCCAGCAAGTAACCGGGCAGCTGCGTTCTGCACTAGCTGCAGTCTGCGGAGAGATCCTTCCGTGACCCTGAGATAGAGCGCATTACAGTAGTCAAGCCTCGATGTAACCAAGGCATGCATCAAAGTGGGGAGATCCAGAGGCGGAATAAGAGGCTATATCCTGGCGATATTTCTGAGATAGAAAAAACAGGAGCGGGCAACGGAGGAAATCTGCGCCTCCATAGTCAAACTCCTATCAAGAATAATGCCAAGATTTCACACCTTTGAGGAGGCCTTCAATGAGACAGAACCCAGGACAAGTCCAGTCTCTGAATCAGAGGCCAACCTATCATGCACTCTGTTCGACTCCACCACCAATACCTCCATCTTCTCGGGTTCAGTCACAACAGCTAGATGCCATCCAGTCATTGATCTCAGTAAGACAGCCGTTTAACACATCCACCGCGTTGGATGTTCCTGGAGCAAATGATAAGTACAGCTGGGTATCATCAGCATAGCAATGAAAACCCAAGCCATACTTCCTAATGCGCCCCCCGGTACAGCATATACACTGCGAACAACATTGGGGCCAATTGTGATGGCTGCACTCCTCCCTCCACTAATTCGCATGAGTGGAGATTAAATTTCATGGCCTTTTTGTTTAAACCCGACTCCAGCTTTTTGACAACAAAAGCATCGCTAATTTTCCTTTCTCTGCCCCTTTTCCAGCTATCATGCTAGCAAACATCACATTTTCAAAGAAGCAACTTACAAAACAATATGTGACCCAGCTTAGGAAAACCTGGGGAAAGGGTGGGGGGATGACTACTACATAAATATTGAGCTGGCAGTGTAGCCTAGAGGTTAGAGTAACAAGCTGTTAATGAGCCTGGTACATCCTGCAGACCCAGAGTTTGATTCCCACTGTCTCCACTAGCATATTGTGTGACCCTGAGCAATTCATTTAACCTCTCAAGTGCTCCCGTGTCACCCCTGAAAACAGGCTTTGAGCCTAGCGGACCGTATCTGGTTACCAAAAATAATAATAAAAAAATGAGATTCCTGGAGAAAAAAAACTCGACTTGTACTTGACTGGAGGAGACACAGAATGTGTGTCGAAGTCTGAGCCACCTGTACATGTTTCACATGCTCTCCCTATGATGCTATTGTATGTCCTGTCACGCCCGAAAGAGAGAAGCGCATTTTCGGAGTTCAGAGAGTCTGCCAATTGCTCAAGAGTTAAATGAGTGAATGACTTTCAGGTGCTCTATGCTCTGCCTCTCCCTTCCCACAATCAGCTCACAGTCATGTAAACCGTGAAGGACTGGGACACTGGCCAAATGAGGAATTCTTAAATGACCAAAGTCTACTGAGATGCCACACTGCCTTTTTCTTTTCTTATCTGTACCTGCTCCCTGCTCTACTTCTTTATTTTGTGTCTTCGTTAAAGGGACACTGTCAACTTCCTTAGGCCTCAGATTTTCTCTAGTTTAAAAAACACATTTGAGGAGTGCTCATATTCTGTAGCAACTGCTGATGTAGCTGTCAGTTTGAGTCTGATTCCTTTCTTCTTTTTAAAAGGGATAAACAGATTGCTTACCATACTGGTGTTACCACACATACCTCAATCAACTTCCACTGCATTCCTCCTGGACTTGGAAACACCCCCAACACGGTCTAGCCACTCATGATGCAGTGAAGGAAAAGCAGATTATTGCATGAGTGACTGCACTGTTTGGGGGCTTACCTCTCAACTGCTATGAAGTTCACAAAGCGCAATGATTTTTGAACTCAAATTTACCCTTGCTCCGCAAAGGTTTACTGGTGTTCTTAGTAATGTTAGAGCTATTTCAGGAAGCACAAAGTATTAAATCACTGAAGTAACCTGACAGAAACTATTCCTTAATGTTAAGTACATGGGGCCCACTATTCGTAGACATGTTATTCTTTAAAAAAAGAAAGTGCTTCATATTCTGACCATTTGCTTTGAATTTTAAAGGCCAGTGCTATGAATTTTAATTCTTAGAGGTTCAGAAGTATGCCTGAAGTGTTCCTAATGTTCACGAAGTGTGCAATAAGAGCAGATCAAGGATTTGAATCAAAACAAGGTTGGGTATAATTACACCATTAGCATGCATTTCACGTCTACTAAGACAAAAAGCAAATAAAATAACCGGCACCATCAGCAAATTTTAGAGAAGGTAAGCAATCATAAAATGTGGGTTTTCAACCTGAAGTAAAATGATGCAGAAAGGGTTGCCAGTCAGGCATAGACATCAACTTTTTTTTAGAACGTGCACCACCATGCAAGTAGCCAAAAAGTTAGGATGCACCAGAGACAGGTTACCTGCACTGGTAAAAAAAAACAAAACCTGAAATTAATCTAAGGAGACAGAAAAATACTAAAAATTGTAGTACTCTGCTTCACACACTTGACTTTTATAATTCAGGTCAGAATTCCCCTGTATGTCTAACTGGTTAGGTCTCGCCTGAGTATAGTACCCAGTTTTTGGCACCAAGTACAAAAACATAGAATAGGACACCGGAAAGAATGCGGAGGAGGGCCACTAGGATTACTAGAGACCTCATTCACAAATCTGGACTGTCATGTACGGTATGGGCTGCACGCCCATTGGCTGTAGCTCTGCACCAATGGGCGTGCAGCCCTACCGGACAGCTAGTCGTGGGATGGCGGGTGGCAGGCGGGGTGGGATGCTGCCGCTGCCGGGGAGAGCGGGGTGGAGGGGGGCTTCGTGGGTGGGTGGGTGGGGACACTAGACACCAGGGAGATGTTTGGGGGGTTGTAACTTGACATTCTGCCCGTGATCGGGCATTACGGTCCACTGACCACCAGGGAGATATTCGGGTTGGGGGGCTTTTACATTCTGCCCGCATTCGGGTACTGGGGGTTGATACACGTTCTGCCTGCGATCGGGCTTTGGGAGATGTGGGGGGGAAGGGTTCATGTTGCTATTTGCCCGCGATCGGGCTTCGGAGATGTGGGCGGGGTCTATGTTACTTTATTGCCCGCGATCGGGCTTCGGAGATGTGGGCGGGGGTTCATGTTACTTTATTGCCCACGATCGGGCTTGGAGATGTGTGTGGGGGGTCATGTTACTTTCTGCCCGCGATCGGGCTTCGGGATCTGTGTGTGGGGGAATGTATGCACAGAGATACTGCCCGCGATACAGCTGCTATACCTTCAAATTGCTTCAGTTTGGAGCCTACGTGTGTCTGTGCTATACCAAGACCAGGTACAGACTGACAGACATCTTGGCAGTTGGTACCTGCTCACGGTATATCACGGAGAAACGCAGGCTCCAAACCAGAGCTGTTTCAATGCAGAGTGCTATAGTAATCCTATGGACGCGCCCCGGCTACTCCGCGTAGGACATGTCATATTTGTGACAGCCATGGGTGGTTGTGGGTGTGCTGGGGAGGGCTCTTACTTGTAAAATGCCGGTGGGGAGGGCGCAGGATCAAACAGATGAAATTTAAAATTAAATATGGCACAGTGAGTGTAAAAAATGGTAGTATTTATGAATCTTCTAATCAGGCCCTGCTTCTCACAGAAGTGGGCCCAGATACAATGTGGACGTTTCCTTTTAGCAATGTGTGCCATGACAGAATACAAGATTAAATTAGATGAATACTGTGTTAGTAATAGAATCAGGGGATATTTTTACTAATTATTGGCGAGCAAAAAGGACATTCGTCTACGCTGTTCAGGACAAACCTGTGTACATAGATACATAGACATTGTCGGCAGATAAGGGCCTATGGCCCACCCAGTCTGCCCATTTGAGCTTGTAAGTTTCCTTTATGTTTTTCTAGAAGTCTGTTGCCCCTTACCCCTGATCTCCAGGATGCCCTTATGTCTATCCCATGCATTCTTAAATCCCGTGATTATTTCAGCCCCCACCACTTCCTCTGGCAGGGTGTTCCACTTGTCCACCACCTGTTCTGTGAAGAAATTCTTCCACATGCTTCCTCTGAATTGTCCTCCCTCCAACTTCGTCCCATGCCCTCTAGTCCTGCAACAACTTTTTCGCTGGAAAATTGTGTATTCCTGCACCCTGTTCCTCCCTGTAAGGTACTTGTATGTCTCTATCATATCCCCTCTCTCCCTCCTCTCCTCCAGGGAGTATATATTCAAGTCCTTCAGCCTGTCATCGTTGGACATGTGATGCAATCAATCCCTGTACCATCTTTGTTGTCCTTTGTAATTAACCATCAAGAACGCTGATTAAGAACTTCCGTGCCAAACAGATTACCCATCCCCTTTCATGCACTTTTCTTCTCCATGACAGCTATATATGCTATATTGTGCTCCCAGGTCGCTCCTGTAAAAAAGCTTTCAGCTTAGTGTGCTATACCTGGTTAAACAACTAAATAAATAAAAAAAATTAAAAAAAAATATACATGATCTCACCAGTGACCTGTGCTCTCTCACATAACTCTTACCAAGACTCCGCCCCATCTTCAGTCCTGGGCTTTGACCCCTGCTGAACAGAACCCATCACATAGTGTTACCCAATCGATAGATGCTCTTCACAGAAAAAAGAAAATCTGCTCTGCCCATTAGCCACCCAAGACTGACTTCTCAGTAAGCAAATGCTCTCCTACAGGAGCCACACAAGTTCACTTTTCAGCGACAGCGCTCTCACGATTGGTTGCTAGAGAGCTTCCCTCTCCACACACACACATTGCCCAGCAGTGCCAGTCACAGAGATAACCCAGAGACATTGACTCTGTCCATCAGTGCGAGGTGAGTGACTGATAGCAGGAACTCCTAGTCTGAATCCCCCCCACCCCCCATACTATTGCTGTGATTTGGCCTGGCGCGCTGTGATCTCTCCTCTCTTTCAGCTCTCCCCCACTAGTCATACTAAGTGGTTCACACAAGCAGTGCAAACGGTCTTTACAGAAAAAAAAAAAGAATTACATCTCATACTCGCTCAAGGCTTTGCCACATCACCACCTCTCGTCAGACACAGACTGCAGCTTAGTGTGGCGGCATTCCGCAAGTCTGTGTGATAAAAAATAGTGCTTTCTCCCACTCAGTTCCACATTCCACCAGGCAATGCTGCGACAGCCAGCGGCGTGCCACAGTTCTAACCCCAGGCTCAGGGTTACGTGCACTATGGTGCATGCAAGAGACAAAGCTACATGCACTAGCTTGTTCCCACTTGCACTGGGAACAGGTTTTGTATGTTAATTTTGACCCCATTCACAGTCTCCTTTTAAGACTACTTATCAGTCCCAAGGGTCTCGACAACTGGCAGGTAGGCACAGAAGATTTATGGATCTATTTAAAAATGTTACTTTGGAGCCATGCTGATGGGCCAACAGCAGGGCATTGCGCAGTCATGCAGGCGACTCCAGTCTGGGGGCAGATTTGCCATGTCGGGGGTCAGGTCAGGCTGGGGTAAATACTGTTCAGTATAAGCCCTCACTCGGGGAGGGTTAATGGCGAGTTACAGCACCGCAGTGCCTCCTGTGGATGTCAAATGGAGCATGCCCTTCGCAGCAGGGACGCTGTGACACCTGAGGCTGATGTGGGCGATGCTCACGGATGGGGTGGAGGATGGAGAGAAAGCATGGGGACAAAAATTAAAAGTTCACCAAGCCATCTATAAGATGGTTGTCACGATCCTCAATGCTTGCTCCATGAGATCCCCACTGACTGTCATGGTGGTGGGAGCGACTGACACAGCTGAGCGGTCACCAGCATTCAACTGCAACAATCAGACGTGATTTCACGCGACATGTGCCCACTGCTGCACTCATCTGTCATCTGGGGTTAAGTCAGGCTACACCATTTAAAAAAAAAAAAAAATGGGTGTAGATAGGCGACCCCAATGATCAAGGTCACTGCCATGCTGGCAGCCTGGGTCTGGGAGTAAACTCAGGGAGCTGTGCTGGAATGCATGCCAGGGTGGGGCAGCTGCCGCTAAGCAGTCAGCCTCAGCTGGGGAGGATTCGGCACAACAGCAACCTCTGCAGTTGGGTCATGGGGCTGCCCCTCCCTGAGGGGCATGCAGGGCACGTGCAATGCTGACAGACGCTATGCCTACCCCATGGAGAGGAGGGAATGAGGAGAATTGCCCCGATGCCATCAGGATGATTGCTGGCAGCAAGCTCGGGCCCTGCCCTGTGGATCACTACTGGTGTGAGCAGTGGCACCTAAGGCAATGGAGGCTAGGGGTGCTGCCACCAGGAGGGTATACACCTAGGCGTGAGGAGTGGGCAGGTGGCATTAGTGGAGAAAAAGCTAAGTGCAAAAAAGAATAGTGTAGATAACTTAGTCCCTATGCTGCCACCTTGTCGGACAGACTTGCAAAGTTAGTTGTAGGGGGCACCTGACAGCATAACCCCTTTGAAAGTCCGGCCAGGTGCACGGCAGGTGTAGGCATTTGAAAAATCCAACTCTGGGCATCTAAAGATTCGGGGATGGTGACCACGGCATTTAGTTGTGGAGGACATGTGACCTAAAACATAGCAGGTGGCCAGACAGCTTCAACCATTTTTTTTATTGCTGATTTAAGTAGTAACCAGTTACTGGGCTACTGAACATTTTACTGTACTTACACAACACGGCCATGTAAGGGTCAGTTTTATGCAAAACAAAGTGGTGGTGCGAAATCTCAGAGTAGCCTTTCTCTTTCCTTCCAGACTTCAAAACGTAACTAAGTAAGTATGAGGACCTAGCTTGTCCAGTGGTGACGATGAAAAGCACTGCACTGCCCCCCTAGGGACACCTTGGTTGATGTGCGAATCACAGAATCCTATACTGGTGCTGGCTGAGGGCTTGACAAACTGCAATGGTAAGGCACTTTGCTCTTGGAGAAGAAGGGTGGCACACTCTTCTGGCCGATCACAGAGTGGCACTGTTAGTCCCTCACTTGCACTTCCCATCAGAGAAAAGCCACAGCCGTGGTGACCTTGACCACTGGAGAAGGGGACAGGGGATCCAGGTGAAAAATACAAACTTTTTTTTTTAAATTTAGTGCCAGCCCATTAGTGCAGAGGTAAGGTTGCGGCTCACAATGCTGGCAACCCGTGTTCATACCCTGAGCCTGGATCGCTGGAGGGCTGGCAGGGGACAGAAAGATCAAGCGTCCCAGAGGATGCTCTTTTCTCCTGGGAGAGTGGAAGCCAGACTCTGCCACAGAACTGCCACCTGGGTGCCCGTAAATGGAAGTGCAGGTAGAGCTGAAGGAGAGGGCAGATGCCGGACGGCTTGGCATGGACACACATACAGCTGCATATGCATGCATTTCAGCCCTAGCATGCAGACATCCTCCAGGGATGGACAAAAAGAGACCAAAGTTCCTGACCTGTAGCATGACGCCTAATACCCTCAGGCGCTGTGCAGACCACTGTACTCCTTGCTACCACTAGGTGCTCCAGCCAGGGAGGATCTGCCCCGATCAAACTCCACCCTGGGAGATGAGCCCAGGGCAGTAAAAATGAGGGCTGCAATTGAGGGAACAGGGCTGAGTGGTCACCTGGGGCAGATGGGGAGCTCAACCAGGATGAAAATAATACAATATTAAAAAAAAATGTTAAATTAAAAAAAAAAGGCAGCTCTGAGTGAGAAGGTGTTCATGTTTTGTACTAGAGATGATGCGCACAATCCGTAGATCACAGTGAGGGAAATCGCTGGCATCACATTGCCAAACGCGTACAAAGCAAACCGTGACCACAGCAAAAGTTCCCTGTCCTGTAGTGAGTACTTGCTGCAACACATTTTAAAACAAAATAAACATCTATTGTAGTTTTTTGGCATCGAACTGATGGGAAGAAGCTACCAGGCAGTGGTGTGCCTTTGTGACTCTGCTCCATTTCATGATAGATGACACCTTGTCCTGCTTACATCCCAAATGCCTGCTCATTTCTCCTGCTGCCCAGCCACTGCTCAGTCTGCATGGGGCAAGAGTATCAGGAAAGGAGCGGTATCTGGACTAGATCTCTTGGTGGCTTGGGGAACAGGAGTCAAAGCCTGCGGCAGAGGCAGGAATGTAGATACAGTATCCTGAGCACTTGTAAAAACAGGATTATAACCCAACAATTAGCATGGCTTGTTGTATCCAGTTTAGGGCACAACACTGGGTGAATGAAAACTTAAAAAAAACTTCAATACTGGTCTGTCACCACAGTGCCATGTTGCAACTGGTGATACAACTGACCCATGTTCAGAGTGGGAGGGTAATAGTCCTCATTGTACTACCACCACCTGGGTGACAACAGGTGGTGGTGCAGCACAAGGAATTGCTGCAGGACCTAGAATGCTAGCTGGCTCGCTGTGCACACTCTCAGATGCCCACATACTGCGGTAGGTGGGGAGGGGGGCAGAAGATGCAAACCTCCCTGGTGAAACAAGAGTAGGCCAGTGGCACTGCAATGCCATGCACCTCCCATCAACTTCAAAATGGGTCCTGTCCCAAAGGAGGTAAGGCCGCCCCTTAAGATACTGTACCACCAACAGGCATCAGCCATGGGATTGTGAGTCGGGGATGAGACTGTCAGGGCTAGAAGGCTACCCAGGACCAGAAGGGGAAGTGCCATGGGGGTAAACAAGGATGACAAAACAAACACCTGCTGGTATAGGGTTACCGCCTGCGACTGACGACCTAGGTTTGGGACCGAGCTTGGGACATTAGGGTCAGCCAATGACAAGAAGACTTTATTTACCCTCCTTACACACTGGTCCCTTAGGACTCTCTCTGGTGTAGTCACAGGGACCGGCCACTTTCCTGCTCTGCCTGAAGTCTCTCTGCTCCATGCCTCCATCCTGGGATACCTCCAACCTCACCACCAAACCCCCAATCCCCCGCCTCTGATCCCCCCCCCCCGAGTTTGGGACTGCCTTACCTCCTGCTGATCCTCTATCTAGAATCTAGCAGGGGCAATCGAGGTAAGGAGGAGATCCAGAGGCAGGCTTGGAGCAGACCCGGCTGTGAGAGTGGGCGCTGACGTTGGACCCGTCATTGCCTTCCCGGGTGTCAGGGATTTTCCTTTTTGTTCAGTTGGCCCGGGAGCGGGAACCTGAAATGACATCCAGCACAGCATAGGCATGCTCCCGCACCCACCCACAGGACGTCCGCCATCGCTCCCCTACCGCAATGCATGTTTCACGTCTGCTGCAATCTCCCAGTTACTGCTGAGAGCTGCAAGAGCGGCGAAGAGCTCTAGTCACCCACCCCAGGAGAGGAGAGGAGAGCAGTCCTCTGGATGCTCAATCCTCTCCTCCTCCCGCCGACCCCCGGTGGCCCGAGTCTGCTCCCAAATCTGGGTCACCGGCGTGGCGCAAGGTGCGGCATCCAGCACCTCAACAATCAGTGCCACTGGGCTGGCTGGGATCAAGCATCCTACAGGACACTTTCCTCCTCTGGGGAGGGCAGAAAGCATTCCCTGCTGCAACACCGCCAACCTGGAAGACCACAGGTGGTAATACAGCCTGTCCAGTGGCATGGAAGTTTGAGGCAGTGACGCCCTACCTCCTGCCATGCCGGCGACCCATGTTCGTGGTTTGAGTGGGTCACCGGGGGTTGGCTGGGGAGGGAGAAGATCGAGCATCAGGAGAACAGCTCTCCTCTCCCGGGGAGGGGTGGGGATTGAGTCCGCTGCTTGACTGGCCCCTAGTGGTGGCTGGGGGCAGCGCAACTGACCCACACAAGGGGAGGCGGAGCCGAGCAAGACACCCAGCATGCCGCGTATGGAAGCGTTAGCGTCTTGGCCATTGTCATCATTGCATGCCTTGGCTCTGCGCTCGGGGGCGGGACAAAACCGGAGGAGAAAAGAAGCTGACTGGTGGGATGAAGCCGGTCTCTCACTGCACTGGGCTTGCTGGCGCCTCAAATGGTGAGAGGTGATGGTCGGCATGTCACAGTGATGGGGAGGAACAAAGAGGAATAATGCTGGGGTGCAACAGCATGAAACCATCACACTCAGGCCCCACCACTCCAAATGGCCTCTGCCCTCCACACTTCATGGACCAGAGGAGGGAACCTTCCCTGCCAGGCCCCCCACCATGGGGAAGAAATGCCCTGTGGATCCCAAAAGGAAAGGTAAGTGCCAGGGATAGAGCAGGATGTGGCTGGGTGATTGCCAGGCAGAGGTGTGCAACACCTGTAACCAGGATATAATAAAGAATATAGGGGGATACAAACAAACACTCCCTTGAATGAATAAAGCCACCATTTTGGATTCTAAATTTATTGTTTTATGCAGAGCAGCAAAGGTGGATCAGCTGCTGTCCCTGAAAGCTCTCTGGACAGGGCAGTTCCTTCCTTGTCTAATACACCAGCTGACCATAACAGAAAGCACAAACTGCGGCACTGAAAATCTGGTCATTTGGACCCTCTTGTACTTTTCAACCCCCCAAGCTGTAAAACTGGTCAGAAACATTCTTCCTCTGAAGGTAGGAAACTGCACTGCAATCAACTACCCTGGATAAGAAAAAAGTTATAGGGTGGTCTGCTGGCACAGCAGTAGCACTACTGCTCACGATACTGGTGACCTGGATCCGGGAATGAGCTTGAGTCACCGAGGGGGGGCAGCCAGGGGGAGGATCGAACATCCCAGGGGATGCTCTCCTCCTCTGAGGTGGAAGGGTACCGTCCTCCACTGTAATACTGCCACCTGGGTGATCACAGATGGCAGTGCAGATGGAGGGACAGTGGGAGGGTGGAGACATCACTGATGCCATCGGCCGGTTGCACACACAGCATAGGCAGGATCGTCCTGACATCCGTGTATGCAACATCTTCTGAGTATGGCAAGAAACCAAGAAAATGGCCTCAACACCTCCACGATGAAGACCGCGGTAGTTCCTGGGTCTCCACCTCCACAGTGCTGCACAGGCTGACGAAGTGCACAGTTTTGGGGGGACTTGGGGAGGCCCCCCTCAACTCCACCTGGGGGGGAAACCAGAAACTACATGGAGGTGAGTGTCCGTGGCTGGGGGAGGCTCGAGAAGTTGCCAGCAGACCTGAGGGCTAAGAGTTGCTAGAAAGAAGGAGGCACAAACAGAAATAAATAAAAAAAGTTATGAAATTTTGACTTGACGTCACCAGAATGTGGGTGATGACTTGTAGCAAAAACAGGAAGCAAACTGGTGCTGGGAACATGCAGTACTCTCACATTTATTGCACGCAAGAACCCACAACAACACAAGCAGGTTTCATTGGCGTTGGGAGTTACATAAGGCCATGCCGAATTTCTATCCTGCACTGAAGCCCTTAGCAGAATCTGAGTTCAATATATTTCCCATGCACCCAGTTCCCCAAAAGGCAGAGGATTAATTTACACCCATCTCATACCCAGGTGTAGGAATGGCTGAAATGCCTGCTTTTGTTGCTAGCTCATTTTTGTATTTACTTCTGTTTTAAATCCTGTTCTCTAATTGCACTTTGTCATAACTGTGAACTGTGTCAGTACCGTGTATTTTGCATCCCCTGTTCCCTTCCTTTGGGTCACACTGGGAAATGAGCCTTTGCTCAGCGTGACTTTCACGGTCACCAATTTTCAAATAAATAAACAAAACCGAGTTATTCAGTATACCGATTTCCAACCACAGTTGTGTGTCCACAGCCTTTTTGTTTTGTTTTTTGTGAAATTAAATCTGCGGAAAGAGAACTAATTTTCTGCCCTTTTTTTTTTTAAATATAAAAAAAATTGCACTATCGTTAAAATTGCACTGTTAGGGTCACCAAATGGCCCAGTGAGTAGCGTGTTGTGTTCTAGCACTGGCAACCTGGGTTCGGAACTTCGGAGTAGACTCAAGAACTGCTTCAGGCGGCCAACATGGCAGGGATAGAAACATAGAAACATAGAATTTGACGGCAGATAAGGACCGCTTGGCCCACCCAGTCTGCCCATTTCCCTACCTACTGGATAAGCTGCAGATCCTAGTTAACCAGCAGCCTACTTCTTCCTACCCCAACCCCCCACAACTGCCTTATGACTATCCCATGCATGCTTGAATTCCACCACTGATTTTGACTCCACAACCTCCTCTGGAAGGCCGTTCCATGCATCCACAACCCTCTCTGTAAAAAATACTTCCTTAAATTACCTCTGAGCCGCCCCCCTCTATCTTCAAATTGTGCCCTCTTGTTCTTGCACACCTCTTTTTGAAAGATGCTACCCTCTTGGACTTTGTTGATTCCTTGAGGTACTTGAACGTTTCTATCATGTCCCCCTCTCCCTTCTTCTCGAGGCTATACATATTAAGCTCCTTAAGTCTCTCTTCATATGTCTTCCGGTGCAGACCCTGCACCATTTTAGTTGCCCTCCCTGACAGCTTCCATCCTGTCTATGTCTTTATGGAGATTGGGTCTCCAGAACTGCACACAGTACTCCAGATGGGGTCTCACCAGCTGTCTGTACAGAGGGATAATAACTTCCTGTTTTCTACTGGTGATGCCTCTCCCTATGCATCCCAGTATCCCCCCAGCCTCCTTGCTGCCCTCTCACATTGCTTGCCCGTCTTTAGGTCATCTGATATGACTACCCCCAGGTCCCTTTCCATTTTGTTGTTGTTAGTATCTCACCCCCCATTGTGTACTCTTCCCCTGGGTTTTTGTTTCCCAGGTGCATTACCTTGCACTTCTTAGCATTGAATCTAAGCTGCCATACATTTGACCATTCCTCTAACCTTGCTAAATCCCTTCTCATCCTTTCCACCCCACCCTGTGCATCAACTCTGTTGCAGATCTTAGTGTCATCTGCAAAGAGACATACTTTTTCCTTCCAGTCCTTCTGCAATGTCGCTTATAAAACATTGAAGAGGACCGGGTCCTAATACTGAACCCTGTGTGCCCACTAGTAACCCTCCTTTCTTCTGAGTGGACTCCATTTACTATTACTCTCTGTGTCCTATTCTCCAGCCAGTTCTTTACCCAGGCTGTCATCTTGGGACCCACTCCCAGGCTGGCTAACTTGTATATTAATCTTTGTGTGGGACTGTGTCAAATGCCTTGCTAAAGTCTAGGTAGGCCATGTCACAGCCCCTCCTGATCTACTACTTTGGTCACCCAGTCAAAGAAATCTATCAGATTCGTCTGGCATGACCTTCCCGCTGTGAATCCATGCTGCCTAGGGTCCTGTGCCCCTCTGGCCTCTAGATACTAGACAATTCTTTCCTTCAGAAGTGATTCCATCATTTTCCCTATCACTGAGGTTAAACTAACAGGTCTATAGTTTCCTGCTTCTGCCTTGCTCCCACTTTTGTGAAGGGGAATCACATCTGCCCTCCTCCAGTCCTCGGGTACCACCCCATCCTCCCATGATTTGTTAAAAGGGTAGTCAGTGGTGTCACTGGTTCTACCCTTAGTTCTTTTAGAATTCTGGGATGAATCCCATCAGGCCCCATTGCTTTGTCCACCTTCAGTTTTAAGAGTTCTTTCAGAAGCCTTTGTTCTGTAAATAGGCGTTATCAACTTCTGTATCAGAGTGTTACTACTGTTTGTTTTATGTACCTCCCTCTTCCTTTGTAAATACTGAGACAAAATATTTGTTTAGTATCTCTGCCCTTTTCACAGTCTCCCTCTGCCCACCCTCCCTCCCTTTATTAAAGCCTCACTCATCCCTCCCTTGGTCTTCCTTCGCTCCTGATGTACCTATAAAGGTTTTATCCCTTCTTAACTGAGTTGGCTATCTTTTTCCTCGGTTTGGGCTTTGCTGTTCTGACTGCCTTCCCAGCCTCCTTTGCTTTAACTGATACAGTTCTCTGTCCTGCTCCTTCACGATTCCTTGTACTTCCTGAATGCTTCTTTTCTCTTGAACCTTCCTGCCACTTCCTTTGAGAACCATAGTGGTTTCTTACATCGTCTTGTTTTGTTTATTTGCTTCACACAAGGCTCGTTACCTCTGTGATGGCAGTTTTTATTATTCCCCATTGTTCTTCCACCCCTCCTTCCTGCCCATTTGCTAGTGCGTTCCTTAGGCACTCACCCATTTTGGCAAAGTCAGCCCTCCTAAAGTCCAGTACTTTTGTCTTTGTATGGCTTGACTCTTGCTGTGTTTATTGTGAACCATACTGTTCGATGGTCGCTAGTTCCCAGATGGCTACCCACTTCTACATCTGTAATCCTCTCACCATCTCCATTTGAGAGAATCAAGTCTAATATTGCTCCCTCTCGAGTGGGCTCCAGTACTAGTTGTCTAAGGCATGCCCCCTGTAGGGCATCTAGAATAACCCCACTCTTCGAAGTGGCAGCTGCAACTGCACTCCAGTTAACATCTGGCATATTCAGATCACCCATCAGCAATATCTCCCCTTTTTCTGCCATTCTAAGTATACTTTCTATCATTTCCTGTCCATTTCCTCCCCTGAGAAGGGGTCTGTATACAACCCTGTGCATTGTGGTGCCATTGCCTGTCTCCAAATTCACCCACAGTGCTTCTTCTCCTCCCTGTGTACCTTTTTGTTCTGTTGCTTTTATTCCTTCCCTATGTAAAGAACTACTCCTCCTCCCTTTTACCCTCCCTGTCCCTCCTGTACACAGTGTATCCTGGTATATTTATGTCCCAGTCATGGTTTTGTGTGTACCATGTTTCTGTGACTGCCACGATATCCAGATGTTCTTCCTCCATCAAGGCCACTAATTCAGGAAGCTTGTTACCCAGACTACGGGCATTAGTACTCATTGCTCTCCATTTTTTGATGGCTTTACCTTCCAGTGCAGCATCCCCCACTGACTGTTCTACCTCTGTCTTTTTCTCATTTAGTACCCTGTTTTGTAGGGAGAGGCTGGGATTTTCCTGCTGCTTGTCAGTGCCTCCCCCTTTGACTAGTTTAAAAGCTTGCCAATGAAGCATTTAAACCGATTGCTCAAAAGACTTGTTCCCTTCCTGGACAGATGCAGACCATCCTGCCAGTATAGGCTGGTGTCCCTCCAGGTGGAACCCCAGTCCCCAATGAAGCCAAATCCCTGTGCTCCGCACCATTTTTTCAACCATTCATTAAACTGCATGGTGCCAATTACCCTCGCATCCCCCATGCTTTTGACAGGCAGCACCTCTGAGATGTGGCAGCAATCCTAACAAGGGAGGGATGGCGGGGCAACCTGTCTCCTCCACAGGGATGTCGCTGTATGCGAGGCCTGACAGGCCAGTGCCCAGAGTCTGGGAGGTTTGAGAGTCTATGGAACAGGAGAAACTCAGAAAACCCCTCGCCTCTCAAAGTCACCTGAATGATAGCTGCTAGTACTCTCAGGCGTCACACCATGTGGATACCCACTGGCAGATGGGGCTGTGAGGTCAAAGGTACAAAGGACAGAAGTAAAGCAGAGGCAGTGGTAAGGAAGCAAAAAGATCTAAAAATTGCTCTGCTAAAGAACAATATGTAGACAGACAGACATACAGCTAGATAGACAGACAACAGACAGACACATACACATGCAAACAGATTGGCACTGTCTGTAGATAGCTAAACAAACAGATAAAGTAGATGGATACATAAATAGATAGCTAGATAGACAGACAGATGGGTAGACATATAGACAATAGACAGACATACACATACAGATAGATCGATACTGTCTGTAGATACATAGACAGACAGACAATAGACACACATACACATACAAATAGATCAATACTGTCTGTAGATAGAAACAGAGACAGATAGATGGACAGACAGACAGATAGATACAGTAGACAGACTGATAGACAGGCAGACAAATAGACAGATACTGCCTGCAAGGGGGGGGGGGGGGAGAGAGAGAGACAGGTATTAGAAAATGGGCTTAGAAATCTCTGGGCTCTGATTGGCTGATACCCCTGGCAAGCTGGGCATGTATCAGACAACAGAGTCCAGGTAACAACTAGTGCCAGTGCAAACGACCACATAACGATAATCAAGGGGCCAGTTTGAATTTTCAATCTGCCGCCATTTTTCCCTCTCGCTTACCAAGCGAGTTTGCGGCCACCAAACCCCTACCTTCCCGAGTCTGGCTTATATACATATATTTTTCGTAGATAAATATAGCAGGCACACATAAAGAAAACAAAATAAAACAAATCCATTCCAATCAAACAATCTGAAACTGCTTGAGCAGCAGTGAGAGAGAGAGAGAGAGAGAGAGAGAGAGAGGGCGCGCGCGCACGTGCTAAGTCTGGTAGCACTACTGTGTATGAGAGCACTGGCATTTTCTGTTTTCCATACTGCAGATGGATGTCCATCTGCGGTACAGAAAACAAAGAATGTACCGCTCCTGTCATGCACTGTAGCACTACCGAGGGGCTCTCACTGTCTCGCTCAGCTCCCTGCCAAGCCAGCACATCTTTCTCCTGATGATCTTGACGTACAAAAAAAAGAAAAGAAAGAGCACAGTACCCACTCCCAAGCATCCTGCGTAGCCTGCAAATACTTCTTCAATCCAGCCTGACCTGCTCTAGCTGAGACAGAGTTACAGCTGACTTCATAGTTAGCTGGAAATTAGTAGTGTAATGTTTTGGGGTTTTTATGTCCCAGGACCTATTCTGTGCTAACTTAACTTGCAGCTTCTTCAGCCCTTAGCACAGAAGGCTTGCTCGCCAGCAGACAAGTCCAACAGCCGCCCATGTCCCTGCTACCAGCCCGCTCGGTCTTCTAAGCATTACAAACAGCGGCAGTTTCCAGACTGCGTCTCCGAGTCTCCAGCTCAACTGTGCACTTCCATGTTTTAAAAACTAAAGGAAACAAACTGAAACAGCCCCAAACCATTAAAATGTTATAACAACTGTAACTTTTCACTATGTATTACCTGCTCTTGTTATGTTCTTGTTATTCTAATGTTTCTACTCTGTACCGCCTTAAGTGGCCCGGGTCGTGCCTGAAAATGATCCCTGAGATCAGTGTACCTACACGGTTAACAATGTCATAAATAAAAATCAACAAAAAAACATTATTTTATTATTTTCATGCGTACCACTTATATTAGGCTACTTCCTACTGATGGCTAGACTGTTGTCAGGACCGGACGGTGACGTTACTGAAAGTGCCCCATTTAACACAATCACGATGCTGAAGCAGGTAATAATCACTAATGGTTCTGAGAATTCTGATTAGCAGAGCACGTGTAATTCTACAAATAACTGTCTGCAAATGTTAAAAATTGTCCCTGTCTCAATGAAGCAATGTGTGTGTGTGTGTGTGTGTGTGTGTGTGTGTGTGTTTTGGGGGAGACTATTACTAATGGTTCTGACAATTTTAATTAGCTAGCTGAAAAAACACAGCATTGTAATGCAGGCAGAGGAACTCTTGTACTACAAAATAAATCAAACACTTAGGAGTTTTAACATTTAAACATAAAAAATATATATTTTTCAAACATATGCAATACAGTTGCCCGTTTTCTAAACGCAATAATACCCTGCAGGGTGGGCGGTGTAGGCTATACTGGACCTTCCAGGGGCTATAAGGCCACTGGGTGGTCTGGTATAGCCCAATACCACCCACCCTGTCAGGTATTATTGCTTACATAGACACATACCGATAGATAAATAGATACTGTCAGTAGATAGATAGATGCTGCAGTGTAGACAGAAGTTGCAGTGCACTACAATTATGCTTTTAAAAGCATATGCAAAGGAAGTAAAAAAAAATTTAATTATGTAGCAAAACTCTAGTTGGTGGCATACCTATTCACTAGAGAGTGTGCAAGGGTTGTGTGCTGTTTCCTTTAAAAGGACACTGGTCTTGTGTGTATGAGCATAATACCAGAAGATCTGTTGCTGCTGTTGCCGGAAATACAGATACTAAAAAAAAGGTTTAATAGAAAAATATAGACTATTGTTTTAAGCATATATCAGAAAGCTGTTGTCTATCCTGCAGAAAAATGTCACTTCCTCTGTGCAATAATTATATATAGAATAATGCATGGGGAAGTGTGTATAATGAGGATTTTATGCACACCAGAGGTGTGCATAAAATTCAAATTTAAACACACTCCCCATGTTTTATTTTTTATATTTACTGGCTGTTAACCAACCCAAAAAATGGTATTTCTTTAAAAAGGGCCAGGTGGGCCCAGTGGCGTGGAGGGCTGAGGCATCATGCCTTACCTCCTGCCATGCTGGCGACCCGTGTTCGCGGCATGAGCAGGTCACCTGGGGTCGGCCAGGGAGGGAGAGGACTGAGCATCCGGAGGACAGTACTCCTCTCCCAGAGAGGGATGGTTGGTAGTCCGCCAAATAACTGCCTGCAGGTGGAGGTCTAGGGGTGGTGCAGGTCGGGGACTTCAACGGAAGCAAGGGTGCCATGGGACCATGGAACGTGCATGCAACTCCACGCACACACAATGATGTCTGTGCCCCAGCAACAGGGAGGAAGAGAGGAAAACGGAAAAACACCTCGTGGCAGCAGGATGAAGATCAACTCCGCAGGCTCCGCACTGGCAGATGGGAGCTGATCCCACAAGACAAGGTAAGACCCACAAGAGGAACCGGGTGATGGGGCTGGTGGGTCGATCAGATGGGGGCTGCCGCGAGGAAGGGAGCATAAAGTATAAATAAAAAAAAAGTGCCAGGTGGACAGCACTCTTCTTGTGCTGCCACCGACTCATCGCCACGCCCCAGGGTGAAGGAGACTGCTTTGGGAAGTGGCAGATGCTGGCAGAAGGAGGGATTTGCAGACAAGGGACCGGAAGGCAAAAGGAGGCCTCAGAACGTACGATACTCCGGCACACTCTTCTGGGACTGACGCTCTCTCAGAGATGCGGCTCTTCAGTACGCCACCGCCGGGGGACCGGAAACCTTTAATTAAAAAAAAAAAAAAAACGAGCAGTAAAATAACAAAAAGGGCAGAAGAGTCCATACCGTGGCACCAGAGGAAGCAGGAACCGCTGCAGAACTTTCCAACTGCCACACCGAACAGAACCCGACGTCAGCACCGAGGGACGAGAGGCGGGCCACGGGTAAGCTGTTAAACTCTTGTTACTGACATGTGTCCCCTCTCTCCCTCATACCACCATGGCGATCAGACCTCTCTGTGTTCTGGTGTGCCTGAGAGCACTCCCCTGGGCATGTTGGCAGAAGGTTTGAGAGAGGTGCTTGAGCAAACTCCGTTATTCACAGTCAGTTATTTACACATGTGAATAACAGAGTTTGCCAGCCACTGCCAGCAGTTGATAAACAACACTAACCAGTAAATATAAAGAGAATTGTACATGGTTTGGTGTACGTTATCAGAATACACATCCGAAGTGTGTGATGCTACATAAACCCAAAAAGCGAAGCTCAAGGGGTTTATTCAAGCATCACACACTGAGGGTGTATATTAAACTCAAATACACACCACCTTGTGCTTCATTTTAGATCACTTCTAGTCATCAGTTTTTTTCTTCACCTTTTGAGTGTATTTTTCTGTTCTGTTTTAAGCCCCCTCCTCTCAAGTGGCACCCACAATCATATTTTAGATTACAATTTGCAGTTTGAAACATAAAATATTTGAATCAATACACAAATATTAAGTTAAAGAGAAATTCAACTTATTTATGTTTTCAGTGAATTTAAGCGTGTCGCAAATAGGTCTACTGACAGTCTGAAGACAGAACTTTTTTTAACTGCGAATGATCGCGAACAAGAAGAGGCAGTTTTAAAAGACTAAAAAAAAAGGATTTAAAAGGTAAACATATACTTTTTTTCTAAGAATCACTATTTCTGTTATGTGTCACTACTGTGTAGGCAGAAGTGAAGTTTTATGTGATTGTTTGTTGACAGCGCAACTTCAGGGAAACCGAAATAAGCACTCGATGTATCGCACAGGGTTACAGCATTGGCTGTGCCTGTGAATGCCGTAATAACCAGCCGGTTATAAGTAATAGATAAACCACTCTGAGGTGTGTGGTCACGCTCTGATATACGCACGCCTTGGTGTGCGTCAACCACCAAAGCGTGCATATATCAGGCGTGGCCCACACCCTCAGAGTGGTTGGTTTATCTATCTTATAAAATGTCAAAATTGTTTTTAAGGGGGGTAAAAGTGCAGATGTGCGGTCACGCTCTGATATACGCACAGTAACCTGATGGTGTTTGTCCAATGCTGTTGCTGGAAATGACCATTTATGTATGACCCATTTTATAATGGAAAATAATAACTGGCCATCTCCATAGGAAAAATCTGATGGACAGTTATTAGATTCTAGTACCAGTTACTTTGGTAACCGTAATAATTTCAGAGGCAGGCTACACCAGACTATAAGAGTGATGCAGAGTTTGTGTCCATACAAGACACTGTCCACGTAAAATGATTAAAAGGTTCAGCTCGTCTGACCTTCCCCATCTCATTCCTTTACTGGAAAACTGCCACGTGAAAAAAGGCACATATTAGTGCAGAGCTAATCAGACACCAAGTGTCTCTTCACCAGAAAACTCCCCAAACAATAGGGACACTATACATCTTGGAAGGGTGCATCAAAACAAAAGTGCAGGCACAACCGAGAGTGGATCAGGCCAGCTTGGAACTCTCCTAATAATGAAATGACTCACAGCTAACAGCAAGCGTAAATGCGTCTACAGAGAGGTCCCTCTGCTTTGCAAAGTCGCAGTAAAGTTTGTAAGTAGGTTAATATTAAGGATTGCTACTTCCATAATCTTGCAAAACTGCCAAACGTTTAAACTTACAGCCCTACAAACGCAGCGGAATGTGTTATATACACTAACAGCATTCCACTGCAAACCTCAGGACACATGTAACTGTTTTATTTTTTGTTGTTGTGTTTTAGTTGGCTAAACATGGTGTGCATTTCCCAAGTCACAAGATATCCTCCCCAGTTTATAGCATTAGGTACATACTCCACACTTGGGTGGCGTACTTCAGAAGATAATTATTAGAACTTTCACTGTTATGTTTGCCTCATGCTTGTACACTGACCTTTGTACAAAGCTGTTACACGTGCAGATTTACTGTAAAAAAAAAAAAAAAAAAGACAAACATTGACTGACTGCTGCTATATGTGAAGTCTACCAAAACAACAGTCTCAGAACAGATTTTCACCGGTCTCCGTTAGGCCCCGCATCTGGCTATCTAGGCACATCCTGGACAAGATAAGTCCCAGAGGATGCTGGGGTGACAGGGCTGGGGGGACTGGTGGAGGGGGGCCAATCAGCATGGGGAGCATAAGATTCTTGACAACTACCGACCGATGGCCATATTGTCTGCTATCAGTAAACTTCTCGAGAAAGTGCTGGCTGGGCAACTCACGGAGTATATTCAGTCTCACGAGCTGCTGTCTCCCATGCAGCATGGCTTTCAGAAAGGGCACAGTACATCCTCTTCCCTTGTCACTGTCTCTTCTGGAATCAGAGTAGCTATGGACCACGGTAAACTCTCAGGTGCCATCTTCATAGACCTATCCAAGGCCTTTGACCTAGTTGACCATGTCCTACTTTGCTCTCAGCTCAGGTCCTTTTGGCTTGTCTCCTCCTGTGCTCAGTTGGTTCTCCAATAACCTACAGGGCAGACAGCAGCTTATCAAATACAGTAAGGTTCTCTCGGACACCACTACCATGTCCTCAGGAGTCCCCCAGGGTTCAGTCCTGGGGCCCCTGCTCTTCTCCATCTTTGTCAACAATCTACCCTCCCTCTGCCTCTTCCTACTGCAAGTCCATCTTATACGCTGATGACCTGGTCATCCTCACTCATTCTCGGGACACTGGGGTCATAAACCACCAACTGAGTGAGGATTTTAGGAGCATCCAGTCCTGGATAACGTCCCACAAGCTGGTCCTCAACCTTAAAAAAACTCAGCCCATGCTGTGGGTGGTGGACAAGTGGAACACCCTGCCAGAGGAAGTGGTGGGGACTGAAACAATCATGGGATTTAAGAATGCATGGGATAGACATAAAGGAATTCTGGAGGTCAGGGGTAAGGGGCAACAGATTTCTAGGAAAACATAAACTGAACTTACAAGCTCAAATGGGCAGACTGGGTGGGCCATAGGCCCTTATCTGCCGACACTGTCTATGTATCTATGCTCTTTGGGTCCCTGGCCAAGATAAAAGCCTCCCTTGCCCCTTTGTGTATCACTGGTCTTGATGGTGCTCCTGTCCTCATCACTGACTCCATCAAACACCTTGGGGTGACACCTGACCCTCAGCTTGACCTTGCACACCATATCTAGAATGTATGCAAAGCTGTTTACTGCAAACTGGGTCTGGCCTGTCGAGCGAAGAGCAATCTCACTTCAGCTGCTCGCCTTGCACTGGCTAGAGGTGTGTTTCTCCCCTCCCTCTGCTATGGGCATCTCGTGTGTGCTCGTACCTCCAAAGCCCACCTTTCTAGGTGGACCACTGCCTACAACATTTGCCGTTTTGCTCTTGCTGCCCCTCATCTCACCCACCACTGTGACCTGTATAGCAAGCTTAACTGGCTCTCCCCGCCCAATTACTTAAATTTTGTCCTGGGCTGTTTCACGGGCAAGGTCCTTGGCACTGGCACCCTGCCCCCCCCAGACTGGCGGAGCTCCTCATACCGGCTGTCTCCTCTTCTTACTCCCTCAGGTCTCTGGGCTCTGCTGTTCTTAAGATTCCTGCCACTCTCACTCAAATGGGGGACATAGATTTTGCCTCGTGTGGCCCCAGATTATTGAACTCCCTTCCTGTCCAGGCCTTCTCCTCTCCCTCCCATGGTTGCCTCCGAACCTCCCTGTGGAATCACTTGAAGTTCTCCTCAGCGTGTGGCTGTCTCAAACCCCCATAATTTCACCTGGTCCCCTGCACTGAACCCCACTTTCTTAAGGTGTAGCCTGCCTGCTTGGGTTTGACCCTGCACGTAATGATCCCACCCTGTGTATAAGGCATTGCTCTGACTGTGGCTCAATTTTTTTTGGTCCTAAACTGTATATAACCGTATATAATGCGCTGCTCACAGCCTTGGTGACTCTATGTATATGTTCTGTCCATTTGTTTTTTTTTTTTAACTGTGTGTACCTACTGAACATATTACGTTTTTCCCCTGACTCTGTGAAACTGCCTAATGTGTATCATGTAGTCCTAGTTACTGAACTTGTATTTCCTTGTACTATCCCGGGTTGTACCTCAAAATAAGTAAATGTCTTGTCTAGTGTACTTACCTGGTTAACAAAAGCTAAATAAATAAAGAAATTAAAAAAATAAAGTTCTATATTTTCCTTATTGCAGTCTATATTATATATTATTAAATGAACAGTTGAAAAAAAAACACAGGGAGCATGGAGGTGCAAGTAAGACAGAAACGGGCAGGAATAGAGGCAGTGCGGTCTAGTGGTAAGTGCACAGTGACCTAGGTTCAAATCCCACAACTGCTCCTTTTGCAGTGTGTTACCTTAAGTTACTCAAGTGTTTTTCCAGAATCTACAGACACTTTTTTTACAATACGATATTCAGTTGCAGGTTAGATCATAGTTCAAATATTTTTCATATTTAAAGGGACACTGTTAGCCCCTGTAGGCCTCAAACTGAAACAAAGCTGGGTATAATTACACCATCAGCATGCATTTCAGTTCTAAGAAACAAAGCAGATAAAACAAGCAATTTCCATGAATTTTAGAGAAGGTATGCAATCATAAAATGAGAGTTTTAAACTAGAAATAATGTGATGCAAAACGAGCTGGGAGTGTCCCTTTAACTCCCCGCTTTCTTTATTCTGAGGCTATTTGCATACAAATAAGATGTTTGTTTACCCGGTGCTCCTGCTTTAACTTCCAATAAAGTCATAATTCTCTGTTTGTGACATCATAAACATCACAACAGCAGCATGGTGTGGTGATATAAACAGAAAATTGTTAACTTCACTTGAGGTTAAAGCAGGAGAAACAGATAAAGTCTGAGGGATAAAGATTCTAGTTACATGCAAATGACCTCAAAAATAAAGAATTAGGGGAGAAACTACAGAAAAGCAATTAAATATAAACAGTATTATGTTAATTAAAGGGAAACTCCGATTGAGTCCCTCAGTGCAGCAGCAGTTGCAGAAACACCCGATTAGGGCATTCAACATAAAATAAATTTTTTTAGTACCTGGTGCCCTGGAATTTTAATAGAAAAGATCCGCTCACTCCATTGTGGCGACAGACCTGCAGGTGGACATCTCGCGCACCTCGGGCGACTTACACCACGAAGATTGTGCTAATGAGGGCTACCAACATCTGCCATTTGTTGGTAGCCCTCATTTTTTTTTTTTTTTTTTGGTTGTTTTTTTAACCAGGTATAGCACACTAAGCTGAAGGCTTTTTTTACAGGAGCGACCTGGGAGCACAAGAAGGTTAAGTGACTTGCTCAGGGTCACACAGTATGCCAGTGGAAGCTGTGGGATTCAAACCCAGGTCTGGTCTGCTGGATGTCACCAGATTTGCAGCTCAGAGCCTTAGACCACTGCGCTATACTGCCTCATTAGCATAACGTTCACGGCAGAAGTCACCCGAGGTGCGCGAGATGTCCGCCTGCAGGTCTGTCGCCATGATGGAGTGAGTGGATCTTTTCTACTAAAATTCCAGGGCACCAGGTACTAAAAAAAATTTATTTTATATTGAAAGCCCTAATCGGGCGTTTCTGCAGCCGCTGCTGCACTGAGGGACTCAATCAGAGTTTCCCTTTAATATGTAATAACATGGGTACATTTTTCCCCATAGAAAAATAGTGTACTACAAAATCCGTAATAGCTTTAAATTGGTCTGACATCAAGGAGTCATAATACCATCAATCTGACGTCAGATTGATGGGATTATGACCTTAAATCCATCTGAGGCTTATGCTGGTGTTTCTGCTTAAAATCATCATTCGAACTATGAATGGGGAAGCCATACATGTGGTTATGGCCAGCACATACTCATCCGCAGCCAAGAAATTATTTACACTGTTACTGTATTTTGGTGTCTATACACGCTCATCTAAAACTGTGATGAGGCCTTCAAACTGCATATGCTGTTGGTGGGGGGTGGGTGGGGTAACCATTTAATTAAATGATGATGTGAGGGGTGGGTGGGGGGGTAACCATTTAATTAAATGGTGATGTAATTTACACTGTCAGTGATTTCTGACAAACTGGCCTTTCTACGGTGATGCGTGAGGAGGCTATGAAAGAACTGACAACTTTGGAATTGTGTGTCAGACTTGCAGGTTTTTGTAAGTTTTTTAAACAATCAAATTTGAAACTGGCTTAAACTGTCTGACTGAGGCGGGGTGGGGGTGCGGACACCACCGCTTCTGGCCAGGTGGCAATGACTGAAAGTTAGGCCACAGTTGTGAGTGAAAGCCATAAACGGGGTGTTCATCAGTTGGGAAATTTAACAGACAGGGACCCATATACTGAAAAACAACATACGGCTCCCTGTCTGTTACAGAGCAAGTAACTTCATCTCTGGATTAAAATGACATCATAAACCTCTCACGTTTTGCTCTTGAGGTTTATGATTTTACTGAAATCCCTCGATGGATTTACATTACTGTAACAGACAGGAAGCCAGATGTTAGTCTATTTATGTTGAAATGCTTTTCTTGATAGTGGGAAATCACTTTAACCTCCCAGTGTTCCAGTCCACCCAGCTGTAAAAATGGATCGTAGGACCCCACTGACTACAAGATGTTGGATCTCAGCTGGGATATCAAGGGTTAAAAAAATGGTGTAACATGAAACAGTAGGTAGATGTTTAACATCCATTAGAGTGGGGAAGCGTGGTATCACAAAGCTTTTTTTTTGGGTGTGTTTAAACTTAGTATGCTTTTTTGCCCCATCTCGACCAGCCCCCATTGGTCCAACCAACCACCAAGCCCCGTCACTCGCCATCCCCCCTCCCAGGCCTTACCTTCACCTTGCATGTTCCCCCATGGATAACCCTCCTGTGAGAAGGGTGTTGGGGGCCAGGCCCCCCAAAACCCCATCAGAGTTGACGCTTTGGTCAACGTGGCAGAGAACGAAGTCAGCGGTGTGGAGCCTGTGACGGGCAGCAGATGGCATCCTGTAGCGGTCAAGGGATTTTTCTGTTTTTTTTCTATCCCTCCCCACTGACATCATGAGGCTTTGCTGACATAGAACCATCATGACATCGAGGTCCCCCTCCCTAGACCCATGGTTCCAGCTGCACCTCCAGCTGTGTGCGGTCACCCAGGTGGCAGTCCTGCGCCAGAGGCCATTCATCCTCCCTCCCTCCCTCCCTGGGATGCTCAGCCATCCTCTCCCAAGGTGGCCATCCGATGATCCAGACTCACTCCTGAACCCGGGTCGTTAGCGTCGTGAGCGGCAGCACTATCACCGCGCCAGTGGGCTGGCCCAGTAACAAGAGGATTACATAGCATTCAAATTTTATTGAGAAGAAGAGAGTTGTAAGAAGTGACGTGACAGGAGCATAGAATTCGGTAGATTGAAGATGGGTGAGAAGGCTGTGCCAGTGAATTGGCTAGTAATGATGACTGAATGTTCTACTGCCAGTTAAATAATGAAGATAGACAGGGTCCCGGATGGGGTGGGGATGGAGAGAAGACCATGTCGGGGGGGGGGGTGGTGGTAGGAAGGACAGTAGAACTCAGTGAAAGGCTAAAATACCATACAAGCAGACTGGCAGGCACCCCTTCAGCTATCAGTGACCTTCTTTGCCCAGTTACTGATAACTACTCAGACAGGAGTATGACTAGACAAGCCCTCAAAGTCCGCTACTGTAAAACAAGCCTAGGGAAACGCTCATTTGCTAACCGAGCTGCGAACTGGATGAACGATCTCCCAGAACCCATATGGGGCCTACTCAAGATTTTCCAGTTTAAGTGTCCCTGAAAAAAGAGCTCGTAAAGACGGTAGCATGCTGCCGCTACATGGGATAACTATGGCGACTGTCAACTGCCTGCTGCCCGCTGCTACTGCCAGAGGGCTACCCCAAAACAGTAAAGCCTTAAAACCCCTGCTGCCCCATAGACCAAGCCCCACTCGGGCTAATAATGTATCCCCATAATGTATCAGCTGTCAGGGTTTCTACTAACTGTGACAGCTTATGTACCAGACTAGGCCCTATCTGGGCCATTACTGAAATTGTCCTTGTCTCTTGAATGTTATCATTTGACCAAACTCCCCTGAGCTAGACTATATGTAATGTAATTGATGTGGAACCTCTGGAAACGAGCACTTGCTGCTCAAAGGTGTATCTCCGAAAATCAAATCAATAAATAAAGAGAAAAAAAGAAAAGAATGCCAGATGAAGATCATAAATGTATTAATTCTGAAAGCAAGTAGTCCAACTCTGAACTAAACTCTTTGCTGAATGAGGAGTCCCCAACGGCCTTTGAAGATTGGGTGATGTGGTCATGCTCGTTTCATTGGTGTCTGGTCAGCAGAGTTTTGAACTCAGTAGAGCTTGAAATGGAAGCCTGTTCACGGGGGTTCAGGAAGAGGGCATTGCAAGCAGTCCAGTATCAAGGACATGAAGGCACAAATCAATGTTTTAGGCAGAAGAGAAATCAAGAACGCAAGCTATGTTGCAGAAAAGGAGGTGATCGTGAGTGATGCAAGTTGGTACAGAGTCACGTCAGACCCCAAGGTTCCTGACGCAGTGAGTAATGTTTAAACTCAGAACCTGCTAAAGAGCCAGGAGCACCCAGAATAGTATGCAAAAAATGTTAGTGATTTTTAAAAGTAGTTACTGTTTTTTATTAATGAAAAATATAAGCAGACAGGTATAAATTCCCTCATAATTCAATACTGCATAGCACCAGGAGCATAAATGGTTAAATCATGTATCTTCACACCTTAGGTCACATTTCTGATAGTATTCGCACCAGACATTCCTCATTGTTCATTCTTTGCTTTTGAAAACTTAATACTAATAGCACCTTCTAATTTTCTGTCTCATCTTTCTTCCGGGGCTGCCAGAACCTCTTATTTAATCATTTCATGGAACAAAATCTGTAGCTATATCAATATGCATTACCCACCCCAGCAAATGACTGGTAACTAAATCTGTTTCTTGTCTAATGATGTGTCATTTTCTCCATTTCATAAATGTTTCTCATTATTGCTACTTTTTATTTCGGAAGTAGGTTTTTCTTTTTCTGTTGGCTCAATAAAATGTTTTCTACCTCAAATATCCAAAACTGGTTTCACTCTAATCAGCTAGTAATCAATTGAAACCAAATGGTCTCCATGCTACTCGGGTTCAAACAAGGGATTTCTAAATCCCTCTCATCTCTGAACAGCCACACCTTGTCTGGTGCCCACCTTGATAATGTTTCTTCCTACAAGTACCTGGGTTTGACGCTCAACCAGTCAATGGACCACACACTGTAGCTCACATCAACAATGTGGCTTCCAAATGCTTTGAAAAACCTGGGGTGCTTTGCAGGGTGAAAAACTGACACCCTCATTACACCGGAAAATGCATCACGGAAATAATGGTTATCGCTACCCTGGACCATTGGGATGTGGTCTTCTGTGCTTTTTCCAACTCTGTCAGCTCCAAACTTACCATCCTCTTCAATGCCTTCTGCAGGTTTCCTCTGGATTTCCCTTCTCACACTCACCACTGTAGAATATACAATCAACTGTGCTGGGCGTCCTCTGAGGTATGATGGTCACTGCATATGGTCTCCTTGAGTGCCAAACTGTGTCTTGCAAAACTCCCCGAGTAGCTAACCAGGATCCTGGCCCCTGCTTCCAACTCTTCCTACTCCCTCCGATCTGAAGCAGGCAACAGATTCCAGACCCCTCTCTTGAAAGGGAACGCAGGCTAGGTGTCTTTCAGGTACAGACACTCGCAACAGTGGAACAGCCTACCAAAGAACCTAACTTCATTGCCCAGCTTCTAATCCTCCACGTCTAAGCTTAAGGAGTTCAATATTGCCCATTTATCCTGCCATAACTTCCCCCTTCCTTGGGCCAATACCTGCTGTCCTACTACTACTACTACACTGGTCAGGTTACAACTTCATTGTGTCCACACTGTTCTTTTTTTTTTTTTATCTTCCTAGTACTTATTCTCCTCAGCAGAGCGGCCCTACACGATCTCCGGCTGCCGGCCCTGCACCCCCGGACCCGGTCGTGCGTGTGGGCCACACAAACTCGCTCCCACAGTGGGCCGAACATTATTGCTCATGTACCCACTGGGTACTTGCCCCTCTCAGGTCTCACCGGGGGTGCAAGGCACGGCCATCAGCCGCGAAGATCACCCTCCGCATTTTCTGCTTTTTTCTCCCTATGGAGAGCCGGACATGCAATGGCGTCCAAGCATGGTGACGCCTGCTGCGCTCTCTCCCCCTTGCTATTGCATGCCACTTGTAGTGCGGCTGGCCTTCACCAGTCGCCGCTACAGGGCGATGCAAGCCCACTCACCCACCCCAGAGAGAGAGCAGTGACCGGGATGCTCAATCCTCCCTTCCCTGCCAGCCCCCAGCGGCCCGAGTCCGTTCCCGAACCCGGGTTGTCGGCGTGGCATGAGGTGTGGCATCCAGCGCCTCATCCTCAGCGCCACCAGGCCGGCACACTGTTGTTCGTTTTGCTGTATATCCTCAAAGGTGTATTACATACAACTATGTACATCTGTGCCTGCGCATGCGTTTTGTAGATTACTGTTATTGTGCTTACCCCTCATTTACTACCTGTTCACTTCTCCTCTGGGTTCTCCTCCCCCCACCGGAAATGAGCCTCCCAGGCTCTGCTTGCTTACCTGGTAAATAGATTGTAAACAACAAATAAATAGTATTAGTTGTGCTGCAAAGAACAGCTTTTTACCCAAGGACTGACACAGCTTCTTCTTTTCCTCTTCATACCTCATCAGCATTGTGACCTCACTGTGACATCACAAGTGACCAGTCACAGAGATTAGAGAGAGTAATTAACCCCCCCTTCATTGAGAACGAGCAGATTCTCAACGCCGAGTTACCTCAGTGACATCAGGGCATGACAGCAAAAGCTCAAGTGCTATCCTGATGTCACTGAACTAATGAAGCACTGAGAATCTGACGACTTCTCAACGGAGGGGGGTAATGTTATTTTATATAATGCAATCTGAGACTGTTTTTCAGTACGATCGAGTGACTCACTGATTGAGTCAGTTGATTTGACAACTTTTAAACTGCTCTTTTTTTTTTGAATGTTTGCGCAATTCACTTCTCACAGCTCAGCTCACCCTGTCACAGCAGTGGGGGAGATTACAGCCATGACCGGTCTAGGTGAAACCTTGATCTTCACGTTCCTAAATGTTAAGAGTACTACATTCTGAAATGTAAAGAACAAGGTTTTAAAACCAGTAGAAAAACAGACTCAATATATATATATATATATATATATATATATGTAAATAAGACAAAGAACCTCTGTGCGCAAACATTGAGGCAAGGGTTACCCCAAAGGGCATTTGGCTGGGAAGCCAAGTTTCAAGAAAATACAAAATCACACATGCCCACACAATGCAAAGCATTATGGGCTGCATATGCAAATCACCACAGAATGTTATGCTGGTCCAACTTTAAGCAGAATTGCAATTCTTAAGTTAGACCAGCATAACATTCTGTGGTGATTTGCATATGCAGCCCATAATGCTTTGACGTGTGGGCATGTGTGATTTATATATATATACATATACACACACACACACACACACACACACACACACAAAAACTACTGATGTCATCACGTAACTGTGACAAGGTACCTTTGTAAATGAGCCTATGGCTCAAAGGTTTTCCAAACTGCTGTTTAAATAAAATAAAAATAATAAAAACTTCTCCACTCATTTGCATATTATCCCCACAGACACAGTACAGGCCACTTGCATATGGTGGCATGAAACCTAGTACTCCATGTAATATCCCCTCTCTTTTTTATATATAGGATCTCTATGTGACCAGTCCTGCAGCAGGTGATTGCCTCTTCTGGGTCAGTTGATGTCATTGACAGGTCACAAGGGTGATGATGTTTGAGGAGGAGGACTAGAACTAGCAATGTCAACCTCCAGATACAGTAGTGTTTCATACATCACACCAAGCATTGCCAGGGGAAAATATCTTCTAATTAGCTAAAAAAGGAAAAAATGGATACGAGGTAACAATTCACAGCTTTAGGAAGTTAATTTCAGGCAGTATGCTAGCTCTTTTAGTTGATCAAGAAGGGAGGCAGTATAGCACAGTGGTTGAGAGTCCTGAGCTGCGGAGCCTGCCCGGTGGCTCCGAGGGTTGAGGCGCTGAACGCCACACGTCGTACCATGCCAGCAACCCAAGTTCAGGAGTGAGCTTGGGCCGCCAGGGGTTGGCCAGAAGGGGAGAGCGAGGAGCCAGATTGAGAAGCCGCCAGACAGCTCTCCCCTCCGGGGAGGGACGTGAGGTTTCCCTGGCTCTTGGCTGCCATCCAGTGGAGGCTAGGTGACAGTGACAAACCAAGGGGAGAAAGTGGCACTAGGCCGGGAGGGAGGAAGAGGCCATCACTGGAGCTGTAGAGCACATGCACACCTCCATGCGCAAGCGCGATCTGGGGTCCTGGGAACAAGGGAAGGAACCAGAAATATGTCTCCCCCTGTTGCCAGTAAGGCGGAAGGGGTAACAGGGGAGCAAAAAGGCTAAGTAACAAAAAATAGAAATGAAAAAGAGTACTGAGCTGCAAACCTGGAGAACTGGGTTTGAATCCTGCATGCTCTGTGACCATGAGCAAATCATGTAATTTCCCTGTGCTCAAGGACGCACCTGGAAACAAGCCTTGGCTTAGTCTTTCCTGGTCAAATATCGTAAAATAAAATAAACAAACATAAAAAGAAGATGGAACAGTGATTAAAATGAAGAGTTACCAAACAGTAATGTAAGTGCAACAGGCTATTACGATGTTCCTGTTTACAGTGCTGTTTCATTCTAGTCTTGGTGTAATGCAGACACTGTTGGCTCGCTTGATATATTCGAGTTCAGTGAGTTCCCCAACTTAATGACTTCAACAGATCAAGAGACTTTGTACCTGAATAAAATTTGGGATTCGCAGATTACATCTGTTACTGGATCTGTGGCATGGCTCTGGACACTGCAACCCTCGTTAAACCTGAGGCTGCCAGCAGATGTAGATTTCAGGCTGTGTGTGGAAACCCGTGGCACAGCAACTTAAACCTCTTAGTTACTTTAGGAGGAGGGTATATCTGTACATCAGAACAGATGTCCTGCAAAACATGTTTCTGGGGGGTTGCTGAGCTAGCATTTTCAGTAAACATGCACACGGATGAGAACTTGGAAGGAATCTTCCGTGGTCACAAGCAGCACTGCCCCTCGGATCTTCACAGTAAAGAGGCTCTAGTCAATGAGGGTGAATAAGATTATCTCTCTAAAGTCAGATGTTCAAAGCGCAGACAAAAGAACAGAAGTTCAACATACTTTGGTTTTTTTTTTTAGTTTTAATACTGCATCAGCATTGCGGTTTGAGTGGCTTCCCCATCAATAAACTTTCAGAACATAAGTGTGACAACGGTGGTGTCTACTTCAGTACATATTGTATGGTTGCATAATTTTCTGGCAGTACAAAGGCAACCTGGCCACCCATTTTCACACTCCCTGCCCACTTTCCATTTTCATATTGAATCAGCTGTAAATGCTGAACTGCGCTGCTGCTGTACTGCAGAACCTGGAAACAGAACAGAATTTGGGTTTGGAGTACAGTACCTTTCGTCCATGTAATGTGTAGCATCATACACACAGCCACACCCAACTGCACATAAGAACCTGTCTTACTGAAACACAGAAACATAGACTCTGACGGCAGCCGAAGACCTAGAGGGGGCTGCCTAATGAGCCAGTTGGTGGTGCTACGTGCTCCCACATGTGTGATCCGAGTTCGTGAATGAGCCTGGGGAGTCAGCTTGGTGGTCTGAGGGCTGGGGGGCAGGGTGCTACTGTGCAGCAGCACTTCCAGCCTGGGGAGGGATGGTGTTGGGTTTCACCACTCTGGCCACCCCTGAGACAAGTCAGGAAGCTTGCTCCTCAGCCAGGGATGTCAGTTACATGTCGAGGCCTGCTGTGGCTACACCCAACATCAGGGGTGGTAGGGTGGGGAGAAAATGGCTGTCAGGAGGATGACCCCTCCGGTCACCACAGGCACCGCTCCACCGACAATGCCATAGACCCTATGTGGATTTGTGCTCCTGGGGTGAGGAGAAGGTGCCCCCCACCCAGCCCCGCCATGGGAGAGGAATATGTGGGGGGATCGTCAGTTCAGGTAAATCTCTGAGAAGATGGGTGACAGAGCTGGGTGATCAGCAGGCTGAAGGGGAACCAGACATGAAGAGGAGTATTAAGTGCTTATAGAAAAGAAAAAGACTTAGTGGCAGCCAGCCTGTTGGCACAGCAGTAACGCTACCACTCGCGAGGCTGATGACCTGAGTTCGGTAATGAGCTCGAGTCGTCGGAGTGCCGGCTGCAAGAGAAGAACAGAGCCGGGGTGGGTGGGCTACAGACTCCACTGCAACACTGCCACCATGGTGGCCACAGGTGGCATTGAGAGTCAGAGCAGATTCTGGGTGATGGACAGAAGCTGGCAGGCTCCAACGTGCACAAGCCAAACCTCTGCATGTGCATGTACATCCTTAGTCCCTGTGTTCAGTGCCCCTAAGGGATGGTGAACAAGGAAGAAACCCTTTGACGTGGGGATGAAGCCACTGGGTACTTTAGAGCCCCTGATGCACAGACTGTCTGCTGCTTCCCAGAACTGTGTCGATCAGGACAGAAAGACTGGGTTACCTCCCCCACTGATCCCACCCTGGTGGAAAAAGTCTGGGGAAAGGGAAGCTGGTAAGTGCTAGAGAAGGTGTGGGTGGGGGGCTGGGAGGTCACCGAGTGTAGATGCAGGCCGCAGTGGTGAAAGAAGCATAAACAGAAAGACAGAAACCAAGATCAAGTGGCCCATGATATCTGCCCATTTACTTGCCATATTGAGAAAAGCCATTCCGGCCAGGACACTAGGGATATTGTCCAGTCTTGCAAAACATGCCAAGGGATATTCAACATACGCCTAGAAACCACCGAAGACATTCACAAGAGGTCTTGGTTAAACGTTTCAGCTAAAAGAATGCCTCAGCCACACTGCTGCACCCCGCAGTACCGCACTGCAGTCTCCACCAGGGCTGGGTATGAACCCAAGCACGCAGTGCATGACATGAACCCACAGGCCTATGACCACAAGGAGAGAGGGCTACCACCTAAGTCACACAGATTCTTAACGAATGAAACAGAAAGCACACACCATACTTCCACGATGTCTAGGAGAAGGGGCTTAACACCATAAAGTAAATTTTTTTTTTCTGATATTCGATGTAGTTGTCAATTTGCACCACTACCTCTCCAGCCAACTACCCTGCCCCCAGCATCTACAGTACCTTAGCATGATGCTGTATGTGCAAGAAATCTGGCTGCTCCAGGTTTGGTCATCTGACTTTCGTGAACTTGCGTCACCATGGTAACACAGAAACTGGGGAGAGGGCAGCTGAAGAGGAAGCTGCTGGCTTTATTTGGACAAACACTGCCAAAAGACATTATTGATTAAATTAACTACTACCATAACACAGGCATTAAGCCTCCAGTGGGTGTAATGGGGCAAGTGATCACAATTATTTTAATTCACAGCGATCTGCAATTACACAACTGCCTTACATTACGGAGCTAAATCTCTTGCGACAGAATATAGCTGTGATTTTGTTTTACATTTTGTGCAGAAATATTCACAAAAAGCCCATAATACTCTGATATTTGTTATACGTTGTTATCATGACAGTACCAAGCTCAGCTGACCAAATGTACTTAGTTGTCATAAGATTCTTTTATTACAGATGACTGGATTTTTTTCTCTCTCTCCGCCCACGGATCACATTCTCCCTTCAGGCCTTCCTCCCTGCAACCTCCCAGCACCAACCCGTGTCATCCTTGAAGGGGGGGGGAGGGGAGGAATGATGCTCCCATCTTCTGCCTGAAGAGGTGATGTGGCAGTGGGACAGCAACACCCTCCCCTCAGAGTCTGAGAGCACCGCCTCCATAGTGCTTCCTAGAGTCCTCTGACAAGAAGCAGGGAGTTGGGTCCAAGGCTCGAACCCAGGTCTCCCGTATATGTATTTGCCTGGTCAGAAAACTGCATAAGGAATATTATCTAATGTTCTATGGGGATTCAAATCCATGTTCTGGTTAGAAAAAAAACTGGGTGGGTCACCCAACCACCTCGCACTGCTGTGCCGGAAACCCTGGTTCGCTCAGAAGCTAGCTGGGTGGTCCGGGGACACCTGAGAGGCATGGCAGCACTACCAGCCAAGAGGGCAGATGCCGAGCACTGGCGACACACAGACTCCTGTGGTGGGTCATGTAGGGAGTTCACCCATAGGATGTTTTGCGTGTGTGTGTGTGTTGGGGGGGTGGATCTACAGGATCACTGGTGCCACAGGAGGTGAAAGGAAAAAAAAAAAGAGGTGGGAAACAGCCAGGCCGTGTCTACATGATGGTAGCAGCTGGCATACACCCCCCACGCTGAGGACCCCTGCCACAGAAAAAAAAAAACCACAGGGAGGCAGCAGTCGTGAGGTTAGCAGCGGATGAACTGAGTGATCGCCAAAGAACAAGAGTAGGACAATGTGAGGCTGCCCCACCAAAGCCTGCTAGAGAGGAGAAGCATTGTGGCATCTCAGTTTGTGGCTTGTTTGGCTCTGGTCCGAACAGATTTGTTCACGCATTTACCACGGTGCCTTTTTCTTGTTTTTGTGGATGAGCAGTGCTCTCGCTGGTGACTTCTTGATTTCAGTTATGATTTTTGGATGGCATTCAGCTTTTCACAGTAGCACGGCCAGAGTTGTGTTGTTTTCCAAAACTGCAGACAGCATATCCGGTCTGTTAGGGCACCGGCCCACCAACCAAGATATCCAGGTTTGAATTCTGATCCCCATAATTTTCCTTTACAAATGTCACCAGCATGGTGGTGTGGTGTTTAGGGTGGCCTATAGCCCAGGTTCAGGTCCGAACTCAGGAGCTGGATCAGGCAGCCGAGTGGGCCATGGGGCAGCACTGTTATACAACAACACTTCCAGCCACGGAGGGGCAGCACTGTTATACAGCAACACTTCCAGCCACGGAGGGGCAGCACTGTTGTACAGCAACACTTCCAGCCACGGAGGGGCAGCACTGTTATACAGCAACACTTCCAGCCATGGAGGGGCAGCACTGAATTCCGCTGCCACAGTGGCTTCTGCGGTGGTCTTGGGAGCATGCTTCTTCGCAGGACATTGTTGTGTACGAGGCTGCCCAGGCACTGCTCGGCACCATATGGGGTGGCAGGCGGCAAGGGGAGAAAAATCGGAGGACAAACCCCCACATAGGAATCAGGATGACAGCCAGCACTCTTAGGCCCAACTCAGTGAAGACCCCCTTCTAGGCCATGGTGAGGGGAGTGACTGAAGAGTGCATGGGAACTTGCCAGGCTCATCTAGGCCAGAGGACTGGGCAGAATGTCCGAGGGGACGCACAGCTATATAAACAGTGAATAACACAGCTAAACTAAAGGGCACTATTAAAGTAGCGCTACCTGTTAGGCACCACATTTTTGTTTTGGCAAATGTTTTTTTTCCCTTTTATTCCTGAACTAAGATATGGGATTTTGAAGTTTTTAAAAGCTTGTACTCCCATGCCATGATAAGATTAAATATTTTGGTACATTTTGTTGTGCTGTTTACTATCAGAAACATGAGACAGCACCCTCCTAACACATCTGCAGTATAAATCTAGTATGTACATTCAGCTGGTAACAGGATGGAAAGAGTTTTTTTTTTTATTAGGGACGGACACCTTTAATGACTTGAGTCACTGATTACAAAATTACCTAAAAAAAAATCTGTTGCAAAATAGCAAAGAAAATAAAAACTATACGTAGGATGAGTCTAAGGATGTCAGAAATACATTTTCATTAAAAAACTATATGATGACATTTTTTGTACACCAACAAAATACTGCTGCTTTAAAGTGATTTTTTTGACCTTAAGGTACCACTTTGCAGGATATGGTACCTTAGGTCTGCGATAGTCCGTTTCTGGCAGTTGTAATATTTACTTGCCAGATCATGTGCGGCTAGAAGGGATCGTAGTTTGGCCCCAATAAGGTGGCCAGTTGATCCCTTCTACTTCCTTATTGATTTCCACACCCTCATGCTCAGGCCTCGTTCAGACAGCAGCAAGGGAGGCGCGGGGTTGTCATTGAAATGCATGTTTTTAATTAGTTTATCGTATGATGGCGGAAGTTAGAGATTACGAAGGCCTCTGCTCAACTAACAATTGAGCAGTGGCCTTCATTAATCTCTAACTCGCCATCATAATGCATAAAATACTACTTAAAAACACATGCATTTCAGTGGGACGCACCCCTGCGCTCTCCCTTGCTGCACGTCATAGCACAGGGGCATGGAAATCAATACGAAAGTTGAAGACATTTGCCAGCCACCTTGTCAGGGCCAAACACCGATTCCTTCTAGCTGCACATAGGCTGGCAAGTAAATATTATAAATGCCAGAAACTCACCAATGTAGGCTACCAAATACGATAAGTCCTACACTGGCATGAAGAGGCCTGAAAAAAATCACTTTACAAAAGCCAGAAACAACAGCAACAACTTTTGTTGGCATGGAATAGCTGAGGAGAGTTCCAATTCAGTCACTGACAGTCACAAGAGTTTCAGATCACCAGATCAAAATGATGGGAATGAGTAAAAACAGGATGCCAAGAATGTATTTGGAAGAGAAAAAAACATGCTTAAAGGGGAATGAATGGTCAGCACAAATGACCCCACACTTAAGTGAGGGGCTGGTCCCAATGCGCACTCTGTGGGCAAAAACATTTTGGTTTACTTACTGTTTACTGCAGAATCAGTTTCAGTTTATTTATTATACTGGAAAGGCATGTGAGCAAAGTTGCCCATTTTCAAAAATGTCCTGTTTTGGGCAATAGAACAAGTGATACATAATAAGTCGGACAGTCATAGAATAACAGTTTGGTAATACAATAACACGATAAGCTTAACACATGGCATTTAGGTAAAATGTTTAAAAATACCGATGGCCATTTGACATACAGCATTGATTATATTTCCGTACATAGGGACAATCATAACGCTGGGGCAGTGGCGCCTCATCATCTCAAGTTATTACTAGCAAGATCACTAACGGACCAGGAGCGCCATGATTGCAAATGCCGGCTGCACCGGGGGCTTCCCGGATTTGTACGCGTGGTGAGGTAACTAAAATATTCATTTTATAAGGTGACTGCAGGGAGGATCTATGCAGTGAAGCCTAGATCTGTGAAGTGGTTGGTGCTTCAATTAAGCCAGTAGAACTCCTTTAAGACAGGCAGAACTGGGAGGCCTGCGCTCCCTGACTAGGCTCTTGACTCTGTGGTATCTTCTACCACTTGCTGGATACACAATGTATAAAAGGGCAACAGGCAGCACAAAGGGTCCCCCACCCTCAGGTGTGGGGCTGGTCCCAATGTGCACTTTATGGACAAAAACGTTTTGGTTTACATACTGTTTACTGTAGGATAGTAGATTGTATCCGACTAATTTTGCTTAGTTCTAGGCTGACACCTCCTGTTACTACAAATCCCAGAATCCCCTGCAACTTTCATCAGAGCTGTAGGCAGCAGTGGGAGAGTCAACAGACCGCAGTACATGTTAAGAGTTTTTATAATCTCCGATCAGATGTTTTCCAGTTCTGTTTTTCTCCAGAGACTAAGCACAATCCTCTGTGATTGTACTTAGCCCAGGGAGGACAGTGGGACCAGCAAACAAAAGATCAGAGCTTATGTCAACTCTAACATGCACTGCAGGCTACTGAGTCTTTAATTGCTGCCTACTGCGCTGATGTCAGCAGCAGGGGATTCTGGGATTTGTGGTAAAAGAAGATGTCTGTCTACAACAAAGCAAAATTAGTCTGATATAATCTACTGTACTACAGTAAACAGTATGTGAACAATGTTTTTGCCCACAAAGTGCACATAGGGACACATTCAGTGTAATAAATAAACTGAAACTGATTCTGCGGTAAACAGTAAGTAAACCAAAATGTTTTTGCCCACAGAGTACGCACTGGGACGAGCCCCACATTTAAGTGTGGGGATCCTTGGTGGTGACTGTTCCCGGACTTTTGTGGAGTCTGAATTGGACAAGCTAGGTTTTCAACATCTATGAAATGACTAAGATGTATCCAGGTTAAGTAAAACTCATGTGCCTTTAATCAAAGAAAGCGTATGTGAAACAGTTAAAGAACTAAGACGTGGAATCAGTTTGTAATTCTAAAGCCTGCCCTTGGCTGTCCAGGTGTAAATATTTTCACATGATGGAGTCTTACCTATAGTTCTTTAAAAATCATGATAGATGGCTCCGTGGTGCCAAGCAAAGGGGCTCGCTCAGCACACTGGTGACCCGGGTTCATGCCCTTAGCCCGGGTACCAGGAGCGGAGACTGGCAGGGAGGGAGTTTACAAGTGTCCATTGGATACTTCTCTCCCGGCGGGGGGATGGGTTTTGCCTGGGGTCCTGTGGGTGGATTGGCAACATACATGGGGATGTGATGCCTCAACATGTCCCCGTATGTCCCACCCAGGCTGCCCACCTATTAACTAGCAAAGCCGAGAACTGTGTGGGCGAGGCGTGGAAACATGGAAAATACGCCTCAACCGGCTGGATAACGAGCACTGGTTCCTGCCACCCGAAGCCCCGGAGCCAGCCCCACAGCACTTGGAATGTGTGCCACAGGCCGCCAAGGCCCTTTCTCCGTGGAAGAGAGACCCTCCCGGCAAAGGGATATGCCAGGGTATCCAGGTAGACTGCAGTTGGGGGTGACAGGGGTCAGAGGGCAGTAGGGTAGGTGTTGGCGCTCTGAAGGAGTGGCCGGTCGGGCGTGAGGGAGGACCATAAAGATATTACATTAAAAAAAATATATTATGATGGGAGAATATTTGTGACTTCTAGATTTGAAAATGTCCAATCTAAGGTAGTAGAGGCAAGATATGCAAAAAATAATGGTGAAACTGAACTAATAGACCAAAATTGTGGATGTGGAATAGGGCAGAGAGAGGTTCTCACATTAATTTAAATTTATACTCCCTCTGCTTCTGACAGCCCCCTTCCTCCACACCCCCCAGTAACTTCACCCACCATCCTTGGGGCTCCCCGCTGCTTATGTGGGTCCCGGCAGCTGGAGCAAAGCATGCAAAGTCAAAGGTCACCGGGATCATCCTGCCTCAGGAGGGTGTTATCCTCCATTTTTCTGCCCCCTTCTCTGGCTCGGGTCAGTGTATGAGCAATGACATCCACACACAACGTGAAGATGTTGTACACCTCTGCACCTGCACTCAGATGGCAAACGTTGAGTGGACACTGTTGCCACCTAGCCTCTGTTGGATGGCAATCAAGCCATGACACGTGCGGTCCCCCCCCACATCGAAGGCGAACAGCAGTCGCTGGGTGCTCGACCTTCCCTCCCCAGCTAGCTGTGAATGACCCTGGTCCGTTTCCGAACCTGGGTCGCTGGCCTGGTACGAAGTGTGGTGCTTCAGCGCCTCAGCCCTCTACACCACTGGGCATGCTCGAATATGTTGTGTTTTTTTTCCCCGCCCATGGTACAAACAACTTAGAGACTGCTGACTGGCCAGCTATTTAAAAGATATATATCAAACATCTGAGGAATTCTGTGATTATTTTATGAACCCATATTTGGAACAAATAACTAGGAATGTGGCAGTTTTAAAGTGCACAGAAAAAATATGTAAGAAAAAGGGAATATACAAAAGAGTAAGGACAGGTGAATCAAGTGCGGAAAATCAGGTTAAAGAGCTTTATATGCAAAAAAATACAGGTATGTGTAAATAATGGTAGCAAATGTTGCATAATCGTGCACCTGGAACTCTTCTGCTTAAAGGGACACGGACAACCCTTTTTGCATCTCATTATTTCTAGCTGGAAACCTACATTTTATGATTGCTTACCTTCTCTAAAACTCATTGATGTTGCTGGTTCTTTTATTTGACTCTGTTCTTAATAGAACCGAAAGGCATGCTAATGATGTACTTTTACCCAACTTTGCTTTGTTTCAAACCCTTGATGTACTCTTAGTGCATACTTCCCGAACATGAGCAACACCCCTAAATAATAAAGCCACTCATGATGCAATAGTCTCCTTTCCTCCCACTGCATCACGAGCGGCAAGACTGTGATAGGAATGTTCCCAAGCCAAGGAATGTTGCAGTGGGAGTTAATCAAGGCATGCAAACAAACCCGTTTTTGTGTGGTAACACCTTTAGAAAGAAAACAAAGAATCAGAATCAAACTACCAGCTACAGCAGCAGTCTCTACATAATGTGACCAATCATAATTTTTTTTTTTTTTAACCTAGAGACATTTTGAGGCCTAAGGGGGTTGACAGTGTCCCTTTAAATTATTATGTATATTATACTTCATATGTTTGTAGGTATCTGTTTGATCCAATAACCTGCAGTAAATATTAGGAGTTTCCATAAGCTCTGATCTCTCCAATACATTTAGGGAGGGGCATCAACAACTGGGTGGCCAGAGGTCAGGGCTGCTGCTAGCAACAGTACTTCCCCCACTGGGGAGGGTGGCACTGCATGCCACGGTCAAAGTGATTGCTGTGGTGGATCAAAGAAGGTCCTACCGCAGTGGAAGGCTGTGACTCCGGAAGCACGCTCAAGAACAAACTCTGTGCACTGTTGTCTGGGGCCATCGTGCGGGATTTACCTGAAAGACACAAAAAAAAAAAAGAAGAAAAATACTCCCACAAGAATGGCACAGACACTGTGGGAAAAGTGACAGGTTCCAAATTAATGGAACCATTTAGTGGGTTCTGTCTGCTAATCTGGGAACTGGTCACTCTTTCTGCCTTTTTTTAACTTATATTTTAGATTTTATTGAATTATGTAATAGAACATTACACATTAGTCCCAACAGGCAGGCATACCTGAAAGAGCTCCTGGTTTTCTACCGCCCCGGACGATCTCTCCACTCGGCCGACAAGGGGTTGCTAGAGGTTCCAAGGCTATGTTTAAAAACATCCGGGGCAAGGGCTTTTGAATATGCTGCCCCTACCCTTTGGAATTCTCTACTCTGCCGGCTTCGGGAGTGCACAACTGTGGAAGGATTTAAACAATCTCTTAAAACGTATTTGTGGCTTCAGGCCTTTGATTGATTAATACAGTTGGCTTTATTAACTGATGTTCTCCTTTTAACTGTTGTTTTGTTATTGCTTGTTAGTATTTTAAGGTATGTTCACTTATGAATTGTGAGGCGCCTTGGTTGTTGATAAGGCGCTTAATAAATAAAATGTTATTATTATTATTATTCACATAAGGCAAGTTCAACATATTTACAGTAGCACAATGTAAGCACCCCTGTTTCGTGTTACATCACATGGAGGGTTTGCATACTATCCCAAATTTTAAGTTACCGTTAATACACATTTCTTTATATTTTAAATCCAAAATTAATATTATTCCAGCATCAGCAAACTGCAGCCATGAGCATGGATGACAGAAATGTTTAAATCATAGCATGCACCCTCTCTACGGGTTAATCATCCCACCCTAACATCTTTTTAGTAATTTACAGTTTTAAACCCTTTTGCACAACATCAGACAAAATGCTGGTGAATATCAACTATCTAGCTGTTAGAACAATAACTTTAACCATGCTAATATTATTCATTACTGTAAGAAAGCTATCTCTACCAGCAAGGAATTAAACTGAGTGAACAGACCATCATAAGGTCATATTGGGCAGTCCTCAGGTCTGCTTTAAGATGGGTTAGTGGGACCATAATAGGGATATGAAACCCCGGGAGAAAGGACAAAAATAAAGAGGAAGGCAATTACCATGTGCCCCACCTTATTTATTTATTTTTTGCTGACCAGGTAAGTGCACTAAACAAATTCTGCCTATTTTCAGGCACGACCCGATGGAGGGGAATACAGATGAATGCCAACTGACCTTGAACCAGATTAAGCTGTTGGTGGTACTGTTAGCGAATGGGGGGAAATCTGTTTTGTACTGACCCCTTTTAGACAATAATCCACACACAGAACTTTTAAAATCAACATACATTATCTGGGGTGATATTTAATAAGGGATCCCAACATAGAGACCTTCCTTATCTTAACTCCCTAACTGTCCCTCGAATCCTACAATGATACTTTTAATTCTGCCCAACATTTTAGTCCCCATCAAAGTCTGAAGTTTCCTATCGGGCTTCGAATTGTTTTTCAATCTTTTCGAGTTTAGCAGCCTCTGACACATTGGAGAATTGGTAGGTCTTACCACCATAAACAATCCATAGGCTAGCCGGCATTAGAAGTACATGATGTACCCCTAGGTTCCAAAGGCGCATCCTCATACCATCAAAGCTTTTGCGCCGCATCCTCGTGGCATAGCTTAAGTCAGGGGAGAAATGTACCTTATGTTCTTGCCAAGTGAGCTGACTCAGAGTTTTGGCCTGTTGTAAAATAGCGTCCCGCTCAGTAGATGTTCGCAGCTCCATTACTGTGCGCGGTGCTGGATCCCCGGTCGCTGTTTACGGGCGACCGCCATGTGGTGTAATCCGCTATGCTTTAAGAATCTGGAAGTCCATTTGCAGTTGTAGAAGTTCTTTAAAGAGCAGCTTCCTACTATGTGAGTAGCTGCCGGCCCCCAGCCTGTATGATGACTGACCTGCTTAGGAGTCATCTGACAAAGTCTGGCCAAAAAATTCCATGTAGATTAAAAGATACAGCCCTCGTAAACTTTTTTTTCCAACATGCCTGCAAAAAACAGGCCGAGTTCCCGGTCAGGAAACTACGCCTCCACGTCGGCCCACGCAGCCCCATTTTGTGATGTCACAAAATGAAGGCTTCGTGAGTGCGCCCTATTCAGTTCTATGGGGCCAATATTTACACATAGCTGTATACCCTTTCCTGTTGGGATTTTAATAAATCAAAGTGATCAATTGACTAATAGGGTCCCTAGGGCTGTATCTTTTTAATCTACATGGATTTTTTTGGCCAAACTTCATCAGATGACTCCTAAGCAAGTCAGTTATCGTACAGGCTGGAGGAAGCAGCTACTAGGAAGCTGCTCTTTAAGCCATTCCATTAAAAAAGGTATGATGTTTTCTCCTTTGGTGTGCTCCGGGAGACCAAGTACATGGATATGGGTAGCACGCACTGTGTTTTCAACGTTTTCCAGGCGCCTCCGTACTAGGCCATTCTCTTTTGTGAGTCCTGAAATGAACGCTAGGACCTTGTCTGCACTTTTCATCGTGCCCTGCATTTCATCGGCCAGAACCCCAACCCTAATGTTGACCTGCTCCAGGTCGGTACTATAATCTTCAAGTTTGCAGTCTAGACTTTGTATGGCTTTCAACAGGGCTGCATTTGTCGGCTGCGGTCCTGCTTGCTCCTCCGCACCCTGATGGAGTTCTTTGCTATCGCCCACTTTAGACTCCTTCGGGCCGGGCCCCTTCTTGCTTAGTTCCTGCTTTGTTCCCTCTACCACTGCTGCTGATTGCCGTTGCCCAATGTTCCAATTTTAGTAACGGTCGAGAGCTTGTAGGCTGTTCTTCAGGTTAATGATAATTGTATGAAAGTTATTGTTTATAAAAAATGAGTTTTAGTCGATTTCTTGCATCTGTCCGAGGAGCTGTGCTGAGGAGCTGTTTTTAGCTCAGCTGCTGGCCATGCCCCTCCGTCCTTTCTGCCTTTTTGTATGCACTGTGCATTTTAAATACAGGCTAAGTTTTTGGGTAATTATACGTTTTGAGTGCACTATTCTTCTGAAGGCTATGACTTGTGAAGCCTCAGCAGCATGTAACAGCACTATGAGGGAGGAGGGTGCGAAAGAAAAAACCAAGGTACAATTCACAGGCCTGTCAAGAGGGATGGAGGACAGTACTCTTGGGCCTTGGACGACCCAGAGAGGTCCTCCGGATCTATGACCCTGGGCTGGGAGTTCAGTGGAGCCAGAACAGGACAGGGCCAAGAGAGGGGATTAAAACCACCACAGAGTGGTTCACTTGTACTGCTGTTCTCCTGTTGTTGTATCTAATTATAAATTGATTTATTACGCTATTCCCAGCTCAATATGCCTCTGCTGGTAAAATCTTTGAAATAAATAAACTACAGAAAAAAAAGCATGATCATTTACTGAGCTTGCCAGTTACATTCCAGAGAGACTGATTACACTCTGACTTCATGCTGTTCTTCATTCTGACAGAGTGACACGCAGCTGTGATTAACTCCGGGGTGCTGCCATATCAGGTGCGTTGACCTGTGTATTCAAAACAATGATGAAATACAGTGCACATCACACTCCCAATTCTTTACAGGGCAACTGGGCATAGAAACCTAGAATTTGACAGCAGATAAGAACCGCTTGGGCCCATCCAGTCTGCCCATTCCTCACTACCTACATTATTACCACAGACTGTACCCAATCTACAGCTCTTTCTCCTCCCTCCTTTCCACTATGATTCCCTTGTGCTTATCCCATACATTCTTCAACCCCACCACTGTTTTCGCTCCCACCACCTCCACTGGAAGGCTGTTCCAGGAAACGACCTCTCCCTCTGTGAAGAGGTACTTCCTCGCATCTCTCCTTAATCTACCCCCTCCAGCTTCAGAGCATGTCCCCTTGTTCTCGAGTACCTTTTTTTCTGAAAAATACTTCCCGTCTGTACATTATTTACCCCCGTGAGGTATTTAAAGGTCACCATTATATTCCTCCTCTCTCCTCTCTTGCAGGGTGTACATGCTGAGGTCCTTTAGTCTCTCCTCGCAGGACTTTTTATGCAGATACTGCACTATTTTAGTTGCCTTCCTCTGGACCGCCTCCACTCTGTCTATGCCCTTCTGGAGATGTGGTCTCCAGAATGGGACAGAGTATTGTAGGTGGGGTCTTACCAGTGATCTATACAGCGGCAACACCACATCCCTCTATTGCTGGTGATACCCCTACCTATGCACCCCAGCATCCTACTAGCCCTCCTGACTGCCTTATTGCCATACACCGTTGAAACAGTGATGGAAGTATCGCATAGACCACTACAGTGACAAAATCTGCAGTTCGCTATAATGGTCCGCGGTATTTTTGACACTGCTTTTTCCAGTGATTTCTCCCCCTCCGCGAAACAACTCAGACTCGGAGCTGATAATCTAAAAATGCAGGGAATGTGGGGGGCTTTCATTGCCTTCTACTGACGACTCAATGCCAACTGTCGGCATTGTGCCGTCGCTGTAATGCCGATCAACAAATTTCCTGTTGATGCGGCTTGGTGGAACCCTTTACTGCACTGCCTGGCTACCTTTAGGTCATCTGATATGATTACCCCAGGACTCTTTCCTGCTTGGTGGCTGTCAATACCATTCCACCCATTTTGTACTCCGCCCCTGGGTTTCATGTGCCCTAAGTGTATGATTTTGCACTTTTTCTCACTGAAACCCAGCTGCCATACCCTTGACCACTCATCTAGTTTACTCAGGTCTCTGCTCATCCTTTCCACACACACACACACCCGTAGTGTCCACCCTACTGCAGATTTTGGTATCATCCATAAAGAGACATACCTTTCCTTCCTGATCATCCGCAATGTTACTTATAAAGATATTAAAGAGGACTGGTCACAGTACTGAGCTCTGTGGCACCCTGTTGGTCACCCTTCCTTCCCCAGAGTGAACTCTATTTACTACTGCCATCTGTTGTCTATTCCATAACCAATTTGTTACCCAGTTTACCACCTTCTGACCCACCCCTAAGTGACCTTCCCTTCTAGCTCCTCGGCAATGTCACGTATAAAGATATTAAACAGGACAGCTCCCAGCTCTGATTCCTGAGGACCCCGCTGGTTACCCTCCTGTCCTCGGAGTGAACTCCATTTACCACCACCCTCTGTCACCTATCCCCTAACCGATTTCTTATCCAGTTCACCCCCTTTGGACCCACTCCTAAGCTACCCAGCTTGCTTACTAGGCTCCTATGGGAAACAGTGTTGAAAGCCTTACTGAAATCTAGGTAGGCAACATCCATCGCTCCATCAACATGACGGGGTTTGCTTTGTGCTGGGATAACGGCATATCTCAGGTGTGTTGAAGCATGAGGATGAAGGCCGAGTGCTTCCACCACACAAGAAATGCCATTATCCCAGCACAAAGCGCATCCTGGAGTGCCTTACTGCAATTTAGAAATGGGCCCACTAGGATTAGTAAATTAAGCAATATTTAATTTATTAGTAAAAATTTAGTAAAAAGGTAAAAATAAAAGAAGAACAAGGAAAAGGTAGTCCTACTAAGATGTTGTAATTTTGCTGTTTGGCCAGTGGATGACAGATGCTGTATTTTTTTTTTTTTAAATGCAAGAAACTGAACTGGGATGTAATGATACAGCTGTGCTCACTAGGTCAGTGAGGTCACGGATCTTTCTCCACTGCTGTTGCGATGGGATATCAGTATATCAGCACTGGGTTCCAAGCACAGGTTTCTGGATATTTTTGTACTCCTTTCATAACCCTAAAGCAATATCGGGCAAACAGATTTCCTCCACTCATGATTCTGATGAAGAATTTATCATTTATTGACAAAACACAGGCCATCCACGACCGAGTCATACCGCGACAAGGGTGATTAGTTAACACAACGTCTGGACAAAAGGGGTCTTAAAAAGCGTCAAAGTGGCATGAAACATTGGGAGAGCTAGTCGCCCTGTTCACAGCATGGCTGAATCACAGATACCCTGTATTTTCTCGATGAGCTGAAAATGCTTTGTCAAAATTGTGAGTAGAAGAAATTCTTTTGCCTCAATTTTTTCTTAGTGTAAAGTTTTAGGCCAGGAAAGGCACACTCAACCAAAGTTCATTTCCAGCTGGGAGCTGGGGAGCACAGGCAGATATATTTACTCAGGGTTTGTTGTCGGGACAGGCACACTAGGCAATTTAATGCCTATTTTCTGGTGCGATCTTGGAGAGTACAACCAAGTAAGTAGACAGTGAAAAAAATACAATACAACAAGCTATACATGGGCAAGAAGTACATAGTATGAAATACAATTAACAAGATGTACATTGGCAAGAAAGCACATAGTATGCAGTGGCATGAGATAACAATTTCAGCAAATAGTGACATACATGGTTCACAGTACATTTAGCATGGTAGCGAGAGAAGGGAGGTCGAATTTCATGTCAATGGGTCAGCATGAAACCATATTAATAGTGCATATGACTGCAGGGAAAAGTAATCAAGTGCCAATACAGGAGCAGTGTGCCTGACTTAGGAGATGTTTCTGATATTTAGTACGGAAGGAATGACTGGAGAGGCATAGCCTAATATCAGGAGGAATGGTATTCCATAGTTTGGGGGCACAGCAGGCAAAGGATCCCTCACCAGTTCTAGTTTTATTTCTAGGGACTGTGAGCAGGGCATTATTGGTGGATCTCAGGGGGTAGCCATTATCTATGAGCTGAAGAGAGGAGGCAAGAGATTTGGGCTGCCCATTGCTTAATGTGTTAAAGATGACCCCACCGTAGCTATGGTCCCACAATAACAACGGTGGTAGCCAACCCAGCTTGTTGTATACAGAGCAGTGGTGGGTGAGTCTAGTTGACTTCAACACAAATCGGCATATATTATTATAGGTGAGATCCCATTTGTGGAGAGTGGATTTAGAGGCTGACGAGTACACTAGGGCTCTGTAGAGCAGTTTGTGAAGTAGCATTCCTCTAGCGATGACTAAGCATGCCTGGATAGTCAAGTTATGTACTATTTTATATAAAACACCAAGCATGGAGTTCACAGATTTGCAGACGCTCGTCACATGTGCTGTATAGTCAAGAGTGGGGTCAAGGATCAGACCAAGGTATGTGAAGGAAGAGGTGTTTGGAACCAAGGTGCCATCTTGGTATGACACAGATGAGGAGGGGTAGGCTCTAAGTTTGGAGGATGTGCCAAAGAGCATAGATTGGGTTTTTGTGATGTTGAGAGTTAGTTTGTTTAGCGATAGCCAGGTATGCATTGATTTGAGGCACGCTGTCAGGCGCTGATTAATCTGATCAATATCTTTAGAGCTGGTATGGAGGACCAGCTCATCAGCATAAAGTATTGCAGAAGTGTGGGTGAGACTTTGTGTAATATTGTTTATGTGCAAGGCAAATAGTAGCAGGCCAAGTATGGAGCCTTGGGCCCCCCCCTTTTAGGGAAGGTGCAGGATCTGAGAGGGAGAATGAGTACATGACCCTCTGTGCTCTGTTTGTCAAGTAATTTTGAAACCAAAGGAGAGCAGTTTGTCAGATGCCCAGTGGTCCATGAGGTCAAAAGCTTTTGCCAGATCAATAAATATTGCACCAGTAAGGCAACCAGTGTCCGTGGCTGTGGAAGTGCTGCTTGTAAGAGTGAGGAGGGCAGTGGTGGTTCTGTGTCCTCCGCAAAATACATGCTAAGTATGGGATATTAGGTTATGATTAGAGAGAGAACTTGTGACCTGCGAGGCCACTACCCTTTCCAAAATTTCATTTAGGACAGGTAGCATAGCAATGGGCCTGTAGTTGTTCAGGATTCTGTGGTCTCCTTTCTTACAGACTGGGACTACCCGGGCAATCTTCCACACATCTGGCACTTTTCCTATTGAGAGGGATAGGTTGACTTTAGCCACTGGGGCGGCTAATTCCTTGGCGGCAACTTACAGAAGTCTGGATCTCTGAGGGTTGCACACGTTTAAAGTATAAGGGAGGTTGAGACTCAATTTTGTCAACCCAGTGCAGTTTCTGGCTTGACAGTTTGTGAAGGATCAATCAAACAAGACACTCTCATATAGACAGAGGTCAGAAAAGTGCAAGTACATTACCTATGGTCATGCTATTATTGCAGTGTACCCCATTTAGGAGCATATCAGGGGATAAGCAACCACCTTGTTTGCCAAGCAGTTTCTTAATTAGGTGCTTTGCTCAGGGTCACAGAGCATGTAAGTGGCAGCTGCGGGATTCATACTCAGGTCTGCTGGGTTCCCAGGTTCTCAACTTGGTGCTCTAACCTCTAGACTAGGCTATACTGCCTCCTTTGATTTACAATTAGGGATTAGGAATGTGATGTCAGGACTGGTTTTAGACCTAATGGCGCCCCAAGCAGAAATACTTGTGGTGCCCCCTATACTGCTTCCCATCATCCGGTCCTCTCTTCTTTCCCATCCCACATCCAAAAAGTGACAAGAATTCAGCCGGCCCATCGGCGCAGCAATTGGATTTCTGTCTGCGACGCCGGCGACCTGGGTTCAGGAACGGACCTGGGTCGCTGGAGGGCCGGCTGGGAGGAGAAAGCTTGAGCGTTCGCCGACAGCTCGCTTCTCCTGGGGGGAGGATGGTATGCTGCCTCGCTGCGTGCTGACTCCTGGTGGAGGTTCGGAGCACAGCAGCAGCACAGAAGACGGAAATTTCAAGGGAGCGTGGTGGACATCGGCGTTAGCCTAGACGTCAGTGGCACACCATGCCCTGGGGCAAGTAAACTGGAAAACAAGTGGCTCCCCTGCCGGCTAGATGAAGGCTGCCGGTTCCCGTTGCAACCAAGGAGCCCTGGCCCTCATTCCTCCCGTCTCAGCAGCTCTCAGAAAGGCCGAAAGGAATGCGCTGGCCCCAATGCCTTCCCTCAGAGGAGGAGACCCATCCAATGCAGGATTACGCCGGACTATCCCTCCTGAGACGGCTGCAAATATGAGACAAGGAGGAAGAACGGTTCCAATCGGGGCTCTAGGCTGGGCCCAAGGAGTCGAGTCTGGAGCCAAGGAGCAAAAAAAAAAAAAAAGTGATAAGAAGTCTATGAATACAAGGATGATGACAACAATTATGGTTTTTAGATTGACACTTTTTGTATTTCAAGATGATTTCTGCTTATACACTTCAGTGTGCCCCTTCTATGCTGGTGCCCGAGCGGTCGCTTGGTTCGTTTGTGCTTAAAACCACCTCTGTGTGATGTGTGTGCTCACTGAATTTTGCCCTTTTTTTTTCCTTCTTCATTCCTGGCTGTAGTCCTGGTATTTATGTCTTCTTGTTTTATCAGCAATTACACAAAAATATGTAACAGAAAGTCTTTTGGGCTGGTGTTTCTAAACCTATTTGTCTTCTGGGAAAAGTTGGACTGAGACAGTTCCAGACCAAATGCACCTCTCTCTTCCCTAATTCCAACTGTATCAAATTATTTAAACTGGTTTTCAAGTTTTATTCAAAAGAAATTCCTCTTGACATTGACAGTACTCAAACCTTCTAACATACCATCAGAATCTGAATTTCAGGATATTTCATTATTTATTAGTAAAGACAAGTTCATGAATATGCAGCTTACGGAACAGCTCTTCCTGTTTACTTGCTGGCCACATACGGAAAGAGCCACAACTAAACGATATCTAATTGTCACTGCAAAGGAATTTATCATGAAGACGTGGCCATGCAAAATCCCACTCACACTATAGGAGGGGAATCAGATTCTGAAGAGAATTTATGAAATGGAACAAATAACATTTTCCACTCACCAGCAGGTAGATAAATCTACTAACATATGGGAGAGATGGGTAACTTACATGATGCCCAAAGACACCAATTTGGCCCTTGAACTTAATATCCTGAGTGATGAGGCATATCTGGTGAGACACTCGTGAGAAAGTTGAACCTACTGGGAAAGGGAAAGTGGTACATATAACCCACTACTGTGATAATCTCAAATGTACTCTTTAATCTGTCAACCATATGCACAATGTTAAATGCCCTAACATCTGTTTGTGATTTTTCTTTTTGAAAGTTAATAAGTATTGATTGTTTAAACAAAAAAAAGGACAAGTTCATGAAAACAGACTCTTTGCCTCTTTAAATGTCATCTGGTCCTGCTGCTTTTCATGCCCTGAAATCATAATCCTCTGCTTGTGATATCAAAGATTAATTTCCGTGGCAACCCGCTGTGATGTCATAAATGGGGGATGATGACTTCAAGGCAGGAGTAAGCAGTGGGAACAGATGGGGACGGATTTTCAAATGATCCGGATTCCCACAAGCCATGGGTGCGCCTACGATATGGCACACCAGGTCTGCATCAATCTAAAGGGATTTTGTTATCCCTTGCAGCAGAAGAGGCTTGCTAGGCCACCCTTTTGTGGTCTAACTTGCGCCAATAATGGGGACAATTGTAACAGAAATTGCACCCAAGATTTGGCACAAGCTGCCGTAAAGCAGGTAAACTGTTGTAACTTCCCCCGAGATTGTAAAATCAGGTGCAGCTGCGGCAAACAGGAACGGCGCCGCTCTTGCAATGAAAGGGTTTGACACACGGCTTGATGTAAGCTCTGTGCCACCTCTTTGAACATCTGTCCCATGACGTTTAAGGGAAAGAGATCCTGTTTGGATGAAAACTGCAGCTATGATAAAAAACTGGACGATCCCGAAATTCAAATTTGGGGGAGTACCAAGTAACTGCGCCCTGCTGACATCAGCTGTGAGTTTTTTTCCTGAAAACCAGAAAATCGATTTACGTACAAATGGTGCATTGTATCACACATGACATCCGACTCCCAGTTGGCTGGAAAGAGCAGAACATTTGATTAATTACACTTTTGTGTCAACAGCAATGACTTCAAAACTAGTTCCAAGCTGAAAGGGATGGTAGTGTCAACTGCATGGGTAACATGTCCACGTGATGTTTTGATTAACACAAGACTCCTTTGTTATTCTATATTGAAAAGCATACTGGGTTAATTTGTTGTGTGCTACACAGGATTTCAGACACAACTCATTGAACACTGCAGGGTCCAAAATTGGCACCAGCGCATCAACTGAATGTTGTGAGTGATAGAAGGTGAGATCAGTAGAGATTTAAGAAAGAAATCTGGGGGATGCCAGTGACCCAGGTATAGGAATGAGCTGGGTTGGCAAGGGCTGCTTAGGCGGGGGGATTGCCGTCCCAGAAGACGCCCTTCCGGCCTGGGGAGGGCGGCTGCATCTTCCACTGCAACACTGCCACCGTGGTGAACACAGCTGGTAGCGTGTCTGCAGGACCTGACAGTTGGAAGAACGCTGTCATGGATGTTGGCCTGCAGACAGGCAATGTCTGCAAATGCATCACGACGTCATTCTACGCAACCCTCAGGAGGATAGAGAAACAGGAAACTGGCCAGCTTTCTGGCCAACAGACCCCGGTATATGCAACTCCCAGTCACTACTGAGATGTATAAAAGCCTGAACTCCCCCCCACAAAGATCCTGCCTGGTAGGTGGTACAACAAAGGCTTCGTGGAGGCAGAAGATATGTGCCACATGTGTGGTACAGGTGGTCAGGATGCACCACAGGGGGTGTTCCCGAGTGGATGAAGAAGCCAGAGATGGATGAGGATACAAACAGAATAAAATTTAAAAAAAAGCCTGCAGAAATGAATGATAACATTATATCCTCTTTTTACAGGATACAGAATCAAACCCTCCCATTGGGGTATATATGTCCTGGCTCTCTAGAGACAAAGATCTATTATCTTTCATATATTCAACCTGTTCAGCAATGCCGTTTATCAGATCTCACAAGAGTCGAACTGGAATGTATCTGTAATGGTGATTGCTGGCGGTAGCTTTTATAAATGGTAACTTATTTCTGTCAATTATTAACATACGGTTTTATGAACCGTGTCAGTATTGTCTGGCGTGCCTTTTGTGTTATTCCTCTTGCACTATGAATCAGGCTAAGCAATAAAAAAATGAAATGATTGATTCAAATGTTGGTGTATTATTGACTGGGCTAGTAAACATTTCCTAAACCCTGTCGGACTGAATTGGAGTTATTATGTCAATAAATCAATCAATCAATCAAATCTTTATTTATCCAGGCGGACACCATTGAGCAAGCTCATTTACAAGGTGGACCTGCATTACACATGGTCAAAAGACAGAATAACATAATTGGCAAAGGTACAGACATTAAAACACAGTTGAAACACAGATAAAGAACGAATTTAAAACAGTAATATATGAGTTCAGTAGGACAGGCAATTTGAATATCTATTCTTTCTTTGAAGGTATATTCAGTAAAGGGACGCAGGAAGGGGGTTTTGTTAAGTAATAATTTTAGGTACCTCGAGTCGGTGTGGCTGCAATGGAGAAGGGGCAGTGACAAAGCAGCTCGCTAACCTTAGGTTCTTGTTTGTAAGTCGTGGCTCACAGAAGCGGAAGGGAGTGACGAAGACCGGCTATGGCACCAGTAGGCGCTGGCGGCCCAGTTTGCAAACCTTAGGTTCATGTTATGGAGCAAGGGGTACGTAGCTCACAGAAGCGAAGAGCTATGGCACCAGGTGCCGGCAGCCCAGCTCACAAACCTTAGGTTTTTGTTGTGGAGCAAAGGGGTACGTAGCTTACAGAAGTGGAGAGAATTAACAAAGAATGGTTATGGCACCAGGAGACGCCGGCAGCCCAGAGGCAGCAAGCGGCGTCCGAGCTAGGCTCCTGGAAGAACTTGGAGCTAGGGGGAGCCGGAGCCGCCCAAATGAATTCCCCGGATACGAGCCTGGGGCACCGCTGCAGATATACCTGGATCGTGTGGCGGCTGCACTTGGAGATCTTAGGGGGTCGATGGCCCTAGGGAGAAGAATCGGAGCAAGGGTGAGGTGAAGGAAGGGAGGGCGAGGCAAAGGTGTGGGAAAAAATTAGGAATGTTAAGTGGGCAGTGCAGGCGGAGGTGACACACAAAACCATGACTGGGACGTAAACATACCAGGATACACTATCTACAGGAGGGACAGGGAGGGTAAAAGAGGAGGAGGAGGAGTTCTTTACATAAGGGAAGGAATAAAAGCAACAGAACAAAAGGGTAAACAGGGAGGAGAAGAAGCACTGTGGGTAAATTTGGAGACAGGCACTGGCACCACAATCCGCACAGGGGTTGTATACAGACCCCCTTCTCAGGGGGAGGAAATGGACAAGGAAATGATAGAAAGTATACTTAGAGTGGCAGAAAAAGGGGAGATATTGCTGATGGGTGATCTGAATATGCCAGATGTTAACTGGAGTGCAGTTGCAGCTGCCACTTCGAAGAGTGCAGTTATTCTAGATGCCCTACAGGGGCATGCCTAGACAACTAGTACTGGAGCCACTCCGAGAGGGAGCAATATTAGACTTGATACTCTCAAATGGAGATGGAGAGAGGATCACAGATGTAGAAGTGGGTAGCCATCTGGGAACTAGCGACCATCGAACAGTATGGTTCACAATAAACACAGCAATAGAGTCAAGCCATACAAAGACAAAAGTACTGGACTTTAGGAGGGCTGACTTTGCTAAAATGGGTGAGTGCCTAAGGAATGCACTAGCAAATGAAGGAAAAAGAGGGGTGGAAGAACAATGGGGAATAATAAAAACTGCCATCACAGAGGTAACGAGCCTTTGTGTGAAGCAAATAAACAAAACAAGACGATGTAAGAAACCACTATGGTTCTCAAAGGAAGTGGCAGTGAAGGTTCAAGAGAAAAAGAAAGCATTCAGGAAGTACAAGGAATCGCAGCAGGAGCAGGACAGAGAACTGTATCAGTTAAAGCAAAAGGAGGCTGGGAAGGCAGTCAGAACAGCAAAGGCCCAAACCGAGGAAAAGATAGCCAACTCAGTTAAGAAGGGGGAGAAAACCTTTTATAGGTACATCAGGGAGCGAAGGAAGACCAAGGGAGGGATAGTGAGGCTTAATAAAGGGGAGGGAGGGTGGGCAGAGGGAGACTGTGAAAAGGCAGAGATACTAAACAAATATTTTTGCTCAGTATTTACAAAGGAAGAGGGGGAGGTACATAAAATAAACAGTAGTAACACTCTGGATACAGAAGTTGATACCAGCCCATTTACAGAAGAAAGGGTTCTGAAAGAACTCTTAAAACTGAAGGTGGACAAAGCAATGGGGCCTGATGGGATTCATCCCAGAATTCTAAAAGAACTAAGGGTAGAACTAGTGACACCACGACTACCCTCTTTAACAAATCATGGGAGGATGGGTGGTACACGAGGACTGGAGGAGGGCAGATGTGATTCCCTTCACAAAAGTGGGAGCAAGGCAGAAGCAGGAACTATAGACCTGTTAGTTTAACCTCAGTGATAGGGAAAATGATGGAATCACTTCTAAAGGAAAGAATAGTCGGTATCTAGAGGCCAGAGGGCACAGGACCCTAGACAGCATGGATTCACAGCGGGAAGGTCATGCCAGACGAATCTGATAGATTTCTTTGACTGGGTGACCAAAGTAGTAGATCAGGGAGGGCTGTAGACATGGCCTACCTAGACTTTTAGCAAGGCATTTGACACAGTCCACACAAAGATTAATATACAAGTTAGCCAGCCTGGGTGGGTCCCAAGATGACAGCCTGGGTAAAGAATTGGCTGGAGAATAGGACACAGAGAGAAAAAGTAAATGGAGTCCACCCAGAAGAAAGGAGGGTTACTAGTGGGCACCGCGAGGGTTCAGATAGGACCAGTCCTCTTCAATGTTTTATAAGTTGACATTGCAGAAGGACTGGAAGGAAAAGTATGTCTCTTTGCAGATGACACTAAGATCTGCAACAGAGTTGATTCACAGGGTGGGGTGGAAAGGATGAGAAGGGACTTGGCAAGGTTAGAGGAATGGTCAAATGTATGGCAGCTTAGATTCAATGCTAAGAAGTGCAAGGTAATGCACCTGGGAAACAAAAACCCAGGGGAAGAGTACACAATGGGGGGGTGAGATACTAACAACAACAAAAATGGAAAGGGACCTGGGGGTAGTCATATCAGATGACCTAAAGGTGGGCAAGCAATGTGAGAAGGCAGCAAGGAGGGCTGGGGGATACTGGGATGCATAGGGAGAGGCATCACCAGTAGAAAACAGGAAGTTATTATCCCTCTGTACAGACAGCTGGTGAGACCCCATCTGGAGTACTGTGTGCAGTTCTGGAGACCCAATTCCGCAAAGACATAGACAGGATGGAAGCTGTCCAGAGGAGGGCAACTAAATGTTGCAGGGTCTGCACCAGAGGACATATGAAGAGAGACTTAAGGAGCTTAATATGTATAGCCTTGAGGAAAGGAGGGAGAGGGGGGACATGATAGAAACTTTCAAGTACCTCAAGGGAATCAACAAAGTCCAAGAGGGTAGCATCTTTCAAAAAAAGAGGTGTGCAAGAACAAGAGGGCACAATTTTTTTTTTTTTTATATTGTCTCTTTTTCCCTCCCTCGTGCCCCAGAGTTACCTCTCCTTCAGAAGCGCCTAGGACCAGGCGTTCCCCTACTATCTCCCTTAGCCACCTACCTCATATTTGCAGCCTTCCTCGGGCTAGTCCGTGTAACCTTGCATGGATGGGTCCCCTCCTCGAGGGAAAGGCACCAGCGGGCAGAACCAGCACACTACTATTCTCTGGACCCTCGGAGCTGCTGAGGCAATTGTGGCTCTCAGGGAGTGTTCAGAGATGTCCGGGCAGCGTCCAATCATCCAGTAAACTTCGGGCGGATTTTCTCGTTTTCTTGTTCCTCCCTACTTACGCCGCTACATGCATTGCCTCTAGTCTCCACTAGGGGCCTCTGCATGAGCGAAGATGCTCCCTAACCCACCCCAGGACAGGAGAGCAGTCGCCGGACGCCGACATCCTGCTCCTTTCCCCTAAGCCGACCGAGACCCGAGTCCGTTTCGAACCCGGGTCGCTGGTGTGGATTGAGGTAGGCGCCAGCGCCAACCTCTACGCCACCGGCCGGTACAAGAGGGCACAATTTGAAGATAGAGGGGCTGCGGCCCGAGGTAATTTAAGAAAGTATTTTTTCACAGAGAGGGTTGTGGATGCATGGAATGGCCTTCCGGAGGAGGTTGTGGAGTCAAAATCAGTGGTGGAATTCAAGCATGCATGGGATAGTCATAAGGCAATTCTGGGGGTTGGGGGTAGGAAGAAGTAGGCTGCTGGTTAACTAGGATCTGCAGCTTATCCAGTAGGTAGGGAAATGGGCAGACTGGGTGGGCCAAGCGGTCCTTATCTGCCGTCAAATTCTATGTTTCTATGTTTCTATGATACGAAAACGGTAGGAGAACAAGGTCAATGGAAGCAGTGACATTTTTCTCTGATTAACTTTGCGTATAAGGACTTGAACACTGTAACAGTAACTGGGGTTCTTGGCTTCAACATTTTCTGAGTTTCATTCCAAAGCATCGGAAGCGAATAGCTTATGGCCGCACTCCCATATCGTCTGTGGACCCTGGGGATATTCAGAGTGATCAGGGAGCAGCTCCTTAGAGCGTATTTTCAGACTTCGTTTAGGGCCGGAAGATCAGAGATACAGCGTGGTAGCTTTCCTGCTAACGCTTTCAGAGTCCACATGGCCAAGTTTCTTTTACGTCTGAATTGTAAGGAGGTCCAACCCACAGCAGCATACAGGAAACAGTGATGGGTAGAAGAGGGGAGGCCGGTAATGAAGCGCAGTGCTCTGTGATACAGGACGTCCAGCTTACCCAGATATAGGCGCTGTAAATGGTTGTAGATGAAATCAGCGTAGTCTAAAAGGGAGATGAAGTTGACTGTATGCGAGCTGTTTTTTTTTGCTCATGTTAGAAAGCGTTTATCCTGAGAAGAGCCCTAGTCTCTGTCTCAGCTTTTTTACCATGTCCTCCAAGTGTTCCCCGAAGAAGAGCTTATGGTCTAGCCAGATTCCCAGGTATTTGAACTTGGGGACATAGTCCAGGTTTTCCCCCAATAAGGTAGTGATAGGGGGGAGAGTGCCAAATGCAGAATAAGATGGGAGGTTGCCAGGTGACAGAATCATCGCCTTAGTTTTTTTGGCATTGAGCAGCAGTTTTTTATTGAGAAGCTGGTGTTGGAGGATGTCGAAGTCAGATTGTAGTTCTTTACAGGCAGCTTCAGGTGTAGACCGGCTTAGGTACAGCACCGTATCATCTGTAAACAGGTGGATACTGGCTTTCTTAATGCCAAGGTCGATATTGTTTAATGTATAAGGTGAAGAGTATTGGTCCCACAATGGATCCTTGAGGGACACCTCTAAGTAACGGTGTGGGGAGGAGAGCTCCCCTTGTGCTTTGACCTGCTGTTGCCTATCCGTAAGGTAATTCTGGAACCAGCTCAGAGAGGTGGTGTCTAGACCTAACGCTTTTACTGATGAAAGAAGTAGGGAGTGGTCGACAGTATCGAATGCCTTGCTGAGGTCCAGAAAGACAGCTCAGACTAACTTTTTGTTATTAAGGTCAAGTTGCCAATCGCTGAAATCTTGGCCAGCACTGCGGATCATCAGACATTGTGGTTCATGCGGAAGCCTGATTGCATAGGATTTAGAAAATTTGTCTTTTCCAAGAAGGCTTGTAGCTGTGCGTTTACTATTTTTTCTAGGATTTTTGACAGTATGGGGAGTAATGAAATTGGCCTATAATTATTTAGGTCACAAGGATCCCCAGATTTAAAGAGCAGTATAATGTGGGCGGTTTTCCATAATTCAGGAAGAGACCCCTGGGATAGTTACAGATTAAACAGGTGGGTAATGGGCACTGCCAGTGCATGCCAGGCAAGTTTTAAGAAGTAGGGATCTAAGGAGTCCGCGCCGGCGCTTTTCTTGGTATCCAGGTGAAGTAGGTGCTCTTAAACTTCTTTTAGGGTAACTGGTGAGAAGGAAAAGGCGGCTTTCATTAGATTTGGGTCCGGAGGCAACATGTTCATCTGGTGGTGCAACTTACAAGCAGGCAAGTTATCGAAAGCCAGGCCAGCTGAGGCAAAGTGGTTATTGAATGCTTGTAGTATTTCGTTTTTGTTGCTAATGATGCCATTATTAGAGGATATTTTTGAGGGGAGTGCGTTACCTGTCGTGTGTCCAGAGAGGTCTTTTATGGTAGTCCAAAATTTTGTTGGACATTTTGAAGCGGCGTCTAACTCTGGGCGATAGAATTTGGATTTGGTTTCCCTGATCAGCTTTGTGCATAGGTTCCTAGCGGTTCTGAAGAGACACCAATCTTTATCCATCTGTGTTTTACGAGCACATTTCCAAAGCTTGTCCCTTTTTAGTAAAGCGGCTTTGAGGTCTGCAGTAAACCAGCGGTATGTTCTTAGCTTTATGCGAGTTTTGACCATGGACGCATGGGCATTAAGGGCATATGTTAAGATTTCTTGGAAAATGGTAAAGGCATTGTTTACTGATTTTGCAAGGAAGAAGCTCTGCCAGAATGGAGAGGTCTTAAGGTCATTGATACAGGCCAGTGGGTCAAAGTTTCTTTTAGATCTCTTAGTAGAAAATTTCGAGATAGGTTTGGACATATGGCTAGTTCTCACACCAGCAACAAAACAGTGATTGCTAACACTGGCGTGGAAGATTCCTGCATGGGAGAAGAGGTGGGATTTATTTACTAGTAGGACATCTAGGAGGGTGCTACTTGATGGGTTTTTCTTATTGATGCGTGTAGGTGCGTTGATAATGTTGTGAGAGACCATGGGAGTCGCAAAAAGATTTGAGTGGTAGCGAGGCGCTGGTCAGCCAGTCGTAGTTGAGGTCTCCCATTATTATAGTTTCTAGGTTAATGGGAGTCCATCATAGATGATAGGTGAGTCAGTAACTGTGATCCAGCAGAAGGTGGTCTGTAGCAGCCGATAACTCGGATGGCTGACGCAGGGGAGGTTTCAATTTTTAGGGACAGGCATTTGCATGCGTTGGAAAGCGAGGAGTCGACGAGAATAGAGACTGATAGTTTGCCCTTCGCGTAGATGGCGACTCCTCTGCCCCGGTTTGTCTGTCAGCTCTGAATAGAAGATAGTTGGGTATGGCAATCTCCTTGTCAGGAGTGGATGGACGGAGCCAGGATTCTGTTATAACAAGCACGTCGGGTTTGGTGTGGGAGATCCAAGCCTGTATGGAGGACAATTTTTTTAGAAGGCTACATGTATTAACATGCATGAAGCTGATACCTTTTAGCTTAGGGAGTTCTGAGGGTGAGGCGATATCTTTTGTGGGCCCAGGATTGGGCTCCACGGTGCCCGAGCATAGTAGTAGAAGGAGTACGAGTTTCCTTAGGGCTACAAGGGATATTCTGGAGATTTTCGTCCTTCTCCTAGTAGAAGTAACATCTGAATCTGTTTGCGGTGGCCTGTTGTAGGTGTTATGTTAAAGCAGAAAGAAGTGGGGAAGGCAGTCAGAATAGCAAAGGCCCAAACCGAGGAAAAAATAGCCAACTCAGTTAAGAAGGGGGGAAAAAACCTTCTATAGGTACATTAGGGAGCATAGAAAGATTAAGGGAGGAATAGTGAAGATTAATAAAAGAGAGGGGAGGTGGGCAGAGGGAGACAGTGAAAAGGCAGAGATACTGAATGAATACTTTTGCTCAGTATTCACAAAAGAAGATGAGGAGGAGTTACCTAAACCAGACAATAGAAGCACTCTGGGGAGGGGAGTTGACACCAGTCCATTTACAGAAGAAAGAGTCCTGAAAGAACTCCTAAAACTCAAGGTGGACAAAGCAATGGGGCCTGACGGGATTCACCACTGACCACACTTTTTAACAAATCATGGGAGGATGGGGTGGTACCTGAGGACTGGAGGAGGGCAGATGTGATTCCCCTTCACAAAAGTGGGAGCAAGGCAGAAGCAGGAAACTACAGACCTGTAAGTTTGACCTCAGTGGTAGGGAAAATTATGGAATCACTTCTGAAAGAAAGAATTGTTGAGTACCTACAGGCCAGCGGGGCACAGGCCCCAAAGCAGTATGGATTTACAGCAGGAAGGTCATGTCAGACGAATCTAATTGATTTCTTTGACTGGGTGACCAAAGTAATAAACCAGGTAGGGGCTGTGGATATGGCCTACCTAGACATTAGCAAGGCATTTGACACAGTCCTGCACAAAAGACTAATAATCAAGTTAGCCAGCCTGGGAGTGGGTTCCAGGGTGGTAGCCTGGGTAGCAAACTGGCTGCACAACAGGACACAGAAGGTAATAGTGAATGGAACACATTCCAAAGAAAGGGGGGTTACTAGTGGAGTACCTCAGGGCTCAGTACTGGGTCCAGTCCTCTTTAACATCTTTATAGATGACATTGCAGAGGGTATGGAGGGAAAGGTATACCTCTTTGCAGATGACACAAAGATATGTAACAGAGTTGATGCACAAGGGGGGGTAGAAATGATGAGAAGGGACTTGGCAAGGTTGGAGGAATGGTCAGACATATGGCAATTTAGATTCAATGCAAAGAAGTGCAAAGTAATGTACCTGGGAAACAAAAACCCAGGAGAAGAGTACACAATAGCAGGGGAGGTACTAACAACAACAAAAATGGAAAGGGACTTGGGGGTAGTCATATCAGATGACCTAAAGGTGGGTAAGCAATGTGAGAAGTCAGTAAGGAGAGCCAGGGGGATACTGGGATGCATAGGAAGGGGCATCACAAGCAGAAAAAGGGAAGTGGTTATCCCTCTGTACAGACAGTTGGTGAGACCCCATCTGGAATACTGTGTGCAGTTTTGGAGACCCCATCTACGCAAGGACATAGACAGGATGGAAGCAGTCCAGAGAAGGGCAACTAAAATGGTGCAGGGTCTGCATCAGAAACCATATGAAGAGAGACAGAGAGCTTAATATGTATACCCTCGATGAAAGGAGGGACGGGGGACATGATAGAAACTTTAAGTACCTCAAGGGAATCAACAAAGTCCTGGAGGGTAGCATCTTCTTGAAAAAGAGATGTAAGAAACAAGGGCAATTTAAAGATAGAGGGGACGGCCCAGGGGTAATGTGAGGAAATTTTTTTTCACGGATAGAGTGGTGGATGCATGGAACTGCCTTCCTGGGGAGGTTGCTGGGTCTAAAACAGTGGGGGAATTCAAACATGCATGGGACAGACATAAGGCAATTGTACTGGGGGATTGCAGGAAGTAGGCTGTTGGTTAACTAGAATCTGCAGCTTATCCAATAGGAAGAGAAATGGGCAGACTGGGTGGGCCAAGTGGTCCTTATCTGCCGTCAAAGTCTATGTTTCTATGTTTCTATCATTACATAGCATAGGACCCTTGCTGTGAAGTACCACGGGGTGACCTCACCGGGGGAAGGTGGCTGACTCCTTCCCACTGGTATTTGACATCCTGATGCGCACTGAATATGCCCTCCATGGTAAGGGTGCAGAGGTGCAGAGGTGTTGCAGGAGTTGAGTAAGGGCCTGATGTGCACACATTCGATGGGAGAAGGATGGATTTCCCCAGTAGTGTAGGTCCAAACTCGAAGTTCCCCTAATAGGGGTAAGATACATAAGGTGCTAAGGAGCTGAAGCCACTTTGCCATGATTAAGGTATGAAGGATCTATTTAGAGAAGCTTTTTGTAGGGTACAACTCCTTATTTTGTATTGAAAGCTAGTGTGATACGTTGGACAGCCCCCGGAGGACTAATGAATACTTAGCCAGAAAGAAAGGGTAGGAAAGAAAAAAGAGAGGTATACGGTGAGAGCCAATAGCTGCAGTGGGCGGAGCAAGACGGTCTATATAAGAATGTGCAGGGAGGGGCATGGGTGGATGGGTGTAAAGTTTCTGACTTTGCAGTACCTACTCAGCGGGTTGAATCCGAGCTTGTGGTCTCGGGCATCGCGGGTTTCTGGAGCCTGGATTGTTCGTACGCTGGATCATGCGGCAGTAGAGTTGGGAGCCCTAGAAGGGTCTCGGCTGAAGAGGGAAGGAGAGAGGAGCCAAATTAGTACTGGAGTAGGACAAAAGGGTCTCACTAGCCAGTGTCAAGAAAATTTATAAGTGAATGGGGAGATTTCCTTGGCGCCTGGGAATCTGGCTGCAGTTACAAAGTCAAGGAAAGTGCTGTAATCACTGTAAGCATTTAGGTAAATTTAACAAAGTAAAAACAACTTTTCTAGGTAGATTTAACAATTTCTAAGCAGATTAGGCAAGTAAAAAACAGTACAGGTATTAGATTTCAGTCAAGTTTAGCTAGGAAAATTGTGCCTTGTTGCTCAGCTAGCTAGGAAAGAATGGTGAAGTAAAGGGACCAATCGGAGTGAGCCTGGCAAAAGGCGCTCGTGCTCCGATTGGTTTGTGGCTTGCTCAGCCGGGTTGAACCGAGCTTGTGGTCTCGGGCATCGGTTTCTGGCGTGCCGACTGCCCGGTGGCCGTGGATTGTGCAGCAGTAGAGCCGGGAGCCCTAGAAGGGTCTCAGCTCTCAGCAGGTTGAATCAGAGCTTATGGTCTCGGGCGTAGGCTTCTGGAGCCAGTTGGGCCAGTGAAATGAATGTAAGGCGAGTGCTCTGCCAAGATGACCAGATTTTTTGGGGGACACGACTGTGGCACAATATGGAGACTTCACTTAGGGGGATGGTAAACCGGGGAGGCCCATCCGTCCAGGGCTACAGGAGAGTAGCAGAGTGGCTCTGTGGGCCAGGAGAAGACGCTGGCACAAAACTGCAGGAGATCCACATAAGTGGCCAGAAATACCGGGGGATGAAGAGAGTGTAAAAAAAAAAAAAAACGTGGGGTCAGTGGATTTTCTCAGCCATTAGTCAGAAATTTAATTTCAGCAGGCTTTTTATTTCTTTTATTCTATTTGTACCCCCATCCATCTCTCTTTCTTTTTTTAATTCAATAAGTTTTTATTAGTGTCAGAGCAGAACGATTACATTCATACAGAACCATCAGAGAGCAGTATACAATCATGGAACATTGAGATACTCAACCATAACTAAGAACATTAACAAAGGCTAACATGAGTACAAGCATGAAGGACAAGTTAAAATGACAAACAATGGTGACTGTGCGGCAATACTGAAGCACGCGAAATAAAATAACCTTACACCTCTGAATACTAGAACTGAAAAGAGGACATCAGAACAAATTCAAACAGTCATTTTTGAAAAGGCGGACTATATTTCAAGAAACTTAGAGGAGTCTGATTAAGCAGTAGATAAATCCTTTCATTTTGGGCAAGGGCAGACATGCAGTAAAACCATTCAGACAGGGAGGGTGTTGTTTGATCCTTCCAGTTTGCAAGTAATAATAGTTTAAGGGCCAAGGAAGCCGCCAAAATCCAATTTATCTTGCACTTAGAGAGTGGATTCAGACAAGAGGAAAGTCCCAGTATAAAAGCCTGAGGAGACAACAGGATCTTCACCCCCATGACGGATTCACAAATCCCATGCACTTGCCTCCCAATTTGGACACAAGGGGACAACCCCACAAAATAGGCAGAAGATCCGCATGAGGTTCACTGCACCTCCAACAAATACCACCCTGACAGAACCCATTTTTTCTAGTCTGGAAGGGGAGTACTCGTACTGATGAAGAATTTTAAACTGTACGGTCCTACCCCGAACCTCCTTACAAGCCTACTGGGCGTTATTCCAGGCAGAAACCCAATCACTTACAGAGGTACTCTGCCCCAGGACTAATTCCCATTTAGATTTCATAACCTCACAAGCAAGAAAGTAGTCAAGGTTATTACAAATAAATTTGGACAACTTGGAGACCCTTCCTTTGGAACCAGCTGCTCTGCAAACAGGATTCCAATCCATGCTCTCATTGGAAAGTTTTTAAATTGTGGCCTAGAACTGAGTCCTCTAAGGCTTTACTGATTAGCAAGTAGGATACGAAATGAAACTTCGGAAGTTTGAATTCTAGACTGAGTTCTCCGGAGGATTTCATTATATCAGTACTAGAGTCTCTATCAAATCTCCCACATTGGAAATACGCAGTCCCAGCCATTCAGTATTAGAGAGGGGCCTGCCTCCTAACTGAATGTTAGGATTGGACCAGAGGCTCTCCAGACATGGCGTCAAGATATCCAAGCGAAGCTTCGCCTTTAAGAGCTTAATCGCTTTGAGAGAACTGTTAATGTAAGGAAATGTCTTACTCCCCATTATCCCAGCTCTGAACAAAAGGTCAGAAGGCTTAACTGGCTTACAGAGCTGCATCTCTACTTCAAACCATAGTGGACAATCGTTAGGTGAGGGAGAGAGAGGTAGCGGATAGACTGCTTGAAAAGAAAAGCCAGTTGATACATTTCCCACCAGGGGAGACCAAACCCTCCCTGAGACCTGTAAGCCCTAAGTTTAGAGATTGATGAAGGATACTGCTCAACTAACAAGGCCCTTGTTAGTCAAGCGGTGCCCTTCATTAATCTCCAAACAGCCATTATATGGTATTAAATTGGGATGCAAAGTGGGCCCCATTAATTTCAATGGGGCACGTCCCCGCGCTCTCCCTTGCTCAACGTCATAGCATGGGGGGCATGTTCCTCAATACGGAAATGAAAGAATCAGCTGGCAACGTTTCTCGGGGGCAAAATATGATGCCTTGTAGCAAAATAAACACAAAGTATTAAACGGTGAATATGGTGGGGACTGATGTACGCAGACCTAAACTATGTTACCATATAAGCGAAGTTGCTGGGCAATAACGTGACAAAATCACTTTAAAATGGCTACATATCAATTTGTTCTGGGCAGTTCATCACACGACAATATGCTCTGTCGCATTAGCTCCAGAGTCAATCAGTCCCTATAACAATTCGTCCCTGCACAATTCACCTACCACATGAGACAATGTGCTCGAGGGTAGGGGGAAGGTCATGTCAGATCGATTTAATGATTTTCTTCGAGAAGATTAGCAGTGTCATGGAGGACAGAAATCCTGCAGATGTAATGTTCCTAGAATACAGCAACGCTTTTGAATCTGTGCCACATGCTGAATTGTTGGACAGTTTACAGGAGGTAGGGATAAACGACAGGCTGGTGGCAAGAATTTGGTCATGGCTAGAGGACCAAGAACAAGTGATTTCAGTTTTAAAAAACACTGCCAACAAACTGTCAAAAAAGGAATTGGTGAGGGGCGCTGTGGAGCCCGAGCAATATGGCCGCAGGGATCTAGAGAGAAGCGAGACCTCAAGATAAAACTTTATTTTTTGAAGGTCGAGAACCTCATACGAAATTAACAAAGTACATTACTGGATATCGGAGATTCCCTAGTGCAAAATTGGGGAATCCTAAGAAGGATACATCGGGAGGAGAGAGTGCTAAAAGCAAAAGTTATGTCGGTTCTCTGCCCACGAGGTCGGCGCAAGGCCGTTTTACATTGGATCCTGATATAGATGGAAACGAGGAGACGCTGCAGACTTTGGGTCAAAAAATGAACCGTATGCTTGCATCCATGGAAGGCCTTTCTGACCGTTTTGATACCCTATCAAACAGAGTGACTCTCCTGGAGACAGACACAGGATCAATCAAAACCGTGGTCTCCGATGTTAAGAAACAATCGGAGACAGCGATGACTGCAACATCAAGACTGGTGCAAGAGAACAAACATCTGCGGTCTCGATTAGAGAGCCTGGAAAACCAAGCCAGGGCCTATAACCTCAGGATTCTAGGAATACCGGAAGGCAATGAAGGGGACCATCTCACTCTATTTTTAAAAGACTGGTTGGAACAGCAACTAGGTCAGCACCTATTGAATAGGACTTGGTCAATTCAAAGGCTTATAGAGTTGCCTTCGTGGAAGGCCTATAGCACGGATACCCCGAGGACGATCGTGGCGGTGATGGACAGTTTGGGGACTAGAGACCTTATTTTGTCTTTTACCAGACAAAAACGTATTCTGCTACAAGATGGGGAGAGAATGTCCATATCTCCCGATTTAAGCTACGCGACTAGGCAAAAAAAGAAGCGTTTTGATGGCACACGAGCTATGCATCGGGAAGCACGAATTATACATAATATGTTTCCTGCAAGACTCAGAGTGGCCTACGAAGGAAAAATCTACATATTTTCGGATCCTGCTGATGCTCTGACTTGGGCGCAGAAACACGTAAAGCTCTCTAGAAGACGACGAGAGTCCTCCCAAGCTAATTCGGAAGTTGAAGAGGATAACGAACTCTAAAGAGACACGTATGTCTTCCTGACTCCACATTTGACAGCTATAATTAAGCTCAGGACGATATTACCCTTCCCTGAATATTGGACTTTCATTTCATAAGGGGAATAGAAGAGCTAAATGCTCTTGTAACTCTGTTGGGAAGGATATGAAGTTACATAGACATGTTAAGTACATAATCTACATGTGAAGTTATTTTATGGCTTAATGAATACATGCTCACAGAGGTCTAGCAAAATTAAAATTAAGGGCAGAAAATCCCCAATAGTATAAAACCATAATGGTAAAATTTATTTTGGTAAAGCATGCTGCTTTTTTTTACTATCCTTTTATAGGAAGTTTAAAATAGGGGTTACTTTTATAAAGTAATAGCAATTAAGCATGCAGCTCATGGGCTTACTAAACACAGCAATCAATCCTGTTTTTCCTTTTTTCTCGCATGAATATTCATTTACTGGAATACCCCCATGCTGTATCTCATAGATGTATGACGAACTTGTTTAACTGCTTGTATTAAGAGGGGTGGCGCCCTCATGTGGAGATATGTGTCCTCAAGCTCTACATCAGAAATAATATTGTATGTTTTTTATGCAAAACAATAAAGTATAAAAAAAAAAAAAAAAGGAATTGGTATGTTATCCCTTATCCATAGACACATAACCAGCAGAGAGAAAAGTTTTGAGGTCACTGCTGGTGAGGCCGCATCTAGATTTTTGTGCTCAGTTTTTTGTCACCTTACTATGAAACAGAGATCAAGGCATTAGAGGGGATCCAGCGTAGGGCAACAACAATGATTAAGGACTTACATTCTCTGGATTATGTGGAAAGACTGAGAGTACGGGGGATGTACACGTCGGAATATTTCTGTGTTTGGTTTATGGTGCCTTTACAAATCACGATTTATGGGAACATACAGGATCATACACAAAGAATATACTGAGGGACACGAGCTCATGCACTGCAGCTAAAGGGAGACGTAAACCACTCAAGAAAGAGATCAATATGGTTCTCCCAGAGGGTGGTGTGCCTGTGGAATAGCCTTCCTATAACCATAGTTGGCAGAGAAAACAAGGCACAGTTTAAAAGAAACCTGGACAGTTTCTGCGGGATTTCAAATATAGGAGGATACAACCTTTGAGAAAAGGTGAGCAACAAAGGGCAAACTGCCTCACAATGCTCTACTAAGACCTATGAGACCTAAGAGGAAGTCGTACTGTAATTTTATTTGGAGTACAGCACAACATCTAGTGGGAGCAAACTGTTCGGAAACTAATTGTCATAGGGATCGACTGATGCCGGAGCTAATGTGATGGAGAGCATTGTCACATGACGAAGAGCCCAGAATGAATTGACATGTCAACGCTTAAAATCTAGTAACCCAAAGCATCTTTTATTTTTTATTTTGAACAAATTTATTGAAGCCAATCCTCAGATTCTTTTTGTACCATAATAATTCCAAAATGTTTTTGTTCAATTAAAAAAAAAAAAAAAAAAGAAGTCTATTGCCACGAGCAAGTTGCTTAGCATGTAGATAATTTTAGGGGCGACCCCTTATCCCTCAGCCTCTTCCTACTGGCAATGTAACCTCTGTTAGCTTAAAATAAGGAACACTACTCTTATAGAAGAGATCAAGATGAAAAAGCTTAATTGCGATGCGGACGATTTATTGGTCACTGTTCAAAACCCTTATCATTCCATTAGCAGCCTTATGTCAGTAATGAAAGAATGCAAAAATGTATCTGGGCTTAACATTAACTGAAGCAAATCAGAAACAATGCCCTTGGGGACTTTAACATCTAACTCTGAATTAGGGTCCTAAGCAGAACTTCTAAGGTGGAAGAAAGATTCTGTAACGTATCTAGCAGTAAAAAGTATGGAAACTCTGTCTGCCATGGTTAAATCAAAATTGGAACCCTTACTAGAACATATGGAAATAGAATTTGAAGAGTGGAAAAACCTGCCGTTGTCACTTTTGGTGGGAAAATCAATGCAATAAAACTAATAGCTATGGACCTGCCTACCAGCGGAAATGGTGGACATGAAGACAGTACAGGCCTTTAAGGGAAGCCTGGACACATTCATGTTTTCCAGGGGAATCACTGGCGTACCCTGGGTAGTAGGGTGGGTAGGAAATCTCTATAAATGTATACGTTTTTGCAGCATACTTTTTTCATTATCGCTTATGAAGCGGGGGTGGGGTGGGTGCAGCAGAAATGATGGGCCTAGCATCCCTTCCAAACTTAAGTTACGATGTTACTATATCTTTTTCTCTCATACTTTTTTTCATATATATATATATATATTGTGTACTCCTTCTTCCCCGGTTGTTGCATCGGCAATAGACCCTGCAATCATGGATATATCCTGTTTAGGCGTCATTCTGGGTTACTTTTCCTTTCACCAGTTTTCTCCCCATGTCCCTCCCTCCACTCCATGATGTGTGGCCTCGCTCCAGTGTCCTCGTACGTACACAGTGCCCTTGTGGTGAGAGCATGCTCTCTGGCCCAGACATAGGGGTCGATGTGGTGTTAGAACCCATTGCCAACCTCCCCTGACTGAGGCACGTTGCCCTGCCGCGGCTTCTGTAGCCTGGTCTACCTCCTGATGCGGTGCACCAAGCTCGCTCCCAATCTCAGATCACCTGCAAGGCAGTGCGACACGCTGTCACTGGGCTGCACTGGCGGCTTTAGAGAAAACTTTGAACATTATATACAGACATAATTCAGCTTACATTTTATATGAAATACACAATTTTACATCCACCATTAATTCAAATCAGTGTGACAAAAATGCAGACTGGCTCTGATTTTTAAGCAGGAGTACATGGTTCCAAATGTTCTCTCAAACACTCTGCAAAGGCTGAAAACAAGACACAGACGTGTTCTTCTCAGGATTCATCAATGTGCCTCATCCGTATCTTGGCCCATGGGAAGGAAGAACCAGCCCTTATGTGGTCTCACTGGTTTGGGTCATGGTGAGCCCTAAACAGGAAAGCAGACTAAAAGACAAAGAACTTCAGCACAAAAGCACTGAGGTAGGCATTATCTGGGAAGGGGACTGGCATTAAAGCCAGGTTTCAAAGAAAAACAAAACTGCACATAGCCTAAGATTTTGCAAAGCATCATGGGCTCTTCAAATCACCATGACATTACATTTTACAGATTACCCTACATTTAATACATTGTCTGCATTTTTCTTCCCTTTGATCCTTGTCCCATAGCGTTCATCTGGTTCTACTGCTCAGTCCTTTGCTGACATTGTAATCATCTGTTTGTGACATCACAGTTGTTGTGGAAATGTTTATGATGTAACGAACAGAGGATTAAGACTTCAGCAAAGGATTAAACAGCAGGAGCAGGTTAACTAACATACTAAAGAGCCAGCAGAATAGGCCAAATGGTCTGTCTTGTCTGCTCGAAAGCCAGCAACCTAGTGGCTGCTCGCCTTACCGCCCCCCCCAGCCCCCAAGAGAGTCTTCTTTCTATTCAGATTTCCCTTATAACCGCTCAACAAAGAATACTGTATACAGTTCCAGAAGCAACGTCTCCAGAAGGACATAGAGTGGCGGTGGTCCACAAGTGGGCAATTAAAATGATGTGAGGTCTGCATCAAAAGCCCTATGAGGACAGTCTAAAGGAGCCCAATATGTACACCCTGGAAGAGAGAAGGGGATATGATAGAGACCTTTAAATACTTCACGGGAGTAAATAAGATATAAGAGGGAAGTATTTTTCAGAAGAAAAGGTGCTCAAGAACAAGGGGACATGCTATGAAGTTGGGGGGGTAGATTCAGGAGAGATGTGAGGAAGTACTTCTTCACAGAAAGAGTGGTGGATTCCTGGAACAGTCTCCAGCCTAGGTGGTGGGGGCAAAAACAGTGGGGGGAGTCAAGAATGCATGCATACGAATAAGGGAATCTCAGTGGAAAGGAATGGGGGAGGGATCAAGAGTCTAAGATGAAGTAGGGTCTGCGGTGGTAATGAAGAAGGGAAAATGGGCAGACTGGGTGGGCCAAGTGGTCAATACTTGCCAACAAATTCTTTGTTTCTATGTAACTGTAGGGTCAAAGATCCTGTTTCCAGGAAAATAAACCTATTAATGAAGAATAAAAGGAAATGAAATATAGAAATCTATGAAATATGTTAGCTGAAATGTGTATCAATATTATATATATATGTAACCCCCCTGCAAATGGGGGTTCCCAAAAGACTTCCAGGAGCTTGCTTGAATGCTCCAAGCCTGAATGGTGTTTGGCATTTAAGCCATTTATCAGTGAGTGTTTTTAGAACCTCTGGTACTGTCTCTTTAAGAGCTGTCTGCTTGCAGACATAATTAGTTTGTATGGGGGACTGTGTGTTTCTTTGATTGAGTACTCCTCAAGCTGCTGCCAATTCACTTCATTTTGCAGTCACTAGGAGTGTAAAGGGAACCTATCTGAAAGATGTAACTGTTTGCCAGAAATTATTTAGAGTAATAATGAAATTACAGTTTGTCTAACCTGCTTTCTTTGCAGTCAGAACTGTGTCTGCTAGTTCCCATTCTAGTTTTGAACTGCTGAACTGGACCAATCAGTGTGGGTAAGCTAGCTCTAAAATGGTGCCTTGGACGAATCAGAACTTGGACTCATAATCTGAGCCAGCCACAAGAGGATTGTATGGGCAGTGACTTGGGAGATGTAGTTTAGACTTCAGTGTCTTTTGGACCAACAGCAGCAGTCTATTGTGAGTGACAGCCAATCCAGTCAAGAACTGGGAGGAACTCAAAGGAAGTGCCCGTTTGTCGGTTGGAGTTTCAGTTGAGCTTTGGCAGTGAAGAAGGAAGGAGCCCTGTGCTTTTTCAGTGTGCAGTTTTAGTCAAAAACCGTGTGTAAGGCCCAGAGTTCCGGTCTGCAGCTTGTGTAACAGCTTGTTAGGACTGAATCCGTCCTGTGAAAAGAATCAAAGGATCTCTGAAGAGCAAAGGAGGGAGAGAGGTGATATGATCGAGACATTTAAACACCTTAAGGGCATAAACAAGGTGAAAGAGTCTAACATGTTTAAATATAAGAAAAATAGCAGGACAAGAGGACACAGCATGAGATTAGAGGGAGGCCGATTAAGGGGAATATGAGGAAATTCTTTTCACAGAAAGGGTGGTGGATGCATGGAATGGCTTACTACAAGAAGTGGTGGCTATGAATACAGTGCAGGGCTTCAAACAGGCATGGATAGGCATAAGGAGCAATACAAATGACTATGAATAGATAGGTCACTGACAGAGCAAAGGCCGATGGCACATTTATGAGGTAGAAAAAGAAATGGGCAGACTGGATGGGCCTTGCGGTCCTTATCTGCCGTCAACTTCTATGTTTCTATGTTTCTATGTTAGAAACCAGGCTCACCCTGTAGAAGACTGGAGGAATTGCTGAAAATTGCACTCGGTCTGTCAGGAACTGAATCTGCTGTGTGTTCTCCCGGGTATTGTGCAGTAATTGCGATCGGGATACAGATGCAGCCTGCCTGGTATAGTGCTTTCTTTTATATGGATGTGTGAAGAGGTTTGTGTACCTCAAGTGAGCCCTGCTGACATTGAAGGACCCTATCTTATTTGGAGGTCGTGAGTACTAATTCAGGGTCGCTCCTGTTGAATTGCCACATTAAATCCAAATGGAATTACTGTACTGCTGACTGTTTAATTCTCCTTTCTCTGTGTGAAAGGGCCCCTACCAGCTGCCACGGTTTGGACTAGCCACTAGGGCTTGGGTACCCAGGGACAGTAACTGTGAGGGATAGGCCTGTGCACAGAGCCATAGGTAGATTATTAGAGTGATAAGCTAATTAACCTGATTTCCCTGTCCTTGTTATATCCCCTAAATAAATCAGAGCTGCTTGTTTCAGCAAAGTTATACTGCCTGAGGTATTTGTCTATGTTAAAGTACTGTACTGTGATTGTTGCACTGTATCTCATTTCACAGGAGGTCCCAGTGCCGGAACCAGACCTGGGGGTAAGTGTATACTGTGAAGGTAATTCTGATATATTGTGTGGGCCACTAGTGGGAAGAAAGGGGGTTGCAGTGTCCCAGAGGGCTGTGACCAAGTTAGTTTAACTATTGCAACCCTGACCTCTGGGTGGAGGCACCCGCCATTGGATCCAGGCCCCTCAACCTGTTAGTGGCAAATCAGGCAGGGGTAGTAGCCCCTGGGATAGCGCCATCTAGGGGTTATATATATATATATATATATATTTTTTTGTCTCTCCCGTTCCAGCTGGCCCTCCTTCCTGCGGACCCTCCCAGCCTCGTCATCCCAGAATCCCCCAGGTTTTACCTGCCGTTTCGTAGTCTCCCATGGTTATGTCCTCGGTGGCAGGTGGCGAGGAGTCCCTCAACCCGCCAGAACCAGGATCCAGCCTCAGGCGGCGCCTGAGTCACCGGGTGAGTGGCCTGCGGAAGTCGGCAATCATCCAGCTCAGATGGGAGTTTTTCCTGTTTTCTCCCCTGGGAGACGTGACGTGCACTGACGTCAAGGCGTGCACACTGATGTCTGCCACGTTTCCCTGTCCTCTGTAGCTTGGGCTGCAGCATCTCTGGTCGCCACCAAGGGTTAGCCGAGCACCGAGCTCTTGCCCCCCATGGAGGAGGAGAGTGGTCCTTCAGACATTCAATCCTCCCCTCGCTAGCCCTCAATGCCTTGGGCTTGTTTCTGAACCCGGGTTGCCAGCGTCGCAAGCGGTAGCGCTACCGCTGCACTGGCGGGATGGCATAATATTATGTTTAGAAAAGTTTGCCCAAAAGTGACAAAATTAACTTTCATGTAACACAGGACTATACAATGATTAGGCAGTTAATGTGGTTAACTGTGCAGCCTGGCGGAGGGGTCGACAAACACAGATGGCATACAAGATTTTTTTCTCTCTCATTGCACTCCTGTAATTTGTGGGCTGGCAGTATAGCCTAGAGTTAGAATAATGAGCTGTGAATGAATTTGGTACATCAAGCAGACATGTGTTTGATTCCCACAACCTCCACCTGCATACTGTGTGAGCAAGTCACTTAAAACTCCCCAGTGCCCCTGGGTTGCCTCTGAAAACAGGCCTTGTGCCTAGTGGGCATAGCCCCTTACCACAGAGTAATAAGAAAATTCTTACAGACTTGTGCCACATGCTCCGTACTTCCTGCACTGAGCACTGCTGAACAAACTACAATCTGCAAACAAAAAATTAGAAACCTGGTGATTCTTCATATGTAAATCTGGGTGAAGAGGTGACTACAAAGAGAATACCTTCGCTGCTAGCTGAGGTTGCAGTGCAGTGAAGGGGATGGCAAACGAGTTATGTAACACGGTAAAGCACAGTTTCAGGCTATAGGAACTGGTGTCCTGACTTGACCTCAACTCATAGATCCACAGTGATGTAACGTCTGCTTGCCACTGCAGCTATTTTAGGCACTACTATAGATCTCGCTATACGACTGCTTAATGATGACACTCGGGTAATAGCTCTCCCAGGTTAAGGAGAGCAGGAGGTCTGGTGTTTGCTCCTTGTCTGCTTATCTAGGAAACCTGTCAGAGCTGTCACTGCTGGGAGACACAACATGTGCTACAATCATGCAAACAAGTGTTGCCACACAGAACTAGTAGCCCACTCTCAGGGCTTTTTCTGCAACTGTTTTGGGGGAAGGGGGGCAACATCAAGTGTTGTTTCAGAAAGCGGACCAGAAAGAAAAGCCAAGCGATTCCATCAGCCCAAATACATATAGGTATAAACACATAAACACGTAAAAAATCACTTGAGTTTCCCACAGTGTACAATGTTTTAAGTTCCTTTATTTTAAAATGTGAATGTCAAGTTCTTCCCCTGTGCGGTTGCACTTTAAGTTGCTGCACAAGATGCAAACCGTGCACAGGATTCGTACACCTGCATTTTTTGATGCTCGTTGGCTGCAAACATGTATGTGATTTCTAATGCAAATTACATATTTCTAAGTTTAATTCTCTATAAATTCCAAGGTTCTCACTATCTTTCCTTTTCATATTCATCAACCTCAGCAGTGCTCTACATCAAGGTTTTTTTTTCTGGTAGCCACTTGGGCCACCCAGTAATAATCTAACTGGCCAAAACAAAATTCCAGGTAGGAAAATATTTTTTCTGATGAAATAAAAAAAAAAAAAAAAAAAAAAAAAGTAATTTTATGAGCTTTTAAAAAGTCTCTGCTTGTTTTTCAAAGGATCAAACTAGCCACTTACTGAGCTTTTTGTCTTCAGCTGGAGTTGGCTACCATTTTGGTGGCCATATAGATAAAGCGCTGAAGCTCAGAGCAACTATTTGCAAGCCCGTAAGCACCCCATTGCTAAGTGATCTAAAATGATGGTGCGTAGCCTCTACACTGTCTCTTAAAGACAAAAGAAGTAGGGCCAGCCTGGAAGCATGATGGTATTGCTAACACCTGCTGCGTTGGTGACATAGTTCAGGGGCAGACTCAGGTCGCATGGGGGCTAGCCAGACGAGAGAATATACAGCCTCCCACAGACTGCTTTCTTTCTCTTGGGGGGGAGGACTGGTCACTCCACTACTTGCTTGCCACCTGGCAGAAGCTGGGTGGCAGCACAGCAAGAAAGTCAACTCAGGGAGGGCCTGCCATTGGACACTGATACGCACGTGCATGCCTCCATATGCACATGCAACGCATCACTGCATGATCAGCGACTCTGGGGACAACAACTCAACGGAAAGCACCAGATTCAGCAGGATAGCACTCTGTTCCTCTGCAGTCCCCATCACTAACTGGCCACCAGTAGGAGCTTGTGATGAGTGAAGCGCCGGGGTTGGGAGAGTGCTGGGACCGAACGGTAACTAACCTGGGTACATCTTTCACTGCTATTCTATGTCTTTTCATTACTGTTCTTTGAATAGTAGTTTATCTGAAGAGAACTGAAGCTAAGCATTGCTTGCACATTGTGGTCCAAGGCCTCGTGAAGGCATCCCCCAACACTGTCCTGGACTGTGGGGGGCAGGCACAAAGCAGCATCAGTTTGATGTTCTCCCAGGAGACAAACAGAGCCACCAGAGAAGTGCACCACAAGGAGAACAGGTGGTTCGCTACCTCCTGACTCAGAGACCACTTCTGCGACGAGACTCCTACCTGGCTGAGAGCATCTGTTAGCTGATTGTGAACTCCCGTGACAAGGATCACCAGGAGCTCTGCACCCAGGGTCCAGGTGCGGAGGGCCTCCCAACACAAAAGAAGGGAGAGAGTTCCGCCCTGCTTGTTCAGGTAAAATATGGTCATGGAATTGTCTGTCTGGACTTGCATGACCTGACCCCTGACTAGAGAAGTGAACTCCGTCAGAGTAAGCCACACTGCACGGAGCTCCAGCAGGTTTATGTGGTGAAAGGGCTCAAGGGGTGACCAGAACCTGTGGGCTCTGTTGTCTACCAGATGCACTCCCCACCCTATCAAGCATGTGTTTGTTGCTAGCATGATGGTTGGCTCTGTGTGGAAAAACAGGATTCCTTTCTCCAGATGTTCCAGGACCAGCCACCACTGGATGACATCCCACATCGGCTGGGTCACTGTGACCAGCTGCTCTTCCTAGCCTAGGCACTTGGACCACTGATGACCCAACTCCCACTGCAGATGGCGTATCCACCAGCAGGCCCAATGGATCACACTGGTGCAGAACGTCATGTACCCCAGCAGCTGCAGGAAATCCTAATTAGGGCGTGAGAGTTCAACCTGAAATGAATGGGGAAAGTAGGTAAGATCCAGTGCCCAGTCCCCAGGGAAGTGGGTCTTGGCCCGCAGGGAGTCTAGTTCTGCCCCAATGAACTTGATCACTTGCATGGGTACCAGTTTGGATTTGTCTGGGTTGACTAGCAGCCCCAAGCCTTGGCAGGTCTGGAAAGCCAAATCTCTGGACCTCTATACAGCCTCTTTGGACAGACTTGCTAGCAGCCAGTCATCCAGGTAGGGGTACACCTTAACACCTAGGTGCCGCAGGTAAGCTGCTACCACTGCTATGCACTTGGTGAAGACCTTAAGCGCCAAGGACAGGGCCGAAGGGCATGACTTTGAACTGGTACACAACCACTTCCGTCTGGAACCAGAGGTACCAGCCATAGGATGGATGGACTGGGATGTGGAAGATCACATCCTGATCAACAGAATGATATTATTCAGTGACTATCCGGAACTTACGCTTCCACATGAACTGGTTCAGATCATGCAGATTCAGTATGGGGTGCCAGCCCCGCATCTGTTGCAGGACCAGGAACTACCTGATCATAACCCTCACTGGCCAGGGCATCGAAGAAACAGGCTATTGCCCCTTTTGCAAGGAGCTGAACAATGTCCTCTCAAAGAGCAGACAGCGTGTTCTGCGATATCCTGGATTCCCGCATCACATGGAGGTGGTAAGGACGGACAGGCTCAAAGTCTAGAGGCAACCCTCAGCCCACTATGTCCAACACTCACTTGTCCATTGTGATAGCAGACCAATGTGGCAAGTGGTAGCATAGCCAGCCTCCTACGGGGAGTGCAGACAGGGATGGAATGGGTGGAGGGATGACACCCCCAACTCATCACTGGGCAGCTTCCGCTGGGAACTGGTGGCTGCAGCAAGAAGGACACCACCACCCCTGCCCGCCACTTTCTTTTCTTAGGATTCTGGCCCCCACAGTTGAGCTTGGGGAGCCAGGGCTGGTACTGCCCTTGCTAGGGTTGCTGCTGAGGGGCCTCTGACTGAAAGGACTGGTACTGGAAATCCTGTCTTTTAGCTTCTTTTTAAGGTCCTTCTGGGATGATGCCACAGAGTTCAGGGTGACACTGAGCTTTTCAGTATGGGTGAGAGTTCCTTCTAACCCAGGGCGAAAGAGGTCAGTGCCCAGAAAGGTACGTTGGACAGCTTGTGCTGGGTGTCTGCCATGAAGGTGGACAGATGAAGCCAGTCCCTGCGATGCATGGAGAACGCTGCCACCATGGCATGGGCACATGAACTGCCCATGTCTAAGGTCATCTGGAGCTGGTGTTTGACCCTGGTCTCTGATGACCATTACCACCGACTGTTGCTCAGCTGGAAGGTGAGGGAGGATCGCATCAAACACTCCCATTAGGAAGAGACTGAATCTGGCCATCATCACGGCATAACTAGCCTGATGGAAACCCAAGGACACTGTAGAATACACTTTTTTAGCAGCGTGATCAATCTTATGGGACGCCTTGTCTGGAGGCTTGTCCATGTCCCCATGGTTTCCCAGTTTATGGAGAACTGAGTCAGTCACCTGCCCTTCTGTGGAGGGGTGGTCCGAGAATCTCGAAAGGGACTCTGTACTTCTGGAACATAAAGGTAGAGGGTTGTCAGGCAGAATGCTAGATGCTGCCAAAGCTACAGGACTGGTCCCAAAATGGCCTCAGTCACAGGAAAGGCAACCCAAGGGGAGTTATCCCTATCCAGAATGTCAGTAAAGGGAAACGTGGCCCTTTTCTGAACTAGCTCCAAAGGGACTGACATAGACACTGATAAACACTGGAGAAGCACTCTGAAAGACACTGGGCCTTGCTTGGTGGAGAACTCCTCAACTGATCCCCAGTAGAGAAGGGCAGTCTCCAGAGGAATCAACAGATTTGTGGTCAGAGTCTTGAAAACAGCCTGCGACTGTTTCTCACCATGGACCACCTGGGTATCCTCTCCTGGGGTGATCTGCACCGACAATTGGCCTGGCAAGCCAGTGGCCGAACAGGCCTCCTTGGTCAGAGTGCCTACTTTCGGCTGCGGTGGTTACGGCTCCACCCAAAGGGGTGGAGAAGAAGTTGTGGGAAGCACACGCATAGCATGGGTCAGCAGGGGCACCACTGGTGGCTGCCAGGTGACCGGAGGTCCAGTGGGTAAAGCCCTACCCTGCCCCACGATGGCCCACTGTTGCCAGTGGAGCTTCTCACAGCAGCTACGCAGCTTGTGATGGTGCCTCTCCTCACCCAAGGATGATGAGGTTGAGAAGCGTTCGACAGTGTCGCCTCCCAGACGAGTGAGGTCGAGAACACAACCACCTTGACTGAAACCTCGACTTGAGACCGAAACTGTTGACCAGATGATCAACGTAGAGGTGAGCCTTCTGGCTGGTTGTGGTATACCACCTGCTGGCCTGTGTTGACCAACACAGGTGTGGGAGACTTGACTGCTGGTGGAGGCTGCTCCCACAGCGGGTCTCTCAGGAACACCGACTCGTTCATGTCCTCCTGATTGAGGATCAGGAGCACCAGGGTCTGTGAGATCAACTCTTCGCCCTCATTTTACAGCTGGTCGACAGGTTCGAGGAAAATCTACATGGCCTGCTCAACCAAAGTCAAAGTGGACAGGCTTGACAGGGGTGCTGAAGAGCCCTCAAACTGCCCAACCTGCCCCTTGATCAAGGGGTGCTCGACCACCATGTTAAGTGATCTGGAGAGTCGAGGGGATCACACCAGTGGCACTTGTGCTTTAGCGCCACAGTAGGCAGGGCTCTACCCCAGGGTCTGGAGGTCCAAACACACATCCCAGAAGCCTCCAGTGAATAACCCTCCGACGTTAGCCCCAGGGAAGAATGCCAAGACCGAGGAGGTGCCCGCTGCGGCAGCTGTCACTGCAGCTTCAAGGGCCTCAAGCTGCTGTGCCGACCCGGAAGCCACTGAGGCCTTCTTGCAACCCTTAGGGCGGTCCTTCAGATCCCGCTCCAAAGGCCGACCCAGGGTAAGCCGGTGCTTCCTGTTCTCATGAACAAACAAAGGTTACACTCATCCATATCATGCTGCCTGCCCAGGCACGTGTCATGCATGTCAGTGACCAACATCTTCTGTCGGCGGAGCACATAAAATCTGAACCCTGTCTTCTATTGCTGCATCTTCACCAACGCCACAAAAGAACTGAGGTAAGCAAGTAAAGTACTATGAAAACTCCCCCCAAAAAAGTTCATCTAATGGCACAGAAGAGTCCTAAGAGGGAGCAGCGAAGGAGGTGACCTGTTCTTCCAGGGGAAAGAATAATGTGACATCAAGGGGTGGACTCAGGGGATATACTGCCTGGGAGGTGGGAGGAGCTTAGCTTAAAGATGTCTGGTAAATCAGCTATTCCAGTGGAACTGCCAGAGGATGGATAGTGAACTATATCCACACCCCTAGAAATGCTTGTTGCAGCAATACCTTACATTGATATATCAACTTAGCTGACTACAAGCTTTCATTTTAAGAAAACAATAGCCCTAATGGTTCCAAAGTTATCCCATTTTAAAAAAAATATCTTCTGAAAGGTCTTACTTTGAAGCTGTTGGGTCTAGAAATGTAATTTCTCTTTATATGAAAAGTTGCAGTCCAGCTGTTAAGAATTAGTTTTGTTGATACTGTTGTTATGTGCCAACACTATTCTGTATGTATCACTATTATTTGTAACTGCCTTTCAAGCACATTATCGCTACATGTGTTTTAGTTGTGACACAGTCAAAGAACTGCACAAAGTTTTGATACTATTTTTTGTATCGATAGACTGGATCAGTAGTATTGTTTTGTATCAATTTATAAAACGGGTAAGGAAAATGTAACATTCTGATTGGCTGAAACGGAAGTGTCAAATCTGTTTTACACACAGTAAAAAAAGGTACAGACAAGTAAATCCATGTGCAATTAGAAGTTCGTGTTTGAAATTCAGCCACTGTTTTTTCCCCCCCGCTAACTGCAGCTCATCTCGGACTTTCGGACGATCATGGACCTGGATACACACGGTCTGAGAGACAGCAAGTGAGGCGCGAGCATGCTCACCTCTGTTTATCCCACTGCTCGCTCTCTCTCTCTCTCTCCTATTTTAAACAATCTCCCAGCTTTGCAAGGCAAAGCTCCTTATCTTTTCAATGCTCGGTTCACTTTCAGCGTGAACCAAGCGAACTGTAAAGTCAAGCACATTTTTTTCCCTCGGGTGGGCGGCTGAAATGCCTACGTGCTGCCACACCCTGAGACACTGCTGTGTTTAGAGTCTTTTCCCCCTTTCTAGGGAAAAGTGTCTTTCTCTGTGTAGAATGCTCAATTCAATTCAGTGTGAACTGAACGAACGGTCAGGCAAATTACTGTCCCTTTCTGGTCTCTGGCGGGTGGCTGAAATTAACAAGCGCCACATCGCCCCGAGACACTCTATCTCTGACTGCATGTGTATGGCATTTTTTTCCAAGAATATTAACAGCAGTACTCCAATGTGCAGCCAGAGGCATTTAACCAGAAGAGTCACTTTGAAATAGGCAGAAGAACTATTTTATCATATTTTAACATAATTAAATCTTTTTTTCTACATATGAACATACTTTTTTTGTCTAAACATTAATAAGATAAAAAAGGTGCCCATTTTATAAGCACAATAAGACACTCCAGGGTGTGTGTTGAACAAATATCAAATATTACTGCACTTCCAGGGGCTGGAGGCACTCGGCCCTTACTACGCCCCGGGCGTGTGGTAATATCTGTTTCACACACACCCTGTCGTGTCTTATTGCTTACACATACAATTACAGGACAGTTTGAAAAGCTTTTTATCTTTTTTTTTTTTTTTTACTTTTTCTGAATTTTGATAATGCTACACATTATTTAATTAAAAACTGTTACACCGTAATCTTCATTAATCCTAGGCCCTTAATCACACTGCGAACATTACACTCTCCTGTCTAGCTATCCCTACTGCTCCTAGTTTTCACAGGCTTTGACTGCAAAAGCAATGGAAGAGAATAAAGCATAGATTTACAATTTTCTTGTTACCTGTTGAATTAATTATGCGCGTGAAATCCCACATGGCCTGACTAGCTGCAAAATCTTACTGAATTACTCTGCAGAGACAGTTAAACAAGCTCTCGTTCGGACACCCCCCACCCAATCCCTGTCCTACCTGACTTTCTGGGTGACAGGTGGGCTGCAAACACTCTGAGGCTGCAATAGGTGTGGAATCTGAAGAAATGTGTCTTCTTTTCTACAGAAAAACAAACAATGGCTGCTTCCCTGCTGAAGGAGACGGAGGAGACTGAAGCTGCTCACTCACTCACTCCCAAAGCAAAGTCTTAAGTTCCTCTATCTCCACCTGCTCCAGGAAGGAGATACCTGATCACATTTTGGGCTGATGGAAAGGGATTGCTTTCAGCTCTGCTGTCCTCCTGACCATTGGTATGAGCTGCGTTTCAATAGTGGCTTAATAAACGGGGGATACATGACGGCTGGCCACTGAATACTCTATTTATGCGAATGAACCCAGAGTGACCTTGGGTAACCTCATGAGTGGCGGAGAGTAGCGGAGCCACGAGTGATGGTTCCTAAGGTCACTATGGGTGAGTTCACATAAATAGTGTATTCAACAGCCAGCCATCATGATTTCTGTTTATACAACACAGCCAGTTAGTGCCATTGTCTTTTGTTTTGTTTTTTTATGTAAAGCATGTTTTTATTTTTTTGCTTAAATATGTGGGATTTTTTTTTTGTGCTTGTTCTCGTATTAGGCTGGTTGGTAGGGTCACTTAATTACAGGGTGAGCTTTATGTTAGCAGGAGTTTTTTTTTTGTTTGTTTTTTTAAATTTGTGTTGCTGTGTTATTTTATTTAATTTTTGTTTTGCTGCGGTGGTGAGCGAGGTTGTGGTAGGGTCAGCATGCGGATGGCATCATGTATGTAGTGAACAGTGGAGCAAGGTTTTTCGGGGAGGTGTCGGAGACTGGAGAAACGGTGTGGTAGCTGTACAGGTTAGTGGTTTGTGATTTAAGAAAAAAAGTAAAGTGCTGGTCTTGGGTTCTGTTGTGGGTTTCAGGAGTGAAAAAGCAGAGAGTTGGGGCTCGGATAATGAAAGGGGCTCTCCTGTGTGTTTTCCAGATTTATGGAGTAGACCTGGAGCCAGCAATGCTGAGGTGAATATGTGCAGCAAGCGCCGGTGGGTGGGGGGATGACATCTTACTGTGTGTATAAATGGCAATGAAGTATCTATCATGTGTATAAATGGAATTTATACACATGGTAGACATGTCATCGTGAGTTTATTACACAGGAGTGAAGATACACGATTTTATCAGATGGTGTGTCACTTCGCTCTATTGTATAAATACCTTTATTCCTCATGTGTGGTGTGTCTGTCATCGTTTTATTTCTTTTGTTGATAACTTGGGGGTCTGAAAGCAAAGAAAGATGAGGAAGACAACTCCTGAAATTTTCACACCATATAATAGAAATCTTTTATTAAATCAAAATGGTGACTACATTTTGGACAAGCCAAACCCAGTAAGTGACTGGATTCTACAAGTGTATCCTAGCAATGGATTATAAACATTCACAAATGTCAGCCGCTTCTCTGATCGGGGGAGAGCCTTAGTCACTTACTAAAGACAACAACCCAGAGAAGAAAACTCATTCTGGAACTAAAGATAGCAATCTGTTAAATACAGAGAACTGATACTGATTAAACTACATAGCAGAGTAGACCATCGGTGTCTTGAAAAAGTTACATCAGTTCATAAAGCATTGGCCTGTCAAACATTTAGGTGGCATTTTGATTTATAAAAGGTTTCTATTATATGGTATGAAAATTTCAGGAGTGAAGTCTGCCTCATCCTTTCTTTGCTTTTGATTTTGCCACCGAGGGACTCCTCCCACCTTAATTCACTATTTTCCCAACAGGGACGTGTACAACAAGGGACATGCCTTCATTCTCAATTAGGGGGTTTGAACCTGTGGAATTGGCAGTATAGTCTATGAACGTGTGAATTTTATTTTTCTAGTTGTCTCGAGAGTAAACAACTGATAGGTCTGCATGTGGAAAGAGGCGCTGCAAAAATTAAAAAAATAAAATAAAAACTACAGCTGCAATTTTGAGGTGCAGGGCTTGACCTCGGTGGAGGAAAGACAAGGGGCCACTCAGCATTCGCCCACATCCTGCTGACCAATCACAGCATTGCACTGGCATCAGCTGTGAAGGCAGCTAACTGCCAGCCCTCCCAGACAGAGAAAAGGGTGCAGCCACTGTGACCCCATCCTCGGGGTGGAACAACAGGGACAACCGGGGAAAATGGAAATAAAACACTGAGACACAGATGTAGACATTCAGGGTTGCTAGAGATAACAGGCATTTGTGAAGGAGCTCAGTTCAGTCAGAATTATATAAGTATTGAACAGTTTCAAGTGCAAAATGTAATGTTTTTTTATCTCTCTTTTCCCAGTATCGGCTTCTATGTTTTGAAGCCATTATGAATGTAATGCTCCAAGAAAATGTAATAAAGTTTAAATTAAAAGAAAATAGCAATTACGTAGGAACTTACCATAACAGTAGATCTTCAAGAGAGGTTCCTGCAGTAGGTCTTCACATATGGGACTAAGCCCCTGGTGTCAGGTTCGAATAGCAAACTTAGTTAGCATTCATCAGGCTTTGGAACCGCCTCGATGTCAGGTGACACGATCACCAGCCCGACTATAAAGGGGGCGGTCCCGCCCACCCTCCAGTTCTTTCCAATCGAGACCTAGAGAGAGATAGCAGAAAGAAAGGAGTAACAACTCCTGGGACCCTGTGCCCTAGCTAGACCCGGCACTAGACAGAATAAAAAAGAAAAATTTACAGGAGCTGGGGGAAGGTGAGTAGGAAACTAGACCTACTGCAGGAACCTCTCTCGAAGATCTACTGTTACGGTAAGTTCCTACGTAACTGCTATATCTTACTTCGAGAGGGTTCCTGCAGTAGGTCTTCACATACAGGACTGAATTCCAAGCAGTCTAACAAAAAGAAGGAGTCGGAGACGAGTTTCCGGGAGGAGGAAGATGTCTGCCAACTAAGGATCTGCCTTAAGACAGAAGACCTTGCAAAACTGCAAGGCCGAAACCAGCTCGACGCCTAGAGGCAATGTCCAGACTGTAGTGCTTAGTGAAAGTGTGGACAGAAGACCAAGTGACCACTGCACAGATCTCCACAGTGGACACATTCCTGAAAAAAGCAGTAGAAGTGGCCACGCTTCTGGTGGAGTGGCCTTTAATCATCCCCGGGAGGGTTTTTCAGTATTCCTGGTAAGTGTAGTGACTACAGTTAGCCAGCCACCTAGAAATAGTCTGTTTAGAGATGGCCTTGCCCTGGCACTGGGAGGCAAAGGCCACAAAGAGTTGATTCGACTTCTGAACCTCCCTAGTCCAGGAAGTATAGTACCTCAAAATCCGATGCACATCCAAGGTGTGCAAAAGATATTCCACCCTGTTGAAATGCTGAGGAAAACAGACCAGCAGTTCAACACTCTGGTCGAGAGTCATCTCTGAACCCACTTTCGGAAGAAAAGAAGGATTAGACCTCAGGACCACCCGGTCCTTGTAGAAACTCAAATAAGGCTCTCTGCAAACAAAGGCCTGAAGCTCCGAGACCCTTCGAGCTGAAGTAACTGCAACCAAAAACAGTGTCTTCCAGGACCGGAAGCGCATATCACAACTTGCTGCCGATTCAAAAGGGGGCAGAGTAAGCTTCTCCAATATAAAATTAAGATCCCTGGGAAGACAGGGGTTCCGGACCGGAGGTTTGATGTGAAGGATACACTTCAAGAAAATTCTGGAAACCTCTAGTTGTGCTAGGGTTTTGCCCTCCACCGGAAGGTGGTAGGCCAACACCACAGAAAGATGGACCTTAATAGAGGAGTAACTAAGGCCCAACTCAGAAAGATGTAGGAGCTACGCTAACACCTGGGAGGCCGAGCAAGAAAAAGGGTCCAAGCATTTGGTTGTGGCGCAGATAGAAAATCTCTTCCACTTCATGGCATAGGTGGATCTGGTAGAGGGTTTCTGACTTCCACCAGGACGTGAGCAACCTGAGAGGAAACTCCATAGCAAGAAACCGCTACGTCCGCAGGTACCACGCATGAAGTTGGAGAGACTGAAGACTCGGATGGACCAGGGTGCCCTGCTCCTGAGACAGAAGGTTGTGAGACAGTGGCAGAAGGACTGGCAGTTCTAGAACTAGCTGCTGTAACAGTGGAAACCAAATCCACTGGGGCCACAGAGGGGCAATCAAAATCAAGTTGGCCCCTTCTGCCTGGAGTTTCAACAGAACCTTCTGAATGAGAGGAAAAGGAGGAAACGCGTATAGAAACCTCCCTGTCCAAGAGAGAGACAGTGCGTCTCGCCAAAACACCACGCCTGAGAGCAAGCGAAGCAAAAGTTGGTAGTTTCGTTGAATGGGAGGCGAATAGATCTAGGTCTGGCCAAAGAAACAAAGAAAATCGACACACTATACTGGTACCCTTGTGAGCCTAGTTAGCCAAAACAGAGACTGTCCACAGATATTGTACATACAGGCACATGGACTGCTGTCAGAAACAGGCTGTCCGGAACAGCTATACACACTCTACTGCTTCCTGCAAAGAGGGTGCGACCAGGTACCTCCCTGTTTGTTGAGGTAACAGACAGTTGCCAAGTTGTCTGTCTGGGCCAGAAGTGTTCCCAGAAGGAGCAAGGACTGGAAAGTCTGGAGAGCATAGAGGACTGCTCTGGTCTCCAGGTTGTTGATGTGAAGATGTTGCTCCCGAGGAGACCACGAACCTTGAGTTCTGTCATCCCCAAATGGGCTCCCCAACCCATATAGGAGGCATCCGAGGTGAGGGTCTGGGAGGGAGCCAGAGAGTGGAAGGGGCTCCCAACAACAAGTCGGTGAGGTCCTGCCACCAGAAGAGCTCTTTCTGAAGGCTGTTGGAGATCATGACCAGTTGGTTCATGTCGTCCGATCGATTGATCCCACTGGACTGAAGAGACCACTGGGTAATCCTCATGTGCAGTCTGGCAAGGGGGATGGTAGGAATGGAGGCTACCATAAGACCCAAAAGACGGAGCACTGAGTGCGCTGGGGTCCACTGAGCTTTGGCCACCAAAGTGGCCTGAGAAGCCAAGGTCTCAGCTCGATCCAATGGTAAGAAGGCCTTGCTCTGGACTGTATCCAGTACTGCTCCAATAAATTGGAGGCGCTAAGAGGGTACTAGCTGAGACTTGGGGAGACTGACCAAGATGCCCAGCTAGGCAAACAGATCCAGAGTGAAGGGAGAGACTCCTTCAGGCTGTCTGGGGAGGGGCTGAAAAGAGCCAGTCGTCCAGGTATGGAACACATATATGCCCCTGCGAGTGGCGAACGCTGCTACCACCGCTAGGCACCCGGTAGAAACCCGGTGCTGAGGACAGGCCAAAGGGAAGTGCCTTGAATTGGAAATGGTTCTCCCGGAAGGAGAATCGAAGGAAGCGGCAGTGGGCCGGGAGGATGGGGATATGAAGGTAAGCATCCTGCATATCCAGGGAGCACAGCCATGCATTTCACGGGAGCAGGGAGAGGAGTCCCTGAAAGTCAGCTCACTGGAACTTCTTATACTCCACAAAGAGGTTGAGCCTGCTGAGATCCAGGAAAGGTCGTAGATCCCCCGTCTTTTTTGGGACTAGGAAGACATGGGAGTAGATTCCCCTTCCCAGTTGATTTGGAGGGATGGGTTCTATGGCCGCTTTTTGTAGCAGGGCCTGATCTCTTGGTGGACAATGGGAATCTGACCTGATGGGTAAAAGGACCTTTCCGGAGGGTCTGAAGGTGGAATCTCCAGGAACTCGATAGAGTGACCTCTTTGTATGAGCTGAAGAACCCATACATCTGCGGTGAAGGACTTCCTCCCCTCTAGGTGGAGGCTGAACCTCCCTCCTACCGGTTCCTCTGAGGGGGACGTAGGGAGCAGGAGGAGGGGAAGCGAGTCAGGATGCTGATGGGAGCAGAGCTTTGGTTCCTGAGGCTGTTTTGGTGAACTCAGCCTGAGGAGCTTGAGCTCCAGAGCCAGTGGTGCGTCTTTTACCTTGACACTTGTTCTGGTTCTTGTTCCATCCTCTCTAGCGATAAAAGAGCTGTTTCTTTTGACCTGTCTGATACATGGAGCATACGTCTCTAAGAGCCCTACCGCTCTCTTGCAGCCCTGCAATAATGTCTTTCGCGTCACCGCCAAAGAGGACGGAACCCCTGAAAGGTGCAGCCAAAAAGGATGCCTGAACATCCTGTGCCAAACCTGCGAGGCACAGCCATGCTAGGCACCAAAAGCAGATTCCTGAGGCCGCAGGCCGAGCCACGGAGTCCACAGAATCATAAGTGGCCCAGTGTGCATGACAGCAGGAAGATATAGTCATGCGAACCTTGTCCAGCAGTTTAGCCCTGAAGTTTTCATCAGGGATGTCCTGAAGGTCCCTCTCCAGTTCTGTGACAGAGGACTTCTGAAAAGCCACTACGTGGGACACGTAGTTCAGCGACTGGATGGCGAAGGAGGTGGACGAGCAGATCTTCCTACCGAACTGGTCAAGTTGTCTTGGGTCCTTGTCTGGTGGGAAGGAACTCAAGTGTTTAGGTTGAGCCGAGCGGTCATGCGCGGCCGTGATGACCATAGAGTCGGCTTTTGGGTGTGAAGTCAGATGAGAGATCCCTTCCGGGGGGAAGTAGGTTCTGTCATCCTTCCTGGAAACAGCCGGGGTGGAAGAGGGCTGTTGCCATATTGTAGTAACTAGATTCTTGTGCAGGCCCATCCAAGGGGGGATGGGTAGAGGGTCTGTGGTGGACAAGTCCAAATGTTCAGACAGCCTTTTTCACTGAGGATCTATCTCCTTGGACGGCCAATCCCCTGCTGTTTGAATAGTTCTCAAGAGATTCCCAAAACAAGGGTCCTCGGGGTGGTGGGGGTTTGGGGATTCTTTTGGATGAAGTCTGACCGGTGAATCAGGTTCAGAGAGGTTGATATTGGACTCCAAATCCAAATCAGAGGGCTCCAAATCACTGGGAAGGGAAGGATCCATCCCAGTGTCACCCACTGGAAGAGAACCCGCAGCATGTCCCAAAGGAACTGGAGGAGGAGCTGGTGCTCTAGGTAGAGGAATTCCTCTGAGCGGCTGGGACTGCCTAAGTTCTGTAAGGAGTTGTGTCCTAGCATCCTGCCACCCCACCAGGACAGATTAGCGATCAGGCGGCGGTGGTGGAAGAGGAGGAAGAGGAGGCTAGTACCCGGGATACCTGGACAAGGGCTGGTAAGCAGGATGATGCCAGTAGGGGTACTGGTAACCTGCAAACCCCGAGGGATAACCCAAGGGTGAATATCCAGGCGTCGGGTATCCGGGTGTTGGGTATCCAGGCATCGGGTAACCCGGGGTCGGAGGCACCAGGCCCAGCGTCAGATGAGAAGGGTCTGGCAAAGGGCCACCTGGCAGCGGAACATGGGGGTCAGGCCCCGGGAAACCGCCAGAGGGTCCAGCAGAGGAGCCGAAGGCCCAGCCGGGGAGGCGCCAAAGGGCTGCTGGGCAGCGGCAAGGAATCAGGTGTAGGGCCCAAGGGTCCCGTTGGGGGGCTCCACACCTAAAAGATCCCAGTCCGGTGAAGAACCCCTGGGGGGGTGAATCTGGTGGTAGAAAAGAACCAGGCAAAGGGGGAAGCTCTGGAAGAGACCCCAACGGCAGGTCTGGGAGCAATCCTAATGGAAGGGAAAGGTCAAGAACCGGTGGCGAATCCCTGGGGGTAGAAGACCAGCAGGGATAAAGTGTCCCCAGTACATCGTCACCGGCGTTGGGGTGCTCAAGGGAGCCAGACGGAGAGCAGATGGGCTCTCCGCGGTCGATGGAGGTCTGGTCATCCGGCTCATCAGCTGCGACCGGGCTGGATGCGGAAGAAGGACTGCGGTCAGGCTTATCAGTCTGGGCTAGGCGCCTGGTGGCAGGGCCAGAGGGCAATTTATCGGCGGTGCTACGAGTGGGAGAACTGCTGGATACCTCAAGAGAGGCAACCCCCGGCTGCCCACACACTTCGGCAGGAGAGGGAGAAGGCGTCCAGCCCGCAGAAGCAGACAGAGTGCCGTAAGAAAGGTACTCACAGTTCTGGAAGTGGAGGGTCTCCCTTGCGGCGACGGGCTTCTCGTCCTTCTTTTTCTTTCTTTTTTCTGGGGCCGGAGACGATGACCCTCCCTAAGTTCCTAGACCTCCTTTCCATAGAAGCCAGCTGGGTCAGAAGGTGTGCCTCAAGGGTCCGCTTGCATGGTCCATGTAGCCTGGTTGAACCATGCAACCGGTAGCACCTCAACCAAAATTTGTGCTTAGGCCCCAGGCAGAGAAGGCAGCAGGAGGACGTCCATGTGGGATTTGGGGCACCCAAGACTTGAAGACTTCTTCTTAAGACAAGACGACATATACCCATTCAAAATTCGAGAAAAATATATAGAATAAGATGAAAATCGGGAATACTAAGCGGGTGACTGATCGCTGTTCTTCCATGTCTGTCAAGCGAACTGAAGCAACGGCGCGGAAAGAACTGAAGGGTGGGCTCGGGACTGCCCCTTTTATAGTCGGGCTGACGTCGCGTCACCTGATGGCAGGGGGCAGTCCCCGCTGATGATTGCTAGCTACAAGTTTGCCATTTGAACCCGATGCCAGGGGGCGCAGTCCTATATGTGAAGACCTACTGCAGGAACCCTCTCGAAGTAAGACCATAGATGTCACTGGCCCAGTGGCGTGGCGGGCTGAGGCATCTGTCCCTTACCTCCTGCCATGCTGGTGACCCGTATTCGTGGTGAGAGTGGGCTGTTGGGAGTCAGCAGGGGAGGGAGAGGATCGAGCATCTGGAGGACTGCTCTCCTCTCCCAGGGAGGAGTGGGGACGGATTCCGCTACTTGACTGGCCCCTGGCAGTGACTTGGGGCTGGCGCAATGGACCCACAAATCTAGGGGACGGATGTGAGGCAGACGCCCGGCGTGCCACGTGTGCAGCTCAGCCACTGGCATCATTGCACGCCACTGAGCCATACTCAGGGCCAGGAAGTAAACAGGAAAATCCCAACCAGCAAGATGATGCCGACCCCTCGCCTGTGTCGCACCTGGCCAGCCGGCACATCGTGGAAGCCAGAAGTGAGTCTGGTAGACGCCGGGGTGGCGGGGCTAGTGGGGTCTGGTGGAAAGGGACTGGTCGGGAAGCGAGAAAGAAAGTAGCTACCAAAAAAAAAAAAAAAAGAAAAGAAAAAAGAAACATAGATGTCAATGGCAGAAAAGCGCCAGTAGCTCATTGAGTCTGCCCAGTACCTGTCTATATCCACACTCAGTCTAATGCTGGGCTACAGCTAGTCTACCGATGGCCATGACTAAAGAGTAATAAAAAAATAATAATGAGGGGGGGGGGCGCTAATGAGCACTGAACAGACAGACCTCTGCCTTCAAAGGTATTAATTTCGTATTTTGACAGTTTTGGTGACTACAAATTAGCATAGTCGTTTGAAGAGACCTCACAGAAGATGGATTAATACCTGCTTGCATGTAAAACCACCTGAAATGCTTCTAAATCTGTGAATGAAACGTCGGGCCCAAACAACACGCCGGGTGGTGGCGGACAGGGGACTATCTTGTTGTTGGCCGCCAAGATTGAAGTTATAAGCCGAGCGGTGGGAGAACAATTGCTGCAGGGTCTGGGCCCACATTTGGACACTTTAGAGGCTACAACTGCTACACTTATCTCCGAGCTGGGCTCTCAGTTGTGACGCATATTGGAGGCAGAGCAGTGGGTCTCAGATCTTGAAGATGCAACATAGCAGGTTCCCAACAACGTGGCAGCACTGGAGACAGAACTAGAAAACCTCCGGCATGTGGCTAATTATCAGGAGAACTACAACAGCCATAGCAACCTGAGACTGTGTGGCTTACCGGAGGGCAAGGAGGGCAGAAGTGTTATTGAATTTTGAGAGGTAACACTTCCTAAACTACTGGGAATGAACATTAAAAAGGGGCACCTGAAATTAGAGCGTGCCCACAGAGCGCTGGCCCCATGCCCACCAGAGGATCAACTGCCAAGGCAAGTCATTTTTCGCCTCCATAACTTTAATGACAGGCAGGATGTCATGGCGGCCTACAGGGTGAAGAAAGAATTAATCTTCGAAGGGGCAAAACTTACGCTGCACCAGGATCTTTCGCAGTGCGTCCAGAGGAAGAGGCAGCTGTTTAATGCCGCCATGAATATGCTGAGGAAGCGTGGCATTGAGTTTTATATGGCCTATTCAGCTACGGTGCATGTGCGGTCCGAAGGAGCAAGTTTTTCCTTTTGGGAACCGGATAAACTTAAGGACTTTATTGCATTGTGGGACAAGAAAAATTCAGTAAAATGACTGTCCTGAAGTAGTCCTGATAGTTTTATCTGTACAGGTACTGTGCTATTAGCCCTGTACTGCGGCCATACTTGGTGCGGCTCTTGGGGGCTGTCGCCCGCTTGCTCTCCACGTGCTGGATATCTCATCTAGCGGTGTGGACCTCAACTTAATACATAATGTATTTTTGGGGACTGGAGGTACAGACGTTCACCCTGGATGGAGTAGATCTAACTCTGGACCTTTACTTACTGAGGGAGACCTAGGCTAACTCTTTATTTTTTGTTGTGCTGGGGTTAGGCAATGGGCTTCAATTGAGCTCCCTTACATATGGGGATGAAGGGTCTCCGCATGAATGTTTAGTTGTGAATCACACTTATTGCACTAAAACACCTTTCTGTGCAATGGGGTGAGATCCAGCAGTGTTTGGGGGGTGAGAGTGCTCCTGGCATGCTCTGGGCTGCAGTTTATTGGAGGCCATTAAGCCCTTTGGGAAGGGCTTTGAATGCTGGGCTGCACTCGAGCACCATGGCAATGTCGGTTCTCTTCACTATGTAATCCCTAATATAAGAGGTGGGCCTCCCTATAGGGTTTTGGGAGAAAGGGAGAGGAGAAACTGAGTTCTCGATTTGTTTGAATACGTTGTCAAATGCAATAGATGGGCTAATAAATGAGAGGGACTTGTGGGAGGGTAATTTGGGTATCAGGATGAGCCAGCCTGTGTGGCTGTCGGTTCCAAGTGGGTATAGAGTTTGTGGGTGTTTATCTTTGAACTACATGCAAGATCTAGGGAAATGGGTTGGGGATGGGGGACTGTGCTGGGGCAAGTTTAACAGTTCTTTTACATGTTTATTGTTACAGTTGTTCTTATAAATTTTTATCTTTAGTTGCAATCTGTGCCTAATATTCAAGGAATGTGTGGGTTCTGCACGACTTGCGAGAAGGGGAAAGTGCAATTCAGAATTGCAGCGGAGGAGGCTCGCCCAGCTCACATGGCTGATAAAACAATGGAAGCTATAACTGTTTCTTGAAATGTAAAGGGGTTTAATACCCCCATAAAGCTCTGTAAGATACTTTCAGCCCTTAAAAGACGAAATGGGTAAGTAGCATTGCTACAAGAAACATACTTAACACCAAAAGAGCATGGGAAGCTGGTGGGGGGGGGGTGAGTGGGTTCCTGTTTTGCAGCCTCTTTTTCATCACACAAGAGAGGGGTGGCAATACTCTAAAATAAAAACTTCCTTTTAGATGTAACCAAAGTAGTGAGGGATAACAAGACGCGTACATATGTATTCGTTAGGGGTAAGCTGAGGGGACAAGAGATCATGCTAGCAAGTATATATGCACATGCAGTTCACGATCCTTGGTTTTTCCAGCATCTGTTGGACATCCTTAATAGGGAACAATTTCCAGGGTTAATTATGGGATGAGACTTCAACTGTATAATGGACTGAGCCCTGGACTCTCAGGTAAGGGCTGCAGACAAAACAGGTCCACTAAAACATGGGCAAAGGGTATACAGGACTTAGATCTGGTGGACAGCTGGAGGCAATGTACCTTGCGGCCAAGGAGTTCACTTCATTCACTTCCCTATATGATTCATGGTCAAGACTAGACTACATCTTTGTTACCATGGACCTATATACTAGTGTTTGCAAGGTTTCCCGTAGTCCAATAATGGTTTCTGATCACGCTATGGTTCAACTGAATATAAAAGGGAGGGAGGGAAGTGAGAGGTCCAGGGCAATGGAGATTCCCTACTTACCTCATGTGCAAGGAGGAATTCTGGAACTACCTGAAGGCTCAGTGGGAAGAATATTGGAGTACTAATAAGGACTCAGTTACATCTCAAGGGACGGTTTGGAAAGCTGGAAAGGCCTTTATGAGAGGGGCAATAATAAATTACACTTCCAAAACTAAAAAGAATAGAGGGAGAGAATAACAATTAGAAAAAGTGATCAAGACCTTGAGCTAAAGGGTATTGCAAGGGAATAAAGATACAGATAGAAGCCACTTGAAGTTAGTAAGGGAAGCCCTGAATGAAACCCTGGACGGGGAGGCAAGGAAAGTTCCTCTTTGCTAGACAAAGAATACACGAGTGAGGGATAGGTCGGAGGCCCTTACTGGTCAAACTGATGAGCGGGGGATGGGTAGCAGGCAAAATTTCTACAATTAAAGACACAACAGGTAAATTAACCAATAATGAAGCAGATATCAGAAGGATTTTCAGATAATTTTGTGAGTCTGTATAAACAAAAATGCAGTGGAACTGCAGAGGCGGCAAAATTATTCCTGGATGAAGTTCATCTCCCCTCCCTTAATGAAGCACAAGCCGGCATATTAGGAGCTCCTATTTCAGCAGTGGAAGCAAAAAAAAAAAAAAGCAATTTCTGGTTTAAAGCCAGGAAAAGCTGGGGGGCCAGATGGCTATGAAGCTGAATATTATTACAAGCTTATGAAAAAAGTGTTAGTGGAGCCACAATGTAATCTTATTGAGGAGGTGAGGGAGGAGGGGATTACCTGCCTTGTGCAACTTGGCCAATATTTCTGTGCTCCTAAAACTTGAAAGACAGTGTGGCATGCTCTTCACACAGGCCAATATCTCTTCTAAATTATGATTGCAAAATAATTGCCAAAGTCCTTGCCACCAGATTGGAAACATTTCTCCACAGATTATATACCTGGACCAAACTGTTTTTTTCAGGGCAGAATGTCCTATCACAATATGAGAAGACTGCTTAATATGGAATGGTGGGGCAAAACATCCCAGTCAGGCTTGTGTCCTCTGTATGGATGCTGAGAAAGCATTCGATAGAATACAGTGGGCTTACCTCTTTGAAGCTTCTTAGGAGGTTTGGGGTGGGGATGGGTTTATTAGTTTGATTAAAATGCTTTATGTTAAACCAGTGGCAAAAGTATTAGTTAATGAGATACCATCAGAGGACTTCAGATTGCATAGAGGCAGGAGGCAGGGATGTCCCTCTCCCTTGTCATTCACCATGGCAGTTGAGCCACTAGTCGTGCAGAATATGGAGAGCCAAGAGATCAGGGGCATCACAACGCAGTGCGGACTGCAACACCGGATTTTCCCTATACGCAGATAACCTGTTATTGTATTTAACAAACCCAGGTGAATCAGTGTCGGCACTTTTAAATATTGTTCACACTTTTGCAGGCTTCTCCAGATACAAACTAAATCTTCATAAATCAGAAATCTGATTTTTAAACAGAAATGGTGGGGTGAAGCAGGAAAATACTTGGGGGCTGCACAGAGTGGACCAGTGTCTAACGTATTTAGGTATTAAGGTAGGCAGGGATATCCAAAAGCTGTACAAGCTAATTACACTCCCTTATTAAGACTGTCCTTGCTGATCTAACCAGGCGGATGAGTTTACCCATCTCCTGGCTAGGAAGAGTTAATCTCATAAAATGAACATTCCAAGACTGCTATATATAATGCAGATGGTGCCATTTAGTTTGACTGTGCAGGATCTTAAGCTGTTAGATAGGGATTCAACAACTTCCTATGGAGGGAAGAAATCTAAAGTAGCACTGAATAGATTAAAAGCACCTAAAACGAAGGGTGGACTGGATTTCCCGATTTGAAGGGATACTTCCTCTCAGTGCAATTTCAGTTACATCCATAATTGGGTGAGCAGGGGACTGCCGCCTGGTTAGACTTAGAACAGGAGGATTGTCCATGTAGATTAACAGCTCACCTGGCATTTGGAGGGATAGGGCCTTGCCCGCATACAAACCCCTAACCCTATAGTCACAGCAGTCCTGGAGGCTTGGAAGAGTATTAAAAAATGGGTCGAAGCCTCAGTAGATAACACGCTTCTGACTCCTTTGGCAAAAAATCCAGAATTCCTACCGGGCCTGGAGGACCTTGGTCTAGCTGAATGGGAATGTAGAGGGGTAAGATGTATTGGGGATCTATGGGGGGCTGAGGGCATCTACTCATTTGAGACAATTAAGACCAGCCTTAGCCTGCCAAACTCCCAATTTTTCCGGTATTTACAGGTGAAGCACTACGGTGCAAAATCATGAAGGACATAAACAGAGGTAGTTTCATAGGTAGAATTGAGAGAGAAATACTAGGTGCTCAGAGAAAGGGCTGATCGGCAGAGTGGCTAGGTTAGACAGGGAACATTTTTGAGGGGAAACGCATAAAGTTACAAGGAGATAGGAAACTGAGTTAGGATCCCATTAAAAATGAGGCTTGGGAAGAATTAGTGACTTCACATATGGGCTTTATGATATGTAACAGAATTAAACAGGCTCAACACAAGTTTTTGCACGTCCTATTTTATCCACCCGGGATGGTGCATAAGTTTCACCCTGAGGTGTCCCCCCTACGTGGCAGATGCCTAACGAGAAAGGGCACATATTTCCACTACTTCTGGGACTGTCCCATAATTAAGAATTACTGGGAGTTACTGGGCAGGGAAATTCAAGGTATATGGGGAAGACAATTTGAGATATCCCTACTGTCCATGCTAATGGGCATGGAGATGAATGAAGAAGGGGAGTAGACTCCATACCCAAGACATGGAGATGGATGAAGAAGGGGAGTAGACTCCATACCCAAGACATGGAGATGAATGAAGAAGGGGAGTAGACTCCATACCCAAGACATGGAGATGGATGAAGAAGGGGAGTAGACTCCATACCCAAGACATGGAGATGGATGAAGAAGGGAGTAGACTCCATACCCAAGATATGGAGATGAATGAAGAAGGAATAGACTCCATACCCAAGACATGGAGATGGATGAAGAAGGAGTGAGACTCCATACCCAAGACATGGAGATGAATGAAGAAGGGGAGTAGACTCCATACCCAAGATATGGAGATGAATGAAGAAGGGGAGTAGACTCCATACCCAAGACATGGAGATGGATGAAGAAGGGGAGTAGACTCCATACCCAAGATATGGAGATGAATGAAGAAGGGGAGTAGACTCCATACCCAAGATGGAGCCGAGTAATGCTAATCCTGGCCAGACAAATTATCCTAAACACATGGGTTTCCTGTATTAGACCCACCACCTCCATGTGGAGGAACCTGGTACTAACCACATGGACTTCGGAGAGGCTTACCTATGCCCTGAAAGGCAGAGAAGATATGTTCAACAGAGTCTGGGCTCAGGTTTAGGCTTCTCGCTCTCTCACCGATAGAGGCAATAATTTTCGCTGAGGGAGAATCCAGTGCTGTAGGAGCTGCTGGTGCAGGCAATGAATAACCACACAACACAGAGAGCATGTTTTGAAAATATTTATTAAACTACTTCAAAAAGGGCCTCCTACTCATCAATTCACAGCTTGTTCCGAGACAGGATACAGCTTACACAGTTTATTTTATCTTTATCTTTTGAGTTCTTTTTATACTTTATATCTCTAGTTTTTGCACTAGAGATGGTTTCACACTTTTAATGTTTACCCATAGTTCATGGGCTGTTGTTTAGCCTGGTTACAGTTATCTGATTGTACACAATAATGCTGTATTACCTGATCTAAATATGTGGGCTTGTATATGATATGCTGTATCAACTGCTAAACAGAATGGTTTAGCTGTTCAAATCTGTATGTACTGTAGGACAGGTTTGATATGATGTCACTGTATTTTGGAAAAAGATCAATAAAAAGATAATACAAAAAAAAATAATAATAATATAAAATGAACAAATAAGGGTATCTGAAACATCACCTGCTGGGAAATGAGAGGTTAAAAATGAATTGTATGCATCATTTTCTTCAGCATTAAGGCGAGCCACTGACGCCTCAGGAAGAACTTTGCAAAACATAATATCTGGACTCAAAACAACTTTAAATTTCTTATTAAATTTGTATTTCTTATCCCCATTATTTATTACTGAGGTCATATGCATGAAAACAGAAGAGTTGTTCCTTCAGGGTTCATTGGCTCCTATTGCTTCTTCCCAACCTGATGTCATAATACTCTGCTTGTGACATCACAGTTGTTTCCATGGCAACAGACTATGATGTCACAACAGAGCATTATGATTTGTAAGGAATAAGCTATAGAGGCAGATGAACTCTAAGGGATACAGATCTTTTTTTGTGGGAATTTCTTCACTAATAAATAACGAAAAGGAGAAATCTGTAGAAAGATATAGAAAATATATGAAATAGCAACTGAACTGTATCTTGAACATTATGTTTTTGAAGCTTTCCTAAAGGCGTCCAACTGCTCTTTAAGAGTGGTAAAAAACCACTGGCCTGATAGTGCAGAGGTGGAGTTACTGTTCACTATGCAGGTGACCTGAGTTTGGGAGACAGTTCCGGGTTGGTCGGGACCCGACTATGGAGGTAGGACTGAGTGCCCCAAGGACAGCTCTTATGTGGGGGGGACCTGTGTGCTCCTATGGGGGAGCACTGTGTCCTGTATGTGACTGCCACCTGATGTACACCAAGTGGCAGTTTAGTGGGAGTACTAGTGAAGGGCAGCTGCCACACACTCAGCACATGTGTGTGTGTGGCGCGTGTATCACTGTCGTCGGCACCCCCAGGAGCAACCAGGAGCTGGAGGAAAAAGTCCTGGTCCGGCACCACATCGGCAATCCGCCCCCGCGCATGACCGATACAGCAGGCCATTCAGTGCTATCGTTGTTCTGGGTAAGTGCTGGATAACTGGTAAGTTCATGAGAAGGTCAGTGATAGGGCTGGGGGGAGGTGTCAGGGCAAGCTGTGGGAGGGTATAAGATGCAGGGTGTACTGTCCAGGCACTGAGAAGGGGTAAATCCCCTGCCCGTCCTAGGGAGTATAAAGAAAGTTAAAAAGTATAAAGAAAGTTAAAAAAAAAAAGCTTAACTAAAAAAAAAAAAAAAAAACAGAGCCATTAATACCCATTAGCTTGGACACTGGGAAGCACTGAAAGACAGCAAACCCATAGAAATCCAGTACCAGCATCTGCTAGCACAAGTCAGTGTGAAAAAGGTGGACTAATAATTTAACTTCCCACTTGCCCCTGATAAGTGGATGTGACACTGTAACTTCTGATGCCAAAAACACTTTCCTGTGTCATAGTTGTGCTGTCATCATGCTGTGGCAATGCTTTTCGCAGCATCGGAACTACTCAGTATAACCCAAGCGGCACAAACCACTCAGCTAAAGAGCTGCAGGAACGCCTGTTGCAGGAACTGTGCCCACAGGATCGAGACTCAAAATATAAATGAGTAATCCAGCCATCCACAAATACATTAAAAAAAGGTAGTCTATGTTGGGGTTATGCCGTTTATCAAGTATTAACACCATGACCTCAATCTGAACTGATCCAAACTGCTGCAGCTTCAGCCAGTGTTGGGAGGTGTTTACCAACAGTGGCTAAGAGCATGTCCATTTGGACACTTTATTTCTCTATTATTCCATACCTTCTGACCTGGCAGCATTGCCTGGCGACTGTGGCTCTGGAAATGAGACGCAGCAGGACCAAACAAACTCCGTCTTCAATTTACTGTTAAAATGTGATGGACTCTTGCCAACTCAGTTATGAAATCCACCATTCGGTCAGTCAACGCTCTTAACTTGTGCGTCCATTAACAACCGTTTCTTAAGGCACTGTTTAAAAAGGATACGTTACTATTTAACGTTTTAAGGCTTATTTTAGGCTGTGTGTCAAAACCACATAACTCAACTCCCATCCTAGCCCTGGGAAACTATATGCTTTTTAAATAACAACAATATTATTCTTCACTAAATAATAAGTATTTTGAAAGGGTCGTTTTTGTCCTTCCCTATGATATTTGCATTAGTTAAATTTCATGATATAAGAATTTTTTTTTTTTAACTAAACTGGCAGCTGTTCCCTGAAGATGTAAGAATTTCCCGGGCAGCCAACTCTGTGGTGCCGAGCGACGGTAGATCGCTTTGGCACACTAGTGGCCTGGCTTCGCGCTTTGCACCAGGGATGTCAGGAGTGGAGGCCAGTATGGAGGGTTAAGAGCATCCTTTGGGCGATCTCGTCCCAGAGGGGAGGGAGCTTGCAGCTCTGCCCTGCAGCAGATCCTGCTTTTGACAGGGTTGAATAAGACCCTGTCCCATCTGCTATGCAAAAAGAATTAAAAAAGCAAGGATCTGTTCTATCCTCTCCATTTCTGTCTCATCTGTCTGACTGCACAATCGCATTTTCTTGTGAAATCTGGGAACTGATCACTAACAGCTGCATGGTTCTCCCCCTCCCGCTATCTCCCTGCCTTCACTTGCTGGTTCTATTGTTTCTTTCCCTTACTTATCTGCGGTTATAAAATAAATGTAGATCTTCTGGTCTGAAAATGTATATAGTTATATTGTTGAAATGATTGCAAAAAGCTATCTGGAACTACTCGGGGGTTAACCTTGAGATGCAGTTTGACCTTCACAAGCTCATTTGCAGAGTTGGCAGCAGGGGATCAGGTCTGGGGTACATTGTTCTATTTTGTTGCTCCTGCAAGGAAAGGAATTGACAAAGTTTTGGGACATTGTGTGAAAACAGGACATGTATCTTAGTGATCTCAGGATGCAGAAGTTAACTGCCAGGCACAGACTTCTTATAAAAAGAGCAGCAATGCTTTTGTTAGGTGTGGGGGGAGAGAGAGATTTAGATTAGAATTACAGAAACCCTCAGATGAAGAACTTTGTTTTCTTCATTTGCACTGCTTTTGTAATGAACTATCCTGAACAATTTTTATTTTATTGTTGTTGAAAATAATAAAACGCTACTTGCAAATTTTATAACTGCTCCTGGTTTTCCTGTGCTTCCTGACCTATGCCTCAACAACACTGGTGATGGCATGCTAGAGGTGTCGGCGATGGCCTGGGCAAACATGCGCCATTGTGACCCCCCCACAAGCCAGCCTTGTATGCGCATGGGTGAACTGGGGGTAAGGGCGGGTGGGACACAGAAGAAAAAAAATGCTGTACTGGTACACAGGATCACAGTTGCTTAGCCCCTCCCCACACATGGACCCTCCTCAGATGCTCTACAGGCGTGCCCCCTCCAGATTTCAACGCAGTGCTGCTACACTAGACAGCAGCGTGGCCTCTGGTGGGGACAAGCCAGCTAAGAAGAGGGAATTCAAGGAGCTCTTAGGAAGCCTACCCACAATGATGGCCAGGGGAGGCCCCTGGCAGGGGCAAGCAGGTCCACACAGGATCTGAAGGTTTGGACAAAAGTGTGCCGCAAAGGAATGATATAGAGGGGTGAGTCTGATGGGAGAAGAGGGACAGTGGGGGCCCAAAAGAGTTGGGTGCTGGTGGGCACAGTGTGAGCAAAAAAAAAATGTCATGGGCTGGATGAGAGACACTTAGACACCAAGTTAACAGAAAGATCAGTTTCGATCTTGGTAGGTTTCAGTGTCAGTCTCTGTATATTTTCATGCCTCATTTTGTCACTTCTTGCATCTAGCATGATATGTTATTGTAAAGATCAGTTATGATCTCTGCAGGTTTTCATGTTAATCTCTGTACATTTCACACTTTGCTGTGTCACTGCCTGCGTCACAGAAGCCTGGGAGCAGAGACTGCATCATCTCCCTCTATAGCAGTACAGTGCAGCTACCTACTAACCAAGTGACACTGAGTTCAGCTTACATGCCTTCGATTCAGACTCACTCAACCACTCACCACTGCATCCAAAAAAAACCTTTTTTTTTTTTATTTTTCACACAGTGATTTCTAAAACAGTTTGGAGCTTTTAATTAAGAGTCCACAATAGGTCCTGCCTACCATACGAGCCACAAAAAAAACACACAAAAAAACATATTGTGGCAAAGAACTTTGTGCAAAAAAATAAAAAGTCAGAGCTAACCTCAGGATTGAGGCCTCACTGCTTCAGTCCTTAGCCGGACCATGTTGGGCCTTCATATCAGTCCAAAATGCCATCCTCTGAGCTGGTCCAGTGGCACCGACCCTCCTGCCATATGGGAGACTGGGGTTCATGGCTGAGCTTTGGAATTCCATATTAGGGCCGACAGAGCAGAGGGCATTGCAGAGGTGAGGAGTTCAACTCCCAGAGCAGAGGGTGTGATACACCTAGCCTTCGTGCACCCTCTGCCAAATGCAGAAGAAAAATAATTTTTATGTAGAGCCTTTCATACACACTGTATCCCAAAGCACTTTAGAAGCAATGAGAGACGAGTAGTGAAGTGACTGTAAACGCGCAGAGGCAGCCATTCTGCACATCAAAACTATCACACAGCCTCGGACGGTTGCATGAAGCAGTTTTATGGGTAAGAGAATGTTGGCCAAGATACCGGGGAAGACTCCCATCTCTTGGAAAAAAGTTCCTTTACTTCCACCTGGACACCCACCAGGACAGCACCTGAGATGGCAAAACAGGACCTCAATTTTAACATCTTATCCAAAGGACGGCATACCCTGACAGTTCAGCGTCCCCCTAGTACTGGACTTGGGTGCCAGTGTTGACAGCGTAAGCCCAATCCCGATGGTCCCGCAGACTAACTCATTTTAACATGCCCCGTAGGAAGCCAATCTAATTCAGGCTTTCTGAGCATGACGTAATCTATGCCACAGCCTCGCTGTCCCTTCTCAGGTTTCAGTCACTACAGTGCTTTCAATGCATTTCTGGGATTTAGCAGAATAATCACATTATCACAGCTTTTCTGTCTGTGTACTCTATTTGTGAACCTTTATTTTATTGCCTTGCATCTATTACAATCATACAAACAATCCTTTGGTTCCAAGGCATAAAATCAGTAAGTACTGTAGATATTAACATACAGAGGTGAACTAATCTTGCCATCCTAGGGCACAATGTATGAGGGATTACCACTAATTGGAGACATAAGAATCAATGCTCAAAGAGAGGATTATTATTTGGCTCTTACAGCAAGAACCCAGCCTGGAGCTCTTAAAGTAAAGTCCCAATAATACCCTGAGTGTCAAGCACTCTTCAATTTGTCTCTGCAGACATTCAAAAGTCCACCTTGAAGACACAAAATTGATAACATGACCAATATATATATATATATATACACACACAGGATGTGCCCATTTGACCCACCCTCTCGACCTCCTGGTTATGACAATCATGAATCTCTTCCACTTCCCTGAACCACTTAATAGAAAAAAAAAAAGAACACAGTGCTTAAATAGATAACTCTACAGTAGAGCTCACGGCCAGTAGAGCCGATCAAGACGAGATCTCCTTGGCACTGTCAGTAATAAACTCGAATGCACTCAATTGATGTCCCGAATAGAAATAATAAACAGACTTTTTTTTTACTTTCTCTTTTTACTCCACGTGCCCACCAGCCCCCATCCACTGGTCCCCCATTCCTGTCACCTTGGTGTCCTCTGGGGCTTACCTTGTCCAGGACATGTCCAGATAGCCAGGTGCGGGAGACCGGTGTCATCCTACCGGTTGGCAGTGTTTTACCTTTTTCTCCCCTGGCACGCGGGAAGGGATTTACAATGGCACCAGTGGTGATGCTGGACATGCTCCCGTGCACAGCGCGCCAGGCATCTGCCCCACCTCCACCCCCCCCAGTGTAGTGTCGGTGTACCAATCCCCAGCCACCACTAAGGGCCAGGCTAGCACCGGCCACTGATCAACTCCCTCCCTGGAGGAGGAGAGCAGTCCTTACAACGCTTGATCCCCCAACCCCCCAAGGTCGTTTCCAACCTCAGGTCGTCAGTGCTGCAAGTCGTAGCACTACTACTGTGCCAGTGGGCTGGCCCTAATAATAAACAGACTAGAAAAGAATTCTTCAACTCTGTCACCTAGTGACACAGCCGTGCTACAAGCTGACGGCTCACTTGGGGGGCAGGAAGTAGACTGGCGCACTACACGATGGGAGGACCCGATGTCCCGGATGCTGCGACCCTGCTTCCTGCCTGCAGAAGAGCATGAGTGGGAGATCCCAGTGCTCCTAGAGTCCTGCGACCAGCACAAGTAGGGAGAATGCATATTTTGCAACACGCTAACATTTGAACTCAACACTAAACTCTGCTTGCAAACCAAACCCCACCTAATATGGAAAGCAGTAGATAAATGACACTTACCTTTTGGTCCCCTTATAACAAGGTATAGCCCATGAAGACAGGTAACTGACACAAAGTGGAACTGCAGCTCATGTTGGAGACTGTGTGACTAGCATATAGCTTATGTTAACAGCTACCATGCAGTCGTGACCATTCTGTGGTAGCAAGCCTCTGCTCGCTGCCATGCCTTGAGTGTTCCAACCCTAAACAAAACACAGTGTCCCACATCTTAAAAATTGCTGCATACATAATCGAATTATGTGCTCCACTTGCCATGCCATAACCGCAACACTAATGAACATCAAGCTAAAAACACATTTATTGAGACCCCCTTGGGAGCTACAAAGGCCCGAAACTTGGTTAACAAAAAGAGTTTATAGCAGACAGGTTGCCAACCTCAGAATCAGAGGCCTCATGCGGCTTGTGGAAGTCTTCTTTGATTTTTGTGACTCTTGCCCACTGCAACACGGTCGCTGAAAAAGATACATTTTCCCAGAATAGACTAGTCCCAATTTTTCAGGTAGCAGTAACGTATGATTTACTCCCAGTTGCTTAAGTTCACTGTGCACAGAATCAGAAGACTTGCATCCCTGGCAGTCGCATATGATGAATCGGAAAGAGCAACATCCTGAAGCTGTCTGACATTGTAAATTGCCCCTTTATTTTAGCTGCTGTTGAGATAAGAGTCCCTGATGTGTATCCTCGCTGTGATTATTAGAAGAGTTCGGTGAGTGTCTGTGTCTGGAGCTCTCCTTCAAGGCGCTATGGGATAAATTTGGTTAATCAGGCCCTGCAAGTTAATGTTCAACAGAGAATGAAGGAGATAAACCATAAAAGTAATCCCATTTTCAGCCTCTTGCCCCTCCAGTATCCCAAGGAGGTGAGCATGAGAATGCCCCGCTCCATTTTCTAACTCATCAAGGTAAATTCTCGGCACTTTTGTTCTCCTACACTACCCCTGCAGAGACCACCATCGCTTTCTCAGCTGCTGAATTCACTTGCTAGGCATCGGAGGACACTACCTCCAGTTTGGTTTTAGCTGTAGCAACTTGGGTTGTAAATGTGTCCTTTTTTTGTCCAGTTCACGGATGAACATGTCCAATTCCTTCATGGCCCTAAGTACTTCCCCGCTGGAGGGTTCTGCCTCCCTGCCCTGCACTTTTCTTTCCCTGGCTCTTGTGGCGGTGCTTGTCTGGGCTTCCTTGCTGTAGCATTAAGGTCCAAAAACACAGCGTTTAAATCTGCCTGCAAGACGAACTATAACCAACACTATAGAGCAAATATATATATATATATAACACACACACATATATATACACATATACCCACACACACACAGTATGTAAAGCACTGTAACTTGATATAATTAAGCAGGAGTCATCAGGAGACATGGAGAGCACTCTGGCGTGTCATGCCTTGTCTACTGTAGCCGCCCACTCAAGCACTTTATTTATTTTTTGCATTATTTGTTTATCTGCCTCCTCCTCATCTCGACCGTCCTCTCCCTCGGTCCTGAGAGATACTCTCATCTCCCCCAAGGAAGCCCCATTGCCAACTCCACCTCACATTGCAGCCACTCTACAGGGTAAGCTGCGTATCCCTTCGTCAGACAGGTCCTCGCCTTCGGAGAAAATGTGCCTTGCGGCTTACCTTTCTTGGCCCTGGTGCTGCTGAGGTCAGTACTGGCTGTCCTTGGGCTCCGTGGCAGCGAGGGTCCGGGCGGCCGTCATCCGGTCGGTCGAGATGCCGTTTTCCTTGGTTTTCTTGGCCCCCGTGCAGCGCCAATCTGCAGTGCTCCCCGTCTCCACCGGGGGCTGCTACAGAGTGAGGCAAACTGCCCAGCCCTCGCCAGGAGAGGAAAGCAGTCCTCCGGATGCTCAATCCTCTCTTTCCCCTGCTGACCCTCGGCATCCTGAGTCTGTTCCTGAATCCGGGTCACCAGTGTGGCATGGCGCCAGGTGTGATGTCCAGCGTCTCAACCTTTAGCGCCACCGGGCCCACTTTTTTATTTAGTTATTTGGTCCCTAAGCTACCATGTGCGCTTCACTATTTGGGCCTGGTGCTGCTGGTGACTCCTCAGACCCATCTGTAATTTCTGTTCAAGCAGAGTAGGGCTAGAAACTGTTGAGGAACGTTATATAGATGACTCAATGCACATACTGTACTAGTCGTTCTGGATTTTCTCCTCAGTCCCATAATCCCTCCCCTCACTTCTGGCATGAGTGCAGCTACAGTTGCCTCATATGGACACAGCATCCCTGCAGCGACAGCAGCTCCCTGACCTTGCTGCAGAGGTCATCATAAGCTTAGAACCCGCCGCCAGCCCTCCACAGCCAAGTCATACAGAGCAGCTACCGCAGCCAGTTATACCTTCTGAATTCCAATGAGGTGACCAAAGCCACTACCTAATCCCAGGTCACCTGTACAGCAGTGTCCAATGGGTAACCCCTTCTCAAGCACTTAGAGGCAATGATTTTCTGTTTCCAAAAATGGCCAGTTCCATTCGGCAAAATCTTAAAATCAATTTTTCCCATTTTTCCCCCAACTGAGGGCAAATTAGCATGTTTTGCACAAAAATATAGTTTAAAATGGAGGGGTTTGCCCAAAAAGCGATGCAAAGTGTTTTCGTTTTTTTTTTTTCATGGAAAATTGACTCCCGAGTGCTGGTTTAAAAAGGACAGCCTGTTTTTTACTGGTGTTTATTGCAAATGGAAAACATGGTCCTAAGCATGTTAAAGACAAATGGCTGAAGGGGTCCTTGATTGTGCTAGTAAGAAACAGACATAAACAAAAATGTAGTTTTATTTTTGCCCAATCAATCCTCCTCCGCCCCCCACACTCAAAACAAGAATAGGACCTGGCTTGGTGGCACAGGCAAGTAGAGCAATGCTTCACTATTTGTGAGACCCGGGATCAATTATCGGTCTCAACTCCCTGATCTGGTCCAATGAGGCGTGCAAAGCAATGTAGAGGCATAGCATGCTGCTTGCATGTTGACTCTGGGGGATGAAGCTGAGTGTCTTACTCTCCAAGCACCACCTGCAACTTGGAAGGAGGGACTGCCCTGACACTGGGTGACTGGGCAGCATCAGCAACTCCCTCCTACAGGTTGGTGCCACGGGTGCCCACTAGTGACGTGCCTGGGTGGTGTAAGGGTTCTAACCAAAAATTCCTTAGAATGAAGCTGTGTGATAGCCAGCAGGTCCAGTGCCCACTCTGCTACTCCAATTTGCTGTGGGTGTCTCCCACTACATTCACAGGAGTAGTGGTAGATGCTGGCTGACTGTTGCCAGGCACCACCACGAGGGGTAAGTCGGGGGTTAGGTGGTATAGAGTTAAGTGCTGAAGACATGAGGAGATGGGATTGGAACCTCCCAGAGGGATGAGAACTGCCTACCCAGGACCTCCTTGTAAATGAGTTTACTCAACAAAGCCTTTTCCTGGTGGAATAAATACATACACATACATATTGCATAACAATAACACTGTAAATGTCGAAAGTGTTAGGAACAAGAAAATAACAGAAGCTCATGGTGCGTAGAATAGGTGGTAAGTAGAAAAGCAGATTTGACAGGTATGATAATATTTTTATCTATAGCTTAAACTAGCTTTAAAAAAAAAAAAGCATTTTGTTTGCACTGCTATAAACCACAACCAATCCTTATCTTTTCGAGAGTTCTTTCACTCACTGCAACAGTTGCTGTTTACTTGGGTCTGAGCCCACATCTTTCTGAAACCAAACTAACTCACAGATTAACCTTTCCACAGATCTTGCAAAACTATAAAATGTAGCCTGCCAATCACTGAACAATTTTAAAGGTCTACTCCAAAGGTTGCCATGAATGTTGCCCTAATGGCTGTTTGTTACTCATCTAGGCCACTTACCAACTCTGGAAAAAAAAAAAAAAGGCAGGAAATATGCGCTGCAACATTAATGCACTGACAAAACCCGTTCCTTCCTAGTAAGGCCAGCATGCTGTGCTTGGATTCTCTTGTGGCAAGTTGCCATCCCAGTCATATGACTCCAGGCTTGTCTTCATCAAAATAGGCCAGATAAAGTTGTTGTGAACATACCTCCAAACCTTTTGTCACCCACATCCGTGGGAGACAATTCGAGAAAAACAGACAAGGTCGGCCCACTGGCATAATGGCAGCATTGCCGCTGGTGATGTGGGTGCACTGGAAGGACAGAAGGAGAAAGACAAGAGCATGCCAGAAGGTGCACTCTTCCTCCTCAAAGGGAGGGTTATGCCTTCCACTGCTCTACTGCCACATAGCTGGCCACGGTGGTAGCGCAGCATGCAGTCATGGGCACACTGGAGATGGGGAAAGCACGTAGGCACTGGTGCATCAGGCGTTCTGGCACCTGACAGTGGCAAGGTGCACATTTTCTGGGTGGAAGAACAGAAACCTGGACCCCTCCCTGCTGGCAGTACACATGAAGTTTGGCCTCCATCCCCTCACGCCCATTTTGGGATTCGCTCCCTACCCCCTGGGAAGATCTCAGGTGTCTCTGCCCCATGACAGGATATGGGATCAATGCCTCCCCAGTCACAGAAAGAGATGGCATCTCTGGGTGGAATCTAAAGGCACCCACTGTGAAGCAACAGTGGTGTGGTGTCCCAGGGATACACTGGGATGAAGCTATGAGGCCCAGGCAGGCGTAATCAGCTAGCTGTGATGGAAGAGATCCCTGTTCAGTGGGAGCAGGAGGTAATAATATGTCAAAAAAGACTAAATGTGAGGCAACTCATCATATCATGAAGGTGGGAGCTTAGAATGCGGTGGAGAGAAGTGCTTAAAGGAGCAGTCCACCCAGAATTTGCAAAAAACATATGTTATGCAGAGTGTTTTGATACGTATGTTAAGTCCTAGTGTGCCCTTCCCTCCGTCTGGTTTTAGGAGTTTTTCCTAAATTAGCCTGCTAGCTGAACAGTAGTTTTATGACCCCTGGGGATCTCCATCACAAATAGGTTTATTGGCTTTCTTTCTCCTACAATGCACCGTCTCATGTGACACTGATGTAGCCATGCCCTTAGATTTAGCATGTGCACTGCTTTAAAATCAGTTTAAAATCAGTTCACAACAGCAGGTAACTGTTCTTATCCAGTGAGCAACAAATGGCAACAGTTAGTTTAGCAGAGACCTGAGAGCAAGCTAACTGGGGTTTCTGTAAAACAACAGCTACTAAATAGCTCTAATTCACTATTTTTGTTTTCTATGTGCATCAGGTCTAGCTAGCAGGAGTGTTTTAATTTTAAAACTTTTAATTTTATCAAACTGTATACAACCATAAAAGCACAGAAACTGCCCAGATCATCAATGCTACCTATGATTAATAAAGACTCTAGCTGTTTTCTTACAGAAACCCCACTCAGATGTCAAGTATTTGCTAAACTGTAAATGTAGGTGTCAGCATTCTATTAGCAGTTAGTGCTGCTTTTGCTCTGTGACAAGATTTTCATATTTATTTATTTATTTTTACAAATGAAGTGTATGGTATGAAGCTGCAGCCTAGAAACTGCAAACTACTTTGAAGTCAGCTTTTGTCCTGCCTGTGGTATGGCATGAAAGCAACAGGATGACAGTGACTATTCCAGCAACACATTTGATTCCATTTTACAATGGTTCACTCCACTACACATTCAGTGTATCACACTTTTTCAAATAATAAAACAAATATTCTCCAAACTAAATAACTCACACATACATATTTTTATACTTTATTAAAAAGACACTTCACATTTGTAACAAAAAAAATAAAATAAATAAATGAAAGTGATGTCACAGAGCAAAATCAGCCCTAACTCCCAGCTCCTTCTAGTAGAATGATGGTACTTACATTTATGGTTTAGCAAATACTTGAGAGCTGAGTAGGTGTTCTGTAAGAAAACAGCTACAGTCTTTACTAATTATAGCATTGATGATATGGGGCAACTTCTGTGCTTTTTATTGTTGTGTGTAGTTTGATGAAATAACATTTTAAAATGAAAACACTTACTACTGCTAGCTAGACCTGACACACACCGAAAACACAAATAATGAATTTGAGCTATTTAACAGATATTTTCTTACAGAAATCCCAGTTAGCTTGCTCTCAGGTATCTGCTAAACTGTAATTGTTGCCATTTGTGCTCCTTGGATAAGAACAGTTACCTGCTGTTGTAAACTGATTTTAAACTGATTTTAAAGCAGTGCACATGCTAAATCTAAGGGCATGGCTACATCAGTGTCACATGAGACAGGGTGCATCGTAGGAGAAAGAAAGCCAATAAACCTATTTGTGATGGAGATCCCCAGGGGTCGTAAAACTACCATACAGCTAGCAGGCTAATTTAGGAAAAACTCCTAATAGCAGACAGACGAAAAGGCACATTAGGACTTAACATACATATCAAAACACTCTGTATAACATGTTTTTTGCAAATTCTGGGTGGGCTACTCCTTTAAGTGATTCATTTGAATTTCTGCTTTAACTTAACTTCTCAAAGTACAATGTGGAACAGAACCTTCTTATTCAGGGACAGACAGCTTTCGAGGTTTATGATTACTTTGCTAGGAGACTAATCTTTTCCATACTCTGTTTTTGCCCCCAGAGCCTGAAAGAGGTTTCCTTCTGCGGCTGCCACTCCCCCACCGTCCATCTCCTCAGGATCCCAGCAGGAGGGTACCCCCATGGATTACCCCATGGCAGGGTCAGAAGAAGGAGGTCCATCCCCCCCTCCCGAACCACATGATCCAGTGCCTCGCTGCAGGTCGCCCTGGTGATGTGGTGGGTGGAGATGTGACCAGCAGGCGTCACACACCCCTGCCGTGCCTGTCCTTTTTCCTCCTCTTTTCTCCCCTAACTACTCCCCAGGGCCTCAGCTAATTCTGTCATACATGAGCGTGGAGGTGCGAATGTGCGCCAAAACTGGTGGCCCAGTCCACCCACCCTGGCCTAGCGCCTGGTCCACCTCATCTGTGCAGCACTACCACTGAGCCTCCATTTGGTGGCAGCCAAGTGCCGGGAAGACCAACCTCCCCAATGTGGGAGAGGAGAGCTGCCAGACGGCTGCTCAATCCTACTCCCAGCCCCCCAACGCCCCCCAGTGGCCTGATCTCATTTCTGAACTCTGGTGATTAGCATGGGCCAGGTAAGGCACTAAGCACCTCAACCTTCTGGGCCACGAGCCGGCTACATGCAAGAGAAATTGACACATTTTAGTAACTCTTGACAGCAAGAGTTGCCACTGGGAGAGATCATGTACTTGCAAATTCCAACTTGGCCTTGACCTGCAAGGAATGGGCCTTAGGTAAATTAAAGATTACACTAATCCAAAGAATGTGACTATGAGCAGACGATGTACTCTATTCATCGGCACTAATGTACATTTGTCAGTCAATCAGAGACTTGCCAAACCTGCTTTTCACCTTGCAATAAGCATTCTCTTTACTATCAAGAAAATGGCTCCTTCCATGACATGCCTAAAATACAGAGACATGCTGCATGTGCCCCTTGGCCCTAGTGGTAGAGGTGGGAATGGGGAACTCTGTGCTGGATGAGAGAGCCACTTAAACTAGAAAGATCAAATGCACTCTATCAGACACTAAATACCTCAATTTAGCAGTCAAGCCTTTCATTCTTAGGATAGTGCTGAGTGTTGTGTATGAACACAGATTTATTTTAATTTCTGTTTAAGCCCCCATTTCTCCAGCTGGTTCCCTTCTGTTTCTTCCCCTCAGACCTTCACCCATCAACTCTGGGACTTACCCCATCTTCAGTCACCTCTGTGGCTTACCTCCCTACTGTGTGGCTCTTTCATCAGGGCTGTCTGACTAAGCCGAGACTTCTCAAGCCAGTTTGCTGAAGATGGGCACCACAGTTGACAGGGTGGGTGGGTGGGGCCTGAAAGGAACCACTTCATCCTGCAGCAGCCAGTGGTTTGTCTGTGTGTTTCTCTCTGCTCCCTATGATGTTGGTATGCTCAGTTTTACAAGGTGAAGAGTGCAAGCGTGACTGCATGCTGTTCCTGACCAAGGCTGATGTCCACACTCCCACTCTGTCTTCACCACCTACCACCCGTAGTCAATGCTGGGGAGGCAGTGACCTTGCCTCTCCAGAGGCCGAGAGCATCCAGGACCCTCAATCCTCCTCCGTGCTGGCCCTTCAACAACCCACTCTTGTTTCCAAACCTGTGTTGCTGGTACCACTATGCTGACCGGCCAATCCTACAAACTTACTTTAAGACTTAGGTAGAGGAAAGGGAGGCACATCTCACTTTTTAAGGTTCTGCTGCTACACCAAAATTGACTGGATAAAAAAACAAAACAGTGCACACAGCTCTGAAGAGGACTGGTATTTTATTATAAAACATTCAAGGGAATGCTGACCAGCTACCCCTACATATTGCCACTGGTTTCTTCAGAGGGCCTGAGGAAGCCACTGGCAAGTGGCGATACATGGGGTAGCTGGTCAGCATTCCCTTGCACTTTATATAACAAAATGCCAGTCCTCTTTAAAGTTGTGTGTGCTGTTTTTTGTTGTTTTGTTTTGCATCCAGTAACTTTAAAAGAGTTCCAATCTGTCAGCCGGCCTGGTGGCAGAGGGCTGAGGTGTTGGACACCTTAACCTTGCTCACGCCCGGCAATCGGGGTTCAAGCGACCTCGGGTCAGCGGGTGCGGCGTGGGGGAGGGTGGAGCAGGACTGAGCATGCCGGGGCAGTTCTCCTTTAAAGAGGGTGGTGAGGGTGGGTTGGCGCCCCATAGTTTCACTCCCATCTGGAAGGAGGTTCCGTGGGTAGCATGGCGGAAAGGGGTGGCAAAGTATCGGGAGGTGGAAGGGGCTCCTTCTGGTGCCGCAGGGTGCGTGCATGCCTCCACATGCTCGCCGCGGCCGTGTGCGGGGCCTCGGGGGCAGGGAGAAAATCTGCAAAATACATATGTGTTCCCATTGCCAGTTGGCAGGAAGTGGCGATGGGGACCAAAAGTTAAATTAAAAACAAAAAAAAAAAAAAAAAGAGTTCCCTCTGTCTTCACTACCGTCCACCCGTGGCCACTGGGAGGAGTGACCTTTCCTCCCCAGAGGACAAGAGCATATTCTGGGACCTTCAGTTCTCCTCCACTGACAACCCTTCAACAACCCAGTTTTGTTTCTGAATCTATGTCGCTGGTACCGCTGTGCCGACGGGCTAATCCTGCAAACTAACTTTAAGAGTTCCAGGCATCGAGGGGGCGCTGTGGAGCCCAAGCAACGAGAAGCAGCTTTCACAAACTCTTATTAGAATTGATAAAATCTGTCTTAATCTTCCCTCTCTAAGCTTTAAAAGTGAATTTGGTTTGTACCAGTGGAGACAGCGACATCATTTTAGCTAGGATGGGTAACCCTAAAGAGAAAAGACACACGGAGGACTTTGGAAAAATAAAGGAACGGTGGGGCCTTGAGACTAGAAGAAGCCATGAAGGCCGAAGAAGCTTCAGACTCAGAGAAATAATAACCGCTTTGGGGCACAAGCTACAAACACTAATTACTCCAGTGTCTTCCTAAATCAGAAGGTAGATGACTTCAATAGTCGAGTTGTAATTTTGAAGCTTCAGTGGATGGCCTAAAAGCAGAAATGCTGGAGGTGTACAAACAGGCTGATGCTTCTACAGGAGCCACTGGACTCATGGCAAAAGAAACAATATTTGCGGGTGAGGCTGGAAGCCCTAGAAAATCAAACACGATCTGCCAATATCCATGGTGGGATTACCTGAAGGCTCTGAAGGCAACTACCCAACTATGTATATAAGGGACTGCTGTCTGAAAAATTGTTACCAGAGGGAGTAAATGAGGACTGGGAAATACAAAAAGTCTACTGGGTTATCCCTCATGGTTGCCCTCAAAATTCTAATGAACCTCATACCCTAATGTTGATTACCTCGGGAGTTGAAGCTCGAGATAAAATCCTCCGGTATACCCGATGAGCAACACCACTGAACCAGGATGAGCGCTTGGTTCATGTGTTTCCAGATATTAGCTACACTACAAGACGACGACGGAAAAAGTTCAATGGAGTTCGGCGGGTGCTGCGAGAGTTAGGCATCCTGCATATGCTGATTTTCCCGGCTCGACTTCGGATCGTCTAGCTCAGTAAAGTTTACATTTTCTCGGATCCTGTTGAAGCCAGCAAATGGGCTGAGCGCAAGGCGGCTGAATCACGAACTCGACCAGAGGACTCGGAGGGTGAGGAGGTTCTGGGTGTACCCTGAAGAGCTACTTAGGACTTTGGACGTTCATTAAAATATAGCGTGACTTCTTAAGCTATTTGGTATTGTTTTGCTTTTCCCACTGATTAAACCACTACCATATGACAATTGCTATTCGAAGGGCTTCTATGTATAAAAACAATATGTATACTGATTGGGTGATGTTTTCTCTGCACAATCAAACAATTATTTGTTTCAAGAGAAGTCTCAGTAGGACTAAACATAAATGTTTTATTTTTGTTCTTAGAAGCTTGGGATTTGGGAGTAAGAAGGGGAGAGATTATTCTTGATTTCTGTTTTATAAGTGATTCTGCTGCAAGATTAACATAAAGAAATGTTTTCTTCTCATGAAGATTTATAAAATGGGTAAACATAAATGGTCCAAAGCCACACTTCTGCTTGTATAAAACACATCCACATGACCATCGTATATGTCGAAACACGACCGCACTCCTACTTTTACCCCCTACAAACAATTTTGACATTTTATAAGATAGATAAACCACTCTTGAGGTGTCGTGTTTTGACATATGCACGCTTTGTGTGGCTTGAGAACGCACACCACAGATATCAAAGTGCTACTGCACACCCTGTGAGTGGTTTATCTATTACAAAACATGACAGCAATAGTCTCACTGGAGACGCTGATATAATTAGAACTGATTGCTAGAAAACCTACTACATCAGGAATACCTATGTAGCTCACGGACTCATTTTAACAGCAAAATATGGATGTAATGTAAGGGAAAACAAGTAAATTTAGATTCCGCCTTATGATGTATCAATATATAGCAAATGTATAGGTATCCTTCGAATAAGGGAAGTTTGAGCTCCCAATAGCTACTACAATTGATGGTCTGTTTGATGTATGCTTTATTCACGTCATGTTTATGATAAATGGATAAAAATAAAGTACAAAAAAAAAAAAAAAGAGTTCCAGGCATCCCAAAGTGAAACTGTCTGGAATGCTCATGCTACACAGTATTAAATATTTAAATGGTATAGAGTTTTGTAACTGGATGTGCCAGTGTTCAAGGATGCACTGTTTTCTCTTGGCAAAAGAATGAAGTGTTTCAAAGCAGTAAGTATTTTGCCAGCCAGCTCAGCAGCACAGTGTTTACACAGCAATTTCCATCCGAAGGTTCAGTTCACACCCCAGACTTGGCGCATTGGGAGCTGAACAGCCAATGCTTGCGGTGGGGGAAGGGGGGTCAGCCCCTGGACTCCTCCTGCTTTGGAGTGGGTGAGCACCTTCTTCTAATGCACAGCTGCCTCTTTGTGGCCTAGGTGAAAGGGAGCCATGTGGAAGGAACAAAGCAATCCCCCAGAATGGCCTTACGTCGGCCCACACCTGTTCACCTAGCGCATGACGCAGAGACGTAATGCACTCAGAGCAGGGAAGCTCTGAAGGGTGGACTCACCCACCCTAGGCAACTATCTAGCTAGGTAGTCCCACAGGATCACACCCAGAGAGGATAAGAGGCCAGAGACAGATGAAGCCAAAGTCGCCCGCCCACCATGGCAAGGTAGGGCCCTGCTAACTCTTCTTGCTCCTCACTCGCTCCTCCTCCTGGACTGGGGCCATCAAATCAGGATTGGTTTCCCAGCCTGGAGAACCAGATGAATTCCACAACAGGGATAAGTTGTGGGTTACAGGTGGAGACTCAGAGAGGGACGTTCCATGAGAGCTGGCAACAGAGTGTAACTATGAGGGTCTCTCACGAAGAGCATCAGGGCCCTGGGTAAGCTGAAGGAGAACCTGGCGGCATGCAGGAGAGAAATCAAGGCAAAACAGAAAGCAAAATAAATAAATAAAGGAATATTTTTGTCTGGAGAGAATTTCATTTTCTAAATTTACAGCAATTCAAATTCTCATATCCAGGGTGCAAGGATTTTATAGCACTGTGATATATTTACATAGATTTTCATCAAATGTCAAAGTAAGAAGGCAAACTCATAGGTTACTTGTTTTCTGGGGTAGGAGTGCAGTCTCAGATAAAGGGGGGGCTAAAGGGGGCCGTGTAATCTGTGTGCTCAGCTAACAGCGGTCACACCTCTGAGCGCATCCCACCTCTGAATCTTAGGGTTGTGGGTACTAAATCCACACCAGTTCCTAGACCTGTACCCAATACTGGCATCGCAGTGATATACAGGGGTGGGATGCACAGTTTACTTACTTCTAATGCTGTTCTGATAAAAGCTCAAAATCTCTCTGCATTGTTTGAACAGTGTAAGCAGCAGGGCATAAGCCTGGCATCCTAGCCAACATCCCCCTTCCCCCAATCAAAAAAGCAGGTCTTTGTCCCCCGGCTGTGTGTGGGGTGATGCTGGGTACATAATGGTTACCACATCTGCCAGCATGGAGTCAATGCACTCCAGATGTGTTGGATCATGCGCTCTGGAAAGCGCTTTGGCAAATGTTCACATGAGCAGAGCTGCATACATGCCTCTTAGCACCGCCAAAGTAAACTATAAAAGCAAGACCCAGGGCAGCAGCTCTGGAGTTTGAATCAGAAATGTTTGGCGCCGGCTCTGGGATTTCAGATGCGGTTTCCCCTGCTAGATCATGTACAGCCTGTGATTCTCAAATAGGAAGAGCCAAAGTAGGGTTGCATTTACTGAGTGACTGCAATGGCATGGATCGACAGCCGGCGCACCAGTGACGTCACAATCCCACTGCTGAACCACTGCTGGTTCATCTCGGGAGGGGGCATCTGTACCATCATACTGCAGCCACTGCTGTATGAACATGCCTTCCTGCCTATGTACACAGCTAGTAGGACTGCAACTCCACCACGGAGGTGGTGGATCCCATGACTGAGTCCGTAACTTCTACCGTAAAATCACAACGCTTGGGACATTTAAACAAAAGGGCAACGAAGGCTAGCAAAGGAGATTAGGAACCGAAAAACAAATATGCGGCTTCTCTTTTTGGGCTGCGGTTCGGCATATTTTGATTTCTTTATTCCACTCCCTGGATTCGAGGTCTCTAGCAGTCACTACTGGAAATGCCTAATTGCCTTGAGGCAAAGGGGCTGTAGGAGTTCCTTGAGGCAACCTAATGGATTGTGGCTTCTGGAAATGATCCTGCTAACTGTATTCTGTCTTCTATTGTACTCTCCTGGGTCGCACCTGAAAATAGGCATTCGGTCGCTTAGTATACCCACCCAGTTAACAAAAACTAAATAAATGTATAAATGACTGGGATAGCAGGCAGCATGGGTCTGTGGCAGGAAGTCTATATCTGACAAATATGATTTGACTTCTTCAACCTGCGTGACAAAGGCTTTTGATAAAGTTCCGGGGGTAGACTACCATATTAAAAAAAAAAAAACAATTCACATGCCAGCTCACTAGTGCAGTGCTATAACTACCACTCGTAATGCCGCCAATGCTGAGTTCAGTAACGAGCCCCGGATGTCTGGGGCCAGCAGGAGAGGGGAGGAGCTCTCCTCCTCTTCTTCCTCCTTTGGGGAGAGAGGGATGCTTCCTCGCTGCAATACTGCCACCTGGATGACCACAGGTGCTGTGAGGGAAGGGGAGGACAATGGCTGGGAACCCACACTGTGCACGCACTGTGAGCACCTGCGTACTGGTCTCCCTCATAGGGTGGCATCTTCAAGAGGACCAGGGTGAAAAGAGGGAAAGTGGCCCTGGTGCCAGCTTGACAGGACCCTGGTATATCTGGGGGCGGCCCCTATCTCTTCACTGCACCTCCTGATGGCAATCACATTTGGGAGTATATCCCCTCCTCCCTGTACCCCACCAGTGGTGAGGGAGTAACCCGAGGCTCCATGGAGGATGGCAGTCGAGAACGTGGGGGGGGGGCTGTAGGATGGTGTCAGAGGGTTCTGGAAGAGCTGGGCACTGGAGACAAGACGGGGGCATTAAAATAAATTAAAAAAAATTAACATAAAATTATAGTCTACAACCGTAGTAAATAATTTTTTTGCTCTCTTCATATAATTGTGCTGCGATACTGTTCCAAGGACAAGTACACATGTGAGACTTAAATCGAATTTCCTTATAGATAGCCAGTTAATTTTATTATCAAAGGAAACGAGCAGTTATTAGAAAACAATTAATTTTCCGTGATAATGGCAGCTACCAAGTGCTGTTCAGTTGAGCAGCACCAGTGCAGCGTTAGGAAAGAGGAGTGGAAAATTACCTTCTTTTAGAAAAGAGCTATTACAGCATTTATTTGGCTCTGTACTAAATGGCACTGCTGCAATTAAACCAATCATAAGGAAGCCCCGCAAAGGCAAATCTGTTGCTACTGTATAAACAGCTGAAACGAATTACTGCAAGCAATCCACTGGCGTTACACCAACTGGCTGGGCAAGCCCAATGTTAAGGCAGAAGCACAATATGCTACTGTGTGGCCGGTCTGCCAGTTGGGGGGGTCCTCCCAGCATACAAGCGTCGCCTTGTGGTGAACCGCTGTATATGGTCTTTCGGTGGAGGAAGGTGTGGCATGCTGTATGTTGGGTGATGGGAAGGACTTACAAGTGATGCTGGAAGATTTGAAGAGCCCCTGATGCCACTGTGACAACTCAGAAAAACAAATATTACATTTAGACACAGATGAGTTTATAGTTAATATTTTGTTTAGTAATTCTGTCCTTTTCTCGTTATTACTAACGACATTTGAATTAAGCAGGATCTGCCCTATCTGCTAGTCTGACCTGAAATGCATCCCCTTGTCCCGTGGTGCATGCCTGTCGCCATGCCAGACTGGTAAAATGCATCTCCAGCACAACCACCGTTTACAATGGCTGCAAAGGTACTCCCATCCTCTGCAGGCTGGACGCTACATCTTGCAGCGCTCTAAGTGGGCACCTAGCCTTTCTAGTAACCAGCACTGTTACAAACTGCTGGTAGCCCTCAGCCCCACTCCCTCTCCGCCAACTCTCTGGGTGTCTTGTTACCATCCGCAGATGCACACAGTGTCCGTCTGCTGTGGCTGTGAGCACCACCTTGCGGAAACTGATAGTCTAGCACGCCAGTCCTGGCTTCAGACAACCCGCTTCAGCTGGGAACTTGCTCCTTGGCTATTCTGCACACGCTTGACCTGATTGATTCTAAAGTACTGGGGACCTGAAATTAAAAACAAACAAACAAAAAAAACCCTTTCCCCAGAAATTAAATCTGATCCAATTCTACCCCTAAATGAAAATACTTTAGTATTGCTCCCAAGATCTATTACCACTCACACTCCAGCCAAATTAATGGGTTTTATTTATTTATTTATTGAATTTTGGTAACTGGGTAGGTCCTCTGAGACAAGACAGTCTCTTTTTCAAGAGCAACCCAGGAAGTGCAGTGCATTGATAGTGCATTCACTGATACAAAAGTTAGACAAGGAGTAGTCATACAGTAAGACAGGACATCAATTACATTCAGTTATGCAAAATACGTAATGTAAAGCACAGTCAATTACGCACAGACATCATTAACAGTATTTTTTTTCCCCTCAGAGATCAGGAGACACTGAGAGTGGAAAGTTATGCTAGGAGAATCATGCAATGAGTGAACAGGGGTTAAGGAGTCAACGGAAGCAGGAGCAAGGTGGGACGGTTAGGTGCAATGTATCCCTCCCTCCACTAATTTCACATCAATCAGTTCCGCTACAGTAAGGCAAGCTGCTTACAAGCTCTCTGCCTGACATTTTACAGCAGGTGCGCTGGCTGTCGCCAAGTCAGTGCATCAATACATACTGTATACTGAAAAAAAAAAAAAACATGAAGATACTGGGTTGGGTTTCAGATGCGCAGGGAAAGTCCCATCTCCTCAACTCTTCTAGAAGAGATGGTGCAAGAAGGTCTCTGACCTCAGAGATCCTAGATATATAAACTAGAAGGGCCATGATGTACAGTACTAGGGGCTTCCATGCCATCATATGCAAGTGGCCTGTAATTTGTCGATGGGGATAATATGCAAATAAGGAGAGGGTCACACGATGACCCTCCTAGTTTTTAGATACATATGTTCTCCATGTTTCTTATACCTTCCATGGAGTAGCAGGGCTCACGCCCAGCGGAGACTGATAACTAAAGAGAGCAGCATCTCCTTACCAGGATGTTGTTATCTTACTCTGCTGACTCTGACCTGCTAAAGACATCATAGCTGTGCTGAACGTGTGTGATTATTTTACACACTGTACCAGACACTGATGTTAGAAACATGAAATCATGGACTTTGATCTATTCTCTGCTTCGGCGTATGTTGTCCAAATATGCTGTCTACTCAAAACAAGAGGAAGCAATATAGTGTCCAGAGTACTAAAACAAAAGGTGGCTACCCACGTTAGCATGGTTATCACTGCTAAACTGGCCCCCCAGGCCACCACCAACATTGATGTTACTACTAAAATGGCTGGCAGAGAGGTTTTATATGACTTGCAGTGAATGTAGTATTGTTAAAAGATGTATTTGGTGATCTGAACTTTTTGCTAAAGACTGGTTGTAGCTTTCAGAAATATCCACACAGCTGTAAAATTGTTAAACTTTGTACTAGTCCATTCATCTGGGCAGCAGAAAGTGTTTATTACCCATCTAACTGGACATCCCACCTAGATGGAAGGAGACTAGGTGCCCCTATATGTGCAGTTAATATTTGGAACAGGGTGTAGGTTTGATTTTATTTGAGCAGAAGGATCTTAGACAAGGCAGGGGGAGAACTGTTGGATGAAACACAGCAACAGATACGGGCAGATAAACTATATATATATATATATATATATATATATATATATATAGTCTATAGACAAGATAGCTAAATAAAGAGACTGACAGGTAGACAGACAGATAGATGGATAGATAGGTATATGTATACCCTAGAGCAAAGGAGGGAAGAGAGGTGATATAATCGAAACATTCAAACATCTTAAGGGCATTAACAAGGTGAGAGAGTGAACATGTTTCAATATAAGAAAAACAGCAGGACAAGAGAACACAGCATGAGATTAGAGGGAGGCCGATCAAGGAGTAATGTGGCGGTTCTTTTTCACAGAAAAGTGGTGGATGCATGGAATGGCCTGCCTCAGGAAGTGGTGGATATGAATACAGTGCAGGACTTCAAACAGGCATGGGATAGGCATAAGGGAGCAATACAGATTAGTATGAATAGATAGGCCATTGACAGAGCAAAGGCCGATGGCATAAGGTAGAAAAAGAAATGGGCAGACTGGATGGCCTTGCGGTTCTTATCTGCCATCAACTTATATGTCTCTAAGACAGACGGATAGATAGACATACAGACAGACAGTTAAACAGACAAACAGAGGCAGCCCATCAGGAACTGGCAGTGTTGCTGCTCAAAAGCCAAGTTTGGGCGTGCTCTGGGAGCTGGCGGGCCTGCAGAGGAGGAGGTCTGAGAGTCCCATAGGATGCGCGCCTCGTTGGGGCGGGAGCTTGACCAATCCCTGCTGTACAAGTGCCACCTGGTCACCCACAGGTGAAGCCAGTCAGCTAGGACAACAGGAGGTGGGTGCAAACCGGGGGCTTTGTATGCTACGCACACCTTTTGCATGCTGCAGCATGCATGTTCTAAGTTGACATGTTGGGGTGGAGGAATAAGGAAAATCTTGGTGTGCCAGGGTAAAGATTCAGCATGTTCTGGCCCCATAGCACCTGCTGGCCTAGCTTGAGGGGCCTGCCACCAAATTCAGAGTGTCACAGAGGGATGGTGTTGCTCCTGAAGGCCCTATCATGGAGGGTAACCCGTAGAGCAGGTAAAGATCCCCTAGAGTGCAAGGTCAGGTGATGGGACTGGGTGATAATCAGGAGCTGTTGAGGACTGCAGCTAGATGAGGAGGAAAAAATGAGTCATTAAAAAAGACAGACAGATAGACAGACAGACAGACAGATAGATGGATAGCAATGCAGCCTCCTCCCGTCCTCACATACCTTGCAATACTGTTGCGGAAGTCCGGGGCTGCAATCGCCATTATTTTTCATCAGCAGGTTTAATTTTAACAAAGCGCCAAAACTTTCGGCCGAACGTGGAAGTGTGGCTGGGACCCGACTGAGAGGGCACAAGTGTTTGTGGGTATTACATCCATTTAGTGACGTTGCTCCCACTACTGCTATTATAAATGCAGCATTGGTGGTGGTTTATTAAGCTGATTTTATTGCTTCCACGGGGGGTCTTGACACCACAAATATTACTTACTGCAACAGCCTGTCCAGGTGTTGCAGTAATTAATATTTGTGGTGTCAAGACCCCTGGAGAAGCAATAAAATCATCATAATAAACCACCACCAATGCTGCATTTATAACAGTAGTAGTAGTGGGAGCGACATCATTAAATGGGTGTAATACATACATACTACATACGGAAAGCCAGCAGAATAGGCCTGATGGTCTGTCATGTCTGCTCGGTAACCAGCCTCCTAACGGGTGTTCGCTAATACTCATGAACACTTGTGCCCACGCAGTCAGGTCACCACCACTCTTCCGTGTTCGGCTGAAAGTTTCGGCGCTTTGTTAAAATTAAACCTGACGATGAAAAATAATGACGACTGCAGCCCTGAACTCCCGCAACAGTATTGCAAGGTGTGTGAGGACAGAAGGGGGCTGTATCGCTATTTTGCAGGTCACCTTTAGACGAACAGGTAAAAAAAATGAACTGAGACATACCTATAAAAGCCAGCTGCAGCATACATAAAGCATAGGAAACGCAGAAACATGAATTTGTCAGCAGAAAAAAAAAGCCACTTGGCCCGTTGTGTTGGCCCATATTAAAAAGTGCATTTTCAAATATTTACTTTTAATTATGGCAACAATTCTGCTAATCAAGAACAATAAACTGCCACCTGAGGCACACCAAGAGACAGGGCAAAGGTGGTTCAGAGGAGGGCAAGGTGTAGGGGCTGCAAGGGAAACCCTACAAGGAGAGACGGAGGGATCTCACCACATACACTCTAAAGGAGAGGAGAGCGAGCGATGACGTGATGGAGACCTACAAGTACCTCATAGGTGTGAAAAGGGTGCTAGAGGGGAGCCTTTTTCAAATTAGGAAGAGCTCCAGGACTAGGAGGCATGCGTGTAAATCTGAGGGGGATCAGGAGGATGTGGGTAAATATTTCTTCACTGAAAGGGTGGCAGATGCATGGAACAGACTGCCAGCCACAGTGGTGGCAGCTAGAGACGGTGGAGAGATTTGAGCTTGCATGGGACAGACACAGGAGTAGAGAGCAGAACAGAGGCAGGAAGGGTCGCCAGAGGCTAGAGAGGGGTCTCGGAGGTAGAATAGGCAGGGAACACTTTGGCAAACAAGGTGGGCCTAAAGTCTTCTCTGCAGACAAATGTGATGTTTCTATAAAACCCTGATCTTGTTTTTTGCCAAGATTTTATTACATACGTTACAAAAAAAATGCAAAATCAAACCCTAAACTTTCATCACCACAACACTGTGTCATTACTGCAGCAGAGTTAAGCTGAACTGTGTAGGGATGACAAGCCAATGTCAAGTTTCTTAGAATGGGGTAAGCTGGCCTCAATTTGTTGCGTGAATTGATTTGTTTACATAGTCTGATCGATCATCTTGATTGAACATTATGTGGAAGTGAGGACTTCACAAGGAACTGATCCCCATTGGTCAACTGACAGAGGCAGAAGCTGATGTGCCACAGATGTTCACTTCCAGCTCAGACCAGGATCGCAGTTTGCCTCGCATAACCTCCCCACTGCCTGGAAGCGAAGAGGCACGGTCTGTTTAAGTGCTGACTGAGCACAGAGAATAAAAGAACTGTTTTCTGTTATGGTTTTGTAACTTGTGTGTTAATGCATTTGTATATATTGCTATTATTTCATGGTGTATTAAATGTTTTGAATCTTTAAGCCAGTGCATAGCAAGTTCAATCCTGGCTAATTCACTGAGATTTAATCACATTTCATATATGTTTTTTTAAAGGGACACTGTCAGCTTTAGGGGACTTCGTATTCAGGGTGTACTGATGGTGTCAGATAACAGCATTTTTTATGTGGAACATGTATACCTGGCTCCTTTTTTCAAGAAAATATATACTTCTTATAAAATGTATAAAACTACTAGTTTGACAGTTCTGACTTTCTGGCCTTGTCACCTCAACGCGCATGTCCGAGCACCATCAAGCGTTCAGTATGGCGCCTGGTGCATGCACAAGAGTTTCATATTTTAGGTGGTAGCAGCAAAGCCTATTTGTTGAAAGTACATCATTTCCTGATTTGGCAATCTAATTCATTTTTTATTGTTGAAGTTTTTATTGAAAATTTTCAAAACAGTGCAAATCATGCAACGTAATACATAACTGTAACAGTCACGTTTTAAAAGGACGGCTCTACTTAAGTCAAAAAGGCTTCAAGAAGGAAAGCCATGACTCCAGGCATGTGTATCAGCAAAACTGAAAGACAAGCTTTGATGTGCATGCCCGAAGTCATGGCTTTACTTTTCAAAGTCTTCCTGGCCCTGACAGACCCCCTCGTTTTAAAAAAATGAAGCACCCTGCCAAACTCAGGAAATTATGTACTTTCTTCAAACTGGCTTTGCTGCTACCACCTAAAATATGAAAATCTCGTGCATGCAGGAGTCTACCAGCGCCTCATGCACCATACTGAACTTATGAACGCGCCTGGCCATACGTACTGCAGCGGTGGCGGCCAGAAGGTCATACCATTCAAACTAGTAGTTTATACAGCTTTATAAAAAATATATGCCTCTGTGAAAATCGGGGGCCCAGTATACATGTCTCTATAAAAATACTGATATCAGATGCTGGTCCGATGGCATTGAGGGTTGAAGCGCTGGACGCTACACCTCGCACCACACCGGTGACCCAGGTTCGGGAACGAGCCCGGGTCAGTGGGGGGCGGGGGGGTGCTGGGAGACGGAGTGAGCAGCCGTTGAGCAGCTCTCTTCTCCTCTCCCAGGTGGGGATTCAGTGTCGACCGCTGCAAGGCTGCCCCCCCCCCGGCAGAGGCCTGAGGGTGGTGCAGACGGGAGCAGCTAGGAAAGGGCAGGTGTTGCGAATCGTTGAGCGCACATACCTCCACACGCACTTGAGCAGCTGTGGTGAGGGAAGGGGAGAAAAACCATGGAAATGGAGTTGGCAGGCTCCATGATGGCCCGTAGAAGCCCCCCCACCCCGAGTCTGGATGTTGGTCTCTGGGGAGGGGAAAGTCGGCGTCCTTCGCCTCAGCCCTGTCACGGGGGTAGAAGGGGGTGGGGCTACCACCTGTCCTGATTTTCGCAGGACAGTCCTGATTTGGGCAGCTGTGTCCTGCAAAAAAACATCAAAAATACTAAATGTCCTGATTTTATAGTAGAAAAATATTTTCTAACTTTCCACTAAATGTTGCAGAAAACTACAATACCTTAACTAAAACACCTTAAAAAGATAAAAACAATAGAAGCAACTAAAAAACTACTGCACTTAGCCTTAATTCTGCTTATATAGAGAAAACAAGTCTGTTGCATCAGTTGAGGTTACACACTGTCCTGCAAAAAATCATGTTTCAGTAAGAAATGTCCCACTTTGGGCTTCTTAAAAGGTGGTAACCCTACAAAAGGGTAACCTGTGTGGGATTACCAGGAGGTCTGGGCGGGAGAAATGGGGACGGACAGTGACATCCTCCAGGAAGGGCCAGAGCCACCTGCCAGCTCCGTTGGATGTGAGAAAAATTGTAGAGAAAAAAATACTGATATCAGAAGCCTTCAGCACACCCTGAATACAGAATCCCCTAAAAGCTGACAGTGCCCTTTACATTTTATTGGAGGGTTGCTGGGTGTGGCCAACACCAGAAACAAATACAATCCAGGCCCTCCCCAAATGCTGCTCTAAGAGTCTGCAGATCATTTAAAGTTATTCCATTTTCTTTCTTTCTTCATTCCATAATTTAAAAAGGGCTCTTAATTCCATAATTTTAAAAGGGGTGCTTGGTGTCATCAATCAGCTGAACCACGTTAGCCTGTATTGAATGTTTTACATTGTGAAGCAACTGCTACATAGCAAGGCATTTGTAAGCAGTAACACACAACAGGGTGGGAGTTTTCTTTTCCTGACCCACGCGCCCAGGTGCATTGAGAGGCACGATGCACTTAAGTCGAGTGCCCTCAACCACCTGAAAGTGCAGTTCAGGGAAAGAAACTTGCACCCTGGAATGTCTTATTGAGCTTATAAAATTGGATACTGGTTACAAAATTAAGATGTGCAAAGCCATGCTCTCTTTTCGTGAACCACATGGCTTCAGAACCTTTCTCGGACAATCAGGACACAGGAAATTTCCAACTAATTTTACAGTTTGAATTTATCTACCTGCCTGGTCTGCCCCTCTTGCTACGTGGCAATAACATACTAAGTTTGACTACTGGCACACATCCAAACTTCTCAGCTGGTTTGCCACCTCCACTCATAGTGGGCAACCCTCACAGCCATCTTGTCCTTGTTTATAAAACTCTCAATGGACATACCCCCTTCTTCTCTCTACGACACTGTCTCCCACTACACCCCTACTCACACCCTGTGTTGTGGTCCACCACCTTTTCACTGTTCTCTCTGTCATCCCACAACCCTGCAATGGCTGGCAGCAGACTGTTCCCCATCGCAGCACCCGAATCTGATATAACCTTTCAGCCTCTCAGTCTTTTGAACACTCTTGCTCCTTTTTAAAGGGAACTCTCAGCTCACCCTATCTAATTGCTGTGGGACCTAGCGGTCCTGATTAAGCAAACAGGCTAAAGAAATAATATGTTTACTCATTATCATGTTACATATTTTACTCGTATCTGGCTGATTCTGTGTCCCCCACCTGCCATACCCAAACTAATTCTCCCAGAACCCCACAGCCAGCTCTGTGATGATGTTAGTGACGGGCTAAGCCATGGGGACGTCCTATGTGCTGGCACTTTTTGCTGACTCAGCTGAAGTGGGATTGAGGTTTACATATAAATTGCATGCTAGTGAAATGGACTTTCTGGATATTACCCTAAGGAAGAGAATGATGAAAGCCACCACGTCCTCCTATTTACCACTAATGCACACAGGGTCCAGATAATTTTAGGACTGGGATGCATTTACTGATAGCTGCATTCACCAGTTAGTATTTTCACCTACATGGCATTGACCTGCTTGGACCCCATCTCTAAAAAGGTCACAGTTCCACTGGGTGTCTGCAACCACTGATCTTCCTCTGATACCAGAGAGGAGCCTTGAGATACTTCTCTACTGCTATGTAGTGCGGTGGCCTTTTTTTCCATATTTTATGTTGCAACTGCCCTTCTTACCATCCAGTGCACAACTCCTCAAACAGTCGCCTGCATGTACACAGCTGATACCTATACTGTTTTCTAACCCCACCTCTACTGCTGATAGTCTGTGTTCATATGTGTATCCATGGCTAGTAGCACTGAATGCTGCTGCCAATTTTGTTCATATATACCAACATACTGTAAATACACAGTGTGGGGAAACAACTTCCTAAAATCAGAAAGTGGGAGTAAATCATGCAAAACTGGTAGTAAACTACTCCTGTACTCCCCTTATCTGTTCCTATGAATGCACACCTATAACAATTTAAAAGACTCAAGTCCATATTCACAGTTCCTCCAAGTTAGGACAAACCGCAGAGAAGATTCCACATTTGATAAACAAGCAGATGATTTAGCAAAATGAAACAGGAGCCACAGTAGAAAAGTAGTGAACTAAGCACAACAGAGGGTTAAGGGAAGAGATAGAAGAGACTTGTGGGTACAATCTAAGAAAAACAGAGTAGGTGGCTAAGAACCAGTGACACTTTCACCGGAGCGTTACACAGCAGCAAGATGGATAGGTGCAGTCATTCGTAAGTACTACGCTATATCTTTATGTTAGACTCATATAGAAAAGAGAACTTGGCCATAAACCAAGAGCAACATTCAGAAATACTGACAATATTAAGGAGTTCTTTTCTCTTACTGCAGACAAATAAGAGGAAGCTTTCTTACCTCCATAGGAGTGCCTCTTGGCAAAAGCAGCCTTCTTGGTTATATCCCCAAAAGAAGGGAAGGGATCGTAAACTGCCCCCGGGGCTACTGGCTGGCTCCAGTTCCACTCCCCTGTTGCTAGCCATGCCCTTGCGTGCCGAAGTTTTTGATTAAGGTGTAGGGAGAGTGCGGTGGCACGCTCCATTCAAGTCTATGGAGTGTAATTTGAAAACACAGTTTTCAGCTGTTTAAGTGGGCATTCATTAAAATCTGAGCCAGGGCTCAACTAACAAGGCTCTTGTTAGCTGAACCATGGTTCCGATTTTACCAAATGGCCACTTAAAATGGCCTAAAACTGTGTTTTCAAATCATGCTCCACAGACTTGAATGGAATGTGTGCCAGCGCTCTCCCTATATGTAGTTTAAACCCTCTGACAAGGGTCTTCAGCATTTATACTTGACCTGATTTAGACTCTGTTGCTCTGGTCATTTGTAAATAGCCTTGTGTTGTATTTTATAACGTTGTAAAAACCACTGTATCCTGCTAATTGTTGTATTATTACTTGTACCATGTAGTCTGTTCTCTGTCTTTTATCTCTGTACTACTCTGACGTGGAACCTTTGTAAAGGAGTCTCTGCCTCAAAGGTTTAATTCCGATATGTTCAATAAATAAATAAATCTATCACAAAACGGAGCATGGCCAGAAACAGAGAAGTGGAAAGAGACCATGCCACTAGTCTCTCAGGGTAGTTTACAATCCCTTCACTCTTTAGGGGTATAAGCAAAATATGCTGTACCACAGAGGAGCTCCCATGGAGGTAAGAGAGCTTCCTCTCACTTGTTTTAAGTTTAAAAATTAGTAGGAATGGTTCTCTTTAAGGATAAACTAGTTCATAGCAGGTACCAGTCAACAGTGAGTGAAACAAACAAGGAATTGGCTACCCCCACCCCCAAAGGTTATTTCTGCTGCACAAATTGTAACGGTGTGGTTATGCAGACCAGGGTTAAGAACTCACACACCCTACTGCCCATAAGAAACATTTTACTGAGCAATTTATAACCTGCAACACCACATTTGTGGTATTTATTTTTAATTTTTTATTTATTGAAATGTTTCACCAGGAAGGGCACACGGAGCGACAAGTTGCTTGTCTCACGGTGTGTCCTGGGGGAGAGGGGACAGGAATAGTATGAATGGTATGAAATGAATGGTATACTTGTTGGTATGCAGTTGTAAGATTGATGTGGGTAGGACCGTGCGACCGCTCAAAAGGTGGCTGCAGGAACAAGTCGGGGATGTAACCACGGGATGCAGCGATACCCTTTTAGGGAATCACTTTGACATGGTCCATGACAAAAACCTGAATAAGATGTACTGCATGGGGACAGAAAATGTTAAACCTAATGCAGGCGGGAGTGGGGAGTGTGTGGCTCAACAACTGCTTCAAAAAGAATCCAAGTGGATTTAAAGACTTGGCAGCAGGAAGCCAGTCGTTCATAATGATGATTTTGACTTGAAATGCTTTTTTATAAATGGCTGTAATGTTGCTAACAGTTGCATGTATGTATTTTTGAGTCCCAGCAAAGGATAGGAATTTTGGTTACTACTAAGTGTGATGAAGTGTGTTTATTGTAAAGAGTATGTAAAAATTAATTTCATTAATAAATGTCGCTCTGTTTTTTTCTGAGGTACACCACTGCAGTGGATTGTAGTACTGCAAGTCCAGTAATGATAACAATATGTTAACCGAGTAGAAGAAGCCTTGATGGAAATGCATTAGAAAGAAATATCCAGGCCGGCCCGGTGGCGTAGAGGGTTGAGGCGCGGGCACCTTACCCTTGACTCACGCTGGCGACCCGGGTTTGGGAACAGACTCGGGATGCCAGGGGCTGGTAGTGGTGGGAAAGGATTAAGCGTCCATAGGGACTGCTCTCCTCTCCTGGGGGTGGGTTAGGGAGATGTCGGTCGGCAGTGGCCTCTGGTGGAGACCAGGAGCACTGCACGATAGCGCAGAAGGGATGTACACACTAGAAAAACGTGAACACGCTCCACGTTATGCCAGATGATGGCTGCCTGGCTCTCCGAGGCCATCAATACCCCTGAAGCCTTCCACTTCAGCAGCACCCTGGGGCCAAGACATTGCGCTGGTCTGTGGTCCCTGGCTGGTGCCTCCCCCCCTCGGAGGAGGGGGACCCACCCGGCGAAGGGTTACACCGGGTTACCCTGGGGTGGCTGTCATTGAGAGTGAAGGCTCGGGGGGCAGGCAGGACGGTGGAAGCTTTGACTCGCCCGAATTAAAGGCTAACGTGGCAGCAAGCTGGGGAGAAAAGAAATAATACAAAAAACAGAAAGAAGTATCCAACCTGTGATGTTGGAATACCACAGCGGGATTTACAAAGCTGAAGGTCTCAAGTGGAGAAGCTCACGAAAAAAGAATTTACCTTGTTCCTGGGAATCTTTTGCTTTGTAGCTCCTGCAGTACGGGAACCATTTAAATAGTCCACAACTTTGGACTTCTTATTGAGACATATTTAACAACAACTGGTTACTGGGCTTTACTTGTCTGTATGATTCACTTAGATCAGCCCCTTCAGTAGAGATGTTCAAGGCCTGCCTCAAGGCCTTCTTGTTCAACCAAGCCTTGACAGACCTGTCTTTTATTTACTGCCTAGGTAGTGATATACTGAATAACAGCTTTTGTCCCAGACCACCTAATTTATTTATTAAGTATTTTTTGATTTTATTTATTATAGCTGTCTATTTTAATATTGCTATATTCATTGACATGTTGTTTTATCTGTTCTTTGATTGTGCTCTTACGTACGGCGCCCAGACCCCTGGGATTGGGCGCCTTAAAATAAAATTTGCCTTGCCTAGATTGCAAATGAGATTTATTTACAGTGGTCCCTCCTTTATCCACCCCCACTTTATCTGCCTCCCTCACTTACCGTCAGCGTGAGCCCCTATCCCGTTTTCCAGAAATCCATTTAGAATGTACGGAGGCTGGCGGATAAAAGAGAACGCACTGCTGTCACTTGAGTATTAGGGCGGCCCGTCGGCGCAGCGGTGGGATCTCGGCTTGCGGCGCGGTGACCGGGTTCGGAGCGGATCCGGCCGGCTGGAGGGTCAGCCGGGGAGTAGGACCGAGCGTCCGCTGGCTGGCAGCTCTCCTTTCCGGGGAGGGTGGGCAGCCGGTGCGCTGGGGACTCCTGGCGGAGGCTGGGAGTTCTCACGCTGGCGGCGGCGCTGGGGGAGAGGCGGGGCAGGCGCTGGGCGTCATTGCACGTCCCGCCTCCTCTCGGGAAAAAATAGGTGGAAAAAGATGGCGGGGCAGGACCACCGATTGATGATGCCCTCCCTGGAGAGCCTCGTGATCGCCACCGCCCTGGGACCCCAACCAGTTACAGTTCCAGGGTCACAAGGTGACCTGCGGCCCCACCCTCCAGGGGGCAAGCCGGGGTGACCGAGGTCCTCTGCAGCCATCGGGCGGTGGTAGAGGGTCTCCGGGCCGGTGACCAGGCGGAAGGTAGCCGGTGGTCCTGCCAGGAAAAAGGGAAATTAAAAAAAAAAAAAGTATTAGCTGCTTCATATTTAAATTATCTTAAACTCTTGTATCTATAAATATTGTTATTGGGGCCTTTATGAATTTTTTTTTTTTTTAAACCACTTGAGCACTTTTTGTTTTCGCTAAACACGTGCTATATTAGGCATAGAAAAGGGTTAAAAATCATGCTGTGTTTGTCATGGTTACCATTGCAATGGAGGGCAATAATTAAGAGAGTGCTCACTGTCACTGGCCACCCCCTGAAGAAGACCAGGAATGATGCATGGCGCCAGAAGCAAGGAAGGCAACACTTATTTCTGTGTATACTAACATACTAAAATGCCAGCAGAATAGGCCTAACGGTCTTTCATGTCTGCTCGTTTGGTCAGTCCCCAACCTGGGTGCTGACCTTGCTGTCCCCCTCGCCTTCTCTGGCTTCTCCCTTCCCAGTTCCGGATATTCTTGCTGCATTGGATTTTGCTCCCAGAACCCTTCCCCTGTACCTGTCCCACCCCCTCTTGAACCCCTCCACTGTCTCTGCCTCCACCAGCCCCCTAGGCAGTGCATTCCATGGCTCCACCACCCTCTCAGTGAAGTAGCACCTCCTCCTTTCTCCCTGAATCTTCCCCTCCAGCTTCCAGCCATGCCCTCCTAGTGGCCCCTTCCTCCTTCCTTGAGCACCCGACTGTTCCTCCCCTATTTACCCTCTTCATGTACCTAAGACCTCTATCATGTCCCCTCGGTCCCTTCTCTCTTCCAATGTGTACATATTTAGCTCTTGAGCCCTCCTCATAGGTCCTGTGTCCCAAGCCCCAAATCATTTTGGTTGCCCTCCTCTGGACCCTCTCCAGGAGGTTAATGTCCCGCTTTAAGTGTGGCCTCCAAAACTGCACACAGTACTCAAGGTGCGCCTCACCAAGCAGTTATACAGAGGGAGTATCACTTCCCTCCTTCTGGAGGTGATCCCCCTAGCGATGCATCCCAGCATCCTGTTGGCCTTGGCTGCTGCCCTCCTACAAGTCTCAGAGTTGTTCATCTTGACATCCACCACCACCAGGTCCCTCTCAGCCATCGAGACTTGTAGCATTCCCCCCAGGGTGTACACTTGACCTGGGTTTCTGGCCCCAGGTGGAGTACCCTGCATTTCCTGCATTGAACCTCAGCTTCCACTTTCTAGACCATTTTCCAGAGCCTCCAGGTCCCCTGTAGGGCCACCCTCCCTCCTCCCCATCCACCACCGCCCCCAGTTTGAGTCATCTGCAAAGAGACTCATCTCACTCCTGATTCCTGTCCTTATGTCAGATACGTGGGCGTTGAACAGAAGGGCCCAAGGACTGATCCTGTGGGACCCCACTAATGACCCTCCTTGGGGATGAGACTATCCCACCAACTCGACCCTCTGGGTCCGGTCCTGGAGCCAATTGCCTATCCATCTGATCATCTGGTTCCCCACCCCATTTCTCCCAGCTTATCCAACAGGCCCACATGAGGAACAGAGTCAAATGCCTTGCTGAAGTCCAGAAAGAAGACATCCACTGGTCTACCCAGGTTCAAGGCACTTGTCACCCAGTCATAGAACTCCACCAGGTTTGTCTGACCACGATTTCCCGGATGAATCCATGCTGTCTATCGTCCAGGCACCCTGACTTATCAGGTCCCCCTAGCCTCTCCTTGACAATGCCCTCCATCACCTTGCCCACCACCGAGGTCAGGCTGACAGGCCTGTGGTTCCCTGCCACCTCCCTTGATCCCCCCTTGTGGATAGGCACTATATGCGCCACCTTCCAGTCTTGGGGCACCCACCCTGTCCTCAGAGAGATGGTGAAAAGTTCTGCCAGGGGTTTTGCCAGGACATCTGCAAGTTCCTTCAGCACTCTGGGATGTAATTTATCCACATTTAATCATTTATCATTAATAATTTAATCATTTATCATTTATCCACTAGCTGGTAATGTAACTTGCCTGTGTTTCATCTAAAGCTGAATCTGAAACTGTACCATGTGTGAATTTGCTCTCGCTGTATTATCTTGCGCTACTGCACTGTAAGCACTTTAAAAGCTAGTCTGGTGTCTTCCCTATGTAATTCTGTAAGCCACTTGCTCATGATGCTTTCAGTGGTGTAGCCACACTGCCAAATTATTTATAAAGTGCCAGAATAAAAAGTTGCAAACCAGCTATACGTATGGCACTCCGAGTGTTTTTCTATGGTAACGGGAAAATGGTACTCTTGAAATTTACTGTGGATACCACTACACTATCTAGTGCTAGGGGAAGCTGTTTTTGGAGCAGGACAGTGCAAATCCATACCAGTAAGCGGAAGTAAAAATCCTTGTGTTGCGATTCCTCCCTACTGCTGAGCAAGTGCAAGGATTGTAATATGTGCCAGGAATAACACGGTAACAGGGCCAAAAAAATGTACTCTCTCCAACTGTTTGAACAGTCAAAGGTGGTAGGGGAAAGGGAAAGGACTTCTGCCAATAACAAAGCCTTTTTCATTTCATTTTATTATTATTATTATTATTGATTTAAATTTGAAAGACTCTTCTTCATGTTCAGATCCGCCTGCATCTCGGTTCTGGAAGGAGATCTGTATCCAGTATCCTGGGAAAGACAATGTCATGAGCTCTGTCTAGCTGCATGCCTAGGAGCAAAAGTCAATGTTGTGAAACCTGGACTACTATGATGGAATATCGCAAACACAAAAACAGAACAAGAGCTGTACAAACAATCCAAATTCAAACCACTGGTAACTTTACGTCAATGAAAATATCAAAGCTACGGAAATTCAGAATACACATAAGGAGCCAGAAGAACTGTGGGTCACCCTGGAAACAGGAAATGGGACAGCCATACGAACTGGGGTTGTGTACAGGCCTCCAGATCAGGGGGAGGACATAGACACGTTACTGTTAGAAGATATACAAAACATGATAGCTAAAAGGGGAGGAGGAGGACCATGTAAAAACATCTATCCTAAATAGATACTTCTGCTCAGTATTTACTGAGAGAATGTAGGGCAGGGCCCACAGCTCTGCACCATGGACACGGGGGGAGGGAGGTGTGCACTAGTCCTTTCACAAAAGAAAGGGTCCTACAAGAGCTCGATAAGCTCAGGGTGGACAAGGCAATGGGACCGGATGGCATACATCCCAGGGTACTAAAGGAGGTAAGGGTGGAACTAGCAGAGCCATTATCAGAACTGTTTAGGGAGTCTCTGAGCACAGGTGAGGTCCTAGAAGACTGGAGAAGGGCTCATGTGATCCCGCTCCACAAGAGCAGTAGCAAGGAGGAGGCAGAGAACTACAGACCGGTCAGTTTTACCTCAGTAGTGGGCAAGATTATGGAGACACTCCTTAAGGAAAGGATAGTGCAACACCTGGAATCTATAGGAGCACAGGATCCAAAACAGCATGGGTTTACAAAAGGAAGGTCCTGTCAAACTAATCTCATAGATTTCTTTGACTGGGTAACAAGAGTGGTGGACCAAGGGGGAGCAGTTGATGTCACCAACCTTGACTTCAGCAAAAATTTCGATACTGTTTCACATAGAAGATTGATTAATAAGCTGGGTAGGCTCGGGGTAGGTCAGAAGTTGGTCAACTGGGTGGCAAACTGGTTGACGGGCAGAAAACAGAGAGTGGTGGTAAACGGTATACAGTCAGAAGAAATGCAAGTCACAAGTGGGGTACCTCAGGGATCAGTCCTGGGGCCAGTCCCCTTCAATATCTTCATCACTGACACTGCAGATGGACTGGGGGGTAATGTTTGTCTGTTTGCAGATGACACCAAGATCTGCAACAGAGTAGATGATCCAGATGGTGTGGGCAGAATGAGAAGAGATCTGGATAAACCAGCAGAATGGTCAGAGGAGTGGCAACTGGGGTTTAACGCAAAGAAGTGCAAGATCATGCACATAGGGAAGAGAAACCCTAAAGCCATCTATAGGCTGGGAGGGGAGTTGCTGGCAGTCACAAGGGAAGAAAGAGACTTGGGCATCATCAGCACCGATGACCTGAAATCATCCAAGCAGACCTCTAAAGCAGTAGGTAAGGCTAGAGGGATGTTGGGGTGTATTAGCAGGGGTATCATAAGTCGGAAGAGGGAGGTAATTATCCCTCTTAACAAGACACTGGTTAGGCCCCATCTGGAGTACTGCGTGCAGTACTGGAGGCCACACCTTCACAAGGACATTAACCAAATTGAGGCAGTCCAGAGAAGGGCAACCAAAATGGTGCACGGACTGCATCAGAAAACATATGAGGACAAATTAACTGAACTCAGTATGTATACCCTAGAGCAAAGGAGGGAGAGAGGTGATATGATTGAAACATTCAAACACTTTAAGGGCACTGACAAGGTGAAAGAGTCTAACATGTTTCAATATAAGCAAAATAGCAGGACAAGAGGACACAGCATGAGATTAGAGGGAGGCCGATTAAGGGGTAATGTGAGGAAGTTCTTTATCACAGAAAGGGTGGTGGATGCATGGAACGGCCTAACTCAGGAAGTGGTGGATATGAATACAGTGCAGGGCTTCAAACAGGCATGGTGGGATAGGCATAAGGGAGCAATACAGATGAGTAAGAATAGATAGTCCATTGAAAGAGCAAAAGGCCGATGGCAGATTTATAAGGTAGAAAAAGAAATGGGCAGACTGGATGAGCCTTGCGGTCCTTATCTGCCGTCAACTTCTATGTTCTATGTAACAACAAAAAACAAACACAAACAAAAAGTGCAGGTGGGCACTTTGTTTTATTAGAGGGTAATCTTTTAGTACTGTCCTCCATGCACTGGCTGTAATGAGATGTATCTGAATTTTTTTTTTCGTTTTTTGGAATCAAGTTTCACCCCCACAGTTGCCATTTTTGGAAAGCAACCCTTTATGTCACATGTCAGGGAGTTCTTTTTTTAATTTTCTACACCTCCTACAATTTGCAGGGGAATGTCCGTGTATGTGGGCTGTTCCAGATCTATACATTAAAGGGCTACATGAATGCACAGTGGTTGCCAAAGTTTAAAAGACCAAGAAATGTTCTTCTAAGCGAATGTTCACGCTCACTTGTAGCTTGAAGCAGTTCTGAGATTCAGATCCCTCAGTCTGTTTAATACTGATACTACGCTGCCACCATTTACAGAATCTTGTGATGCTATGGAGGACTAAGCTATTTCTAACTAAATGTCATCAAGCACGCCCCAGATCTAGAATAGCTTGATTTGAGGACCCCATCTGATTAAAAGGAACCGAACAGAAACGATCCGATATCAGTAAGAACCAGAAGAAACCCCTCTTCCTCTTTTTCTTTTCATTTCTTTCCGATTGTTATCCTGATTGTAGAGTTCATCTCTTGCTTTTCCATGCTTATTTCTTAGAGGATACTGGAGCGATATACAGGAGGACTATTAATTGTATCTCACTGGAAAAATTGCCTATGTTTAGTCAGATGTATCTCCAACAGAAAAATATGACAAGACAAGAGGGACTATTAAGAGCCGGCCCGGTGGTGCTGAGGGTTGAGGCGCTGGACGCCACACCTCACGCCATACTGGCGACCTGGGTTCGGGAGCGAGCGCAGGTGCCGGGGGTCAGCAGGGGAGAGACAGGATGGAGCACCCGCTGGGCTGCTTTCCTGTCCTGGGGGGAGGGTGGCTCGGAGCTACGGCGACCCCCGGTGGAGATCGGGGGCGTCGCAGAGCTCGAAGCAGCATGTCCATCAGCGTGGCCCGATGCTGGCAGTGTTGCTGTGCGCCATAGTCAGGAACATGCACCACGCATGGGAGGGAGGAGGGACTAAGGGCGTAAGGAAAAACCCTTCCTGGCCGGACAGGCAGCTTCCTCCAGCGCCACCGCCACACATCCAACACTGGCCTCCCATCACTGCCCCCGATCTCTTAAGGTGTTAGCCCTCGCGTTCCGGAGGTCACAGCTACCTTGAAGATGACGTGAGTGGGCGCAGTGACTTGCAGGAGCTAAGTTAGGCCAGTGGGGATAGCCCGAGAGAGTTCCAGATCAGGAGCGAGAAGAGAAATTGAAAAGAAAAAAAAAAAAGAGGACTATTAACTTCATTTATAAATTATTCCCAATGTTTTCTGTGGATGATTTAGTCATGTTAGGCATTTCCTTTTAATTGTATGTTAGAAGAAGGAACTGTGTCTTACATGCAGCTGTTTCTTTTTCTGTTATCTACGTGCTCCTGTGTCTGTATAATATACCAGTAAAAACTACTGATAGAAAAAAAATCTCATCAAGCACAGCTTGCTCCTCCATGACATCACAAGGTTCCATAACACAGGTTATGTACAGAAGACAAATGTACTTGCTGGCTGAGAAACCCTTCGGATGAGAGTCCTTCCCCACTGCCAGGCCTAAGCCAGTCCAGTTACTTTGAACTTATATTCTTAGACTGCCTGACTGTACCTTCACACATACTGTACTCGCACCTTATCTGTACTGTATCGTGTTCAGTTTGTGTATCTTGCCTTCTAATGTATTCTTGCACCTTATCTGTATGTTACTATGTTCAAAGCATTCAGTGTATTTCTAGCTTGTTTTATCACCTGCACCATTCTTAATTAATGTAATTGTATTGTGTTTCCAGTGTGCCACCTTCCTGGCCTGGGTCGTGCCTAAAAACAGTCCATTGGATCAGTGCACCTACCTGGCAAACAAATACACTACCATACTCAACAGACTCAACTGTTTGCATCTCAGGACTGTTGCTAGATACAGGTAAGCCCAGTATGTAGTTGCTACTAGGGCCCCCCCCCCAACTCTAAGCCAACTACTATGTACCAACTGTCCCTCTACTCATTAAGCTGGAATGTATTGCATAATTTGGCACAAGGATTAAGCTGGAATGTATCTGCATAAATAGCACAAGGATTTCTATTTTGTATACCTCTTGTATTATATATACATTCTTTGCTTGTTCCACATTCAATTTTCCTGTCAACGTAAAAGCGAATTGTATGTGTATGGGACTCAGGACCTCCCTGTGAATGAGCTTGCTCAATGAAGTCTTTCCTGCAATAAACTTGAAACTTGAACTTGAACCTCGTTTAAAGGTGACCTGCAAAGGAACTTTATATAGCGAAGCCCCTGTAATGGAACTTATCCAGCCTGCCAATGTCTCCATAGAACCACATTTTCATAATGTACTATACAGCCCTTCACTTAGTTATTTTATTTTGCAGAGTTACAGCAAACACTGAAGAGGAAGTGGAAGCTGTTCTCAGAGGAGCACAATCAAGCGGCATACAAGGATTCTAGGTAAACTTCCAGTTTTAGTGATATGGATCTCACTATAATAGTAATATAGAATGTGAGAGTAGATTATTACTGTATTTTTTCTTCCATCGTTGTTCAAAAGCGTACTTTACTGACATTTATTTGAGGCCCTTTAATAATAATGGCCCCATTAATTTATTTATTGAAATGTTTCACCAGGAAGGCACGCAGAGCAACAAGCTGCTTGTCTCCCGGTGCGACCTGGGGGACCTTTAATCAAGGCTATTTGTGACTCCACCCAAGGTCTGTTTCTGGACCCCACCTAGCACTGTCTCCTACCTCAACAGACACTGGGTACTTTATTCTTTCCTCTTACGATTGTTCCACTTATCATTGCATTAATCCTTGCTGTAATTTATTGGTCTCCGCATGGCTACTACTTCTATACTATTGCCTAGGTAACCACGTTTTTGATGTTTTGTAACTGTACTCTGTCTGTACTCCACATCCCTGGGTCGCACCTAAAAAGGCGCCTCGGCTTCGCGTGCCCTTCCTGGTTACCAATTCCTAAATAAATACATAAAGTCCGTTGTAGACACAAACTGTCAGCATACTTTGAAATACCAAAGTCCCAGCCGATACAATAAAAACACAGAATACCCACTCCCTGTTTTCTATATTACTTGTACAGCAGGAACTGGAAACATGCGATCACCGCTTAGTGTGGTAAAAAACTGTAAATAAATAAATAAATCAATCAATGCTCCTAAAACTGGGAGTTTACAGAATCCTTGTGTGCTGCTCGATCGGGCTCCTCTGGAGCCACATTACTTCCATGTGTGCCAAAACTCTGTAAACTACAATAACCAAGTAAAAACTGGACAGTCCGTTATGAAAGTCGCTGTATGAATCGCTCAGCAGGCAGGGTATTGTAAGTTACATAACAGGAACCTGTGTAAAGTACATTGCTAGTCACCTACGTTTTCATGGACTTTTAATGTACGGCGGCCACCGTGCGTGCAAGTTCCCCTGTAGGTGTCATTTTATCCTTTTTTCTTACTTGTCTGACCTGTGTTTGCACTTTCATCTGGTTGATCCTCCCATCCGTGAAGTTAGCAAAGTCCAGCCAGCCGGGCTCTTCTTCTTATTTAAAATGTTTGACATTAAATAATGTGTTTCCTACATACATACTGGCAGTTTTGTTCAAAATAAGATTGTAAATCTCTATGGATCAGACAGAGTCTCTGACTCCACAGGGCTGATGTGCTGCTCCGGCCCAACATGCTGCACTTGATACACATGCTGTGGCCAGTGCTGCAGCACTTCTCCATGCAGTTCACGCAAGAACCCAACTATGATCATGTTTTTAATATTACAGAGATTTCACACTGCTGACTGATTAAACAAATTGCCTGAAACTCTAAAACTGTCCGGCCCGCTGGCGCAGCATTTGGATTTCTGCTTGCGACGCCAGTGACCCGGGTTCAGGAACGAGCCCGGGAGCTGGAAGACCAGCAGGAGGGAGGACTTAAGCGTCCAGGACTGCTTGTTCTCTCCGGAGGTACCAGAGCTCGGCTCGTCTGGCCCTGGTAGAGACCCAAGGTACAGCAACCCGGCAGCTCAAACAGAGAGCGGCGTGCCAGGCGTTGGCGCTTTAGCATGCCAGATCGGAGACTTGTACGCCGAGAGAGCATTGGGAAAATAACTACACAGCCTCCCAGTAGGCGGAACACAGGCCCCGACCCTCAATACCCCTACCTGCCTGGAGACAGCATTCCCACGAAATACAGAGAAGCATCGGGGTGTAAGGGCTACCCCCCCCCGTACCCGCCTGGGGGGGGAGGTACAACCACGGTTCCATGGGGGACGGACTGCACCGGTCACCAGGTAGGTGAGCGAGGGCTGATAAGTCCGTAGGTGTCTCCCGAAGAGGGGAGAGCTGCGAGGAGGGGGAGAATAAAAAGAAAAATGAAAAAAAAAAGAAACTCAAATCTCCCCAAGTGTGACTGGTTCAAAATGACCCTATGGTCTTTCCTTGCAGTTCAATGTAATTGTGACTGTTAATCTAACCATAATAATCTGTGTCAGTCAGGCGGATCTGTTTCAAATTACACATCCTGTGACTTCTTTACATAGTAATTATTCTAATCTCTACAAGTATGAACGTATTTGAATCCCGCCCTGTATGTAACTGTGTTTCCTTGACAATATTCCCTTGGAACTGCTTACTGATACCTGTACAGTTTCCCTGTAACTCTGAATTTAACGTGGAACCTTTGTAAATGAAGACTTGTGCTCAAAGGTACGTTACAACTATCTCAAATGAGTAAAAAATAAAATTAGATATGCAGACCTGTTCACTTTATACAGCACTCTTCATATACTCGTGTTATGATTATGTAGCACAGTGACCGTAAACTTCAACAGGCCCGGGACCGGGACCTCCTGATTTCTGCCTCGGACTGCTAACAGTATGCTTTTTCTGGATCAGTCTGGGGGACACAAAGGTAAGTCACAAGAACTGAAATGTGAACCCTAATGAAAAAGAGCATGCAATCCTGTGTGTTCGACACTAAGAAACTGATGTGCAATCTCTAACTTGACATCAAATGTGTATTCACTGCACATCTTGTTTTCATTTTAGCTTAATGTTTACGGGCCCTAGTCACAATGCTAAGGTGCCACAATTAACATACTAACATACTAAAAGCCAGCAGAAAGGCTTAACGGTCTTTCGTGTCTGCTCAGTAGCCAGCCCCTATTGAGTGCTAGCTCCTCCACCCCCAGCTCCCAAGAGGTCAACTTCGGCTTCAGTATAGCCATGCACCTGTCCCATCCCCTCTTAAAGCCTTCCATTGTGCCCTCCTCCACTAGACTCCGGGCAGTGCATGCCCCCCACCACCATCTCAGTGAAGTAATGCCTTCTACATTCTCCCAAAGTAGTTTCCCCCTCCAACTTCCCTCATGCCCCTGGTTGCCCCTTTCTTTAGCCTGAACATTTCATTGGCTCTGCCCCTGTTAATCCCTTTCACATATTTGAAGACCTCAATCATGTCCCCCCGTCTCTCCTCTCTTCCAGTGAGTACAGCCCAAGGACTTCCAGCCTTTCCACATAGGTCCTTTCACTCATTCCCCGGATCTTCCTGGTTGCCCTCCTCTGAACCCTCTCCAGCAATGCTATGTCCTTCCTAAGGTGAGATCTCCAGAACTGCATATAGTACTCAAGATGCAGCCTGACCAAGGCATTATACAGAGGGAGGATCTCCTCCCTCCTCCTGGACGTAATTCCCCGGGCTATGCAGCCCAGAATCTTGTTTGCTGTTGCCGAGATCTTCTGCAGTTTTCAGTGTTATTCATTTTGGTGTCTACCACCCCCATGTCCCTTTCACTTGTTGTGGCTTGCAGTGAGACCCTCCCAGGGTATATACATGACCTGGGTTTCTCACCCCCCAGATGCAGCATCCTACACTTCCCTGGATTAAACCTCAGATCCCATCTTCTTGACCAACCCTCCAGGGTATCCAGATCCCTCTGGACTGTCTCTCTCGCTTCATCCCCGTCTGCCAGTGCTCCCAGTTTTGAGTTATCCGCAAAGAGGTTCATCCTACTCCTAACCCCCCTCCCTATATCGGAGATGTAGGCATTGAACAGGAGTGGCCCCAGTATCGGACCTGGGGAACCCCACTGAAGACCTTCCTAGGGGAGAAGACTATCCCACCAACCACTACCCTCTGTGTTCTTTCCATTAGCCAATTTTCTACCCATCTCAGCAACTGTCCTCCCACTCCCATCCCCCCCAACTTTGTCAACAACCCGATGTGGGGTACCGAGTCAAACACCTTACTGAAATCCAGATATAGGATGTCCACCGGTCTTTGTCGGTCCAGGGTCCCAGTCACCCAGTCGTACAAATCTATGAGGTTGGTCTGGCATGATCTCCCCAGGACAAAACCATACTGTTTGTCATCCATGTGCCCCAGCCTTTCCAGTTGCCTCCCGAGCTTCTCCTTGATGAAGCCCTCCATTAGTCTGCCTACCACCGACGTCAGGCTGACAGGCCTGTAATTTCCCATCTCCTCCCTAGACCCCCCCCATTGTGGATAGGCACCACATGAGCCACCCTCCAGTCTTGAGGCACCCATACTGTCTGCAGAGAGGCATTGAAAAGTGCAGCTAGTGGAGCTGCTAGTTCGTCTGTCAGTTCCTTCAAAACTCTCAGATACAGCCCATCCAGTCCCGGTGCTTTATCAGTTTTCAGTGCCCAAAGGGCCTCCCTCAAGCTATCATCTGTGATTTCTCCCTCCCTAACCCCCCCCAAACAAAGCACCCATCCCCTTCTAGGCCTGGCCCACCCAGTGCCCCAGCCTCTTCTGGTCCTCTCATCTCCATCTGACCTTTCTGTTCAGCTGTCTCCCCCTCCCTCCCTCTCTTCTGGCTGAATGGATGCCCTGTCTCCTTCCATAAGTACCGAGGCAAAGTGCTCATTTAGTATCTCTGCCTGCTCCCCGCCTTCTGAGGCCCATCCCTCCTCAGTCCTAATCCTGGAGATCTGTGCTCTCCCTTTCTCTCCTCCCTATGTATCTATAAATCCCTTTCCACCCCTCCGGATATTACGGGCCCTTTTCGCTAATGCCTAAGTGCCACAATGTGTGGTGCACAGGCAAGAAATAACAATCGCCTGGCTGCATGGGGGCCACAGGAACCCCACGGAATGCACAGTGCTATGTTCTGCAAGTCCCATGACCCCCCCCCCACCATCCTGGCTGGCTCTTGGCTCTGTGCTCAGCCAAGAGGAAAGCATAGCGTGGGAGGAGAGGGCGTGACCACAGCACACAGCATGCACAATGTCACCTATGTGTTGCACAGGGTGGTAGGCGTGTGCGTAAATGTATTTCTAGAACTAGTAAATCTTATGAAGTTGTTTTTTTTTTTTTCTACACACTCAAGGTATGTGATGACCCATAAACCTCGAGAGCAAAGCTCAAGAGGTTTACAGGGTCATCACACACCAAGGGTTCACAGAACAAAAACTGATCATGAATTACAAAAAGACCAAAACCATGCTCTACGCAACAGCCCCAAACAAACTAAAAAACTACCTCTTGAGAATATGGAATGACAGTGGCAGCACCCTGGAACTCGTCCCACACCTCAAATACCTGGGGGTTACGATCGACTCTTCCGTGTCCTTCACAGCACATCGACAACACTGATAAAGCCATCAACACGGAATCGGCATCCTCTACGACACAGGCACTGTCTCACCCATGAGCGCTGAATCTGGCAATTAACAGCTCGAGTGCATCTCTTATACATTATGGAT